>JAWWEE010000074.1:118800753-118846379 GCA_035221455.1 Xenops minutus
TGTTTCTAAATTTAAAGAGAGGGATTATTTTTTCTTGGCCTACATAGATATCTTAGTTCTCCCCTCGAACTAAGACAGCTGCCACTGTTGCAGCAATGATACATTTTTTCATGGGGTTGTTTCAACTATGCTTTTTAATGCAACTTTCTCAGATTTCTCTTGGATCCTGTATTAAAAAAGAGGATTTTTCTGTTTTCAAAGTGCTGTCTCTGCTCTCAGAGCTGGTCACATTACTCACTATGACCAGTTAACTGACAGATTTAACACTTCTTTGTTCACAAATTGTTCCTGATCCTGCTTTATACTGATATATTTGTTACTTAGAAGTGTTAGACCAATCATATTCATGATTTGCTTTGATCCCTGGATTATTCATAAATTGATCATAGAGACTATTTAAGTGCTTAATCAAAGCAGGATTTAATCAAAACACTTTTGTTTTGTCATTAGTCACTTAAAAAGTCATTTGATATTGCTTTATCACTAGAGAGATGACTGCAAGTATTTCATCTGGCAATGCTGGAAAGCAGCTTCCTGTTTCTGGATGAATCTTACGTGAACTGAAAGAAAAGATAAAACTTCTGACATGGGCAGTGCTTTGGCATCTGCAGCAGTAGTATTGTTAAAGAAACCTGTTGTTAAAAAAACAACTTACTTCTGCTTCAACAAAAGATGAATGACAGAATAATTCCTTGATGTTAGTAGTCATGAGTAAAAGCCTGAAATTTGCTTTCTTAAAATATTTATGTGCATGACATTTTCAGTTGTTGGAGCATATATAAGCATGGAATAATAAGAGGACAGGTATAGCCTAATCAGGTTCTTTTTCAGTGAACAGTCTTCCAAGTAATTTTCTTCATTAATTTATCAATTCTGCTTAATGTGGTGTATGCAACTCATCATATATTGAAATTTCTGACAGAATGGCAACTGGATAAATGGGAGCTAAAAGGAGGCCAGCAGCTGATTATTTAAAGAACATGAATGACAACATAGCTAAGAATGTGCCTTCAGACTTGAAGACCCATCACAGTTCACATCAAGATCATTCTTCAGCACCGTCACACACTGTCCTGACACCCATCCCAGGTACACAGGGCCTTTTTGTGTGAGGACAGAGAAAAAATTCTGCCTGTGTTCTCCCTGTGACTGTCCATGTATATATGTGTATATGTGATGTGTACATGTGCTCTCTGTGTGCCTACTAACAACATGGGCTCATCCCTGTTACTGGCTGCACGGAGCTGTGACAACTTCACTTCTGCCAGTTTGCCAGGTTCAGCAACCCCTTAACACGTGCACCATGAGAAGCACACAGTAAGCAGTGCAAAGTACCAAAGAAATAATTAATACCTTCCTCTTCATCATTCAAGAAGAGGTCTTTAGACAAAATCACACTTATTCAAATGATGCATCATTTTTGGTAACACACTGTAGTATAAATGTGATGCACAGAAAAACCAATCATACAGCTATAATTTAATCACTGAGGGAAGCAGGTATCTAGCATACCTACATTTAAATGTGTTACAGTTAGCACCTTGTTTTTCTCTTTGCTCTGAAGTACCTCAAATGATTGTTTCCAGTGAATTCATAAACAGAACAGTGTGAAAGGATGTTTTAAGGGAAGAGAACACCACCTTGTTAGAAATACAGGGGTAGTAATTTGAGTATTTTTCCACTATTTAGAAATCAAGATCAAGATCTGCCTTCAGCCACTGAAAATACACTGAACATTTCAGTGTTTCACTGGTACTCCCACTGGCAATAATACCTTAGGTTTTATAACCAGGTTGGTCTCCAAATACTTGAAGGAACATCTCTTGAAAGGAGTACCTAATTTGCTGGCAATGGAGAGCCTGGCAAGGGAGAGAGACAAGTATTTCTGCAGGGCATTCAGACATGAAGACCAGTGTGACCGCCTGTGATTGTTCCTCTCCACTGATTCTACATGCAGTACAAAGCAATTGCTACTGACCTTGATGTTTCAAGGACGTACCTAACTTGAGATGGGAGATGCCATGTTTTATTTGTGTAGAAGATGCAGAAGAATTTGCATTCACCTGATGCACAAGTGTACAGTTACACTTTCTCCATTACCAGTGCATGAGCTTCGATCACAGATGGACCATTTGAACAGCAGAACAAAGTGGACACTGGTAGAAGATAAGGAATGTAGGGAAGCACTGATCTGTTTTTCAGACTTGAGAAACAGTGCGAAGTGTCATGTTGCTTTAGGTCATGGTTCCACATACTCATCTTGGCCTAATATCAATACTTAATGAGATCCAGGTATTTTACAGTAACAACCACTGATTGTGGAGCACACATGTTACAGGAAAATATTTTTTCCCTGTAGTCTTTTTATTTTCCCTTAGAAATGGGTTTCCAGAACTAACAGCTCATGTGTGTGAGCTAAACAGCATCCTGTGCTCTGTAATGAATTTGTACTGACCTTTCCAAATACCTTAAAGACATAGAGACATTTGCAAAGCATCGAGCTGCACTACATCTGTGCTGAAGAAGAAAAAAAGACAAGTGTGCAACAAACCAACCAAAAAAAAATGCCAAAAACTAAACCACCAAATATATTTCCAAAATATTTTAGAATTTGCCCATCTGAAGTGCCAGATTACAGTCTTGTGATGGAGGTGACCTTTTAAATTTAATTAATTTTCAAAACTGAGACAGAAGCAATTCAAGCTACCTGTAAATTAACAATGGAAGGCAAAACCCTCATATATTAAAATCCTTACAAAAAATGGGACTCTTTAATTCCACTTACTTAACACAAAAACTGCTGTATTCAGAAGGGAAAATCTCCTCAGTATAGTTTTTGTCCCTGAAATGTAACATAAGTAGAGCTCTAGAGAACCCAAACAATGAGAGAAATGATGTAGAAGAAAAGCCTTTAGTTTATTAATTTTATGAAGAGTTTTCTTTCCAAACTTCCTCTAAATTAAGTAGTTGTCAGTGATGTGCGAATGGTTCAGCAGTGGCACATTTACACCTGCATTTAATTCTCACACAAAGGTATCTCCACCTGTATTTTCCATTGTCCTGGTCTTGGTTGGGATAGAGCTAGTTTTATCCTTAGTAGCTGGTAGAGTGCTATATTTTGGATTTAGTATGAGAATAACATTGATAACACATAAATGTTTTAGTTGTTGCTGAGTCGTCAAGGACTTTTCGGGTTCCCATGCTCTGCCAGTGAGCAAGTGCAGAAGAACCTGGGAGGGAACACAGCCAGGGCTGACCCTAACTGGCCAAAGGGATATTCCATACCATATAACATCATGCTAAGTATATAACTGGGGGAGTTGGCTGGGAGCCACAGACTGCTGCTCAGGAAAAGGCTGGGTATCAATCAGCAGGTGGTGAAGCAGTTGTATTGTGCATCACTTCTGCTCCTTGAGCTTTACTCCTCTCTCTCCCCTCTTCATTATATTTATTATTTTTACTGTTTTCACTTTATTATTTTTTTTGCTTCATTTTAATTAGCATACTGTTTTTGCATCAATCCATGGCTTTTCCTACCTTTACTCTTCAAATTCAGTTAGATATTAGGAATAAATATTTTGATGTGAGGATGGTAAGACATTGGATCAAGTTGCCCAGGATGTTTGTGGATGCCCAGACCCTGGCAATGTTCAAAGGCTGGGTAAAACTTTGAGCAACCTGGTCTAGTGAGAGGTGGCTCTGCCCATGGCAGGAGGATTGGGACTAGATGATCTTTAAGCTCCTTCCAACCCCTATGACTCTATGATTCTCTCACCCATCCCACCAGGGGAAAGGGAATGGGTGGCAGTATAGTACTCAGTTATAGTACTTAGGATGCCCAAGGCAGAAATAGACAGATGATTTTTCTGGACTGCTGTATGACAGTTCAGCAGTACAGCCTGAAAAAATAATGTCACTTCCCTCCTGCCATGACTTTGAATCAGTAACAAATTTCTAAAGAACAGGTTTTACAATGCCTCGTGCATACCAGCAGTAAATTCTTTAATGTGACAGTGTTTCAGTTTTCAATCTCCTTGGGCAGATTCTTTGCACGGGTTCTCAGATCAGCACAAAGCATCTGCTGTCTTTTAGGCAGTACAGCTCTGATGGACAGTTCCCAAGTGGAAGTCAATAAAGTAATAAAATTAGAAACATAACTCACAATCCTTTAAACCTCTTTCAGCTGGAAGTACAGAGCTTTTACTGGTGGGATATGCAGATGTCTCTTATGTGCTGGTTTGCCCCAGCAGCTACCTGGCTTGCACACATAGGGTCCTTTAGATGCATGAGGGTGGGTAGAAGCTGGTTAGACAATTGATGTTGAAAATTGAAACACTATGAAAGATTTTCCCAGAAGAAGACAGAGGTTTTGCATTTTTTAAAATACTACTGAGAAATGACCACAGGTGTATGTTGATACAAAAAGAGAAAAGCTATTTGTTATTTTAAATTTGTTTCATTACATCTAGATAATTCTACTAGTAGCTGTCTCCTGGGTGGTAAAATGATTTTGACTATTTCAGTGCACAAGTACAGAATTATATATGAAATTTCACTTGGTTGGGCCATCCAGATTCACGCAGGGCTCCAGTCATGCTGAACCTCATGGAAGGAGTAAGGAACACTTAAACAAAATTACAGGGGGAAAAAATCAAACCTGTGAAATGATTATCCAGCTTTATTAGAAGGGCTAAATTTGCTCCAAAATTTTTTTTGCTAAGTTTATCTGTACACTTTCTCTTTCCCTAAATACAGGTTGGAGACAAGTTCATTCCCATTGATTCGCTTCCCTGGAAAGGGGTCTTGTAGCCTCTCAGCTTCCTAAGCACCTTTCCCCAGGATAATATGCAGTAGCTATTGGATGGTTTATTCTCCTCTTCTTGTTCTGTTATTGCTTTGCCCTTCTTGTATCTTCAGTCACATCTTGCAGAACAGCAGGACTTGCTGCTCAGTGAGGGGCAGTTTCTTATGGCAAACATATCTCACAGTTATTTGGGAACAGGGTACTCACTGACAGAGTCAAGTGACTTTCTTAAAAACTGAAATCACATAAGAGCATGAAGACAAAACTTCAAAAACATGGATCAAAGCAACAAACTGGATGCACATCAATTATTTAAGTAAATTAAAATAGCAGGAATCAAACACTAATAATGCGGGGGAATGGGGTGTCTTAAAATACTTCCAAACTGATTCTCTTCCTCCTATTTTTGTCCCATTGAACTATATTTATCTGAAGTACAGGAGGTTCATTCTTTCCTTTGGTTATTTAAGAAGGACAAACAGTTTTCTGCCTTGATAGCATATCAGCTTAAACAGAGCAATACAACATCTTTTATGAAAGGTCAAATAGAAGACTTCAAAATTTACTAAATTAATAGTGAAGATCAAAATTCTTCTTTCAGACATAAAAACAGGAAGCCCTTTCATAATATGATGAGACATTTACTGGGTAGCACCTTTGTTTTTCGAGTGAATTTTTCATTGGACTCATTGAGGACAGTCCCTGGCCTACAAGTGAACTGAACATCTATGCAAAAAGGCCGAATGAGGTGCTCTAAACTGTGTGAATAAATACTGCCTCCTGCACTAGACTTCTGTATGGCAAGAATCTAATCTGTCTAGCCATCACGCAACATCATGTATGTACTAAATACTGTGATTACATCCATTTAAATTTAGTACATTTGGAAATAGATACATAGTTAGCTAGACCATCAGCGCAGTTGTCATCTTGAATGGGATGTTATGAATCATTTTCCCATTCGGCCTTAAGAAATGCAATCCCTTTTACAGAGGCACTGTGTGTGGGTCAAGTACATTTCAAAAAACAGTTTGAAGACTAGAGAAGGATGGAACAACTTTCTCTCTGGTTTAGACATACTGGTATATTAACTTTGCTTTCATATATGTTTTTTTTTTCTTTTTAAAATGCCTAAGTAAAACCTCTAATTTGTTTCAAAAACCATAAAAAGATTTTGGTTTGGAAGCTGAAATGTGCCTCTAAGCACTGAGGAAGTACAGAGTGAGCCTTTGTAATATAAATGATCTCTTAAGAATCTGAGTTCTGTGCCAGTGCTCAAAATAGTTATTACCCAAAGTAGGAACATTTTCTTCCCCAAACAGGAGCACTGAAAGAAAGAAAAGGACTCACACCCAACCTATGCATGTTATCATACACCGGTTGAGTTGATAAAGTGAAAGGCCTATTTCTATAATTTTTTGCTTCTATTTTGTTGATATCCAAAGAGCTTGAGAAGACAAATAAAGCAACTGGAGATGGAAAGAGAACTCTCAAGACACAGCTCCTTTGTATACTTTGACTGTGAATTCTCAAAAGGACTCTTTCTTATTGAAAGGGAACTTCAGTCATTAGTGTGTGATGTAGATTTCTCAGAAAATACAAGAAGTGAGAAAAACAGAGGAAAGAGAATAACAAAAGTCGCAATTTCTCTCCTCAATGTGTAAACCCATTAACAATTGAACTTTTCAAGAGAAGACAAGAAATAAAACCTTGAAACACTAAAAACCTGAGCTAATGTTTTAACTAATGGCATAGAATTAATTTTATATATCACCACATCAAGATATATGCTGTTTGTTGTGCAAGTCTGAGAGATTTACTTTTGAGGGGTAGATAATGCTGTATTACTGAGGGAAGAATGCGGCTGTGGTGCTTATTATCCATGTTCTTTTTGCTGAAATCTGGTATTCAAGCAACTGATGTTCTTTCCTCCTTTGCCTAAGACATGTACCTGTTGCCTTGTCTGTATTGATCTTTCAGATTGCAAAACCATTTTAACTACGATTTATTAAAGTCATGGAAATCAAGTCCTCAAAGATTACAACCAACATTCTGTTTGAGGACAAAATCCATTTATAGACACAGCATTTAATTTGCTCCAAAGGAAAAAATACTGATTTTGCATGAGTGTATTTTTTACTGTTCAGAGGTAAAGAGGTGCTGGGTGGGAAGAGCTGGGAACCACATGTCATTTAAACAGTACGATGCTACACTACACTTCTGTATCATATACCATAAAATTTCTCCTTTGGAAAACATAACTAAAAAGGGGAAAAGTTAGTATTGGGACAGAAAAAAAAGCCCAAGCTAATACATATTTTCATAGCATACCCAGTGAGGTGAGACAAGTATATCCAATAGCAAAGCGGTAATGGATCTCTTCAGTTACAAAAGAAAATGTTCCAACAGCCAACTCCGATTACCTTCTCCAGCGTTTCCAGTCACTAGCAGAAAATGGCCCAGGTAGTATAACATGGTGATCCTGCAAGCCAGCTGTCAGAGAAGGATAGCCTGACCCTAATGTTAACCAGGTTTTCTAAAGAGAGAGATCAGAAATAGCAGATTTCTGTGATCGCTGTTCAGTGGGCTAAAAGGAAATAACCTTTGAAACAAAACCCTCTCCTTTTCCATAAGAAGACTACCTTTTCAGTTATTTCAGTATTTAGTATGTAAAAAAATGACTGTAGGTAATTCTAGTAAAAGTGAAAATCTGAAGTGAAAGATCATCTTTCACAAGTGAAAATTGTAACTCTCTGTGTACATTACTCTCCCTTCCCCTTAGCTGCAGCCACCTTTCCTAACCCTACAGGGCATGTGACACCCTAATGTGGGCTACAACTGGACTGGAGCTACCCAAAGGGCAGAGGATGCCCTGATGAGGGACAATGATGAAGGATCACATCCCCCCTGCAGCCAGGCTGGTGTGCATTGCCCCACAGGCAAGGCTCAGAGCAGGGCAGTCTCTTTACATAAGCATGGACAAGCAGTGCAGATGTAGCACCAGAGTTTCACGGGAAATGTTTCCAAGATGCACACACCAGAGTTTCAGGTTGGCTGTCCTTGCAGCAGGTCTGCTCCTGTTGTCAATTCCAGAAAATATATTTGGAATGTGTGTAAACTCTAACACAAAAGTGGGCTGCAGTGAGGGAGCTCCCCTGTACCAACTGCAGCATCACAGTGACTCACAGAGCTGACAGCAGCTACAGCACCAAGGAGTAACCATGAGTCTACAGAGATGTCATAACCCAAAAAATCCTGCCATCATTATGATACTGCTGAGTAGCATCTGGGCTAGGTGATTTATGTTTTCAGACTGATTCATTTTGTGTCTTTCAAAACTGGTAAAAGTAAAAACAACCGAAAATAGATTTATACTGGGAAACAGCATCTGGAGCTAGGATAGAAGTCAGAGTCTGGATTTGGTTCTGGCATTTCAAGAAAAACTTCTACAGGCAGCTACTTACATTTTAACTTAGATACAGTTTAAAGTCTGCAGACTTCCCTTAGGTACTAGGGATATACCATGCTTTGCAGCGTATCCAGGAACAATGGATACATTGGACTTGTTGTTTTCCTAGGAAAAAGCAAAAACAAGAAATTGCTAGCAACAAGTAATTACTACTAGAAGATGATGAAGGGCCTTGAGGGGAAGCCGTATGAGGAGCGGCTGAGGTTGCTTGGCTTGTTCTGCCTGGAGAAGAAGAGACTGAGAGGAAACGTCATTGCTGTCTACAACTTCCTTGTGAGGGGAAGAAGAGGGACAGGCATTGACCTCTTCTCTCTGTTGACCAGAGGCAGGACCCAAGGGAATGGTATGAAGCTGTGTCAAAGGGGAGTTTAAGTTGGATATTGGGAAAAGGTTCTTCATCCAGAGGGTGTTTGGGCACTGGAACAGACTCTTCAGGGAACTTGCCCCAGCACCAAGACTGCTGGAGTTCAAGAAGTGTTTGGACAAAACTCTCAGGCTCATGGTGTGATTCTTGGGGCTGTCCTGTACAGGGATAGGAGTTGGACTTTGATGATCTGTGTGGGTTCCTTACAACTCAGGATATTCTATGATTCCTCTTGGTACACTGAGGAGAACATCATAGTAGTGAGAAGCCAAAAAATAGCAAAGGATTGTATTTAAAAGGCTTTAGAGCCTTCTGAAGCTTGAAAATGTTGACTAAGTAGATTTCTTTCCAAAGCAAGGGTAACATCCTTTTCTGTGGTCTTGTCTTGTTATCTGAAGTCATTAATTTTCCTATGGTAAAAAAACGAAATTTTTAAAACCAAAACGTGACTGCTGGCAAACTGTCATGTCAGTCAGAATTGCAGCCCTTCTGCTTTGGGCAAATGTAAGGCATTCAAGCCCCGACAGAACATCCATCACTAGCTGGAAGCCTAATGCTGCTATGCACAATGAGCAGTCTTGCATGGGAACAGTACTGACCAGCCGTGTGTATTGAGGTGGATAAATCTGAAAGAACATTAGCTGGATCAAGAAGTAGGTGTTTTTCTCTTTAGTCTCATGGATTCATAGTCTCCATGTTCTGTTCTGAAAGCAGATTCAAAATTGTGAACTGCCATTTGCAGCCACAAGTTTGAACAGCCCTTTTCCAAACTTGTCTGACATTTTTCTTAAATTACCAAGCAGCCATTTTTGTATGATTCTCTTCTGCCTGTTCTGAGCATTAGGGTTCCCAGCAGATAGCAACGGAGGGAGTTGACCCAGGCAGCTCTCAAGGAAGTCAGAGAATTATATATATTCATCACACTCAGGGCAAGGGTCCCACTTTTAGGCAGCTGAAGATCAGAAGCTAAAGAAGAGAATAACCAATCTCCTCACCTTTTCTCTCAAGAATAGGTTCCCCTTGGGTTTCTTTCCCTTTTCCTCATCTGAGCACTCTTCAGTTTGTTCCTCTATCTATTCTAATGAGAATCCGAGAAACCTTTTCTCCCTCACTTTCTCATGTATATCTTTCTAACTCAGACTCACCAGTAAAGATCATGATTTACACATATATGCTTGTGTGCACACACAGAGGTGGGTCAGCTAGAGGGGCAGGGGGGTTAGTCAGGGGCTTTCAGCCTTACTTCTAGAAACTTTCCTATGCTCACATTTTGGCAGCCAGGAGTTTCTGTGATAACCATGTCCCTCATACATAATTAAACAAATGTGCTAATGACATTTTTAAGTAACAGCAATTGACATTTTTCCCACTTTGGAATCTGACAGACAAGTCTGGACTTCATTAACCTTTTGCAGTTTAATAGTGGTTTTGTGATTTAGGAGAGCTGATAAAAAGGCAAGAACCATCTTCTTTTCATGAGATTCTGCATTCCAAAATAAGTTGCATAATATATCTGGATAAACAGCTTTGTGTGACCATGTATAGGTGAAGAGATATTCTTATCAAGATTCATTAAAGTGACCAAAAAAAAAGCAAGTTAGATCATTTATAACCGAGTACCAAAATATTTCTGTAAGGTGACCTTTGAAGAACAAGAAGTATGAAGACTAAAAGTTTTGAGAAAAAATGGAATCCTTTTGTGAATACCTCAGGAAGCAAAAATTCAGTTTGATCAAAACAGACTCCTTCTATAAAAGTAATCTCCAAATATATTATTTACATAAGACTCAGTGACTGGCTTTCTGGGGGAAGATGTGGCAAGGCAGAGAGCATTTCCTAGTGCAGGCCAGTGCTGAGTGCCCACTGACATCACAGAATATGCCACTCAAGAGCCGAGCTGGGCAGGCTCTGTAGAACCTTGGGATTTACTCTCAGCCTTAAGCAGCAAGCAGGGCTGTCGAACACCAGAGTGTTTGCTGGCTCACCAAAGAATGTTGACGGATCCTGAAATGTCCTGTCACTTCCTAGTGTATCAAAAACTGCAATCACCTTTTGCCTTTGTGTTTGTGCACAGCTATGCCTCTGGCTAGGGTGCTTCATAGGCTCAGATAAATGGGAAAGCTGCCTTTGGGATTCAGAGGAATGTGTACGTCCTGTTCATGGCTTTTTGACCATGTAGAACACATGTACTAAATAATTCCTTTTTAGCACCAAAGTCTTGAACAGAGCTCAGACATCTTCTAAAAATGTCCATTTCAAAGAAAATCTGAAAAATTCACAGTTTATACACAGGTCTTCTGTAAGAACGAGTAAGTACCTGTGTCTTTTTCATGTGAACACTGATGCTATCTATGATAATCTATAAAGCAACATGCATGAGTAGGTTAGGAACACACCAACCCAACAGCAGATTTGACTGTACTAATACTTTGCTTAATATGCTCCATTTGTTTAGACTGTCATAGCTCTGAACTGTCCATTTAAAAGACAGAAATATAACAAGACATAGCATTTCTCTATTGCTTTCTTGTAATTTCTTTAAATTTCGGGCAGTTTTCACCATTGCCTTGGTTACTTTGTGGATCTTACTTAAGTTATTAAATTTTTCAGGCTGTGAAACTTAGTACCTTCATTTTGAATATATATTTACAAGGAAAAAAAAAAAAAAAAAGAAGAAGACTGACCACTGAGCACTGAGCACTTTCTCTGGC
The DNA here is from genome assembly GCA_035221455.1 of Xenops minutus. Lineage (NCBI taxonomy): Eukaryota > Metazoa > Chordata > Aves > Passeriformes > Furnariidae > Xenops > Xenops minutus. Next base: position 118,812,102 of record JAWWEE010000074.1, read on the forward strand.
TTCCTGCAACTCCAACTCAAGCCCTGTGAATTAAACCAAAAAGTTCTATGCAGTCCGTTCCTTCTTATAAGTTATTTATTATATCCATTCCAGCCAAACACAAACCAGTTAAAAACTGACAATGAAAGAATTCTACCTGTAGTTTCCATTTGTGTAATATTAGTGCTTTTCCTACCATGAATTATTAAAACAGGTATGAAAGCAGATGCTATAATACAATCAAATCAGGGTTGTGCAACCAGAACTCAGCAGGGGAAAAAAAAATCACATGAAAAAAGGGTTTTGTTAAGTAAAGTCACAGTAGTTGTTAAGGTTTGTGTTGTCAAAGGGAGGTGCTTTCAATGGCAGTGTGACACCAGGCTTAACGCTTTGAAATTCCCTGACTAAATTTGTAACATAATCAGCTCTGTGGAAAGGGAAAGTCTGTACAGATTGGATTGCAGTGCTTTTTGCACTGCAGTAATATTTCTCATTTCCTTCTGAATTCACCAGTCTTGTGCTGGGTATATCTAGTGACCTTGTCTGAAATCCAATACACTATAATTTATATAAGCTCCCTAACTATACAGCTGCTCATAGTACAGTAAGTGCCTATTTTGCTGTGTAATTCTTTTCTTCTCACCTGATTCACTTCACACATACCATTCATTACAGGATGATAAAGGTGTTTTGATGTATTTGGCAGTTCGAGGTGAACTCCTTCCTGCTCTGAAGAGATGTCCATCTGAGACAAATGTTTGCTAACCAGCACTTGGAGGTTTTATATAAAACCAGTGTAGAAAGGATTATTGAAGATATACCCCACTCCCAGATCACTTATTAACAGATGTGTCTCCTACCAGAGATTCTAGTTGACTTTTTTTTTTTTTTTTATTGGGATGTAAAGTTCTAAGTCTTAGACACTTTCTGATGTTGTGCAAATTATTTGTACTATCAGAAAAGTCACTTTTTGTCATGAGAAATCCAAAGTGTCTTTTGTTTGAAACAGGTTGCACATAAAAAAAATCTTGTTTCTCTATCATTTTAGTAAGTTGTTGATGGATGATTGCTGTCTACGGTGTGCCTATAACTACAGCTCATAACAACAAGTATCCTTCTTTCTCCATGATTTCTTCAGCTCCTCCTCTCATGGTTATTGACTAGTTTCAAAAGGCTCCCTTCTTCTTAGCTTTGAGCTGTCACAGCTGTAACTTTCCCTGCTTCAGTACAGTAACTGTTTAACCTAAACCTACTCATGACATTTCTGTTTAGCTTCTTTTCCATTCAGACAGTTCTTTAATTTTCTTACCATTTTTTAATGATTTCTTACATATAGATATAGGTGAAGAGATGGCATAGGGTCTCATTGGATAAAGTGTTGAGAAGGAACCTGAGGAAGGTAAAAGTAGGAAAGGGGTGAAATCTTGCAACCTCTGGGCAACTGTAGTCATCAGCACTGAAAACTGTCTTTCCACTTTTCTTTAGAAATAAATTCATGACTTTTTCACCCACTGGACAGATATGCATTTTATCCCCATAATCTTCCAGCAGGACAATTAATGTTGAATGCACAAGTGAAGCATTTCTTGTGTCCCATTAGATTGCTACCAGTCTTAGAATTAGGCTATTAAACTGGAAGGAATTAGAAATAAAAATCTGAGTCCTGTACAGACTTGTTTTGGGATCTTATACTGACTAAACTTCAAGTACCTAGCACCAGAAGCATTAATTCAGCCCTAAAGGTTAATGGGTTTCTTTTCTGAATGGGTGATTTGTGGCTTGACTATCAAGGAGTTGCTGTACGTTATGCTGCAACTAGAAAATTACACCATATCCTATAACGAAGAGAAATATTTAATGCGCTGGGCATGAAGAGGGGAAAAAAAAAAAAAGCATGTGTTTGAATTGTAAGGGGAAACAGAGAAATTTCAAGTGTTAATATATAGAAAATGTGCTGCTTATTCCAGAACTATGTTCTTGGATAGACCATCCATTTTCAGGATGTGACTCTTTAAGACAGAGAAAACAGCCCAACACCTTTATAACTGTACTTACTTCATCTGGAGTATTTCATGCAGTTCTAGTTCTGTTCCATCAATATGAAATGCTGAAAGTATATTATTTTCCATAAATGTCAGCCAACTGAAATTTATTTTATCAGCTGAAGTTCCCACAAATTATTTTAAATGCTGGAATGGCTGTGAAAGTGGTCTGTTAGTGACTTTCATAGAGCACAAACCTATTCAGCAACTTGTTCATGAATGTGATGTACCCCACTATTTTCAAAGCCAATATATTTGATATGTGAGGCAGTCAGCTAAGCAGCTGTTTGAATTTCTCTGGCTGTTTTCTGGGAATGAAGTTAGAACATACTTGATTGGTTTTGAACCTAAGGATCTTTAATACAGTGTATACTTAATTACTTTTATCACTGGAAAATTCAAACAGCTCTCACATTTAGAGCATCACAATCACAAGGAGACTTAAGACACGCCACTAGGCTGAAAGCTATTATAGTCTTCTCTGTCATCTTTGTCACTACTTTTTCCTATCTTTTCTTCTTCCATTCAGCATTTTTTTTCTTTCTTTCACAAAGAGAACTCCATTGTTGGCTGTCTTCCAGCACAAGAGAAAGTGGACCTCAAGTGGTGTTAGAAGCAGCCAGGTCCCTAATGAGACTGTCCTTCACACAAGGGAATGCAAATAAGCTGCGTATCTCCTTGTTTCTGGAAATTGAAAGTGTTTAAAGTTTACGCAGGTCTGAAGGCAACTTCTTGGCAGAAGATTCCACTGAAGTCTCTGAATATGCAAAATCCACATCTTCCTAATAGAAGTCTATAGGCCTCTGCTGCTGAGAGCTGGAGTCTGTGAGAGTCCTGGGAGAAACATACACTGTCCTGTTTTCTCCACGCACCCACTTTAGTCCAATCTAAAAATGGCTGCTGGAGTTTACAACCTACACACATATTTAGTATTTTGGGTATTTTTTTCCTTTGCTAATTCCCTTATGATGGGGTGGACCTAGAACAAGCTTATACCTGTACATCCAGTTTAAATCTCAGGTAACCAAAAAAAAAAAAGAAAAAAAAATACTGGGAGAAGGTGCAAATGTTCATTTCCACAACTAACAGCATTTTTCTTTTGTTTTAGTCCCACTAAGATAGTGTCCAGTCCATCTGGACTGACATCTGAGTCCTACACATTAAACCTTTTCAATGTTATTAGGGCAGGCTCTGCATTCAAGTGCTTTTAATTGTCTTTGTTCTTTTGCTGAAAGAAAGAGGACATTGTAGCTTGAATAGATCTGTCCTGTTACATCAACCAGAAAAAGGTTATTAGCCACACGTGCACCTACAGCACTTGAAAATATCACCCTGAGTTGTGAAAGTTTTACCTTTTTGCCTTTTACTGCTGTCTGCCCTTTCAGGAGGAAAACCAGACAACAGCAAGACAGCGTATTCCTGCAAGTAAAAAAGCTGTTTTGAAAATTTGCCCTTCTCTACCTGCAGTTTGGAAAAGGTTAAAACCAGAATAGAAATTATTGCAATAATAGCAAAATCATCAGTGCATACATTTATGAATGTATTAATTATATTCTCAGCTTAGAAAATCTGTACCCTATACACTATCATTTCTTTTTTCTAATAAAAGAATATTCTGATATTTTCAAGCTAGGTTTTGGAAGGTTGCTCTGGAGGTTTTGTGACAGCTGCATAGGAACCTTGTGAAGGCTTTTATATTTCTTATTTTTAGGTGTTTTTCTGTGCTTTTGAACTGTTGCCTGGATAACAATATAGATGGTGGGGCGTGTTTAAAGGATCCACCGGGTGTTAACAATGTCACACCTTAAAAATACACATTGTTGCACCTACAGCCTTCTCTTGGAATAGTATAATTGGTAGTTCACTTCAGAAATTTTTCTTTGCACAGCACATGAAAAGTGAAAAAATGTCAAGCAACTGTGTTTTATTAGTATTCCTATTAATTTTGTAACATACAGCAGAGTTTGTCTTGGCACATCCTTGTTAAAAATGATAGGTAATGTCATTAACATTCCGGTTCTACACAAACCAGCTACTCTATAGATCACTCCATAGAAATAAAAAGATGTAGTAATTGATCTAGTTGAATGGACCAGTGAAAGCTAATTTCCTCTGAATGTTTTATAATTCATTTCAGACCCTGTAACTGGCCATTTCATCATGGAGACAACTGCCAACATGATGCCAATGAAGGCATCATATTACGGTGTTTCTGTTTATAAATAGAGCTGAATCCTAGTTGATTTTGTGCTTTAAACTCTGCTTCCTTTTTCTCTCCTCCTTTTGCTTTCAGACTCGTGCCTGGAATCCCTGTAAATCAGATTACAAAAAGCTGCCTTCTGAGAAGAGTAAAGCTGTTTTAAAGTTGAAACACATTGAAGCAAGAACAAGCAAAATTGTTATTTCTGGTATGGTCAGGAAAATCACAGCTACTGTCTACTTCAATAAAAGAAATGCTGTTACCTGGAATATCTTTTCAAAATTCAGCTCTACATAGAAAGCAAATATTATTATATGAAAGGACAAATTCATCCAAATTCTAGGCCACCAAGATAAGTGGAATTATAGTAGGAATAAATATGATTGATCCATTAGGTTGAATTCTGTACTGCTTTACACCAACGCAAATTGAAAGATCCCAGTGAATAAAAAAAATAAACAAAAACAAACAAAAAAATATTGAAGGTGTAAAAGAAAGACAGTCAGTCTCTCTAGCAGACATAACATATATAATTACACTTTTTATGGCGTGACAACATTATCACAATGAATTTTCATGGTAGCAAAATGTTCAATTCTTAATAAAAATTAGAAAATCTGAAATAGCAGAATCATACTTTCCAAACACAGGGAAGAGTTTTCAGTTTAGTAAGGTAGAAGACCTGTTGGGAAAATCTTTGAAAACTCAGAAAAACAGACTTGAATCAATAGTTGGAAATCATCAAAAGAAAACATTTTGTTTCAGAGATGACATTTTGATCATTTATTAGCTTACTTGTTTCATTTTCCCTCAATATTTCAGTGCAAAAGAGGGGTCATCTATTCAAATAGCTTTGTATCAACTGGTAGGATCTTGATATCAAATAAAGAGACTGTGGATATGAGCACAATACCTACAGATTTTTAAGTATCAAAAAGTATAATTTGATAAAACTTCCTACTTTTGCTACAGTTTTTATCCCTGATGATGTTATCATGTCAGTTATACAGATGAGATGCACAATATGCAGTGCATTGCACTCTTCGCATGATATAGCGCTTAAGGGAAGTTATATCTCAGAGGTTATTGACTATGTTGATCACTGTTGCAGACCAGAGTTGTCTTCTAAACCTCTGCTTTCACTCCACTATCAACAAAAACTCCTTGCAAGTCAAGGAGAGCAGCCCCTCCTCCTGAGACTGCCAGCTGTCTTTGCCACAACTAGTTGTCCTGTCCTTGAAGCTCTTCCTCCTTGTGCTCCATCAGATCTAATATCTGTCTTCTGTCTCCGCGCACCATCCCAGGCTCCATTATCTGCTTCTGTTTTATATTCCTTCTTGGACTTATCCAGAAATTCAAAATTGGCTGCAACCTCTACAACAGCAACTCAGAAGAGAATCTTTTGTTTTGTTTTGTTTGTTTGTTGTTTGTTTGTTTGGGTTTTTTTTACATTTAGTTTTAAAGTATTATTTCTTCAAATAGCTCTGTCAATCAGTTTGGAATGAAAAATTGAGCTTTAACCTAAAAATCCCTGAAAAGTCATGCCCAGTGGTAGTTCACTGTTTTCTTTAACATGCCCAGAATACAAGACAGTGTCTTTGGGACTTAAAAATATAGAACATCTTGTTCTTTAGCTTGATGTTTTCTGCAGCCTGTTTCTTCCCCTTCCATTTGTCTAGAATGATGAGTAGTCTTTAGTGGGGACCATAAAAAAAACCCGTAAAACATGCACCTTTTCTTACAATGTTTTGCAATAGCATCCCTTTGTTAGAGAACTATTCAAAAGCTGTAACAAATTCCAAAGAGCATTGGCATGTTGAGGCACAATAACCTTTTAACAAATGTATATTTTTCTAACATTCAATTAAAATATCATGCACTTTTCTGCATTGCCTTTTCCATTGCCGGTGATGTTCACCACAGAGTTATATTAAGCTTCCCTTTGTTTAATCAGCTCATTCATCTTTGTCAACTATTTTAAGTATTCAAGAACCTGAAAGTGTTCAAGATATCATTATAATAATATAATACATTAGAGTTCTAGAATATTTTCTCGCCAAAATCTGAAGGCTACTTTGTAGACAGTAATGAGTTTCTGCACCTACCAAAATCCTAATGGTCTGGGTGAGTTTACTACTATTTAATACCCGGATTTAAAAGGTTAAAGTCTTGTCCTAAAGTCAAATATTCACTTTCAGTGCCAGCAGTCAACACCAGCTTTTCTGATTTATGGCCATCTGGAATGTTTTAAGGATTTTCCAATGTAACACTATAATTTATTATTGTGCATGCAGTTGAGATCAATTATGGAATAATATCTGCATGTTCAGAAGCTTGAGGCTCCATTAAAAAGATCTATAAGGAGTCTTTTTAGATCTACAAAACAATTCATATCAGGTCAGGCCCTTACTTAAGTTCCATATCCAAACTGATACAAACTTTTCCAATTCCAGACAGAGTTGGACTTGGTTATGCAGTCCTCTAGGACCAAAGTTGGCAGAAATATCAATATAATAATCAGAAATATTGTTTTTGCAGAGCAGTAGCAGCTTTGGGGCTTTGACAACTGAACTGTACACAAAGATTATGGTGGGACGGCAATGAACAGGAGATTGCACTTATTATGGTATACCTAGGCAGACAACTGGCAAAAGAAACAGAATCTACAATATTTGTAAATTCTCCACGAGGTAACCCTAGTTTGAAGGGTAGCCTGTGTGCATCCTTGAACATGGGGGAGAATATTTTCTTTTAGAAATCAACATGAGTTTTTAGCTAATACTGACACATCAGTTTGTTTAAGAATGTGATTGAGGTCACATCAAAGCCAAAGAAAGCTATGACTCTTCTTGAAGGCATAACCTTTAAATGCAGCTCAATTATAGTTTCATGCTGCTGCAGACTTTCTGCTGTCATATAGTCCAAAGCTCTCACTTATTTTTTGTCTGATCAGGAAGTCCCACACAACCTGAAGAACACACGAGAGAACACACACATGAGAAGGGCAGTTTCCCTGTGTGTGTACCTCAGAGCTGCTCACTGTGGGCACTGCAGACCCTGCTTGGGAATTCCAGATGCCAAACAGAGCACTGTCCACTACAGCACCTGGTGTACTTGCCCCTAGAAGCCGTGGTTTATTTTTGCAAGGTGAGTGAACCCCTGTGTAGATAAAGCATAGTATTTCATGTACCTGAAATCATACAGTATGAAATCAGCTTTCCTTTGCAGAAGGGAACCCAACCAGAAATTGCTTGGTAAGGTGCTATAACCCAAACATGATAGCAAAATAGAAACAGAGAGTAAAGCTGTGAATGAATAGTCTTTATGAAGATGTAACACAGTGTGTCAGAGAATGTTTTCAGTTTCATGGTATTCTGTAACTGGAGATACGCCAATTAGTCTGAATTCTACATGATTTTCACACCTTCCAGAAAACTGCTGAAATGTTATTTTCTATCAATTTCTTCCACTGTGTTGTGGTTTAACCCCAGCTGAAACCAGCACACACCATCCTGCAACATAGACCAACCAAAAAACTATCTAGAAATAGAATAGTTTCTAAACTATTTAGAAATGTCATTGTTATAAAATTAAGTTGCAAGCACTTGCACACATGAAAAGAGATTTATTCAGAAAAATTTAACAGTATGCTATGTGCTGAATCACAGAAATATTCTCAGCTCTGCCTTATGTATTAAACATGTAGTAGACAAATTTCAGTTTCAGTACTTTATAAGGGTGATCTTAACTGTGTGTATAAAATTATTTTTCTTACTGAAAAAGCAATAAGAAAAACAACAAAATATGTAATTGCTGTCAGGGACTGGGGAGCATCAAAACCATGTTGAGAATTCCAGAACTGAAGCCTCTGAAGTCTCATCTGGAAAATTGTATGGAATTTAACTGATCTAACCTGGAAAGATAAAAGGTCTGTGCTTAATTTGCTAGTGCTTGAGTCTCTAGTTATAGGGAGTTCAAACCTGTGTAACACTCTAACTTACATTCCAGCATCATACTTTGACATAAAGTTATCATTTAAGTAGCTATAAGTAAGTTTTTATTTCAATACAGCTTGAAAAGGCAACATTTTCTCCGTTCCTAATTATCCCATAGAGCTCTTCTGAACTATTAAAATGACCTTTTTAAATGGATTATTTATTCATTCACTTCCTTGCCTTATTTTTTCACATTTAATTTCAGTATTAATAATGCACTCCACTGCACAATTTCATTTTACTGGAGATTTTTTTTCATATGTCACATTGAATACTATGCTGAAGCCTTAGGAGACAGTTCCCATTTTCTTTTATGGCATGTGTAAAGGTCTGGTTTTGTTTAATGTTGTCTAGACTTGCCTTTCTAATATCATGCTTAAAATAGATATTCATATAAAATGGGCAGTTTACGGATGTTAAAAGAAGCTTATCTATGTCCTACAAGTTGAAAGGTAATCCCAGTATGGCACCTGTAGGGATCACAGCCTGCTTCATGAGGAATTCCATTTTCATGAACTTCATGAAGGTACATCCCACTCTAGAGAACTAGAATCTGAATATCCAACACTGCTGCTGTGTTTCTAAATACTAATTTTTCTGTAGTGTGTCTGGAACCTAATCAGGTGGAATCTGCTCAAGAGGGCTAAAACTACAGGTGGTTATGGAATACCCAACAAAATCAAACCCAAAACCTCTGTGAATTGGCTAGTTTGGATTCTTACCCATGTGTTTGGATATTTACCCGTGTGTTTGGATTCTTACCCAAGTTTCTCTTACCCATTAAACCAATAGCCATGAAATGTATCCTGAATATCAGCATTCTCTAAAGCCCTTCAGTGAACAGAATGGAAAGAAATGGAATAGACTATTTCTGTTGGAAGAGACTTACAGTGATCTTCTCATCCAAGTCCCTGACTGTTTCAGGGTTGACTTGCTATCAAAGCCATTGTCCAAACATCTCTTGAACAGAGAAAGGCCTGGGGCATTGACCACCTCTCTAGCAAGGCCGGTTCCAGTGTTTGTCCACCCTGTTGGTAATGATCCCCATTAGGGTGACTCCCTAATGTCCATTCTGAAGCTCCCCTGGTGCAGCTTTGAGCCATTAAACCACTCAGAGGTGTAAGACTTCCTCCCCACTTCCTGGAGATGCCATCTACCTCCTTGCTGCACCAAGGATCATGGACATGCACAGGAGCTCTGGAACACCAGTAGCTATCCTACGCACTGAACTGGTGCTGTTCACCACTTGTGTCCTATTTGCAGGCTTTGCTTTTTGAATAGTGAAAAACAAATTGTTGAAAACAATGTTTTGATTTTACTGTAGGGGAAATTCTGGTATAATTTCACAGCACATAATGAACGCTAACCCAGGCCAAAATGCAGCTTTGCAGCAAAACCGGAATAGGCTTAGGTTCAAGCGTCTAGTTCTAACTTTTCAGGACTGCTGAAAGAAAATGATTCCTCAGAGAGTGTCTGTGAGATCACTCATCATTTAATAGCACGGAATTTATAGTATTTACCATATCTGTGATCTATAGCATTGAACTTCATAGCACTGAATTTGAACATAAGGCAACTGCTCTTGCACAAAGATTCATTCAGGATTCTGATGTACGTAACTTCCAAGTCATATTTTTCCAGACTGGCTATCCTAGAACAATAGCTTTTGAATTGTTTTGCAAAATACAACAGCAACACTAATAATAACAACGTTGTTGCCAAACTAGTGAGTTAACTCTGCAGCTTTTGGGCTTAACCTGACTTCAACAGTTCTGAATAATTTGTTTCTTTATACATACATGATGAAGTTGTATTCAAATTAAGAAGAAAATATATTCTTCTTTATTTTTGTAGAGAGTTAACTGAACTCAGATGAACACATGACAACAAATTATAATTATCAGAAGTGAAACTTCTGTCATGATTTCAGCTATGGGAAATTTTATAATACTTTTTTTGAATTTGCAACATTATTTATCCGAGAATGAAAGAAAAATAAGGAATGATTCTTTTAGGAACAGTATTTGCTAGAAATTATTTCTGTCACATCACATGGAAATAAACTGACTTGTTCATTATGAAATCGGATATCCATACAGAAATAATACTGAATATATGATAACACTGCTCCATAAATACTAGAGATAAAACTTCATTAAATTTGATGAATACTATTAGCATTGATCTATCTATCAGTTCAGTCAGGAAAAAAGAAACATGGAATTGTTCAAAAATAAATAATTTTAAAAGCTCCTTAACATCAAATTTGTACAATGCATGTGTTACATACACCTAACCATATGCTGTTTTTCGGTAATGTAAAGTTTAATATCTCTCATCCCTCCAGTAAAAATTAATGGTAATTGCAAGAGTAGATGATATTCAATCTAAGTTGAAAATCATAGTGTTGAGCAGAAGTATTTAATATGTCATGAATGACAGACACGGCATAATTAATTCTCTCATAGTTTCCTCTGATCATTGTTTCCAAATGTGAGAGTCTGGGGATATAAATACATATGAGCCAGAAAAATCATTAACCTATACTCAGGAACACCTCTCAAACAATGTATGTTGAGGACCTTTAGAAAGACTTTAGAAAAGTTCTTTTGTCCTTAAAAACAATCACATTGCTAAACTGTTCTTTTCATAATTAGATGCTAATCAGTCATGACCCTTACATAAGAACATACATCAATGTAGACAGCCACACAAATAGAATGTAAATGCATTTTAACAGGATAAGAACATGCTGTGGATTATCAGTATGTAAAGCTGTGCTCCCCTGTTCCAGTTCATGAAGTTCCAAGTTTTTGTAATAGGTCAGGTTAACCTAAAGGCTTGGTCACCCGAGCAGCATATTGTCACAATTTGAAAATGAGTCAGAAACAGTAGAATTAGATAAGCATATGAATGAAAATGGGCATAATTGTTTTAGGTGGTCTCAGTTGAAGGATCAAAATTCCATATTGCTAACAACAGACCACAACAATGCTCATGCTATCAGTGTGCTATTCCAGAGTCATTTGGAGTGGGTTATCCTGGTCACTGTCAAAGGGAGAGTAACAAAGCCGTGGTACCATTGATCTGGTTTAAATTACAAACCTCATGTCCTACCACATTATCAACGCATTTCTGCCTAAGTTACCAAAGTAACTGCAGAGAAATTCAGATTTATTTTGGAAAAATACATGTAGCAGTCTGTGCCTATGCTTGCCACTACCAATTTTGCATGTTTATGTCTCAGTTGTTTTGATATTATGTGTTACTCTCTTCCCCCATGAAAATCTACACTTGAAATCATCTCCATATTCAAGCCTTTAAGAGAAGTAAATATATCATTAGGAGAGGGATAGGCAGTGGAGGATGCTGTAATCTGCTCATGGGCATGCCACTGTCAGAATTTATTCTAAGACAATCTATCAGATCAGTTGATAAATACTGCTACAACTGAGCTATACAACCTGAGGGGTTTATGCATCTAAACCCTTTATTTTTCTTAGGGTTTGCTTTTATAAGTGGCTATTCTTGCTGCCTGTGTAATCATCTACTACATTATTTAAGCTTGCCAAGTCTTTGCCTTCAGTGCTGCTTCAGTTGTTATTTAGAAGTGTGGGCTGTAGAAACGATAAAATAAACTGACGCATGTGCCCGAGTCTCCTGTGCCAGAGGGCATGAAAGGAAATACACAACCAGCAAATTTCCATAAATGATTGTGTGCGTCCACATGCTCTTGTCCCACATCTAAGACGTCAAGCCTTTAAAATCACTTTGACTGAGAAATTGCAATTACAGAGATAACCCAAAGAAAACCTTACATTTAGTTTTCAATGCTTTTAGTGGCCCTCTAGAAACTATGATTTGTGAGAGACAGAAGACCTGACCCAGGGTAATTATTACTTCTGTGTGTCTCGTTCATCCACAAGGCAACAGAAAGACACAAGATAGGGGTTTTATTGGTAGTCAGGTGTTCATGACTTTTTTCTATTGCACACTGAGATCACAGATGAAATGAAAAGAATCAGGGGGCTTCAGAAGTGAACCACAACAGAAACTGCCTGAGAAGCTGGTAGATAATTCTTGTGCTAACACCTTCTGCCTTCTCAACTGCTGCTAGGTCGATGCCATAAACATCCAGTAAGGCTCTCATTAACACTCACTACTGGCTAGGGTTTCTCATGACCTCAGCCGAAATTCAGCTCACAGAGAGAGTAGCCAGCCTTCAGCTCTCGCTGCAGTCTGTAATGAACGGACTCCTTTAGTTTCTGACTTCAAAAACTATTGCAAAATTGTGATAATAGCAACCTGCCATTAAACAAAAAAATTAGAAAAGTAGCTCTTTCTTTTGTCCAGATGATTTAGATTCTTTGATTCCTACTCTTCATCGTCATGTGCAAGCATAAGCACACACACACACATACACATGCATGTAGGCATGCATCCAACTCCTCTAATGCTTGAAATTTGTTAGATTCTTTTCTCTTTATAGTTAGACATTAAAAATTGTATCTGGCGAACTTCTCACAGAACATACTCTGCCTTCCAGAAGGCAGGACTGTACATACATAAAATAATGTCAAGCCCAGCTTTACTTAACTGGTAGGTATTTAAAAAATAAAAATGTATATGTCAATTTCTGCTTTTTTTACTCCTTTGCTTTTCATTCACACTTTATCATTAAAATTAAGTAAATTATTTTAATTCTGTACAGTGATGTTAACTGTTCTACTGGCAGCCCTATAATTCTTGGTTGGAACTATTGCAGGAAAGTGATTTATCTTCATAGCCACATTATTTTGTGGCCTTTTTACTTCTGCATCTAGGTGTATTTATACACATAAGATACATACACATTCACAATATATATATATATACATGTGTATATGTATATTAATGTATATATAAACACTAAACATTTATACTGACATATATATTTCTGTATATGTATCTACATTTTCATTTATAAAATTTCAGTGCTGATACAGTTTTCAGTTGATAATGTCCACTACTCAAAGGAATGAGCTATTTTTCCAATGGATTAGCAAGCTTAAAGGAGTCCTCTGGCTGTAAATGGCAGATCCATTTCAAGCTTTAGAGTATTCACTGTGTCTACAGCATGAGTTGTAGTGAGAGACAGACTGAGATGAGAAAGTGAGGTAATTCACGTGCCATTTTGCAACATCATACGGCATTTTCCTTTTTTGGCTTGTTTGTAAGGACAGGCAGGCATTCCCTGTCAATCTCATGCAAATAACTCCAATGCATACATACGTGAGCAATAATCTTGCTATTTTTGTCACTTGAGTAATGCCATCGATGTAACTGAGAACTGAAGTGGAGATGACACATTGCTAGAAACAAATCCCTATCACCAAAGGTTCCAGGGGAAGTTCCGTGTCTGGTGTCCTCATTAGCAAAATATATTAAGGAACACCACTCCTTTAACATGCAATGACCAAGACACCCCCCTGTGCTAAAATCAGAGTCAATCTATAGTGAGAATTAATAAACCATGGTAGAGCTGTAACAGTTTCCTGAAATAATGTTGGGAACATGTTTAGAAACTGCTGTGCTGCATACACATAAATCTTCCCTGTACAGTTGAGATCTCTGCCTACAGATTCCAGGTTTTGCAAATATTCTTTGCTTATTTTTTGTTCGACTGCCATCACAGTATTAGTCAAACACATCTAGCACAAAAAACTGGTACTGACCTTCCAAATGTTTGTTGAAAAACAACACCTATTTTTTTTGTTCTGCTTGTTTTTATATGCTTTTCCAATAGCAGACTCCATCTTTTGGCAGGTCTGTGATTAGGTCCTCCCTCCTGAATTCAAAGGGCAGAGTATTTCACACAGTAAAAATGCTTGACATAGACACAGACTTGATTTCAAGTGCCTAGGTATTATCAAACAAGTACCTAGAAAGGCATTTAGTTGATCACTTAGGTGCCTGAGGTGCCAGCCAGGCCTAAACAGAAGAAAATCTGGTGACGGAACCAGTAACACATGCGTTCAAGAGAGGACCCTTGAACACCAGTGGCAGGGCAGCCTGAACATAAGCGCTCCTGAGGGTAGGGAGGCTGGAAGGGAGGCATGAAGAGACAATAGAAGTGGTTGGTGGAATTTTTTCTTGGAAATTGCAGCCCTGCAGCCTCTCTCGCTCTGCATAGCCTATCTGGAAGTTCAGTTTAACAGTATGAAACCCATTCCCAGGTTGGGGCTGTAGCTCCATTAGTACAGCAGGACCAGATGGCATGAGCCCTGTGCCTCTTTGGTGAATGCCTACTGCGTTCTTGAGGAAGGATGTGAGCACATAGCTAAGTACTTTCCAGAAATTTGTGTATGATTAGATTTCAGATACTGAATAATTTATTCTTCATCTTTGCATGTAAACATTCTTAAAAGCTTTTTGATTAGTTATTTGGGATATACTTAATAAATGGGACAGTCTGAAAAATCTGGAAAGTAACTGAAGAACAGATAGATACGCATCTTAACGAAGTCAGCTGCTTTGACTGTGGTTTGAATGAGTACAAACTGTGCTCCCACGGCCTTATGAGAGAAGCAGAAAACATCCATTGTGTAGACACATTTCCTTAGGGAATGGGCACTGTTTTTTCTTACAGGCTTTGGCCTTTTTCAAATTACCACTAATTGTGCTAGTGATTCGATTTTGTGCCTTCTCTGCTAACAGCTGGACTTCATTCTTTTTTCTGAATTCTGAAGTTTCATAGATGAAATCAAAGCATTGCTAAGCTGGATATTTGCAGCACATTCTCCAGTAACAAAGATAATCTGAAATCTAACAGAGAACCTGGGATGAACTGGATTCTGCAGCTCCTATGAAAGTGCAGAGTATGCCACTGCGTATAGGCTTAAAACCCGAGCTATATGAGTCCAGAACTGCGTGTCACTTCTGTAAAGGTATGGCAGACTGTCTGGCACTTGTTTTTTCCTTCACCTAGGCCTTTGACATTTCTACTCCCAACATTAGTCTAAAGTGATGCAACATAAGGCATCAGCCAAGAATAGCTTCAGAAAAACAGCCATTTTTGGAAGCTATTTTAAAGTTGCTTTGCAAACCCAAACACTTCAAAGGCAGCATAAACTGTGGCTGTCCTGTATATCACTAGGAAATAAAAAACATACACTGATGTCTCCTTAAATAGAAATAATTTTATGATGCTCCATTATTTTATTTGGTATCTTCATAATTTTGGTTTCTGCTTAATTTCTAAGTTATTTTGACAATCCTTTTATAGAATTCTAAAGAAAAATTTTTCTTTGGAAAAATTGTTTGCTTTTCCCGTTTTCACAGAAAACAATCTATTTGGACACTACAACCATACCTCAAGCTTTTACTGTAGCTTTAACATGTGACCTCTGGTGAAACCCTCTGTGGCAGAGCTCTCAGATTGCCTCTCCCAACCAAAAGAAATGCCTTGTGTTTTTGAGATGATGAATTTTCAGCTTGATGAATTTTTGAGGAAAGGCCAAAGCAAAGAAACAAATCTTTGAACTCACTGCAAGAAAATAAATTCTGATGTCTTCAAGAAATAGTCCTCTGTTTTGGCCAACAAAGCAGACAGAGTGTTGCCAGTCACTCAGTAAACTGAAACTGTGACCAGAGTCTCCTGTGATGCTGCAGTTCACTTTCCCAAGCTTGTTTCATTGGACAAAAGTAGTACTTTTTTTCTTCCCTGTTTTGGGGAAATTTTCTCCCTCATGGACACTTACAGTCACTTCTCATACCACAGACTATGAATGTCCTCTGTCTTTGTAGGAGTGTGTAAAAGGAAACTCCAGTTTTCTTCTTCCATGGATTTTTACTAGGTCATGACGATTTTTTCTTTTGATGTGGTAAAATCCATGGTGACCATCTCTATATCTGCTAGGAGCTGATCTGGCATATGTTCACTTGCTGTTGCCACTTCCCTCTCCAACATACCATCCATTTGGTTACCAGGTAACACGCATTGCTAGGCATTTGCATTAAGCATCGATGCTTGTCATGTTTTTTAAACTGAGTTTTTAAAAATAACCAAGGTTAAAATAGGATTGTGTTATGGCTGGGGAATCTTCAGATTCATTCTAGTGACTTGTCAGGATATCAGCAGTAAAAAATCCATCTGTTGACAAAGATATTACCGTTAAATAAGCACAGGGCCAAATCCCTCCGGTTGCAACTGATTTTGATGTTGATAGAAAGAGTTTGATAAAGTGCCATATGACAACATAAGACATTATTCTCCTCTTCACTTGAAAAGAATAATGGGCCAAATTCAAGTCTGGTTTCAGCGAGTGAAAACCTGAAGTTATTGCAATGCATTTGGTGTATTTTACAGATGCATTATGTCCATTAGGAAAAAATTTAATTGCTTGCCATGGAGTAAGTAGCACACATCAAGTTCTCTACCAAAGTGTGATCCATGATGATGACAGTGCTGTAGTCAACTGAAAATGTTCATCTACCATTTTAGTGAAAATCTTTTTTTCTGAACATCAGCTTTCACAGTTTTGTGTGGAAAATTATGACTTTCAGACAAAACCATAAAATAAAGAAAGCTATGGAAAACCATTCTTATGAGATCCCAAATGCCTGCTTTGATGGAAAATGGAGCAGCCCAGGTCCCACAATGCACTCTGAAAGCTAATTCACTTGAATAGTTCAGCAAGAGAGAAGGTTGGAGACATTTTATGGGAAGTGGCATCCATCTAGACAGACTCTTTACTAGGACTGAAAGTATAGGTATGAATAGTATATTTGAACCAAAACTTCCATATGGCTTTGTGGTAACATTTTCAAAATTTTGTGTCCACATCAAAAGACTTTGAAATGCAAACATAAAAAATAAATTCTGATATTGTTCCCCAAACTTTTTAAAAGTCTTCCATATATTTGAGTTCATAGGTTCTTTAAGGTTATCATGCAGAAAATTTACCATCCGTTCTAATGTATATATAATTTTTGGTGCAAAAGTCTTACTGATTTTGAAGGGAGAAAACAACAAATGGGTTTTTTTGGCTGAGCTTTAGTAAGGACCCAGATGAGCTGATTCCCAGTAATGCCAAACGACATTGCTAAAGTCTGCTTGCTAACGATGAGAAAGGGAATTAATATTTTTATATGAATTATCCGTCGATGCAGAATCACACCTCCTAAAACACCTAGTATTTTAGCCTTAAGTTTTGAGATCTGGCATTAAATAAAGCACATTCAGAAGCATAATGCTTCATAAAATACTTCTGCATCTTACATATGTGTCATAGTTTATATCTTCAGTTTGCTATTCAAGTATGTTAGTCCTCATTCTCTTTTAATTTTTTTTTCTGGTATTTTATTGTATATCATAAAGAATCAGCCATCTTCAATATAGGTTAATCACTAGTACATCTGTCATTTCTTCTTCTAGTGCCAATGGGAGTCATTTTATGTAACTAATATACAAGTTTTTCCCTTCCAAAAGTAATATTTGCATCTCCCAGATGATATTTTCAAGTGTTGGTTTACTCACTCAGTGTTAATAGATATATTTGCAATTACTTCACCACAAACCAGATAAAACACAGAAAAATATGAATTACAACGAGTGGTTGATGATATTTTTCTACTGCCATGGTATCTTGTGGTGATGAAACTACGCGAGTGTACAGTTAATTTTCATATTTGGTCCCTGACTGTGCCTTCAAAATGCTTCAGTACATTAAAGCATGTATGTGTTAAAATAAGAAAACTATTTGTGGAAGTGACAATCATGAAAAGAAGAAGCAGGTGTAAATAAATTATTCTTTAAACTCATGGCCTTCTTGAGTAACAATGGGATGGAGCTATTTGTTGCTGACCACAATGCCTGTGTGGATATGGAGAGAAGGTGGGGAGACACTGAAGTAAAGAGTTAAAATGCAAATTCCTCCAAAGCTGGGAATGGCCTTTCATGTATGTAATGTGCAGGGTCCAGTACTGAAGAATGATTCTGAATGGGTAGTGTAATGACATTTCCATTCTGTGGTTTTATCGATGGTGTCTCTTCAGCTGTATGTGGAAAGCAGAGTGGTTATTCCAGTTCATAAGCTACTCAAGGGAACATCAGAATTCACTGGGTCTTAACTACGGTGCCGCTTCCCTACAGATTGCTCTTACTATTGGTTCATTTAGATTGCAGTATCTACCGTGGCACTTCTTGATCTTCACTATTGCCAAGCACCAGAGGTGATATATCAAAGACAGGTGCTAGGAAACACTATTTGTATCGAGACAAATATTGCTGTGCAAACATTTGCATTTCCGGTTTGCAAGAAGAAATCAAGTATTTTGAAGACCTCTAAGATCTTCCTTAGCAAACTGCTCTTCAAATTATGCTAATAAATAGCAGTATTTATTCTTAGTAAGCTATTCAAATGTGATAATGATAGAGAGTGACAGGACTGAAAACATGACATTACTTGGAGTTTTCCTAGAAATTAAAGGTATGGTCAAAGTATTAATTATGATACCGTCAGACAAATTTGGTGCTTAGCACTTCTATGAAGGGACCATTCCATTTTCTAAACAGTTTTAGAACAGTTTTCAACAACAGAATACTGTGTGTAGCTTACTTCTCCCACTAAATTTAAGTCTTATTTTGTCTATCACATATTTCAATTAGTAGAACATTTGGACTCTCCACAAAATATTTGCAGGCAAAAAATGAAAGTTCCTACATAGAGCAACTTTCAATTCTGTGACTCTAAGTGGGTAATAGCATGTCTTTCCTGTACAAAGAAGACATTATTTCCTTTGGTTTGTAATATGTTTTTCCCCAAAGATTCTAAATTCTTTGAAGAAGCAGAGTTATATTTAATAGCAGTACTCTTCCCTAAGGAAAGTGAATTGCTTCTGAAAGCTACAAGTAAAGCCTCAAAACAGTATTTGTTTATGAAAATAATTAACAATTATAAAACAATTATAACAAGGTTATAATTGTTATTAACAATTGTTATTAACAATTATAAAAAGGTGTTTTATCCCTTCTGTTTGATTTAGAAGATTGTGAAAACACTGAGGGATGGTATATCTGTTGTGGGTTGCCAGCTTGCCAAAATACTCCCAAGACATAAGTGCAGCCAGTAGATGGATGGTCATGGTCAGACGCGGAAAGAGGCAGGGTATTTTTGGAAAGTCCTCAAATCCCAAACCAAATTTAAATCTGATTTTTCTTGACAAAGACTAGAGGGGAGGAAGAGTAGTGATAGTGCAGCCCATCAGCCATCTGATAAATACCCCAAGGAATGCAACAGGGAAGCTGGAACTTCAGTGGCATCCACACAAAAGGAATTGGACCCTGAATATTTGGCTTCTTATTGATCCAGTCAAGAATATTTACTATAAGAAGAAACTTTGCGTAAAGGAGTATTTAAATAATGTTTTCAAGATGAAGACTGTTATCACAGTCTGAATTTATGAATGCCTTTTTATAAATGGAGGTTCAGAAAAACTCTTGCAGTTTGAAAGGCACTGAATAATAATGCATTTATTTGCTTTTCTTGATATAATATTTAATTGACACGATGATGGTTCTCACCTTTAGAGGCATCACTGGTTAGGTTTCTGCAAAGCTTGAAAACAAAATAAAAGACCCTAGAGATCAGAATTACTCTGGATATTTTAAAGTTAACATCTATTCAATATCAGATCTAGTATACTTTCTTCAATAAAAAAGTGGATATGGATCACCAAGAAAATTGCCCCTTTGTGTCTATGTCTTCCCAGAAGGCTTTGATCACTGCATGGTATCACGAACCATTAATGTCACTGTGGCATGAGTTAAGGACAACATTTATCTTGAGCTCAGTTGCTACTACCAGCAAGTTTTGCAATTTCAACAGTGATTCCTAGTCCAGTGTCACAAGGGTGTATTTGATGTCTTGACTTAATGGGTAGCTTCAATTGATGTTGTGCCATGTTTCACTAAACAACAAGTCATTCACTTGATATACTGAATTTTATTACAGGCATAACAGTCCAACAATCTCTTACAATCTGAAAACACAGCTTCCCTGGGCATCACCACCTAACTTTGGAAAGAACAAATACTCTCAGCAAATAGGAAAATGTATAACTTAGGAAACATTTGAAATTCATCTTGTTTTCAAAGGAAATAGGGAAAATGTCCATACTCCTTTTTTTGTAGCCTCCCTCCTAAGAATTACATAATATACCATGCTGGGGATTTTTTTGGTGCTGGTGTGTTTTGGGTTTTCTCTTTTGTTTGATTGGTTGGTTTTGATTTGTAAATTAGTTTGGTTTTGTTGAATTTTCGAATTTTCTGATCCACAGAACCTGATTTGGAGGCATGCAGCAGTAATTCCAATCAATTCATGATGTGATGAGACGAACACAATGAGCACATTTGCATGTTGATCTCCTTATGCCTTAGATTGAGACAGAATTGTGAGTGCTATAAAGTGGAGCCAAAAGGGACTTCTGCCACATTTAGGAGAAAATGATCCATGAGCATATATGTACAACACATTAGCCTCTGCAAATTCAGCTGACTGTCTGCAAACTAATTTTAGGACTTTAAAATAAGAGAGAGAGAGAGAGAGAGAGAGAGGGAGAGAAAATGTGTATAACTCTTTCCATGAAACTGCAATAAAATGGTTAACACCATGCAGCTAAGTCTAAGCTTTAGGACTGCAACAACGGCCAAGACATTAAGACAAGAGACTAATGTAACAAGAACAGTACCAAGAAGGGTACATATGTAACACGTTCTGCCTTAGGTAAAACACCAATACATTCTCCCATGCCAAATCAAGCCAAAAAGAGCAAGGTGCTCCTCATCCGTGCCTGACTACTGTTTATATATGTGAATAGGTTGAGGAGGTGTTTCTTACTGAGAATCAGTGGGAAGAAATAGAATTTTGGTGATGCTTGAAGGATTATTTTTGTGACCCCTTTTGTTTGTTTGTTTGTTTCAAAAAGAGGCTTGTTTACTGATAAATTTCAAGTAGATATGAAGAATGATGTTAGAAATTACTCATTACCAACCCTCAGACTGTTTGACTAATGAAAGTGACATCTTTATCAGTACCTGCCATTTCACAGAATGCAACTACATTTGCATGTAGATTGCACATGTAAAGGCACAGTACTGATAGTGGAATCAATCAAATAATTCTGCTTTCAGACCAGAAAGATTTATTCAGCAAATTAAACTCTCTTTAACTGAGCTTTTTTCCCCTTATACTGTCCATCCATTCTTCAGCTAAATGAGCGCAATAGGAGGGACAAAGATGCAGGTCTTAAAAGAAGTCCAAAAGTCTGAAGTGGTGCTAAGATATCACTTTCCTGAACACAAAAGGAATTTTAAAGTATCTCTAACAGCTTTTGAGGACACTCACTAAATGCTTAGAAAAATCAAAGGCCTGATTCAATTTTCTTCTGTGATATCCAAACATTTTACGTATTGTAAACAATATCACACGTCATAAATTCTTATTAATATATATCTCAACTGCTTCATATATCATTAAAAACTTCCAGAAAACAAGTTTCAAATGGGCACTTTCTTCTATTCTGCTATTCACAAAAGTTTAATGTTTGTGTGTGTAGATGCACAGCTAAACATATTGAGCTCATTTCCCAGTTATGCCCAAGGAGTGCACTGAATGATTCTAGCAAAACCATGAGCTTGCCAGTGTGAATTTTAGCAGCTGAAACCTCCATGCTTCCAGATTCTCCTGTTAGAGCTGCTAAGGCATACATTCATTTATGCAGCTAATGGAAAGTTTCCAGGCAGCTGTGACTCATCATGCTACACACGTGTTCCCTGTCCTTTCACAGTGTGTCTAATGCATGTCACAGTGCCCTAAGAGCCAACACAACAGCCTTCCCTCCCTGAAAGCTGTCCGCAGCTGGTAGCACAGCAGGATATAACTCAGATGGAGTACAGCCACTGGCTCGGTCCCCAACTAACCAATTCTTGCACTGACTTAATGTCACGTTAAACCAATGTACTCGTACAGTCAATTAGACTGATAATGTAATAAGGAAGATCAAAAGAGTCACAATGTATGCAATCAAGTAGCAATCTGTAATATGCAATTTGTGCAGAATTGCTTATCTAATTACAGAAAAGCGTAACCCTTTTCTGTAGGTTGAAGTCCGGTAATGAGTCTAGGCCAACTCAAGAAGCCTAAAAAACTAAGCACACTACAACATTTACTACTGCAGCATAAGGAGGCTTTTTCTGTAGGAAGAGAGATATATATGTGGAACCCTTAATCTTTAAACAACTTGACAAAATACATACATTCTTAATAATGGGATACTTGTAATGAACACCTGCCAATATAGCATATTCAAAAAAATCTTCTGGATTTAATACGTGGTTATTCGGGGACTCTCAAAAGCTTAGAGAACCATTAACCACAATGATGAACTTTAAATACATTTAGTTAAGGTATTCATTTCCCACCTGCCCCCCCTTTACATGCTTTGTCCTGCTCCTATAATTCTCACCTATAGGCACCTTTCTAAAAACAAATCAGTTTAGCCAAGAACCATTGAGAAAAAAGACACGCTTTCACCACGTTGAAAACATTTGATTTGCTAACCT
This sequence comes from Xenops minutus, assembly GCA_035221455.1. Classification (NCBI taxonomy): domain Eukaryota; kingdom Metazoa; phylum Chordata; class Aves; order Passeriformes; family Furnariidae; genus Xenops; species Xenops minutus. Next base: position 118,834,920 of record JAWWEE010000074.1, read on the forward strand.
GTGTTAGAAGGAAGGTAGGCAACAATGTTACTTACTCAGGAGTTCAGTTGCAGTGTGATAAATGGTTTGATAGCTCCAGCACTGGTGGCAACCTCATTTACAGTGGGACAGGAGCTTTGGTGCATAAGCAGCAGTGTATTATCCTGAGAACATTCTTGTTCACTGAAAATCAACTTAAATACCGTCCCTTAAACTATGATTTGGTAAGATTTTGCCTTTGAGTCTCATAGTTACCCTGAAATAGGATGGAACCACATTATAGATTATAGCTGTGTGGTATATAAAACACCACTACTAGGCCCTGTACTGAAAGCTGTCCAGCTATGCTAATGCACCTCAGCACTGTGACTACAGTGATCCCAGTGCTTTCCCTGCACTATATAGGCATACTCCTACTGGAAATGGGATGGTCTATGCAATAAAAGAATCAGTGCAGCCCCACCTCAGGTGATACAGGTGCTGTGGGGGATGTGAAGGTTTCCTCATCCTGGACTCTGTCCTTACAACAGCCAAGTCCCAGATGTTTAGTAGTTCTCCATAAAAAATGCTTGCACACCAGGAAAATTGGATACATAACTGCTCTGCTCAAGAAAACTGTAGGCATTTCTGCTTTGTATCAGAAAGAAAATCATGAATGGCATTCAGCATATATTTTACTTACAGATAAAACAGCAATTCTTTGGACACCAGAACCAGTGAAGCCAAATTTCCTAAAAACCCATGTGTTAGTACTGAACTCAATTTTAATATTCACAAGAAGCCTTTTCTGCAACTTAGATATTTATAAGGGCTTCTCTAGGGTGAATTCTCTGATGCCTAATAGCTCACACCATAGCTTTTTCCATAGCTACAGATATTTTTTTCCATTACCTGGTGAAAACCACAAGATTTTCTTATAAAATTGGAACCAGCTCCTGCCTTAGGGCTTTTCACTCACTAAAGGATCATTCTGCTAAAAGGAGCTAAATGGCATAATGTAGATCTACAGTACTATGAGCAAACCTGCTTAAAATATTCAGATGGTGAAAACCATTATACCTTTCCAATAGTAATAACTAAGAATGATAAAGTATTTTCTGGGAAGCATTGTCTAATAAAGCAGTTCAAATGTTGCTCCTAGTCATACTAAATAAACAGGAAATTAGAGGAGAAAAGAACTATGTACTTATTGAGGTATCCAACCACAAGTCCAGTATTGCAGATTTCGACTTTTTCTAATCCACCCATTTTCAACAAGTGTGGACTTTAAAATTACCTCTGGCTCACAGAATTAGAAAGAGATCTTATTCCTCTGCTTCTCCGTCTGCCTGAGTTTACTCTTTGTTTCAAAGAGAGTCAATCTTCGCAAGAGAAAAGAAAGACATGAAAGTACTTTCCTACATCAGAATCAACAAAAATATTCAGTTCATCTTCAGTTTATAGAATAGAAGGTTATGTCTTAAATGATGGAAGAATTTCTTTGTATAGTGGTCTAATTCCCTAAGTAAGCGGTTCCTTAAGAGACAGAAATGTCCCTTTGAGAATGTATACTGGGGGCTCACTCTGAACACCCAAACTTAATTGAACAAGCTCATGACCTAACTGTTTCTTGCTTGGAGGGTCGCAGGGTCTGAAGATCATGCATATCCGTTTGGCAGTACACATAGAAAACCCCATGTATTGTCAGAATCTCACATTTGTCCTCCAAACTAAAGATTCAAATCCAAGAGTTTCTTCTAACAGACTAGCCATGCTTTATGTAACACACCTTATGTTAACGTTTGTCTTTAAGAACAAAAAAGAGTATTTGTTATAACAGCCAGCAAAGAAAGATAATGAGAAAAAGAACTATAACCAGCTAATGGCTTGCTTCTGACTCCCCACATCACATTTTGTGGGTGGATAAAACTATCAGTGACTTATAAGGTCTCCTTCTGCACGGTTGTGGTCTCCTCCTGCCACAAATGGACACATGCTTTTAGCCTTTTCTCTCGTGAAGGGCTGAACTACTAGCATGGTTTTCTTACTTGGGTCTTGAATCCAGACCGAATGTAAATTAAATCTATCATAGGGCTTCTCTGCCCCATAATAGGCTTTAGCAGCAAAGCATGCCATGTTTGGTACTCTTATGAACCCAGCCCTCACTCTTATAACGAGTGAACACAACAGTGTACGTCCAACACAAATCCCATGCTCATTATCAATAAACACAGCACACTTAATTTAACTTTTAAAGTCATTTTATATAGCCTTTTATCAAAAGATTTGCTAGAATCATCTAAGGAATGCTTTGAACTTGCAATATGACTTATTTGCACAGATGTTTTCTAACTTAAAATTACAGTGATAGTGGAGGGGAGTTCCCAGTTGTGTGAATGCAGAGCAAAGGCAAGAGGGTTGCTGCTCCATATCTACTCATAGTATGCCCTGTGCATTACTACTAGCATGTGTGACATCTAAGTACTGTGTCTTATTGAAGGGTCAAAAATATGGCACTGCAGACTACTGTATTTGCATATACAGCAGCTATTTTTACATAAATATTATAGTGGAAGAAGACATTAAATTGCCAGAATACATGAAAAAGGACCTAAACATGCAGATATTCATGTGCCATCCATGAATTAAAGCAATTCCTTGATGTCACACTTCAATATGAAGGTGAGTTTTTGATGGACAACGGTGGAAAATCAAAGGATGGAAACCCAAGGTAATAGCAACAGATAGAAGAGCAGTCTATTGAATGAGCAACAACAGAACATCAAAATGACAGGCAAAAAAGTGGCAGAAAGCAGGGTGTTACAGTGCAGGGATCATATTGTCATCCTGAGTCTCCAGCAGGTTTGAGAATCGCCTAGTGAAGGAGTGAAACTATATAATGAGACCCAAAATGCATTGCCATGATCCCAGAACACCATTCAAATGGCAAATAAGAATAATGCACATTTAAAGTAGGAACTATGCACCACACAAACAATAAACTGAAATATTTGTCTACATTTGCAAGTAAATTCAATTAATAAGCAAATTAATGATAATCACAGAAGTCTATACATAAGCCATTAGCAAAGCATGGGGCCCATTCTTCTGCTATTTGCATCTTCAATAGTCATCTCCATGAATGCAAAATGAATGTAATATTTTTCAGATCATATTTTGTAGGATTTCCCACCTTCTTCAAAGTCACTGCAATGATACAACCAAGTACTCAGAGACTCTAAGAGGGTCCACTGAACACTTCTGCCTGCTCAGCTCAGCATGTGACAGCTCAGCCTGGCTTCCTGGGGACAAATCTATGCCTTTGTTGTTCAGGTCCATTTTCTCTCCACAATCTCTTTCCCATCACTTCTAAATCCATTAGCCCATTTCAAAATATGTTATCAACTTTCAAGGAGAGGAGAGGAACTCACATTAGTCTCTCTGCTGAGGCTGCAATGCACCTTTTCTGCTATTTGCTTAATTTAGTGGAAACACTGACCTTTCAGTGCATAGAGTTCAGAATCACCCACAGCATATGTCACTAGCAGATAGGGAATGGGACACAGTGGATGGAGGATACTGAGTGTACCTGTGCAAGATAAGGAGTATTTTGGGAGTGTGAGGTAACAAAACTTGTGGGAACAAATTTCAAGTACAATTGAAGGTAGTTAGAGATAAAGGTTACTAAAACAAGAGCCACTTCAGAAACAACATGTTTAACCTACAGTAAGAATATGAAGTTTCATTACTCTGCTTCCAGTCCTAATCAGCTTCCACATTTGAATCACCGTGTTAGTTCACATTCCCCAAAAATGTGTTTCATTGTTGAATCTATGCAGTATTTTTTGCATTCTTTCACTGATTTGAAAACATAATAAGCAAATTAAGAATAAGAGTTTTAGTTTCTTGTTGTTTCTTATTTTGTTTGGGTTCAGGGGGGTTGTTTGTTTGTTTTGTTGGGGCTTTTTAACAGAAACAATGAGAAATGCATTCTAGCCAAGCTAGGAAAACAAAATTATGTAAATTTACACCTCCAAGGTGGGTTTCTTAAACATAATGTCATTCCATTTATCCTGCACTAGAGGAGATTAAAAAACAGCTGCAGTAGGTATAAAAAATGTTTAATGAAATATTTCAGAAGAGATTATGGCATGTAGCCTATGTAAAGGAAACCTGAGGACTTGGCATGTAATTTTTTTAAAAAGTTAGATTTCTTTGACTTAAATAACACCTCATGGTATTACCCAAACCCCCAAGAGACAGCATCTTATGGTATGCAGAATCCAAAGCAGAGCAGCAGCAGATATCTATGAAATAAGGAACTGCACATGACTTGGGAAATTGCTTCAAAAAGTTGATCTCTTACTGGTTGTTATTTCTGAAGCTAGTTATGAACACAGAGCTGCTTCAAATGCTCCAGCAAAGTCATTGTGTTAGTATCAAAATGTTTATTTAAATGGTTTGTTCAACTTCTACCATCCCAGAGCCGAGCTTCAAATCAACTCACTAATAGGCTGCCTTGGAACCAGGAACCTTGTTGCTCTTCAAGGATCATTCCATCAAAGACCATCAAACCTGCTCAGGAGCCTAGTTTGCTGTGCCACAAACAACCTACTCTGTACCTCCTTGGAGTGTCCCATGCTACTGTTGACCCCCATATACTGGTCTTCATTCAGATGTCACTGAGGCAGGACACTGGAAACTTGGGATCCACCCACGCAAACAGGACTTTCCTCCATTTTTGCAGCAGGGAGGTGGAAGCCAACAAAAGCACCCACTCTCCAAGTTTTCAAGCTCATGCACCTTGAGTCTGAAGCCTGAAAAAACATGTATGGGCTCACTGTGTAAGTATGCCCCAGGCAGGGTTTGCCTTCCACCACTAAATTAATCTGCAGCTTGTCCAGGAAGCTGCACTTTATTAGCTGAGCTTCTGACATTCTGGTTGGAAAAAGCAAGAGTTCTCATGAGCTTTTCACATAGCTTTAAGAAAAAATATGGTTCTTCCCCAAAAGGAGTTTACAAATTAAAACCATTACCTGGCAACAACTTCATTATTCTTTGTCTTCAAAGAAGTTCCACTTGGGTTCAGTACCCCATTCACACATCACAGCAGTACTCTCTTCCAGACATTACAAAGGATAAAAAGACTGCTGGGAACACTTAAGGGGGGGGTGGGGGGGGAATGCTAAAGAAAAAAGCAATTAAGTTAACTTATTACTCTATCTAGATTCATCTACAATCCCATAAGAAAAAAACTAAAACCAAATAAAAAATACCAAAGTCTCCCCTAATGACTGAAAAATAGCTGAAAGTAATTTGTGGAGTTTTTTAACTTGCTAGTTGTTTTGTTCTACAAGCCAGGAGCAGAATATAGTTATATACAATGTGTTATTCACAGCTGGAGAAACATGGGTTTATTACTTGTTCTGGATTTGCCTATGAGACCAAGATATTTCATTAAAAGAGGAAATGACAGCGGGTTTTCTGCATTTCAGTCCTGAGATTTAATACATGGGGGAAAAGTTGAAAATAAAAAATTATTATGTGAATGAAAGCTCCAAGGTCTAACACTTCACTTGTGAATACAGTAAGTTTTAAACAAATTACCCACATGTAATTTATCATATTTAACTGCAGCATAAGTTTATCAGGTGTGTTGACAACATCTTCAGTCTAACTTCTGAGAAGTTTACTCCCCAATTTCCATCCTGACATCAGAGCAGCATTAGGCTGCCTGAACACAGCTCAGTGCTCGGTACCTGCAGAATTGCCTTGCTCAGGGAAAGCCCCAAACTGCATTCCAGAAAAATCAATCTCCCTGTAGCTCCTCCAAGAGCCTGTTAACGTAAAAGATATGGAGGATGCTCTCCTCCCACATGCCCTGCCGTATCTCCCCACTCCCAGCCTCTATCCTCTTCTACCCAGCTGCAGGGGAGGAGCAAGGGATCACCTGTGTAACTAAAAGCTTCATACTTACCACAATCTGATCCTCCTTTCTCTGCAACTGGCATCTTCCCATTGCAGAATTCTCTGCTCCTAGATGTGGCATTCTCCCTTACTAATAAAGAGAGGCATTTAGCTGACAATTCTGAGCAGCGGCTGAACATCTCTTGCTGTTTGCCTTCAGTTTGGACCTGTGCAGACAATGCTTCCTGCTTATGCCTAAACTATTGTGACAGACTACTTTTAATTAATTCATTATTAAATCATTTTTGACATAGAGCAGAAATAATCCAAAACAAAATACCTGAAAATTCTGACTCCAATTTCACCAGACTAGGGAAAGGCAGACAATTTACTACCTGCTACATAAACCCCAGGCAGGTACTGCAGATCTTCAAAGTAGCTTGGAAAGGATGTCTTCCATAACAGCCTTTCTGAGCATGGAGAAACACAGTTGTGTGGCTCTTTCTCTACAGGGAAGGGAAAGAAGTTGTGCACTGCAGCAGCGAGGGACTGTGGAAGACATGAAAACCATCTCCTCGGAGATAGTATTTAGGGAAACACATTTTTTCATTGCAGAGCTTTTGGAGTTCTAAGTTAGAAGGCAATACAGGATCACCTAGACAAGCACCATGCTAAGTGTACCTTTGGCTATAAGCACCCCATGGCTCCACATATATAATATCATCAGGAAATACCAGGTCTTTGGAGTGACAGGACTGGGTTTTATAGACGGTTTTATTGTAATAAATTTGGACCAAGCTACTGCAACTTCTAGAAAGAGATAGCAGATTAAGTTTAAACTTGGGACAAATACTCTCTGAGACCCATGAGCAAAGCTCAGTCATTTATAAGGTAGTGACCTGGCATAGGGTCAAAATAAGAGCTATGAGTTTAAAGGTCTGTGAATAACACCAGATAATATTTTAATTGTCAGAGAGGATTAACAGTCAGCTAAAAAAATAGTAAAATACGAAGATTACATTACAAAATACGATTTCTTAAAAACATCAATATGCAAGCTACAATAACCTACTACAGAAGGTTAAAGAAAGACTTCTGAGTTTGTGGAAATCATCACTATCTTTGCACAAAGGAGAGCTCTGTAAACAAACATTATGGGCTGGATCTCCAGGACCCACTCAGCAGGTATTCTGTTTGCTTCACATAAACCCCACAAATCTGAAATAAGTCAGTCCGTACAAGTCTAACTGTAACTCTAGCAATTCAACTATAATCATAATGATATGCCTTTGTTTAGTTCAAGTTTGATTTCTGTTTGTGTTATGACGTGTCTACAAGTGATTTTAGCCCTGATGCCAATTACTATGTGCTTGTGCAGGCTAGACCAGAATAAAAAAAAAAAAAAAATTCCACCCAGAGAAGAAAGGAACAATGAAAGAATTTTTATAAACAGGCAAAAAACAACCCTCAAACCCCATCCAAGTTGTGGCTAACTTGACAATGGCATATTGCCTATGATCTGTCCCTCCTGGCAATGCTCTTCCTCATCTCTTTTGCTGGTTTTGTGATACCCAGATCTGTAAGTTTTCCCTTAATGCACTAGAGAGGGAAAGCTGCCACTATTATGCCTTCATGCAGCAGCGTATCACTCCTAGATGTGTCCACGACAGCCTTTAAACAATAGTAAGACAATGGTGTCCCATTGCATCCTGTGGAAGAACTGAAAAAACTTCCAAGAGCCCCTCTAGAGCCCAAGATGTGGAAAAAGTGTCTTTGAGCCTGATCTGTGGCACCAAGAATAGAAAACACATTATTCTGAGTTGTAGAAATATAATAAGAGCAAACCAAAACCTGAAAACAAAGCAAAACAACCCCCCAGTCACACATTAGGAAGCATGGAATGCTATTCCAATAACCAGGAAGTCCTTAATCCAGACCAGACTTGGTCTGAAACTGTGGTGGGCTATGCTATTGCCAGATGCTATTTCCAATGTGATCTATTTTAAGAAAATATTAGACTTGGCCAAGAAGCTGCCTTTGTTTCACTTGTTTTCGTATGCAGGTCTTGGGTGATAGGGCATTGGGATGGGGTTCACTCTTGTAGAACTGAACCTTCTTCTTTTTGCCATTTGTTAGAATTTGTCACTTGGAAATCAGGATGAATTTCAAAACCATCTGATTTTGGCATTGAGATAACTAAGACAGTTAAACTGAGGAAAATGATCAACTATTTATTTAGACAGGCCAGTTTTGATGCTACTTACAGCAGTCCTCCTACTGGTGCTTATTGTAATATCTGCTCCTACAAGGGAAGAAAAGCCATTAAACCAGTCTGTGAGAGAATCATTCCCTTCTCCCTAGGGGAATGTCCCTAGTGTTGCTCAGGCAGGGACTAAAAGCTCTGGGTTGACCTGAAATGGGCTCCTGGGCCATGGGCAGGGGTTGGGGAGTCTCCAGGGGAGGTTGGGCAGGGCCAGCAGCCCTGGTAACACCTTCAGGGCTTGACAAACACAAACCCAGTTTTCTTTCTTCAAAAGGAAGCAAATGTGTGGGTCACATGAGTTCACTGGTGTGGTTAAAATGGTCAGCAATGGAGAAGACAATTATTTCTTACAACAGTTACACTGTGATTTTGAATGATTCTGCTATACCTTTCCAAATGTCTGCCATTTTCCTCCATCCACGCTTTCATCTATTCACCTTCTCCTCTCACTCCAGGGAGGTGTTTGGGAAGTTCTGCTTCACACAGACCTAATGGGCTTGTCTATGCAAATCAGTCTTTAAGTGAGAAGGAAGAGGTAAAGCGTGTTTACGAGGATGGCTTTGATGGATGAAAGGTACTCTGAAGAACACTACTGTAATGAGGAAGAAAAATACTGCAGCAGAAACCTTGGTAGGAGATTTCTCTTTCATTCAAGCTATTTCTTTCTTCCCCTTATCTGATCAACTGAAACAAAACTCCTGTGAAGGAAATCTTTCCCACACAGTCTGCAAGATACTGGTCATCAGCATGGCCATACATTTTGCATTTTATTTCTGGTAAATATCGAAACCACAAGGGCTTCCCTTCAATTCCTAAACAAGCTAGTGTCAGAGCAGAAGATGAATGTTCATGAAAATAAAGCCCCTAAACCTAGAAAAGGAGCAAGCCAAAAACGGTTAGCATTTGTTTATGAAGAAAAACTGAGTAATATAGATCTAGTGACGTAAGCATGTATCTAGGTATGATAATGTACCTCTGTGCAAAAATAATTTGCCAGAATAAAGTTCCTTTTTGCTGTGGACTGACTAGCACAGTAAAGAATTTTTTATTCCAGAATAATTTTCCTTTTTGAAAGCAGAACAATTGCTTATTCTGGAGCAGCATCTACACAGCATGCACACTAGTGTAGCCGAAAAACTGTGGGAACATGCCTATCAACTGCTCTTTCTGTGAGTTTTTCCAAAAAGCAAGTCCTATTAGTATCTGGGTGTGCCTGTATAAGAGGGAGATACGACAGTCTCCCTTTATCAAAAATACTGAAAAATCAAATATTAAAATCTCAAGAAAACATGGTCTGCCTCATCACTCACTGCATGAGGAAAAGCAGTAGATGATAATTTGGGCTCCTCAGAACCTATTATTTAATGAGAATCTGAAGGAATAAACTCCAATTTCCCACAGTCCCATGGGCTTTACTGGCTGCAATGGCTAAGAAGACACAAACTCCAGCTGAGCTATTCTCACTGGTGTGACATATACATGCAGATTTTGAGCATGTAACATCACATGAACTCCTAATGCCACCTTTACAGTGCTCTGTGCACAAAGGGATACATAGTGAGATTCTCCACTCAACTGCCTTCTTTTTGTTAAACTTGTTGGAATTTACTTGTCTTTGAGAGTTTTGCCTACCTCTCACATTCAGCTTAAACCAATCAGTTCATTCAAAAATTAGTGATGAGGCAGTAGACACATGTACACACAAGGAGTGTAATGTATAAAATACATAGATGCCTACATTTCAGTTGGGGAGTAGCTGAGGAGAGGAATGGGTTGCTATGGAGCTTTGTTTATCACATATAAGATAAAGAAGAGAATTTCCCTGTTTGACCATAAGGGTAGGCTAGGCTGAGCAGCATTGGCACAGATGTCTACACCACAGATGTCCAGATTTCAGGCAAAGTGCATTCTTCTGCATCTTTCCATAAAAAAATAACATGGAATTCAGCACTGCTTAGTACTTCTACTATGGTGGTAGCCAGTCAGAAAACTTCTGAAGTTTTCAGTCAGAAAATTTCTGATGGGAAGAGATGTTTGAATTTTTTAAAAAATCATACATCTATGTTTCTAAGCCAGTGGACAAGGAAGTGCATAAAAAGGTGAAAATTAACACAGTAAATGATCATTAAAAGTTTAACCTAGTTTTTAATGGTTTGCAGTTGAAATCATGGTGGCAAATACTGCCCAATCTCTTCTTGGATGGCTTTCAAAAGAATTAGAAGGTCTTTGTATTTAAAACAAACAAACAAACAAAACAAAAAGATTTTGTTGGAAAGCCTTCATCCCAGCAGTGAAATGTGCAACAGTGAAGGCAGAATCTCAATCACAGGATGAGATGAAGCCTGAGCAACACAATGAAGGGGGCAAAGCTACAGAGAAACTGTTATGAAACATGAGAAGCAGAGGAGAGCTTGAAAAGGAGAATAGCTTTCTAATCCAATACCTGAAATATAGACGGCCATCACTGAATGAGGGAGAGAGACTTCCTCCCATATCAGGAATGATCAAGGACTTCCTATTAAAAAGCAATAAAGGATGACTATGAAACCCTATGGGAGGCAGCAGGAGTAGCTGAAGTCTTGATTGCAGTCTGCTACCTTGTCAAGACTTGATGACAAAAGTGCACGAGTCCACACCCTACTAAAGGTCCTGACTCCCCAGGCACTGCACCTCTGCTGTGGCCTTCGGCCCTTGGCAGGCCCTTCACACATCAACTGCGAGGCTGGGCCAGGGCTGCCAGGTCGTCAGCCAAACTCGGGAAACAGCCCTGTGTTCTGCACTCAGTGCCTGTGCCCTGCCCAGTCTGGGAAGGCGAAAGGAAAAGAAGGGAGGGATGCTGTAGGTGTACCACTGAGCAAGAGAGGGTGCAGTGTGTGTATATGTGTTGGGTGAAAGTATATGGAGATGTGTGTGTGTGTGTGTGTGTGTGTGTATTCGTGCAAGCACATTCCCCCTCTGGGAGGCAGGTCCGTGGGGAGGTCTGAGGGGTGTGCACATCCCATACATTGGAATGTTACCGTGATTGCACCCTTGTCTGAGAGGGGAATCCCCTGTCTAGGGTGGGCGTTTCGTGTGGGTTGTGTGCGTGTGTGTGTGTGTGTGTGTATCCCCTGGCAGGGGAGGTTAGTGTGGGCTGTGCGTGTACATGCATGTGCACGAGTGTGCGTGTGCTTGTGTTCATGCCCTGCCCGTGGCACCGCTACAGTGTCTGCGTGCCTGTGTGTGTGTGTGTGTGTGCGTGTGTGTGTGCGCGCATCCTCTGCCCGGGCAGGGGGGACGGGGGTCGTGCGGGTCCGGGGGGTTCGCAGCCCCGGGCGGGCCGGGGGCCGTGC
>JAWWEE010000074.1:118846488-118881120 GCA_035221455.1 Xenops minutus
CGTGCCCCCCCGCCCCGCTCCGCCGCCGCCGCCGCCCCGCACAGCCGCAGACACGGGCGGCCGCGCCGGCAGCCGGCGGCTCGCATGCAGCCGGGGATTACAGCGGGGCGAGGGCAGCGCGGGCTCGGCTCTTATCCCACCCCCCTCGGTCCCCCCCGCCACCCCAGCCTTCGGCCGCGCCGCCGCTCCGGCGGCTTTTCATCTCCCGGGGGTAGGAGCGAGATGCCTTTGCCGTGCTTTTTCCACCCCCAGCCCTCTCCGTGCCGGGGGGGGCGCGGTGATGTGGAGCTGGGAATGTAGAGGAAAACCCTCCCCGGGAAGGAGCGACCAAAACAAATCCCTCGCCGTGGCTTTGGCGGCCGCGCAGTGCCCGGGGAAGCCCGAGCAGCCCCTGCCAGCGCCGGGGAATCCCTCCTGCAGCCCCCGGCGGCGCCCCGGGCGCCCGCCGAGCAAGGTAAGCGGGAGGGCATCCCTCCTCCGCCGAGGGCTGCCTTTTGGTTTATTTGTATTTATTTTAGCGCCCGAGCCATCCACGCCTCCCGCGCTGATGGGACTGTGGAGGGCGGCGGGAGCTGCGGGCTGTCCGCCCGCCCGCGGGCTGGGGGCGCCCGGGCCGGCCGGGAGCCCCGGGGTGCCCCGGGCGCGGCGGGGAGCGCCCCCCGGGACGGGGCACGCTCGGCGGGGCGGGACGGACACGGGGAGTCCTCCCCGGCTGCCTGCATCGGTCTGAGGGAGGATAATGCAACCCTCACGCTGGAGCGCTTTGGAAACCGTGGCTTGTATTTTTGTTCCTTCAGAGCTGCGAAAGGGAGTGGGGGGAATGACATTTCGTAGTATTCTACCTCCTGCCGTGGGTGAGCTCTACAGAGAAAGGCTCATCATTTGTTTCCGATGCTCTAATAGCGCCTGTGGAAACCTGATGATACAAAACCTCAGCGTTCGCGGCTGCTGTCCCCATCCACCCAGGGACTGAAAAATCCTCTCTATTAAAGAAAACAGCATTGTGGCTGTCTAAAATATACTGTCATATATGCTTTCTGTCGGTATGTAGCCTGCTGAAAGTCCCTTGGATTTGAAAAGCTAAATGTCTTTATGAACAGACGTGTTCACTGGCTGCGTGGTTTCTACAAACCGTTCAGTCAGTGTGTTTCTTCTATCAGAATTTCACTGCCTCGGCGAGGGTGGACCTTTGTTTATACCCGATGTATGTACTGTCCATATTTATAGTAGGGTTTGGACTTCATTCAATTCTTGTTACATAATGATTAAGATACAAGTAGGAAGTATATTTGCAGTTTCTTGAACATTTTAATTCATCACATATAAGACCATCACTGCCAAAATCGTCACTTTTTCAGCGTTTGTGTAAAAAGGGAAGCATCCATAGCATCAGGTGGAGACAACATTCCTTAGCAAATACACAGTCATCAAGACCTTGCTATTAAAAGGACACCTAAGCAAAGGATTTCAGTGACCCCATCCTGTAGCTCTGAGGAGCTGCCAGGATTGGTTTAGAAGAGGAAGAATAGCACTAAGACTGTGCAGGCTTGGGAGGGGGAAAAGCCTGTCTGGTGATGTTTTGCTTTAAAGATGATTAGACTTCAATTCTGCTCAAGTGGCAAGTCTATCCAAGTTAGTGAAGAAATAGCACCAAGCCTTAGAGGCTGGGTAAGGTCTGCAAAACTAAACATCCTATCAAGCCTGGGGTACAGTCCTCCTCACGGCAGTTTTAGTAGAAACTTTCAGGGCAGCAGGGTCAGTGAGTACATGCCCCTTGTGAGATTTGTTTGCTTTTCAATCACCGAGATGTGCTAGCATAGCTCTAGAAATCTTTCCCAGAGAGATGAGGTGCAGTACAGAAAAAAAGTTTGTTTCTGGTTCTTAATGCCTCTGTCCTCTCTGTTCAAACAACATCTGATAAACTGTCTCTTCACTTGGTCTTAGTGGAACTTGCAGCTGGCTTGTTATATTGTTATGTTTTTGCAAATGATGCTTCTGCAGACAGCTCTGACCACAGCATTTGAATTGCTCTTGCCTTCTTCTTTCTCAGCTGGACGCTGTCACTGGGGCTCAGCAGGATGGCCTGATTCAGACATATACACAGGGTAAAACATCTTCAGCTCGAGATGAGGGAGAAGTGCTGTTTGAAGCATCGTGCTTCAGCCTGAGCTTTTTCATTGGCTTCAGCATTTTGAAATGTCCCATTGCTGAAATGATGCCATATCACATGTATTTTTTTCATGCTCAGCCTTTTTTTTTTTTTTTTTTCTAAGTGAAAGTTAATTGGCAAATTCTGGCTTGCCATTCAAAGCAAGGTGAGGGGTCAAGATTTGCAATAGCTTTCTTGCCAACATTTGGGATTTTGCCAAACAGCTTGCTACTGTCACTTTTAGAAGAAAATCTTGATCTTACATGACTTCCTTGAGCTTCATGTAACTACATGCGCAGGTAAAATATTTTCCATGATGCTACTGTATTTAAAGCTACCTGCTGGAGGACGTTTCAGTCCGTATTTTACTCTGTCTGTTGGTCTTGTATAAAGATCACCTTGGGAAAGTTCTGTCCTCAACTCTGAATGGCTTCGAGGAACATGAGCCAAGATACCTGGTGAAGGGGGCAGTGACTGGGGAGCATGTCCGTGCAGTGGGGGATTCCACTGCAGACCCCTCTGAAGGTGTCTGATCTACCAGAGTATGGACCTGCTGCTCCCGACAGGCAAAGCTGGGAGCCAGAAAGGGAAGCACTTAAAGTTGCTAGCCACTTCAGCTTCATCTGTAGACATACATGCATTGTAAAAACAAATTTTTTGATGTTTTTGGGGGTTGTTTCTATTAGCTCATCATGTTATTGCATAATGCTTTCTGATCCACCAATGCTCGCGGCTCTTGGAGTTAAGTAACAATTGCCTCTGAAACTGAAATTGAAAAGACTTTCTGTTTTTCCTCTAGTATTCCTATAGGAAATTCTTTTCATTTTTAGGAATAAGGTTTTTTTTACCTTGTAGGTGTCTGAATATTATAAACATGGATGCATGATAAAAAACAGGCTGTCTTTTACTTTGTTGAGTTCTGCTGTTTCTACTCTTATCAGGATCTGAGCACCCTAAGAGAAAATATATTTGATTTCTCATCAGTAGCTGGCATCTTTTTCTAGTGGTTATTGCTGAGATAGTGGTGCTGGGTATTTGATTTCTTTGATTTTATAATAAATCTTGGGGACATGTTGTCTTAACTCACATTTAGCAGGTAGAAATGAGGGTCTACTTTGTAACAAGAATATTCACTGTAAACCAAAATGAACTTTCCAGTTTTTAATTGCAGAGAACTTTTAAGATGTGCAACAGTGTTCTGTGGGTTGTTGTGAAAATAAGTTGCTTGGAACATTATAGAGTAGATTTTATCCTATTGTAAATGTAGATTTTTGTGCCATCACATAGCTTCCTATGTTTGTTTATCTATAATTATCTGTCTGTATGGAAAGGATATGGAAAGAATTTGATTATTTTGAATTTTTCTTCACTATTATGTGATTAGAAGTATCATATTGTATGCTATAATAGATACATTGCTCAGTCATGCTCAAATTCAACCTAAGTAAAATGCATATATAAGACTAAATATAAAAAATGAACTGAGAAGCTTAACAACTCAATTTTTTATTGACCAGAACTTGGAAGTTTCTTATCTTGGTTAGCTATAGGTACAAAGTCAGTTCCAGTGTAGCTTCCCATACCACTAAATACCATAAAAGCCTGAGATATAATATGCGTCAGTCAAGATATTTAAAATCTATTAAGCTTAAAACCATCTGTATTCTTCATAAAAGATGGAAGGACTTCAAGAGATATTGTGCTTTTTTGTCCTTTCCAGTGCCTGTTGTAGCACATGCAGAAATTTCAGTGCAAGTCCCACACTGACATACTCCTGAAATTTCACTTGTTTACTGTGCAATGCATTGCTGTCTTCCAAGGCTGGATGACTGGAGTAAACTGAGGACGATTTTTCTTAGGTGACTTTTGTTCACCAGCATGAAAGTACGATGATGTTAACTGCATAATCAGAAAATAAAGAATATTGTTTTGAATGTACTTCTTCATGGATTATGGTGATCACACGAACTGTATGGCAACAGTAACAAGAAAATCATAGACTGCAAAAATTAGTGAAATTTTTAATTTATTTGTTTCTAATGCAGGAAATCTATATTTAGCCCTAATGGTAGATCACTGTGGCTTAGGTGTTCGGCTTCTATACATCCCTATTTCTCCTCTAGGTAACTAAAAAAAAGTAGTCAGTAGCATCACTGCTAGCACCAGGAAGAGGCACAGAACAACAGTGTATTAGCTAATAAATAATATATGTCATGCTGGCATAATGCAGCTCGAAGCATTTAGAAGTAGGCTGCGATAAGCAGCAGTTGTAGTCTTTACAAGGAACAATGGCAATAGACCAATTTACCTCTCATAGTACCATGACAGGGGAACCGTGCTACACTGTAAAATTGCGTGAGGGCATTTGCAGTCCGAGCCAAGGCAGTGGGGCTGAACAACTCTCGTAGCACAGCACCAGCGCATGGTGCAGAAGCTCTGGGTTTGTCAGTGATTCTCCCTGGGAAATTATACTTGCTATTGCAGGGTATTCTTCATGCTGCATCATATTCGGGTATTAGCTGGTTAGGAAATAAACATCAGCCCTTTAGGTAAAACTGTTAGGAGGAAATGAATGCAAAGCTGTGCTGATAATTAACTAAACAAAGCTCTCAAACATAATCTTCTTTGATGACACTGGAGATGAGCTTCTCCCCCTGATTGCCTAACAAGTTAAGAAATAGAAATCAGTTATGGCAGTACAGTCCAAATACAGAATATATTTGCCTCAGAGCATTAATAAGATGTCTCAAGGCTGTTCATAAAATAATATTTTGCAGTACCTCATCAATAGTTAACTTGTAGAAAACTAGCTGTATTTTCAATATTTAGAGATAAAAATTGCAATCAAGCGCAACAATCCAAAATGAAGCCATAATGCTGCTTTCTGCAGAGTTGTGTCATTTGCCCTCTTAAAGTGTGAAAGTCTGGTTTACCTTCATGGTTGTTGACCTCATCTCAGCTGGATGTACTCTCAGGTGATTGAATAATCCTGCTATAATTTATGGACATACGTTCGGTGGAAATTTACATATACTAGAGAGAGCCTGAGATGGTTTGAGCAGAAAGAGTTGGCGAGCTGCCTCAGCCAGAAGAACCCCACTAATGTATTTAAGCAGTCTCAAAACAGTGAATTGGCCTAATTAGCCTTGAAATCACAAAGCTGTGAATGACTGTCGTTGTTGAGATTAACAGCACACAGTGTTGATCTACCTTGACAGGAGTGCCATCTAGAAGGTCTAGCTTTCTAGAATATTTCCGTCTCATGCTTCATTCTCATTACTGCTGACATAGAGCAAACCTCTTAACTGGGCCTTGTGCTTGAATTTATACTCAGAACTAGCCTGGCTACTGATAGTCACTTTAGTCCCTATTTAGGCATGTCACTAAAGTAGCATTAGCAGTGCTGGGTATTTTCTGCTACCCTTGAACTAAAGAAGGGATGAGAATCTTTGGCTGCTCCTACATGTTTATAGATCACCTAAGTAGATGAAAAAATGTCTGGCATTTTCTCAGTAACCTTGTGGTTAGAGTACTCATCCAGAAAAATCAAGCTTTTATGCCTTTCATAGATTAACATGATGCAAACAAATATTTCACCATTGTAAGGCAAGATTTCCCCCCAGCCAAAGGGCTGCTCACACCCCTCGGTTACAGACTCATTCATGTGTGTTGCACTTCAAGTGCAGGCTGCCTCATTCTTGCTCAGTAGGAATGGGAATGGGGAGGTTTCCATTCCTGCAGCCATTCTGGGGATTACTGACAGTGACAGTGTCCTGGAAAATATAAACCACAGGTTTGGATCACCAGGGATGAACATGGTCCCTGGGTGAATGTTTAATGACCAGGCAATTACATCAAAGTAGAACCAAGGCCACCACCTCAAGGTGTGTTTTGAAAAGAGTGAATCTTGTTCCGTTCTTAAGGACTGTGTTTTGTATACCTTTTGGAAGAGGAGGTTTCCAAACTTAGAATATCCTCCTTATGTGTTGGGCCTGGTTAGTAGTTGAGAGCATCTTCTTCCTGACTATAAAGTATTATGTTGATCCTGCCTTAGAGGTTCCTGCACCCTTCTTTGAACTTGGGTCTTGCATGTTTAATATTAGAAACTCTGAACTAATGGCTCTGATGAAGCACATTTTTAAGAGGATGCTGTGGCTTTTAAAAATACACTTTGGCTTGATAGAGGTAAATAAATTAATTTATAGTGGCAGTTTTAGAAAAGTGTTCCTTTTAGCCTGTCTTGATTTCAGAATTATAACAACAGTAGCATGGGACTGTGCTTGATAGCGAGTCCTCACTTTTTTCTATTGTCAGATCAATTTGAGAATCAAAAATATCAATACTCCTGGTATCATGTAGGTCTGAAAGTCAGTACAGCTTCTTCTCTACAGTGTTAAACTGGAATTCCCAAGAACAGCTTTCCCTTATTGACCCCAGATCAACTGTATCTTTACGTAGTATGTGGAACAAAAATACTTTAGGTAAGTTTGGGAAGCAAAGTTTTCTGCTTTCTGGGTGACTGCTTCTCTCAGATGGGCAAAGTAAGATGTTGGCTTGTCCTAGAACCTGCACAACAATTTCTAGTAGTATTTTGTGTTGTTTTTCCAAGGCATTCTGTAAAATTGGAGACATCAAAATGTTGAAGAGATGGATTCTTCAGAATCGAGGCTAGACTGAAATCTATTGTAATTTTTAATGATAAATGGTTTTTGTAAAGACTTGCTGATGCTGTGACCTCAGGGATATTTCCAGATATGTACAAAGGCACTTGTCAAAACTGAATCACCCAAAAATCAAGGCCTTGATTCATTCCTTCATTCCACCTTCAGGGCTTCTGTGAAGCACCAGCAATAGGAACGTGGGCTGGGCTCCTGATGTGTTGAGAAAAACGTATCTTAAGTAAATCTGCCCCCCTCAAACAGGAGTCTTTGGCCATGGCTCTTCCTATCTGTTGTCCAGGTAGGTCTAGGCCTACCATTTACCTTAACTGAGTAAGGGGACAGTCAAGTTAGAAATGCTTTGAAATCAAATTTTTTACAAAGGCAATAATTGAACACAAATGTTTTAATTTCCAAAGAAGTCACTTAAGAATACTTTCCTTAATTCCAGATTTAGCATGGTGGCATCGCATGGTTTTGCTATATTAGAAAACTCAAATATATTTGTTCAGGGTTCTGGACAAAGTGCAACATCCATGTTTTGGGTGCTGTTTCGTTCAAAGAGGGATAAAATCTGACTCTTTTGTCAGATGTACCTCATTGCTGCAGACATCATTCTCTGTGTATATGGGATAATATATGTTGTGCAATATTTCCCTGCCAAGAAACCTAGAATCATCATTCAGTACTACACTGTGCAAGCTTTTCTTCAGGAGAACAAAAAGACATCTGTGAAGTTCTTCAGTGCTTTCAGCTACTTGGCAGCACTGTTAATGGTAGGAAGCAGTGGAAAATTGAAGGGTTAGAGAAGATGACATATTTAGAATAGCCCTAAAACTAATTGTTTTATGACAACTGGCTACATAGTGCTTCCTCAAGGAACAAATGATGTGTTGACAATCTTCTCCATCATCTTAATGCACTGCAATACAATTAGAAGGAAAAAAATCAAGTAGTGGATAAATAAATTGCAATTCAAAGCTCTAATTTATTAATATTAATAAGTTTATTATTATTAGTGTATCCTGTATATCTAACATCTGTACACTCTCAAAGAATTGTATGGAAGTACCAATCAAATGTGTGGATCCAGACTGCTAGTTGGGATATAAATATGTAGTCTGATTTAGACCTGAAATGAGGACCTTACATAATCGCATTTCTGTAGTATCTGGTTGTTTGAAATTAAAGAAAATTATCTGCCATTCGGCCTTGTACTTCTCTGTGACAGCTCATCTCCTCTGAAATTTCCAGGGAAGGCTAAATAAGCAGTGAAAGACAGTATCTTTGGCGAAAGCAATAACTCAGCTCCTAGCAACCAATTGTAAACATAAATAGTAAAGTGCAAACATGACCAACAATTACATCCTAAACAAGAGATGTTTCAACCTGCAATGGAAATGCAACTGTTTTTGTAAGCTGAGTAGGAATGCATCAGGATTTTTTGTAAGGATCATATAGCCATGCTTGTCACAAACACCAAGAGCAGAGCATGGCTAGTAAGGAAAGACAGAGAACCAGAGCTGATCTGGAATAAAGGCTGGTAGGGATCTTGATTCAGCACTGGGATGGGCTGCAGAGCCATGTTCATTGCTCTCTTGAGACCTCAGTACAAGCTGAAAGGGTGCTCCAAACCCAGCATCTCAGCTCCAGACTTGTGATGAGGTCCTGTTCAAAAAGGCCACTTGAGTCCTAAATTTCATACAAGTATTGAGGTAAAATTACCCTGACTGCTCTCAAGAGCATTCAGCTTTTTTAGTGTGAAGCAGTCTGCATCACCTGTAGTGCGTCTAGAGCCCACCCACATGGCTTTACCTTGTGTAGGAGCTTCAGTAAGTGATTATAAGAACTATTGGGGTAGTTAGAAGACTCAGATTAGCTGAAACTGCCAAGCTTGTGTGACTGCAAGATTTTACAAACATTTTACCAGTTATACTCTCCCTCTTTTTCTGTCTTCTGTCACCTTACCTATTTCTGTCTGAATTTTCTTATCCAAGGCTCTTAGAGAATATATAAAGTCTCAGAGTCTGCTGCTCCTTGGTGGAGTTCAGCTCATCCGTCTAAAAGACATTTCTGTTCTCAAGATGGTGAGAACAGAGAGTTATCAGACAGACTGATTTAGTTGATCTAAAACGTTCATCTATAATAGGCCCCATTTTTTTTTTGAGTGTTTCCCACAGATCTGAGACTTTGTGCAGCCAACGTTTAAATTTTCATATACCAGAAATAAAGAATCTGTGAGGTCTCTTATGAAATGGAAATAATTATTGTTTCAGACCAGTTACCAATAGCCCCAAGAGCTGTTTTTTCAGGATTTACTCTCAAAGCAAGATCTTTCCATAGACCAACCCATCCGTAGTTGTAAGTGGAGCTCTCGAGGCTACAGGTGTGATTTGGTTGTAGCTCATGGGAGGACTCAGCTCTCCAGTAATGGCTCTGACCATGGTTGTAGTCTGGCAAGGGCCAACAATTGCTCACAGGGAAGACCTCTCACAGGGAAGACAGGCTAAGCCTCCATCGTTTCCCCCTCAAACCATGTAGTTTTAGGTGATTTCACCCACTGAAGACTCTGAGGACTTCAGCCCAAGTGCTGTCACCAGTAGTTTGAACAATCAAAGCTCATCTACTTCTCTCCTGTGCATGCATGCATGTGTTCCTGCATATGGATATGAAACTGAGACGTACACATGACACTCAGGAATACTTTGACATGTTTCCTGACATTTCCTGCGTTCAGCTTGCCAATCCTTAACTATATGAGATGTGACTTCTGTAAAGGTGGGAAATGGAAATAAAGAACAACTCATTTGAGTGGGATGCTTTTATGCAGAGTTTTAGCTATCACCTCAGCCATTTTTTAAAAGACTGAAAGTAAGGGAAAATTCTAGTAATAAAGATCCCACAGCACAGCATTAAGAAACTGCAGATCTTCATATTTTGATAGTTGAGACGTGACAGCAGAGATCACAGAATCACAGAATACACTGAGCTGGAAGGGACCCACAAGGATCATCGAGTCCAACTCTTAGCCCTGCACAGGACCATCACCAAGAATCACACCATGTGCCTGAGAGTATTTTCCAAACACTTCTTGAGCTCCAGCAGTTTTGGTGGTGTGACTTCCCTGGGGAGCCTGTTCCAGCACCTAGCCACCCCTAAGTGAAGACCCTTTTTCTAAAAGGTTTCTAAACCTCCCCTGACACAATTTCAGGCCGTTCCCTTGGGTCCTGTCACTGGTCGCCACAGAGAAGAGATCAGTGTCTGCTCCTTCTCTTCCCCTTATGAGGAAGTTGTAGACTGCAATGAGGTCTCCCCTCAGTCTCCTCTTCTGCAGGCTGAACAGACCAAACAACCTCAGATGCTCCTCATAGAGCTTTCCCTCAAGGCCCTTCACCATCTTCTTTGCCCCCGTTTGGAGAGTCTTCAATAGCTTAATATCTTTCTTGTATTGTAGTGCCCAAAACTGCACACAGTGTTCAAGATGAGGCTGCATCAGTGCAGAGCAGAGTGGGACAATCCCCTCCCTGGACCAGCTGGCAATGCTTTGCCTGATGCCCTCCAGGACAAGGTTGGCCGTCCTGGCTGCCAGGGCACTGCTGACTCATATTCAACTTGCCGTTGACCAGGACTCCCAGGTCACTTTCCATGGCACAGCTCTCCAGCCTCTTGTTCCCCAGATATTACAGCAAAGCAGTAGTTGAAATAAAGGAGAATCATGCAATCAAATAACGTGGCATATAAAGCTCTAACAATGTGTTTTCTCAGTAGAAATGTATTATTTTGTCACAACTAACTTGCCCTGTCTTTTCTTGGCTAACTTGCTAGACCCCAGGATGTAGGCTCTAGGAGTCAGACCCTGAGGTGGGCACAGACTTCCTAAGGCTTTTTAGAATCATTGAGTATCTCCAGTTCTCAGTTGGAAGGGACCCATAAGTATCTCGGAGTCCTCCTCACAGGACTACCTAAAACTAAAACCTAAACTATATCACAAAAAGCATTGACCTGATGCTTCTTGAACTCTGACAGTCTTGGTGCTGTGACCACTTCCCTGGGACTCCTGTTCCAGTGACCAACCATGCTCTCAGTGAAGAACCTTTTCGTAATGTTCACTCTGAACTTCCCCTGACATTACACTTACAAAACCTAATGATTTTTTTTCCAGAAAGCTTGACATATCTGCATTATGTGTAAGCTGAAAATCTGATAAGTCAGTTTTAATAGCCAAACTAGTAAATGCAACAATTGTCTCCCCAGATATTTCTTGATTTCAGTGAGCATTTTTGTATGTGAAGAAAAACCAACACATTGATCTTAGATTCTCCAGACCTGGAAAAAAAAAATACATTGAATCCGGTTGCCCAAATTAATTTGTTAGTAGTTTCAAAATACCTCCTTTTGATCCAGAGCTTTCTTAACCTTTAAAAAAAATAATTAAATATGAGTACATTCAGAACCAGATTTTGTTTAAACACATTGAACACACTCTCAACAAATTGTGAAAAACTCCTCTATTTATTTTCAAAGCAAGGAAGTTAATTGATAAAATCTTTTCTTGCAAATGACAAGTTTTGACAAAAAGTCATCTTCTAACAGAAATGGTAAAAGTTTGTATCTTAAAAGTCAGAAGAAAGAAAATTTCTTCCCTTTTCCTGCGGGTCTTATGATACAGCCTTTTCTTACCAACCATGCATTTTTTGCCTTGCTGCTTTAAATGCAGGATTTGCTCTAACAGTGAAGCATGCTTATGTAGTGTAGCTTCTCCACCTTCTTTGGCAAAATTTGTATGGCAAAGATTGGGAGAGATGTTTATGACTGAGGCGTGCAAAAGTAGCTTGGAAGTGAATCTTTTTGGAACAGAGGTCTTGCACACAGAGACCACAGAAGGGGCTGGCACTGCTCAGACCAGCTGGCACAGTGACCCCCATGTGTGCAGTTACACTCACCTAGACTCCAAAGCAGATGGCTGCAAACAAACCACTTATTAGAAGCAGACCTTGATGCATGCTGACTCTCCAGCCATTCCTGCAAATGATTTGGAAGAATCCTAACTGTGCTGTGGCAGGCAGTGCGGCGGCAATATGACAGCACAGACAACTGGGTTCCTCAGCCTCAGGGTTTAATGTGCTCACGTAGGCATGTCCATCAAATACGCTGAAAATGCTAAGGACTCTAAAAAGCGTCTATCTCCATCTGAGCAGCCAAAATTGTTGGATACTTTAGGCATCTATGACCTTCGTATCTCCATTATAAAGCATTGGTAATGATGGCCTCCTACTGAAGGGGAAATTGGAATACCCTAGAAGCACTTGGGTAGGACAGTGAGAGCTCCCTGAGGGAAATCCAGCACTTTGCCTGTAATGTAGGCCTTGCAGCAGGAAATGCTGAATAACATCAGAGGCCAAGTACTGAATAAGAAAGATGAAAAGAAATGGTAAATAATTACCCTTCCATGTAAAGCAGAAAGGGAATCACACCATTAAAAGCTGCACGCCTGTGATGCGGGGTAAGGCACTTAACCTTCCTTCTGGCTTTCCCTAGCTTTTTGAGTAATAGCCTTTGAAGTTTTCACTTTTATTTAATGCAAAGGATTGGCTTTGATTTGAATAGGTTTATGCAGTATTACAGGTATTTTGCTACAAAATAATTTTATTATTGCAGGGAAAAATATGGAGTTTATCTGGAGTTGCTCATATATATAGAGGAGTAGAACTTGTGTTTATCTCTACTGACTGCTAAGAATGCTGGTGAGCAGCAGGCTGGCTTTGCCTGCTTGCCAAGGGGTAGTCGCATTTCTCACTAGCCCATGGTGGACAGGGTGCATGATGGAGTTGCATACAGCCAAAAGGCTAAGGCAGTGAACTAAGGTGGAAAATATTTTGAGCCTTCTCAGGAAAAAAAAAAAATAATAATAGTGTTCTGAGCTAGTTGCAGTAACTAAACCCCAGAAAGGTGATTTAAGGAATTATAAAGGTAGGCTCACTTGTATCATTTTGTATTAATGAATGAACTGGTGATTTTGCATTAAATTTATAAGATGGATTTTAAAATTAAAATTGCTATGTAGTTTAACTACTTAAACATGATCTTCTTTTGTGACAAGGTAATCCACCTAGCTGATCAAGGGAAGCCTGTCGATGTAAGCTTTCTGTATTTCAGCAAAGGTTTTGATACTGTTTCTCACAGTATCCTTTTGGACAAAATGTCCATCACAGAGCTGGAGAAACATGTCATGTGATGGCTGAGCAACTGGCTCATGGGTTTGGGCACAAATGGTTATAATGAATGGGGTAACATCCAACTGGAGACTGGTCACTAGTGGGGTCCCACAGGGGTCTGTCTTTGGCTCAGTTCTCTTAGTCATTGTCATAAATTACTGGGATGCAGGACTAAGTAAGTTTGCAGATGATAAAAAACTGGGAGGAGCTGTTGACTCCCTTGAAGGCAGGGAGGCCCTGCAGAGAGACCTTGACAAATTCGAGGACAGGACATTCACCAGCAGCATGAAGTTCAACAAGGGGAAGTGCTGGATTCTGAACCTGGCATGGGACAACCCTAGATGTTTGTACAGACCAGGTAACAAGAAGCTGGAGAGCAGCACCCTGGGGGTCCTGGTCGAGGGCAAGTTGAATAGGAGTCAGCAGTGCCCTGGCAGCCAGGAGGGGCAACCCTGTCCTGAGGGGCATCAGGCAAAGCATCATCATCTGGTCCAGGGAGGGGATTGTCCCGCTCTCCTCTGCACTGGGGTGGCCTCACCTCAAGTCTTGTTTGCAGTTTTGGATGCCACAATATAAGAAGGATATAAAGCTATTAGAGAGTGTCCAAAGGAGGACTACAAAGATGGTAAAAGGTCCAGAGGGGAAAGCCATATGACAAGCAACTGACGTAATTTGACTTGTTCAGCCTGGAGGAGACTGAGGGGAGGCCTTACAGCATCTACGACTTCCTTGTGAGGGGAAGAGGAGGGGCAGGCACTGGTCTCTTCTCTGGGGTGACTAGTGACAGAACCTGAAGGAATGGCCTAAAGTTGTGTGGGGAGGTTTAGGTTGGATATTAGAAAAAGAAAGTTTTTCACCCAGAGGGTGGTTGGGCACTGGAACAGGCTCCCCAGGGAAGTGGTCACAGCACCAAGGCTGACAGAGTTGAAAAAGCACTTGGACAATACTCTCAGGCACATGGTATGATTCTTAGGGCTGTCCTGTGCAGGGCCAGGAATTAGACTTTGATGATCCCTTTGGGTCCCTTTCAGCTCAGAAGATTCTACATTTTTGTTAAAGGCACAGTTAAATACAGGCTTTGTAGCCCAGGTTTTGGGGAAAAGCTGTCCAGGAAGAAATTAAAAAAAAGTGTGGTCAGAGAACAAAAGAAGGTGTGAAGAACAAATGAAGGTGGAAAGAAAAGCACTTAGGAAGAGAACTAAAAAAAATTATTTATTTTTAAGTTATATACTCTGCTTCTTGTGTATATTTCAATGACAGGAGCTCTGTAAAAAAGGCAAAAATCACCCCTATGGTCCAAGATTCTTCATTTGGGAAAATTCTTTTTATTTTTTATCTTTTCAGAGTGCTACATGTTCATCCCTTGGACATACATACATATTTAGCACTTTCTCAACACTTATCTTCATAGTGTTCCACTGCTGACTTTAGTATGGCCACTGAGATTTTTAAAGCTTTTTAGAAAAGTCACATTTTCTCAAGTAGGAGGCTGCAACCAATAATTATACTGACAAACCAGAAAATGCTTTATCAGCCTTACACCAATCTTTGTGACACTATAATTTTTGCACTGTTTAACAAGTATGTGTGATAACTACACTACAGAAAAGCTAAAACAATGCATGGTCTTGTGTATCTTTAGTTTCTGCAATCAGAAAAATAAATCGGGATATGGTTAACCTAAGATTAATCAAATCAGCTGCTTGATTTTTACTGTTTTTTATTCAATATTGCTAATATTAGAGTACACATTTTCATTTGGAAAAAAAAAAAAAGAATTATTCCCTGAGATACAGTAATGAATAAACTAATGAACGTCTCTAGAAATCGCCTGAAGACTTGGCTGATTTCATGTAGAATGACAGAACCTCTCTACAAATTTCTTAAATTTTTTTGTTTTCTTATGTAAGACAACCTTTAAAGGAGAAACATCACTGTGGATTAGAGTCTAAAAGGATTTTTTTTTTAAATAAAGTTTGCAAATATTTCCTCTGTAGAGATGTAACCTCTCATAAATGCTTACTCTTCGTGTGGCTGTCTCTATGCCAGAAAGCTGATAAATGCATCACAGACCACTAGGAGATGCTCACATGAGGAGATCTTGAGAAGATCCCTTCTCAGAAGTGTCTCCATCATCCCCTTACATCTAAGGCAATGAGGAGGAGGGTAATAGCAGAGGAAAAAAATCAGCCTGAGGTCGAGGAAATAAGTAAACACAACAGAAAGGTACATATACATATATTATGTAAACCAACTGATGCCAGGGCTTTGATTTTGATAGGGCATTCATCTTTACAAGTGAAATTATCAGATTATCTTTTTTGTGGGTGAAGGTAAATGTTAAAGGTTTAAGCCCTTATGTAATTAGGCACAGAAGTGCTGTGGGTTGCAGTGGGAGATGAGGAGGGATCTTCACAGCGCAGTGCTGGATGCAGGATGGGAAGAGGCAGAGTATTTTGGCCCTTGTGGCTTTGAAGTAGGTTCAGCTTGACAGTGAAATTGCCAGCTAAAATAGTGATGCTCTGGGCTGTTGCCATCATTTGGCTTATGCACTTACTAAAAAAAAAAATTCTGTAAATTTAAATACTACTCTGATGAGTATTTTTCCTCTTTCATGATGTTTTTAGACATGGTAGTCTGTTAATACCTGTATTGTACGTGTCTGAGTCTTATTGTTAATTTCTCTGTTGGTGGAGAAATGTTTAAAGGTTAGATACTACATGGTTTAACAATTTTAATTTTACAGCAACATAGTCAACATTGTCATAAGCATGTCAGATGACACGCTGAAATAATTATTTGGTTCTCCTGATACTTTTAGTGAAAGACTATTTTATATCCTCACTGCTCTGGTGACAATAAGGTGTTGTGACCTTCTAATTCTCTTTCAAATTTCTACTTTTTTCATGGTGAATTTGCATCCACTTGTTCTTGTGCCATCATTGTTCTTTAGTACAAATAGTTCTCCCTCCCAGGTGTTTGCTCCTGATGTATTTATAGGTAACAATCCCTCCTATCACAACCTTCATGCTTACTCTGCAAAGAGGATCATATTCTTGTATGCATCAAATGCTTTTTTAAAGTTGGACTTATTTAGCTTCATTTCAAACAAAACAAAAGAAAACAGACAAAATCTCCCACATTGTCGAATTGTTGATTTGCAGAGAACAGGGGGAGGAAATGTCAACTCTGGGAAATTACTAAGGGAGACTTTCCAAGTTTGGAACAGGAGCTTGTCTAAACATTCTAAGTATTCTCACTTTGGGCCATGATACCATTGCTAGATTATTATTTAAGGACTGGGTCTGACAATTGACCATACTAGAGCCAGTGGGTGAGTTTCTTTCCTATTTGATACTGATATTCCAAATTTAGTGAGAAACAGCTGCACTTCAGAATTCACTAAAGCACTAGGCACAGTGAGTGAGGATGCACTTGTGGATTATTAAAATTGAGGTTGCTGATTGCTATCATGCAATCATATCTGCAGCAATTTAACAGGTGAAAAGTGGGGCAGAGAAGAGCCTTTCAGAGGATCCAGAGAACAGTATGCACAGCCCTTGCCTATATCACATATATCACCAGTCAGTTGGATGCAGAAGAGTTAGGGCTCTTTTGACCTGTTTGTAAAGAAATAAGCATTGTCTGGTGCTAAAAAATTTGATTTGTCAGGATGACAATCAAATTGCAACATTTACCCATGAAATAATAGAGCAAGTCAAGATTTGAGTTGGAAGAGGGAGGAAAGCAGTTTCGTTTGGATATTTTGATATACTGTGATTGCTTTATTCAGGTTCAGTATCTCCCAAAACTGAATTTTTCAATGAAAGAGAGACGAGCTTCTCTCTTACTTTTTCCTTGCAGATATTGCTACAATCTTTCCATGTGCACACCTCATACATTAACCAGTAGGTAATCAAATTAGGCTAACATAGCTGCATCACTAACTGATTTAGGGGAAAAAAAAAAGGAATAAAAGGTCCTTTGTGCAAATTATCACAGTTGATTTTCACAAATGCAGAAATTCAAGTGAGTTTTTCCTTTAAACATAGTGCTCTTAGCTGTTCCAGTTGTTCCAGTGGTTCTGTATATGACCACAAAAGAGTATCACTATAAAGAGAGCAAATTGGTATCATTAAATTTTCATCTCTATATGAAGGTGTGGAAAGAGAGAGATTGGGGGATATATTGTACATAGGAATATCCTAATTTTTTGTCTTTTTTAGCTTCAGGAATGGAGCTGTCTGTCTGAAGAGGACTCAGACCAAGTATTTGTGGTTTCCAAGCTCATTCTTCTAAGGACTCTGGTGTTACAACTTCATCTTTTTCAGAATGGCTGAGAAGGCCCCACCAGGGATCACGAAAAAGTCTTCAAGGTCTACGCTTTCTCTTCCTCCAGAACCAGTGGAGATCATTAGGAGCAAAGCCTGCTCACGGAGAGTTAAAATAAATGTCGGTGGGCTCAACCATGAAGTGTTGTGGAGGACTTTGGACAGACTTCCAAGGACACGATTAGGAAAGCTCAGGGACTGCAATACCCATGAATCTCTGCTAGAAGTATGTGATGACTATAATCTAAACGAAAATGAGTATTTTTTTGATCGGCATCCAGGGGCTTTCACTTCCATTTTGAATTTCTACAGGACAGGGAAACTACATATGATGGAAGAAATGTGTGCTCTTTCTTTTGGCCAGGAACTTGATTACTGGGGGATTGATGAGATATATTTAGAATCTTGCTGCCAGGCAAGATACCATCAAAAGAAAGAGCAGATGAATGAGGAACTGAGGAGAGAGGCAGAGACAATGCGAGAGAGAGAAGGGGAAGAATTTGATAATACCTGCTGCCCAGAGAAAAGGAAGAAGCTTTGGGACTTGCTGGAGAAACCCAACTCATCTGTGGCAGCAAAGGTAGGCTAAACAGTATGCTTAATGAAAAAACAGTAGAAAACGGTTTCTTGATCAATGCATCTGACTTGCAGTAATCAATAATTTTCACTAAAATATTCAGAGAAAAGAAGACTCTAAAAATACACATATCATAAAGTGAATGCACCCAAATCTGTCTTATAACCCACTGAAATCAGGGAGTTCAGTTGTTTTTAGGCAACTACTGTACTTTGCTTTTGCTGTAATGTGATCAGAAACATCTGTGTGATTCTTAACGGGCTTCATCTTAAACACTTCAAAGAAAATACATTCAGAGAACACTATCTACCTGTTTATTAGAAGAGCATTTCATTATGAGAAACATACATTTCAATATTGCTTGTCTTGTTGCGGACATTGCATAGAGGTGGTGTCAGTGTTTCATAAGTTATGCTGGGTAAGTTATCAAAGTATTAACAGCTGATCTGGCATGATTTTATATTGAGTAAGGATGGCAGTACATTTGCTCTTATATTACATTTCTGTAGTCAACAATTAGAGTGTTCTTTATAAAAATATCAAATATGTATGTATATATATGTGTGTATGCATGCATGTATTTATGTGTGTGCATGTATATAAACAAGAATATGTTTTCTATACATATATATATACACTTATACATGCAAACATAGGCACATACATGTAAAATTTACCTATATTCAGTCAGAAGTGAGAACAAATTCAGATGAAGCCTTGTCCCAGTACTGCTGTGTTCGAATAGGCAAGCTGGCTAAAGTCTCATTGATACAGTGGAAAAGTTGACCCTTGTTGTGGAAGTGGGACTGCACACACAGATGTCAGTACTGCTATTTAAAAGAAAGATTATCTTGCATTTTGAGGAACTTAGTTGTTCTATTTGTGATGTGAGGCACTAATTAATTGAGATAAATTGTGGAAGCTTGTCTCCAGTTTGAATGACTCAAAGTGAAAATGTTCAATGTTTAGATGTTCATGTTAAGCTTGACTGTGGTTTTTTTTTCCTCTGCTGTTGATTTGTTTTTTGGATGCAATGCTCTTGGACTAAGGTAAGTATTAAAATATGATGGTGCAATGGCCAAAAAACAGAGTCCTGGCAAAATTTTTTCTTGCAATAGCAACTTCTTACTATGGGGTACAATACACATTTTTTTTTTTAAATTTAAATTTTTCACTGTGGACTACCTAAGCAAGGACTTAGTTTTGTAAAAGAAATATTTATTGTGCCAGAATAAGGTTCATAATGAATAAAAGCTTATAGAAGAAAAATGAAAGTATTCAGAATATTTTAGAAAAATACATCAATACATTTTCTGCTTCTGAGATACATATTCTGGACCATATGTTCCTCTCCAGGAGAAGGAGCAGAGGGGAAGCAGATGGGCATACATTGTGCCAAAGAGAGTTCAGGGAAGCCGTGTTACACACTGCGATCCCCTGGTACAGGCTAACATCCATCAGCCCCCCCCAGCACTTCTGTGACACATCTGCTACATTGCCTGCAGGACTCAGGGACCAGCTTCTCAGTCCTGCATGGCTTGAAACATCAGCAGTGTGTTCTGTAACAGACCTGTCCTTCTGAATGCAGGCGGGAGGATCTCCTTTCTGAGCCATGCAGCTGAAACACACTATGTGTGACCTTGGAGATCACCTGGTCATGGACGCTGCTTCTGTGACACCCACCAGACAGATTTTTTTTTGTGAAATAGTTTTTGTCTTTTAATATGTGTGTGTGTGTATATATATATATATATATATGAAGGCAGTTGCCTCTAGGGCTTGAGACATATGCTTAATTAGTGTTTTCCTAAGTCTAGGTAGGAGTCAACACAGTAAAATGAACCAGATGAATAAAATGAGACCAATATACCGATTTTTAGGTTCTTTGCATGTGACTTGCTTTCATTCTTTTGCATGAAATATATGATGTTTAAATGCAGAAATATTAGGATGGTTAAACTTGCATGAGTGCTTGCCTTTGACCAAATTCTTACAACTTAACAGTGCCCCATCATGAATTTGCTTGAAAGCAGCTAGCCCAACTCTGAGCTTTTAAGAAAATTCCCCTTTGGGCACTCAGACCAGATTTCTTCTCAGATTTTGCAGATTTAATTTCCCAAGATGTTTAAATAATTATTTTTTTACCTTTTTATTTCCCCTCTCCCTCATCTCCTGGTTTGATTGAATGTTATAGATCTATACTTTCTTCCTACAGGGAGTTTCACATTATACTCATGTATATGTTGTAATGATTTTCATTATTTCAATTGACTTCTGTCTCAATTAATGCCATTTGATGTGGTTTCTGTGCTTCTGGTAGCTAGAAGTCATCATAATGCTTGCACTTGGTTTCTCTTTCTCATGACCTTCAGTCTGTAAATACACATATGAGCCAAAATTATGGTCAGATACACCCATGGCATCTCAGACAGCTGTAGAAACTTGGCTGAATGACGTAAAGAAGAGCAAAAACTATCACAACACATTCAACCTTGAATAACATAAAAGAAGATATGCTGTAATCAGTTGGATGTACTTTGGTCTGGAGCCATCACAGACTGTGTTAGGTTAGGCTCAATGGCAAAGTTATATATGAAGCATTTGGATAGCATCGCTTTCAGATTGTCTTTTGTTCAATCAAAGAAGTTTCTAGTTTGGCCTTAAATAAGAGGCACAACCATCTTCTTTCCTCAGTAGGAGCAGAAAGGATGGTGGCATTTTGACAGTGGGAGGTTGGGAACCAAGTGAGAAAATATTACCGTAGGCCTTGAATTCAAATACTAGCTCCCTTTCAAACTTCTATAGAAAGAAATGAAAGCATATCAATATACATAGCTATGATACAGATGCCTCTTCAATCATTCAGATCCTGTGTAGTATCCAAGCAGTTGACAGGAACAGCTTGCTTTTTAATCCCTTTCACATCAAAGATTAGGAATGTGAGATAAACACTTGGATGTGGTTTTGATATGTGACTGTGTCTTGCCACTTCTTGATTCTGCTAAGATCCCTTCTAGGTCTGATCCAAAGCTTACTGAATTAAGAGGGAGTCCTGCTTTGGATTAGGCATCTCAGGACAAATCCTGCGCCTTTTGAGGTCAGCAAAGGTTTGCCATTGACTTCACTTAGAGCAAGGTGAGACAGAACAAGGTGACAGTGAATGAACAGCAGGCATTTTACAGGATTTGTAACCGTAAATAGGACAAAGCAAGAAGGATGTTGTGGCAAGAAATGAAAACTATAGTTAGTTAGAAAAAAAGGAATATTATAGTTCAAGTACTGTTGCAGAATATAGGCACACTTTAGTGTATGAGTTTTTTTTAATTTTAGTAAATGCAGATGTGCACCTCATCTCAGTCACCAATTAATATATTAGAAGCACAGCAGTTCTTGCTTAGTCCTCACCACAGCAAAGCTCTCTCTGAATTCAGTAGATGTTTTAGCTGAGGAATACAGGGATCTCCTCCATTTTCCTATGTTCTCATTCATAAGCTTTTTAAGTAGGATTAAGATAAAGATGTCCAGAAGTCCAGCCATTTCAGACATGTACAGTGCTATGAAATGAGAAGCAGTGCTGGGACTTAGCAAGAACAAGAATTTTGCATATACAACATCCCAGAGAATCCTAAAGCCTGGTCCCCAAACCAGAGAGTTTTGTGTGAGTCTTACATTCTTTGATCCTCAGTAAAATATGAGTTTTTAGACCAGGCATTTATAGTTTTTGTGTAGCCAGTAGTTTTTAAAAACTCTGTTAAAAAAAATAAATTTCTTACGCTATCAGCCATCATTTGGTGTTCTGTGTGCCATAGCTGGACCTTTAACAGTCTCCGTAGTGCAGCAGCAGCTTTGTTCAACTGGTCAGTAGTATGAAAGTCCTCAACAGATACCAAAATGAGTATCAGTGGATGTCAGCTGAGTGCAGCAGGATTCCATAGGTGTTTATGGTTCAGCATCTTGCTGAGCTGGGATATTAAGAATGAATCTACCTGAGCTGATGTCTTTTTAACTATTCTGTTATATTGTTCTGTGCAGTGCACTTAAAATCAGAGAAACCTTACTTTGTAATGACTGAATCAAATGAACTCATAAATTTAATGTTACTTTCAAAGTGTTAATGCATAAGCTTTTTCTGTCATTCTTTTTTATAGAGTCCAAAATCCTGGTTATTTTCTCACAGGTTTTTTATATTGATGAAACTCATTTGGGCTAAATTCTAAATTAATATGGAATGGTTCTAGTGCAGATGATTTACTATAAATATGTAGGGAGTGAAGTTGGAAATAAGTGGAATATCTAGGATAAATGGAGAGCCTCTGTTTGCTGAAAGATACCTGATACTGATTCAATCACCTTTCATCTACTAGAGTATTTTAATTACCTTATAATCACATTATCAGTAAATATCACTCAAGTTTTCCAACTGGTATTTTATATCACAGGTTGGCCATCTGAATACAACTAGAGCCTAATTGCTTATGATTGATTCCATAGTTCTTTCTTGTGCAAGTCACTCTCATATGAATATTTCCTTCAAGCTCAGTATGACTATTATCTGATCAAGTATAAAATGCAGTACAACTAAGTTAAGTAATTTAAAATGTAGTACAAATAAGTTAAGTAATTTAAAAAATTACTAGTCACTCATATTCTGTCCTTGAGTTTTTGCATAACCCCTGTTGATGTACATACATGGAAGGGTAAAATATTGGCCTCTGTGTGTTTGCAGCATGGGGTATGCTTTTTTAAAATCTGTGTGAAACCTGATGGGGTTGAAAGTGTCCTCTGCTAATTATGTTTGTTTCACTGCGTGGCTGATTTGTGCTTATTTTATATTGTTGATTTCTTTTTTCTTCAGGTTAGTTTTCTTGAGTTTTTTTTTTCAGTTTGCATTTGCAAAGTATTCCTCTTTTGTAAAAAGCACACTAATTTATCAGCTAACTAGTAGATTGTGGATTATAGAAGATATAAGTATCCCAAGCCTGACTGGAAGCCATGAGGAGTTTGTATGCTGTACTCAGTAACTAATCTCTTATCTGAAAAAAATTCCTTTGGGATGAAATTAAAAAAAAAAAAAAAAGATACATGAAAGGGGAGATTCAGGTCACTGATACTTATTTAGCTACAAGTGCATTATGGCTAGGCTTGCCACAATGACTTGCCAAGAGAGG
The DNA here is from genome assembly GCA_035221455.1 of Xenops minutus. NCBI lineage: Eukaryota > Metazoa > Chordata > Aves > Passeriformes > Furnariidae > Xenops > Xenops minutus. The sequence continues at coordinate 118,869,587 of JAWWEE010000074.1, forward strand.
GCACACCTATTTTACATTAGGGGTCTGATGCTTATTTTCCATGAGTCTGTCATATATAATTCGCACTGACTCTCATGCATATTCTTTGTAGAGCAGCATAAGAGTAGTTTTGGGGTAAGTGCAAATTAGCAGAATCATTATACATGAATTCAGAAGAGAGTTGAGTGTCATATAGGGCATTTCAATATTCTTTTGCCAGTCCTTATAAACTATCTCCTAGATTGTCACACTGTTCATTCAGGAGTGAACCCTAATTAATGGTACACTTCTGGTTCTTTTTGGATTGAAGGTAACATCACATTTTATCAGAGGACTTTAGGGAAACTTTTAGCAGATTGGTATATTGTGAAGAAGAGCTATCCCACATAAGCGAAGTGTCAACAGCTGGATGTTTGTACTAAGATATTAAAGTGTTCAAGTGATAGAAATACTTTTTGATGTTTGCATGCTTTATTATAAGAACAAAACACTTTTCTTGCTTATGTCCTCTTTTCAGTTTTGTTTACATGTTCTATATCACCCTGATTTTGTCAATATTTCTCCCTACAAAAGCTTATACTCTATGTGCTTTCCCATCTAACTTAGACCAAGGATGAAGATAACATAGAGTTAAGACCTTCTCTATTTTAAATTGTGAGGAATGGCTTTTTTATTAGTTTAATACCCACAGTTTTTTTATTGTATATAATATACCTTGGGGCATGATAGCATTCATTGAAGATAAGTGGTGTTTTCTAGCTGATGTGTGGGTTGAACTTCTGTTTGACCTCTGGTTTCAATTTATTTTTGGGGGGAATGCTGTCACAAACCTTTATCTGAATGTACTACCAGGAATGTTATTTGCGTTGTCACTCACAGTACTTTATAGAAATTTGTCTATTGAACTGAAATTATGGTAAAGCACAGAGGATGGTCACTGGTGATAAATACGTATCTTCATCTCACCAATGTTTCTGGCGAGGACACTTAATACCACTCTGTGCTTTTAAGGTGAAGTTTCTTCTTGTGCCAAATGATAAAGTCAGTCAATGTGACTGTAAGACAAGGAGATTATATTTGATCCTAGTCATTCATATTTAATAACTCAAGTGTTTTAGTGTCTTGAAAGATAAGTGAATATATTGTTTTTTCAATAGATATTATATCAAGAAACAAAGAAGACTGGCAGTAGTTAATTGATTTTGTTTTAAGAACTTACGTATGCTCACTGCTGAGCTGGTCATTAAAAGATTATTTACCTTTTTTATACTTCTTATATGGAGTATCATGTAACCCATGATTCAGCATTTTTGGTCATCTTAAAGTATCATGGGAGTTGAGCTATCATCTGATCTGTCATGTTTAATACCTTAGTAACATATGGGTTCCCTCTAGCCTTGAGGTCTTATCGATAGTGTGCTCAAAGGTCTTGCTGCAAACTTATTAAAAGAACTTACTAAAAATTACTACTGCAATAAAATAAGTAAAATGTCCTTTTTATTATTGACACTGTTTGTTATTGACACTTAATTCTCAGTAAAACAGTTGCTGAAATTTTGGAAACAGTGCCAAGGGCAAAGATGCAGTGACTCACATTCAGACAGTCCATCACTGGCTTCAAGCACTGGCACCAGGGAATATCCCTGTTTGTTGTATGAACAGAGAGAAGGGAACTTTTCTTCCTGGAGTGTGATAAGGGGCTTCACTGACTCTGATCATGGACACATTAAGGAAAATTAAAAAAGATTAATGACGAGTATTGTTAAAGGAGATAAAAAGACAAGAATAGTTATTTTAAAATTTGGGCAAATCAATTTTCCATATTTGGTAATAAGATCTAATTGGTAATTGCAAAACAAAGTTTTAAAGGAACAAGTAGAATGTGCCTGCAATTGTGACACAATTCACAGAATCCCACAGTAGCTCTTGCATAGGGAACCCTACTAGGATTTAGAATATATGGTATTACAGTGAATTACCAGCAGGGACAATCTGCATGAGAACAGCTATACTTTGCCGTAATGGATAGAAAGTAGTATTCCAATTTACCCCAGTGCTATGTGTCCATAATTTAGGAGAGCAATTTAACTCTACAACAACTCCTTTTTTTGCCACTGCTCATATCCTATTTCTTAGAATTGTTACCATAAATTGAGTGTAGACCAGCATCACTTACATATACCTTTTAAAATATGTACTGCAGTATTTCTGGTTAGGATGGTGATGTTTTGGGCATTACAGCATGGCCCTCCATAACGTCAGAGGCATCTCACAAGCTGGATTTTCAGCTGTGGCATGTCACTTGAGCTGTGTCATGCCTGACAGGCTTTTGTGCCTTTCCCTTCACCCAGAGACAGATCATATGTCCTAAAAATGTTGCATTTCCGTTCCATGTTTTTATAAGCAGCTGCCAGTGCATTGTCTTCTCTCATGTAAGATATTTGGAAGCAATCAAATGTCAGGGAGATACATTAAATGAGGAAGCGTTATCCAGACTAAATCTGTGGCAAACAAAGTGCTGCACTTTTTGTCTCGGTGAATAGACTCCGTCATGCTTTTGTAAACCTGAGAGCAAAAAGAATCTATATGATCACCTGCAAACTGGCCTTTGTTTGGGTCTCTGATTTTTTTTGCAAGATGTAGAACAAAAGGCTGCTCTCAAATGACCAGGAGGCCAAACAGATTTTTGCATGTTATTTATTTCAGAGAAAAACTGTGGTATTTATCATGACATATGGCAGACTCATGAGTTTTCTATTTGATGAAGATATGTGAATATTTGACGCATAGTACTGAACCCCGGGTCCTTTGAGGGGAATATTGAAAACAAGCATATGACACTAGCACAGCTGTTTCAAAGTGACTTTGAGATCAAAAAGTATTCCAGTAGAGTCTTTATATGAAGCCCCCACAGTCTCCTCTTTACATGCCTCAGTCACCCTCCCTTTGGAGAAGCAAAATAAGGCCAGGATTTCAGGTGAGATGAGTAAGTGTGTTTGATTTGCACTGGTTGGGACCCAGAAAACAGTCCTACATTTGAAGTAATTTTGTAAGTGTACAGTATCCTTTACACATGACTGTTATGGCATTATGAATGAGTGAATATCTCTACTCCACATACTATATCTGAGACAGGCCTGGGATTTTTCAAGCAGCAATGGAAAGGTGCAAGTTGTCTTTGAAAAGCGTCCTTACTTTGACACTGTAACCATTAAGTCTACATATTAACAAAAAAGCCTATGTTTCCAAAATAAGTGTTTGGGTTTGTTGGAGCTTATCCTATGCCTATACTATGTGTAGGTATATACAATATTGATAGCTGAGCCTTTTTTTTTTTTTTTTAAACTCACAATATTGCACAAAGAGAAGATGTGTGAGATGGTTGAAGCAATCAGAGCAGTGGTTTTCTCTCAATATTTAAGTTCCTACAAACTGCTTGAATCATATTTGCTGAATTTTCAAGTCATCTTGTTATGAATATTCATACAGGATTTCTTCTAAAATGCAGGGAAGGACAGGAGCCAGAACACAGGATGCAGACCTGAGGTCTGAGGAAATTTTTATCTGAATGGCAGGGTGAATTCCTGAATTTGGTTGAGTCTTACCAGACCTCTGAGGCTCAAGTTTATTCCTCACTGAGAACATTTTTATGCCTGCTGCTTGTGGGAAATGGTGTTGTGTTCCCTTAAGCTCCTGCCTAAAAACTAACACTTCACTGAACTAATAAAAAACCTTCTAGGATTATCCAAGCTTTTCTGTTCTAACCTCTAAAAGTTGAGGTAATTAAAAGTCCAAAAGGAGCAAAGTTCTCCACAAAACAGCTCTTAAAGTGAGATCTTTACCTTCCAAGGCATCAGTGAGTTCCAGTGCAAAAAGTTGGGGTGCTTTTGTTTCCCAGAGTTCAGTGTCTTCACTCATCATTCATTAGGTCCTTCCTGATGCAATCACAAGGGTTAGACATTGCTTTAAATAGCTCAGGTAAGGCACAGGCCAGAGCTAGCCCAAGGACAGCCAAGTTGCAGTGACAGTTTCAGGTGTCACTGTCTACTTGCACAATGCCCTATTGGAAGGGGTGGCTTTGTCACAGTCCAACTTGCTGTGATTTCATTATTAGGGATGGTATTTTTGGTGAACTCCTGAGATGGTCTCATGTTTTGTAATCTTTCACTAAACTGCATTTCTGTGAGAGACAAAAATGGCATCAAGCTTTCTTTACAAACTCACATTCTCACAGTTTCTTTCCCGAGCACTGTAGCCTCCTTTTGGATTACTCACTGAAGGATCCTTGGATGACCTGACTATTCTATTTTACTGAAGCATCTACCACTGTTTTTGCCTTTGGGGAAGGTTTTTATGGATAACAGTGGATAATGCTAAAATAAAGTAGGTAAGGTAGTTCTTTCGCAAACTGCAAGACATCATCTAAATGTGTTACAGACTTCTTCTGAGAAGAATTGGGAACTCATTACCATTTCTATTATTTTCAGAAAGCCCTTGTATTTTTACATATAATCTTTTAAAAATGTTGATATAGCTTCTTTTGTGGAGTTAAACGTCATTTGAAAAAACTGTTCCAGAAGTATTTTGGTCTGTGTTCTATGTATATATGCATGCAAAGACATTTTGTGAGATTATAGCACAGAAAAATTTGGCTAGTGACTCTGAATTTGGTCATAATGCTAACATTGACTTCAAAGCACTTCAGGCCCTTACTGCCAGCATTTAGCACAAGAGGTAGAACATCTAATAGGAAAAGAGTATATAGATATGAGGCCAGTCCTGTTTCACTGAACCATACAGCCTTTTTTTAGAATTGAAGCACTATGGACAGATGACTTAGAAATAATTTAGACCTGAGGCTGTAAGTTTGGGAGGTATCTGATCCCAAGTCTCTTCTGTACTTAGCAGCCCTTCAGGCCAGCACGGTACAGTTTAGTCTCTTTACTAACAGTTTAGTCTCTTTTCTGCCGATACATAAGTTAACTGCAGGAATGGTGAGTGCTTACAGTTTCATGGCAGGAATTGTAACTAGCCACTTCTGCATCCCCAACTCAGATGGCTGGAAACCCACTTAAAGCTCTGGGAATGGGCAGGCCATGTTCATGAATTCAAAATGAGAACCAGAAGCCTGGAATAATTTTGAGATGCTTCTACTGCTTTCCTCTGTGTCTGGCAGAACCTTTGATAACCCCTCACACTGAGCACAGGTGGCTTCTCATGCCTTTCCTTTGGCCCATGACTTGCATATGTAAAAAAATTTTTTTCCTTATGAATCAACATTTTCAATGCTGTTTTATAGTGTTTTACCTAACAGCAGGTCCCTGCAGTGTCATTTACTGTGTTTGAGAGTGTTTAGAAGAGGTCAGGAGGGTGGCACCAGGTCTGTGAGAGACTTGGTTCCATGTCCACATTCCATGAGGTTGAAGGTCATGTGGATCAGTTTGATGAGCAACTTGTGTGTTGGGAAGAAAGATAACCTTCTCTAGACAGGGTTAGAAATCTAGATTGGTGTTCTGTTACTTTAGTAAATGATACATGAAATCTTGAAGATGAAGACAGAAGTAGGGTGCGGTTTCATGCTAGAGTGGAGTTTATTGTGAAACATTTTATAATCTGAGAGAATTCGTGGTTATTTTTTGCAAGAAATAGAATAAGAAGTCCCTTCACTTCTACTGTTTATTCTGTCAAAGATCAATAAATGATATGGCAAACAAAGCTGTACAGAGTTGACCACTTATGTTAGAAGGTATACAAGCTAAAATCTCTGGACTGAATGCTAAATAACAAAATTTCTCTGTGTCTTTAAAGTGTTTTTAACTTAACTTAGAAGTGGATTTTTCAAATTAGTGAAAAAGGGGGAAAAAAAACCTTTGCAAGTTGATTTATAAGGCCACCAGAGCAGCCTGTTAGGAAACTGCAGAGAGAGTGGTGTAAATGCTTGCCCTTCCTCTTTATGAGTTTGTTAATAGGCATAGAGATAAGTGATGGATAAGACTCAGTTATTGGTGAAAAAATTCCCATGTCCCCTTATCTGAATATTAGGACATCCTAGTACTGAGCACTCAAAAATCAAATATTTTCACCAGAAATATTTCAGTCTGCCAGCTCTTGTAGTGGATGTGTGTCTTGATCCCATTTTAGCCTTATGCACTAAGTTTCCTGCCTCTCCTCATGACTGTATTTTCATAAGACAAGGTTGAGTGCACCATGAAAAATGAACTAAGAAAGAGAGAAAGAGAGAGAGAGAGAGAAAAGGAAGGAAGGAAGGGAGGAAGGAAAAAGAAAGAAAGAGAGAGAGAGAGAAAGAAAAAAGAAAGAAAGAAAGAAAGAAAGAAAGAAAGAAAGAAAGAAAGAAAGAAAGAAAGAAAGAAAGAAAGAAAGAAAGAAAAAGAAATATGCATAGCAAATCCCGACCAACCTGAAGTCTGCTCCAGTGGTCAATTTGTTCACTTTTGTTGCAGTTCTGTTTTGCTATTTTTAAATGGAAGAATTCAGCCCAATATCACAGACATAAGAGCCAAGCAGTTTCTTAACTTCTAGTTGCATTAAATTTCTTATGGTAAATATTATATTTTATGGATATTTTTCCTAGCCAGCCTTTGACCCTTGGGTCATTCCTTGTACATGCTTCAATGAACGTGATTTATTGTAATTTGAATTTTAGATTGATATGTTCTTCTGCCTGATGGTGTGCATAGATTTAATTCTAAACTACATATGAAAAATTTACTCAAAAGGCTGTAGCTACTCCAATACGGTAGCTTCTTCAGTCTGTTGAATTCAAGAAGAATCAATGCAGTTTGTTATGTACTTGTATGTGTAGTTTTAGATGAAATAAGTAAGTTGAAGAGCTTGTCTTTTAATTAGAGTAGCTGATGGAGATGAGAGATCTTGGACTGAAAGATAATCTGCTTGATGAGTATATTACAGAGAGAATAGATGAAGGCTAGATGTGCTCTTTAGGAAGCATTCTTAGTACTTGTTAACATGGAACAGCAGTACAAGTCTTATTAAAATATTGTGTCACTGATGTTAATAATGTCTGTATGAAGAATAAGCTCTTCTGAAATATTTCTCTTTTCTGAAAGCAAATTAATTTCCTTTGATGATGATGAGATGCTTTGATGGTGAGAGCTGGTATGTCTGACTCACAGGTGTCTCCTTTCAGGCTGATTTCTGTTGTTATTTGAAAATAATTTTTTTAGTTTAGGCATTTGTGAAATTGAAAGGAAAAGCCTAATCTTAGAAATATCTATTATTGCAGTGGATCCCTGATAACGTGTCTGATGTGTTTCAGCAATAGTGCATTCACATTAATGTAATTTCAGCATATATAACTCCAGCGTCATCTGTTTCCTGCCCAGTTTTATTTAAAACCAAACCCCAACCCTTTCCTAAGCCTATGTGCCTGAGAAGGAGGCTGTGTGTGACAGAGAAGTGGTTAATAGAGTGCAGTTGCTAGCAGGGTTTTACTGCTGCCAATCTCTCATGGAGGCGTCCTCCCTCAGGGCTTCAGTGGGAAGGCACAGTGCAGCTGCAAAGGGCATGGTGCAGGCACAGATGTCTTCTGCTTGTGAAGTCAAGCTGAAAGCCAGCATGTGAGCTGCAGGAGAGCCTGTGTCAGTCACTGTGAACTGGAGGCACAACTGCAAATCCCTTGGATGCCTTTCCCCCCTACTTCTTTAAAAGGGAAGATGGGAGGAAAACCTTTGAAAGATCTGAACTTTTCCTCATATTCCAGTTGTGTGAAAAGGAGTGTTATGCCTCGGGAACTATGCTGCACTTGAGTGGTCCTGTCAGGAGGAACAGTGCTTCAAAGGCATGTGCTAATCATGGATCACTGTGGCAGATCAATATGCTGCAGGAGCACACATGGTAATGGTTCCTCATTCCAACCTGGTAACAATAGGCGGTCCTTCAATGCTGTCCCATAGGCAAAGAGCACCTCTGGGCACAGAAATGTGTACCTCCATAGAGGTACATGAGTAAAAATTGTAAGAATGGAGGCTTTCAACTGGACTTCCCCTTCTCCTTTCCCATGCCTCTACACCTATGGTTTTCTTTTCCCTATTATACGTGCATGAAGCAGTCAATTAGAAGTCAGGCAAGTCTTTTTGCTTTCTTTAGGTCTAAACAAAAGAATCTCCCAACATTTTTAATTACATTTTGCTAAAATGCTTATTTTGTAATGTTACCATAATTATTGTTTTAGAACTTCTCTACAGTGAAACCTCCCCTCCGGAAAGATGTTCACCTAAGTCTCCTGAGATCTCTGTGTTTCTAACAGAAGAGCAACCAACCATTGGTTGTGGTGTGCATTGCTGTAACATTGATCTAGCTTGTAAGAAAGAAGAAGATACATTTTTCAGTGGATGAAAAACCCTGATAAATTTATTCAGTGATGTCAAATACTTTGGCATGCATTGTTTGGTGAGTTGTCACAGATAAGGGAGATATCCTAGGCTTAAGGGTGCTATTTTGAAACACAGTTGTTAAAGGAGATTTACAGTACTCTCAAAAAATGGGAGTGAGATAATAGATCAAAATGAAGATACAAAATACAGAGCCAAGTTGTGTCTGAGCAGCAAAAGCAGTCTCTTCTTCCCCTTCCACAGAAAATCTGTAGTCACAGTTGTGTCAGTGAACATTGTTTCTTTAGCACACTAGTGTATATCTCAGTATATATGAGCGAGCAGAGCGCTATGCACCAGGCCTTGCTTCAGGGGCAGCTGGGCAGCCTGCCTTGGGGACAAGCTGTCCTGGGGACAGAGTGGGGTGTCAGAGCTCTGGCTGGCTTGTCATGTGTCAAAGGCAGTAGACCTGTGTCAGCAGCAAGATACATGTTAATTGGAATAACATGTGATTATAAAGCTAAATTACATTCTGTACAAGTAACAAAATCACAGAGTCAACCTAATATTTCAGCTGTAGAACTGACACTGTTTCATATGGCAAGGATGCAAAGAAAAGAAAAAAAGGAATAGGCAGTTGAAATCACCAGATAACTTCCCTATGGTTAGAAGAGATCATTGAAAAAGAAGATCAAGGACAAGGTAGGGAGTAAGACAAGTATAGTCACCAAGTATCACAATGTGTTGAAATGCAAGGACATATTAAGGTTTTGGTTCCTAAAAAGCTATTACATTATTACTCAATTCTTTTTAAAAATCCCTAGCTTGATATCTCACATAACTTTTATTTCTATTGTCAGACCTTTTGGTCAAAGGTAGTGGCCATATGAATTCATACAAAGGTTCTCCAGTTTTCCATTCATAGCAGGGAACTTCAACATAGTGACAGCTACCTCTTCAGAGAGGAGGTCTGATGACTAACCTACTTATGAGTGAGATTATTCCTTCTGTGAAAGCAAAGCAGGGTTTTCTCCAACTGTGTAGACCAGAATTTTAAACTAAGCTGGGGACAGCTGTTCCCTCATGTTTACTGACAGCTCATGCGTATGTGTTAGGCATGTGCATATAGAAGCTACTGTGCAAAGTGAGGTGCTTTGCAGCTGTGCTGTCACACAAGCATGTCACCACACCAGCCTGAACACAAGGTATGCCAGAGAGGGGTATATATTGTGCTTGAAAATAAATTATATTCTCAGCTTTTTTGTTCTATAATTCACTCCTAGTGCCACAAGCTTACCTCTGTGGTGAAAACACATGCATGAAAGAAATCATGAGAATTTTGTTGTATTTGGGGAGAAACTTAATAAGCCTTGCTTACAAACTAAATGCAGACAAGTAGATGTATGTTCTCATCCATCTCTAACGTCATTGTTTTAGCACTGAGTTCTGGGTAATATTAAGTGATAGAAGATTTACAGTCATTTGACAGAGCAGAGAAGCCCTGTTGTACAAATGTGGATACTGTATCTAAGGTCACACATAAAGTCTGTGTCAAAGCAGCAAGCTGGATCCAGATCTTTCATGTCCTACACAGCCCCCTACATCTGGAATATCTTTTCTTTCTGTGAAAAATTGGGTCTTACATATTTTAGACTTAAAGCAGGTAGAGTTTATCCACCTGTACCATTACTAACTAAATAACGTTCTCATTTAATAATGCTGGCAGAGATTTACAAGCTTATAAGCCTAAGGGACTCAGATGTCTTCTTTCTATTCCTTTTAATGGGAAATAAGCTATTTTAACCAATATATTATGTGTGTATATGTGTAATGGTGTACATGTCCGGTGGTCCGAGAGTTTTTTGATATGTTTAGTTCAGTGCTATTTTTTAAAAGAAAATTTATAGATTACCCTATTCTTATGGAATTTAGCGACTACTTATTATAATAACCATTTGCCTTTGATCAGATTTCTACAGTGTAGCTTGAAAAGCAAATTAATATTTAATTCAACTCAATAAAAAAGACTTTGTGGGTGGAAAAACAAAAATAAATGCTAAGAGCAGAGATAAAAGAGTAAGAAAGTCTTCAAATGCATCCAGATCTTGCTGTAGATGTTCATCCATAGTCATTGATTCTTAATTCCATCTGTGTCTTTTGGCTTGAAAATTCCTTTTGTTTGGTAAGTAGATATGGAGCATTTCCTCTGAGGTGCTGCAACCTGCCTACTCTTCCAGTACACTTCAGACAAGCTGAGTTTATAATTGGTGCAGTCAGCTTCCTCCAGATTCTGAAATGGGTTGCAGGGGCAAAAATTACTAAGTTAATTCCAGATGCTCTAGGCCAAGACTGGCAGCTTGATTGTTGCATCACCCTTTGTTGCTACCCTCATATTAACTCACCTTGGTAAGGGGCAAGGCTTAATAACTTGGATGTGGGGCCATGCTGACAGCCTCAGTGTTGGCTGTGCACTGTGGAGGGACCAGCATGCGGAGATACTTGATTTCAGCATGGAGTTCCATCATATCAGATCTGCGTCTTCCAATTTTTTTGTACAGGAAAAGAAACAACTGCAGGAGGACAAGGGAAGGGCTGAGGCTATTGTGTCTTAAGACAACAATTTTGACATGCAGAACAGTGAGTAATTTGTCAGACCTGTCCTGCAACTGCTACTAGGTGGAGACATTTGTTTCCTGTGGTCATGATTCATCTTTATTACAGTAGAGCTGCACCAGCCAGTAGAGAATCCCTATGTGCAGCCCCACCAAACTCAAATACCTTGTAGGAGGATCAGGTGATGAGTGGGATGGAGGAAAGACGTGAATGTGGCAAATGGCACTGAGCAGGGCCATGGTGACAATAGTCAGTGCCTTTAGAGCACATCAGCTGGGCTGCTGAAGGTTCCACAGCATCTGACATTTTTCTTTAATCTCCTGTGAATTAACTTTTCTTCATTTTATTTTTACATAATTCCAATTTCTCACTCTTCCGTGGCTCAGAAAATGTCCGAAGTGGGTGTCATGGGTTTCTCTGATTAGGTTTTTTTTTTTTTGTAAGAGGAAAATCGGCTTCTGATGGAAGTCTCTGGAAGTTTCCCTCCATCCTATAGAGCAGAGCCAATGAGGGACAGCTCCGAGGAAAACTTCCTGCTTTTGAACCATTAAGTTACGCCCCTGCGTGAAAACATATTTAAGAAGTTGTTGC
>JAWWEE010000074.1:118881220-118896625 GCA_035221455.1 Xenops minutus
GTGTTTGATTGTATATAATTGTAATATATGTGAATATATATATACTTTTAATACAATTGTCTTTTTGGTACTTTTTTCCCTTCTTTCGTGGGGTGGCGAGAGGGAGGGATCCATGTGGCCAGCAGTTGGGCTTGGCAGGGTGCCAACTCAAACTTCCACAGTACCCAATTTATATAATGCTTAATATTTTCATCATCATCATAGATGTATGTAGTCTTTCCTATGTGTGACCTTTGTTGCTTTATTAACTTATCCAGGTCCAGGAAAGGGGTTTCAGTTGAGGATCTCAAGTCATACACTTGAATAACTTGTAGTTTCTTGGTCCTATATTGTGTATCTAGGTATGTTTGGAGATCTGCTCTTGGCTGGAGATCACAGCCCCAAAATATAGGATCTAGCTTTCCATAGATTTAGCTGCAGAGTTAAGAGGTGGATGTCCATATTCACCATGTCCTTAAAAACCTGTCATGTAGAATAGCTGGCAACTATAGGGCTTCAAATTGTGTATTTTACATTTCTACTGACATTGGCCTAAATTAGCGCTTTCTGCTGTGTTGGTGGCGATATGCAGGATTTAGCATATGGCCTGTAAGCTCTTGGTGCTCCCTGCCCTGGAGATGCTTCTTCACTTGGCATTCTGCTTCCTCTGGCTTTGTCTGCCAGAAAACTAGAGGGAAATACAGAATGAATGATTGACTTTGGCTACTGTATAAAAAAGTTAATTTTGCTTGCTTTATAGATCAATAAAATAAATAAGGGTGTGACTATAGCTTGCAAGAAAGGATGTGAATTCAAATATTTGACTTTAAAGTCCTTTTAATACAGCCAAACATCATGCCCGAAGCTGGCCTATTTTGCCTGAGGGGACTGCATCTACCAGTCTCTTAATTTCTAAGATTCCTTAATTTTTTTAAATTACTTTTCTTCATTTTTCAATGAAAAAAAAATTGCAACTATTAGCTTCTTTTCATCATAAGACTTCAGTGGCTCAAGAGATAAGGTCTTCAGGAGACCCTCATACTTTCAAATGATAAACAGAAGAGGACACATCATGATTCTTTTACATATTTATTTTTTTTTAAATGCGATTCTTGACTTTTCAGGCTCCTCTGCAAAATGGAATACGAAAAATTAAATTCTTTGCTGCTGCTCTCAAAATAACTGTTATTCATAATGACATTCTACTTCATGAACCTTGAAAATAATTTAAAATTCCTTGATTATAAAGACTGTTAAGAGAATATGCTTTTTGTTACAAATGCATATATACTTGCTAGCTTTTCACTGACCTTGAGTAAACCCTTAGCTGACACATGATTTTAGTCCCCTTGAAATCCATTAGAAAAGTTAGATTACTCCCCGTGCCCAACTTTAGCCTGTCCATAAAATGAGGAATGAATACTTGTTCATTTGTGAATAGCCCATAAATGAGCCCAGTGCATCTCACTGATTTCCACCAACCCCCATCTCCCTGAGATCTTAAAAATTTTTATGGAATATATGAAAGAGACATTAGCTAGCTGAAAATGGTAATAATAAAAATATAAAATGACCTACTATAAAGTGTAAATGCAAGACTAGTACTTTTTCATAGTCTAGTCCTTTGCATGTTATGTTTTGCTCTGACTGCAGCATGACACACCTAACTGCTCCAGAGAGGAGCACTAATACTGACATACCACAAAGCCTGGGTGATTTAATTATGGACAGCCTGTTCTGCAGCAGTGCTAGCAGAAAATAAAAGTAAATGAGTCTCACTTACTAACAGAAAGAGCTAGCCATCTGAAATGCATACATGGTTATTTCAAAAGTGTTTAGCAGATACATAATGTGAAAACCTCAAGGCTTCTATGATATAGACTCATCTAAAGATAAAATGTAAGGTGTTACAAGTGTATAATGTGAAATTATCAAAATTCTAGCAAAACAGACTAATAGACAAGATCCTCATTAATGCTTTTTAATTAGTGTAATTAGTATTAAAATATGCATTTGCAAACTTTAACATTTAGTCTTTGGAAATACTAGATCTTACAACATTCAGCTTAATTTTGACTGCTTAGAACTGTAGACTTTCTGTAGTCCTGTTATGTGGCCCTGGTTGAAGCCAGCTGTCATGGTTTTTATTGCTAGCTAGCTGCATTTAAAGTAGTAGTTTTTCTGGTCACTCAGAAAAGGAATTTGAAAGACTATTTTTTGCTGTTACTCGATTTGACTGCTTAGTTTTCAGGTTTGAAGGTTATGCTTAATTTTTGCATGTGGCAACTTAAACTTGCATGTGATCATCAGACTTCACATTTTACATTGGTACATTTGGGCCAGTTGTAACTGGGGTGCAATTCTTGAAAGCGCTAGCTCTCTGTGTTAAAAATTTGAAGTAGTGGATTTGCTTTCTTTAGCCTTTGGTCAAGTTTTACATTTAGCAAAAAGTGTCCTGCTTACTCAGGTTGCACAGATTTCACATATCATAGTGGAGCATTTTCTCTGTTTATTTCTTTTGGGGTTTTGATTACTTTTATTTAGTGTTTGCTTAAGATATTGTTAAATGTTTTTTAGTTGGTTTGAATGGCAATATTTTATACAAACAGATTTCAGAAATATGGGTTCTTCAGGAACAGGTACTAGAAAAAGGAACCTTGAAAAAAGTCAGCTATTGATGAAGTAATTGTATTGAGCCTAAGAAATGGCATGTTTTGAGTAACTGGGAATTGGAGCACCACACTTACCTAAAGAATGCACAGGAGCAGCTGACAGAGATTCAGACGGCTTTGCTTGTTTCCAAAGGCAGTCATTTAAGTGCAACTTAGGAAATTGCCTTGTGTTTCTTTGGTGACTCTGTGACTTGCTTGGCAGAGGCCATAATGTCCTTCCTAGCTCTGCCAGAGTACTTGTATCAGGCATTGAAGGTAGCAACTTTCCTCTTAATTTTCTCTTTTTTTTTTTTTTTCCTTCCCCTTCCACCCCTCAAATCAGATTTTTTTGTCCATATTTCTGAAGTAAATTAAGATTAACCTCCAGATCTTCCCTGGAAGCAGCAGAACCAGGATGCTTTGGGCGGTGACAACTTTTGTTCGGGTGGCTGTGAGCCTCCCTTGTTCATGATCTTTCTCGTGGATGTATCCACTAGGGATAGAAGTCTTTGGGCTTTTTGCAACAAAGCATATGAAAACTTTCTATCTTTGCTTGTCACAATTCAGTGTAGGATAGGTCAATCATGTGTTTCCTGTTAGGCTGGAGAAACTGAGGCAAACATCAAATCTATAGGAAAAAAATTGTTTATGAAGTGTTTTGCTACATTTAAAAGGTAGAGTAGAAAAGTTCACCTCCACTTTAGTTGCTTATTTAACATGATTGGAATATGGGAAATGACACTAAAAGAGCTTTATGAAAAAAACATTGTTTTATGACTTGGAAAAATATGCAAGACTGCTACTTGAAGGTGACCTGATAAAATTTGTCTACCCAGACTGCTTCTTTCATGTCAAATTGAATGATACTGGGAAAGGTATTTCAAAATAAAATTGGTATAAATCCCTCTCTCTCCCACATCCTTGAGAAAAACAGCACAGAAGAGAAGCTGTCAGACTTTATTGATTTCTATGAACTTTCTTACGGTTTAGTATTCAAACCACTCAGTACTCTCATTATCTTTTAAATGTTTTTTGCTGCTGCCTGTCACAACACTGAAAATGGGAAACAAGTGCTTGAAGGAGAACAGAGTGGGCAGAAAAAACAAGCTGCTCAGCCTCACTTAAACTTGCTTTTAACTCCTTTTGGCCTTTGTGTAGGATTTTAATTTAGATCTTTATGAACTAGACACTTTGACAGACTAAGCAACTTCCACTGTCTGCTTGAATGAGGAAAAATAAAAGAAGATGCTATCAGCATAAGACTACAGTCTTAAAATGAACCACTAGATTTTGGTAAATCTAGGATTGTGTATGTGTCTCTCTCTCTCTCTCTAATTTTGTTTCTCTAAAACCAAGTTGTGAGTTCTTAGACATTAAAGAATACAGAAGCATAGAAACCTCTTTTAATCTTTCTTTTAAGGTCTGATTTATAACATTGTATTACATGTGTCAGCAATTCTGGAATTCAGACAGTAAGCAGATAGTCAAAACAGATGCTATCTAGGGAGGTTGCTCTGCTTGCCCTCTCCGGTTCCATCTTAAACTTCATTATTTAATCTTTCCTTTTTATCTATCTTGCTTCTCCTTCACTGTGATAGAAGCATGATAGAAAGACAAGCAGACAGGTACAGAGTACAGAATTTCATCTGGGGGTGGTGGGGGGGTGTGGTGGGGAAAGAACTGTGAGGAAGAGTCAGACTAGAGCTCCCTCCCACGGAGGGAGAAGTCCATGTTTAAGTAGGTACAGCCAGCTTTTCATGAGAGACTGTACCCCATGGAGTGACCCATGAGAGAGCAGAGGATCTCTCTTGTGGGAGGGGACCCCACGGAATGCAGGGGAAGAACTCAGATTTGTGATTCCCCTGTGACCGTGGCGATGACTGTGGTGAAGCAAGCTGTCCCCTTTGCAGCCCACAGGAAAGCCCCTGAGACAGAACTGCTGCTTAAGTTTTGGACTCACATCTGCGAATGGCTGACCCAACAACTACTGACTGTGAACTTTCCATTTCCCGGTCCCCTGCCCCATTCGGGGAAGGAGGGGGGAGGGACAGACCGAGGGGTGGTGGTGAAAAGTTGTTCGTAACTTGTTTCTATTTCTTAGTTTTTAGTTTTTAGTTTGTTAGTAATAAATTTAAGCATTATTCGAAGTTCTGCTTTGCCCATGGTATTAATCTAAGCTCCTCTTTCGGTTATCGCTAGCCGTAAATTTTGAGCTGTTTTTTTTCCCTTCCCCCTAGAAGCCAGGTGAAAGGGGGAGGGGGGGAGTGGAAAAGGCCTTGAAGGAGTTTTGCTGGATACCAGGCGTTTATTCAGGGTCAAACCACTACAGTGGGCATTCTAGAAAACAATTGATGCAGGAGATAAGCTTGGATAAAGTTTTCACCTAACATTGTTTTTTTTCTCTCTATCGCAAATAAGTGAACTGAAGAAAGTATAGAAATTGTTTTCAAACAAAAAGTAGGGGAAATATGTCATGTGAAGAACAAAAAATTTGGGTGATCATTGACTTGAGAGAAAGTTAAATAAAAAATTAAAAAAGATCACTTAAAAACAGTGCTAGAAAAGTCCTAACTAAGCCAAATATATAAAAAACAGATCAATATATTTTAAAGTGCTATGTAAACCATGTAGCTCTAAAAAAAAGTAAGGCAAATGGAGTGAAATGCCTAGTTTTATTTGAGGGTATTAGCCAAGTCAGTATTTCAGAGCTTTGATGGAAGAAAACCCATCAACTGGTGATATAAAGCTACAAAGTATGTATGCATGGCAGAGTGATTCCCCCACTGGAGTAAAGTTACTATACATTAGGAGTGAAGAGCTCACACTATCGGGAGGAATCCACAGTCACCAATACCTAAACAGAAAGAATGAAAACCTGCAGCTGTTCTAACCACTGCTACATCTGGGTTTGGACAGGAGTTGTGAAAAGCTGAAGAAAACCAAAGATATTCTAAAGGCAAAAAACCACATGATAAGGTGTGATATAAAGAGGAGATGTTTACACCTTGTGAATGTATGTTTCAACATATTGTTGAACCACAGAAAAGCTATTAAAAATGAGAATATTGTTTGGACATTTGTCATCATTTAAAAATCAAAAATAAAAAGGACCCACTATGGAAGTACTTAATGTCAAAATAAAAGATTCCACAAAGCTGAGGAAATTTGCTGGAACAAACTTTAAAAGAGCAGATATGATAAGGGAGGGGAAAAAAAAAAGCAAACCAAGCAAAATGCAAAAACAAACCCAGCACAACTATATTAGCACTTGTTTAAAAAATCAGTTAAAACGTTAAAAAAATCCTACAAGCTGGCATGGTAATACAGCTAATCAGGGTTTTATTGCAAATAAATAAGACTTCAGAAGGTGGAGCTTAAGTCCAAGCAGTGGAAACAGAAAACATAAGCACAAGGAAAGATCCCTGAATTATGTGATAGGCAGTGAGATGGGTTTAGCTTCAGCTCTGGAAGTCCTCAGCTGCAGGTTGCTGAGGCTGGCACATAACTGAGGAAAATTGCCCCCTGAGATCTTCCCTTTTGCACTCTTTCCCTGTCACTAGGTGCTTTCAGGCGTGTGGTAAAGAGATAGGTGAACTATTGTTGTGCCCTGGCATGGGCATTTTCACCTATGTTACGGGGAAGCTCACGGTCCCTTCTCACGTCCTTGCCACTGCAGTGTGCTGGGAGTTTTCTGAGTGAGAGGGCACTGCTGGGTGCGTTTTGGATATTTGAAGGTCAAATGGCCCCTGAGTTGAGTTTTGTGTTTGCTTGTTTCTTGTTAACAGTGCTATTTCCGTTGCTTGGGTTTGTTCAGTCAGTCTGTGTGTCCTTGTGCTGTTCATACCCAAACAGTTGATCAAACAAGGTGTGACTGTAGGGGCTTCTTGTCGCTCTGCAGCCTGAAGGGGAAGCAGTTGCCCTGCCCAGCTCTGAAGTGAAGTTAATTAGTGGAAATGTAGTTATAAAAAGACACCCAAGGGAAATGTCAAGAAAAATGCAACATCTCTCTGTCCCTGCCTCCCACATCACAGCAGCTCCCCTTGTTATGAGGCCAGTGACAAAGCACAGCTGGGACCCATGTCCAACAGTGCAGAAGCTGATGCTGTGCTGCTCCTGGACAGCTGGCTAGGATCTCCCCTGCGCTACTGGATCCACACAAGATAATATTGTTTTTCTCCAGTAAAGCCAGGTTTTGATTCTTTTGAGTCTGTTGCATTTTCAGGGTTTGTTTTTTTTTTTGGGGGGGGGAGTTTGGTGGGGTTTTTTTGGTAGCTTCAAAGCATTCAGCTACTAGGCTTTCTCAAGGTCATAGAAAAGTTGGCCTTGAGAAATAAAGGAGAATGGTTTTTCTTTTCAGTGCTAGTGTGAATCACTGGCAAATAGCAAAGAAATTAGCCTTCATTAATCATAGTCCTTGTGGAAAGCAAATATTGAGCAGGCACATGTTAGGGAGTGTCCTGTGTCAGGTCTCCTTTCAGACAAGGCTGATGTGGAAGCCTTTCTTGTTGCACTGTGCAGTAGTGCTCGTTCTGCCCTATGGAGGCTGATTTCATTAGGGATGAACTACACACCAGGATTCATTTGGCAGACAATTACCCCTTGCTTCCATCCATGCAGTTTCTCAAACAGATGGATACAAGTTAGCAACCATGAAGAACAAGTTGAAAACTGGAGAGAATATGACAGTCCAGTAATTTCCACCTTCACTCCCTGTACCAGGAGGTACATCTCACATTTTTCAGAATCATTGAATCAATAAAATTTGTATTTTTTGTACTGGATTTAGAATAGAATAAATCCATTAAGTAGAAATATGGCAACACTTGAAATACTGTAAGGGGAGTTTTTTGTATCTGAAGTCTTGTGTTTCAAATTTTCTTTCTTGCCACTGATGTTATAAAAATTCTATTACAGAAGTCTGGAGATACTGAAATATGGCAAAGTTAGAGGATTTCATTATATACTGAGCTAGTGAAGCAAAGGCAGTATGTGATTAGGAATTCTGCTAAAGAAAAATAATCTTAGTTGTTTGCTCTTTATAATCAAATGTCTTTGCAGCATATTTTAGTCCCCATGTAGAGATTTTTAAAGGGTTAGTAAGGGAATATTTATTACCCAGCAGACTTCAGTATTTTGTTGCAATGAAACGAAAACCAAGGTATCAATCTAGAAAATGAAAGAAATGTTTTTACTTGTATCTTATGGCATTCAAGAAATGTCACTAGACAAAATATGTGGTGGTTTGGTTTGTCTAACAACAGGAAATAAAGTCATCTCTGTGAGGGAAAATGATATGGTATCTGGCTCTTTAACAACTTATGCAAATAAAAGGGGAATCAAAAGAACATTTCAAGTGTCAGCAGTTCGTGTGATAGGGAGTGATCCCAATCACCAGTATTTTGCAATTTTACAATGCCTACAGACATTGCATAAATAAAATAAAAAAAAACCTCAGTGGGATCTTGCATATAATTTCTGGAGACAAAAGAGCTGTAGAAGTCATGAGAGATTTCCAACAGCAGCCCCAGAAGGAGAGTAGTAACATGGTCTCAGGCCTGCAGCAGTGCTGCTGGGTGGGGGACCTGACCAACACTCTGATCTACCCCTCACTCGTGGCCCCCAGAGCCACAGCCCTGCCCTGACATAAGCCCTGTGTTCCCATCGAGTCTAGCTTTCAAACCACAAGTTTTGTCTTTCTGTACATATACATATATACATACATACATATATATATAGTTTGTATGTATGTATATGCATATATTGAGATATAATCCTTGTCAGCAGTTTCCAACACTTATCTTACAGAGAGGAAGAAAAAACATAAACAATTCCTTCAGAAATGTTTTTGATATAAATCCCAAGGTGTCCCACTTTGTAATGTTTTTTTCCATAAGTGCTTGGTAGATGAACTCCTCTTAGTCTAGCTTTTTGAGTTACTGCTGAAACAGAATTCCATAGAAGGAGTGGGGTTTTTTCCAGGATTTGGTTTGTTTCACTTGTAAAAAAGTGTGAAGAGTGGAAGAAGAAGAGGTGAACCATCTAAACTAACCCTGAACTGGTTTACATTAATTGAATTTTACTTAGGTGTCTATATCATTTAGATACTGACTTTGAGACATTCCATTCATTTTAGAAAAGCTGATGTAGTTGAATTTACTGTGTAACATTTCTAAATACGAAATCTGCAGCAGCCTAAGATTGAACTCAGCCCTCCGTCATGTCAGTAGAGTCCTGGTACTTGGAGCTGTACTGGGTCTCCAGACCCAATCCTGTTGCAAAAAAGCTAAGGATTCATCCCTTTTACCTCCAGCACCCAAACCATGGTGCCTGAGTCAGTAGTCTGGTTGTCTCCAGCTCCATCCCATAGCCAGGAAAAATGCGCTCAGTGGGATTGAGCACAGCCTTAGGTAACTTGTCCTCCTCTGACTGCAGGAGGAGTTAAAGATTCAGGTAGGCATCTTTGTTCAGCACTATGGATCTCAGACAGAGCACCTGCATGGCACAGGTAAGGACCTGTGAAGTAATCTCTCAGTGCAGCATCACCAAATTCAGTTCTCAAAAGCTTAAAAGCAGCAGGCCTGATTTCACAGAGGGAGGAAGGAAAGACAAAACAGATTTTATTGTCCTGCTCCACATTTACTGCATTAGTTAGAGCAACCTCTCAATTTCCTCATCCTGTGAGACAGCAAGGTCAGTTTGTCTGCATAGCCAAATTCAGGAACACAGCTTTGAGGGTTCTTTACAAATAGCATCTTCAGTTTCCCCTGAAAGAAATGAGAGTTCAGTTTTTCTCAGTAGGTACCCATCATCTAATGTGCTACTATGTCTTACGTGCCCAGTAGCAAACAAATTGTGTTCCAAAGTATCAGAAGACAGAAAAAGAAATATTTATGCTATGCCTTGGTATTTTTGCTTGCTTTTTTTTTTTAATTTTAAACTGTCCTTAGTTTCTGAAGAAAAAGTTTGCAGCTAGTCACACAAAGTTCCTTCCTAAGAGCTGCAACATTGTACTGCTAAAGCAATAAATGTGGTGGCATACACACAATAGGCCACTTCTTAGAAGCTGTCATAGTTGGCCTCCTTGAAACCATGACAATCAATATAAAAATTCATTATCACATTATGTACAGAATAAGTAGGAAATATACCTTGTTATTTTCATAATATTATGTTACTTGTGGATTATATTTTGTACATATTATTTGGTTATATTCTTTGTACATATTATTTGATCTGAACATGTATGTAACTGCAAGTCATATCTTAAAATTTAGCATTTTACTACAATGATTGGTTTGGTGAAATAGAGATGAGATATGGCACCTTTTTGATCAACCTTTTGTAAAATAAGCAAACTGTGAACCACCTTTTTCCTAAATTCTTGAAATCTCAATCAGGTTGAACTCCGTTCTGTTGACAGTTTCATACAGATGAGAAAGATTTTGTAATTCATCTGCCTTTACGATAAAATTCCTGTTTCAAACAGCTAACTCAAAACATGTTGAATTCAAATCAAGAGAATAAGGCTGTTAAATGGTCTTCATAGGCACAGAAACAGAAAGTAAGTTTTTACCACACCATGTAGAAAATTAGAACAGAGTCAGAGACATTATGGTAATGTCATGCCTAAGGGAAAAAAAGCTGAAATGCATCCTTATATATATTTATATGAAGGGTCTCTGGTAAGACAACTGACCTTAGAGCCTAGTCATTTTTGCAGTGCTTTATTTGTATCAGTAGTCTAATATTCAAACTTTATACTGTATGGTCAACTTAGGAAATGAAGTAGTTAGTAGGGTATTTTTATAGATCAAAGCACGTATTGGCAATAGAAGTAGTATTTTCTTCTCAGTTACTGCTCAAAAGTTACATTGCACATGCATCACATAAGCAGCACACCCACACTATGTTGTTGCTGATCATGGCTTTTCTAAAAGCTCCTTGTCCCAGCTAATGCTGTACTTTAAATACTGAGAGTACAGGCAGGTCCTCCATCCCCTGAGGTGATTGACTTTGATTCAGTGACACAGAATCTGAAATTAAATTGATTTTTTCGGGTCAGTTTTGTTTTGTCTGAGTAGCTCACTAATGGTTGCTGCATTGTTGGGAAGGGAGCAGAAGCTTCTGGCATTGGCCATCTGAGAGTTTGCTGACAGGAATAAAAAGGTAGCTCAGAGCCTGCTGAAATGCTGGTGGGATAGTCAGCAAATCACTTATGAGTGCTTCGAGCTGGAGCCAAGTGTTTCATATTTACATCATATTCATCTGTGGAGAATTAATCTGGTACTCCAGAAGGGTGGAAACTGCTTAAGAATCTGTTGCACTGGGTCCCAAACTGCCAATACTGTGGATGTCACGCTTCCAGGAATAAAAGCATATGTGCTCATTTTTAATTCAGAGTCTCTAAATATGTCTTCTGCTTTGAGAATAATTTGCTAGTCTGCATAAACTTTTCTGTTGCTGTCTCTGTTGAACAACATAGGGGCAGACAGTATTCTATATTTTTCTCAAGTGAATCACATTCGTGTAACTTTATTTTATTAGCCATGAGATAGTTCAGATCAGATGTAGTCTCAGGACGTAAACACTTTTTGCATATTGAACTGGCAGTATAAGGCATGTGAAGGAAAACGTTTCGCTCCAGCTGAAAACCTTGGTCTGTTTCTCTTGTTGACATCTAACCTGAGGAAAAAACTACTGTGCTAGGGGAAGAAAAAGAATGGTGGACAGATGTTAAAGGACTTCTGACAGAAGGAAAGAATAGCAATTGGTTTGACAGCAGAAGAGTCCCAGGAGTTGTATCTTTTTCTAATTCTGGACAAAACCTGCCATTTACTTCATTTTACAAGTTGTCTTGTGCGTGGTTGTTCTGACTAGATCAGGACTGGCCAGTGAACTCAAGCATATTGTTCTGACCATGAAAAGTAAAAGATGGGTGCAAGGCACTGAATCGCTGAATCAGAGATATACTCTTAGTCTGAGCTAACATTCCCATTGTGGCTAAAAACAGTTAAGCTAGATTTTGACTTGGACAGAAATGGAACCAAACTGTTAAATGGGAGGAAATGCAAACTTCTTGCCAAGGTTTTGTGCAAGAAAAACTAATTAGTCCTGCAGGGCTTGCCTTGTTAATTTTACCGAAAAGCTGTTGTCATGCGCTTAGACATGAACACACATGCAGATGTGTACAGAAATGATGCACAACTGTTGTCTTACCTACTTAGTTAACAATTTAATGAGAAAAAAAGAGTAACCACTGTATTTGGTCTATTCTGACTTTATATTGGCCGAAAGATAATGGAGAAATGATATAGAATAAGGAGAAATTAGGGCTTTACTAATGCAAAATTGACCTCATAATGGAGTCGTGCTGTATTCTGGCTTTTAGATGAATGGTTTCTGTTTATATGCTCTCTGGGATAATAATTGCTTTTCCTTTTGTAAGATGTGATCCAGCATCTCAGGAATTTCCAAAAACTTTCTTACCTCCTTGAAATACTCATTTAAGAATTTAGCACAGATGTTTGAGCAAATGAAAAGAGCAAGCAGTTTTCAGTAGGCTCATGAGTTACTCTTAGGCTGTTTGAAGGATACCTTCATCGTCATGGATTTGTGTGACAGTCCAAACCAGCATGCTTAGGATAGATCTGAAACACAGGATATGAGGTTTGCAGATAGGCAGACATGTGAGGTGAATGAGAAGGTGCTTTAATTTTTCAGGTTGATGGGAAATAGGCATCCGAAGGAACAGGCAATATTTTGCATTAGAATTTAATATTGCTTTGCACCATTTTTTATAACATAAGCTTACTCTAAGAGCTCAGTTCTGGAAAGATACAGTGCAGGTGAGAGCAATGAGATAGAACCCAAGTAAAGTAACAGTGGCACTGGGTTTGGGTTAGGTATTTACTTCCTGCCCCTCTGAATTTATAGCCTATTATAGGAAGTAGAAATAGTATGCAATATACTACAGTATGGAAAGCTGCCATAGAAAGGCAGGTCTGAGGGCTAGAACTGCAAATTGTCATTGCCTGACAAATCCCTACAACTAATTTACTGAGAACTGATGTTACTTACTGGGAGTTGCTGCTGCCTCGCTCCCACCCAGTACAAATTGCTGATGGCAGACTGCAAAGGATCTGGGCTCTGAGCTTACTTTAAAAAAAACTTGTCAACACAGTGAAGCAAAAGTTGTCAGCAGAAGTTCACGAAAATGAAAACATCTATCAAGTGCTGTTACACCTGGCAGTATTTTGTTATCTATTAAGTAGCTGGCCGTCTGAAAGTATAACTAGCAGGAGCTAAAGGAGCATCCACTCAGAGCTGCAGTGTGCAGTGTAAACTGGAGTGCCAGGGCTTACCACCACAGCGTGTTTCATAGCCCATCAGTGACGTCCGATAAGCACAGTCACACGTCTGTGTCAGCTAATACTATTACAAGACTCCAGAGTGGTTAAACAGCAGGCTGCCAGATACATTAAGTACCCATATGGTATGCTTAGTTACTTGTCCTTCCTCTCCCCTCCACTTTTGCTTTCCAGCACCTATGCTTTAAGTAAGTTCATTTAAAAAAATGAGTCAAATGCTACAACCTGAATTTCCAAAGCTGTTGCATTTATTCATAATAGTTGTCAGCCATTCCCTGTGTATGCAGAGATTATAGATTTAAACTCCCACACCCTTCCCAGGATAATGATATAAACTCAGAGCATAAGTGTGGACTATCTAATTTTAGTCAGGTGGCAGTAAATTTTCCTACATAAATTCATCATGTCATCTTTCTTTGAGGAGAAAACAAAACATCTAAATATACTGCTCACAGCAACCTCTTTGCTAAATCAGAACATCAACTGCTACTTAAAAAAGTTTTAATTTTCTTTAGCTTCAGGGTTTTTTTCACAAGTATAAATTTGTAGTTACGTATTATACATCTAGAACAAAGATACGTCCAGGCAAAAGGGCTGAAAAATTTATTTCTTGTATTTTCCCCCAATCAGTCATAATCACATATTGTAAAATAATACTTGGCAGTGGTACAGCACTGACTTTGCTATCATCTTAATATATATATTTATTCCTGATAAGTTTTCTTCACTCGAAAATGGGCAACAGCAGAGGATGGGAATGCACCAACAGCTCTCGGCAAATCCTGCTGTAATCATCTTTCCAATTTAAAAAGAAGTGGCTGTCGAAAGCAAGACAAACACTTTTATATTCATTGCAGCAAATTTTATCCCAGATATAAGTATGCAAATCTATCAAGAATTATGCCTGAGAAATACATGTAACCTGCGGTGCCAGGGCTCAGTTTCTGTACATTTTTAGGTTGTATTGCTTTGGAGTAATTTTACAAGAACTGTAGAACTCAAAGTGATAGTCTCCCATCTGCATTCATACCTTACACCGTTGACATCAGTGAACTGCTCACAGAACAGAATAAGAAAGAAGCAAAACCTAGTCCTTTAGGTCTGTCAGAATGAAAAGGATGTTCAAAACAGATTGTGTAATTATCCTAGAAAAGGGATCCTTTCTTAGTCCAACAGAAGGATTATGATGTATTTTAGAGAGATTTTGGGGTACAGTGAATATCTGAAAGATAAGGTGATTTCCTTGCTGTATTAAGCTGAGAAGAGGACTCAGAAGACATGAACACTATAAGTGGCTGTAATCTGCTTTGATGGGTTTAGAAAGTCAACAGACAAAAATAATACAAGAGGTCGTTAAACAGCAGTATGCAAGGTTTGGTGTCATCAAGATGTCTGATGCCATGTGCTGGATGTCCTGAAGTATTCACTGAACCTAGGTCATGAAACCCGAGGCAGGATATTGACAACAGAGCAAAGCTTGTAAGATCTCTGTGGAGAGGCTTAGACACACTATGAGATTATGTTTGTCAGTTGAAAGAGCAATGTCACACAAGCATAACTGAACATTTTGAAGCACTATAGTAATTTCTCAGACTCTCAAAATGGAATATTGAAGACTGTGTTGACATCTTTATCCTACAGAATATTTTAAAGACAGTTCTAGAACACCTTCAAAATCTGTACTTGAAACTTATTTGGAAATTTTTTTGGAAAATAAAAAGTTTTTGCAGATTTTTGTCCAGTTTGTGCTTTCATTTAAGTAACATAAGCACAAATAGAATATCAGAAAGAACACCAAACTTTGGTCATTATTTTCAAATTATTTTTTTCCTCCTGTGGTTAAGTATCTTAAGATAAGTGGAGGGTGATTTGATTCTGAACTTGTCAACTCTGATTTAAGTTTTCTAAGCAGCTGTATTTAATGTGCACTTTGACACAGACTCTGTGTAGGAAAGGAAAAGTCTTCATGTCTTCCCTTTTTTCAGTCACAGAACAAGCAGCAAGTACTGGACAGGTGGTGTTCAGAAGGTGTTGTCTCGTGAACCAGAACTTAAGTATGGCATAGAGCAAATCACTATCCATTTCAGGGTCCTGAGAAAGCTGCCAGTTCAATAGAAGTTTCACATTTATACTCCAGGGACATGTATTATGTATTTATAAAATAAGACATGTTAAGATCACAGGAAAGCACAGTTCTCCATACAAAGAAGACACAGAGCTTTTTCCTGCATTGAAGAAGAGTGTGTATGGGGAAACAACAAAGGAAAGTTAAGAAGTGAAAGCCCAGGACTAAAACCAGTCCTGCCACAGATTGTCTGACCATGTCAAGGTCAGATCCAAACACATCATTACAGAATGTTCTATTAACTGCACTAGATTTTAATTTGGTTTTTTTTTTGGCAACCAAT
>JAWWEE010000074.1:118896635-118969240 GCA_035221455.1 Xenops minutus
TAGGTTTTAATTATTTATTTTTTTTTTGGCCAGCAATCATCAACTGGAAATTAAATTTTTTTCTATTTCTATGAAAGCATGGTTTATGTATGAGTTACTCAGCAGCTATCAGGAGCTCAGAGACTTGCGTGACAGAAGCCATGTGAGTAGATAATAAGCAGATAAATCACACACCAATGTTGCAAGGAGGAGGAACAGGTGACTGAGGTTTTTCTGTCCCTGTCATTTTGCCCGCTTGCTTGAGATTAGTTATATGACCACATTTTGTCCACTGTGGAGACTTTTTTCATAATTTTTCTTTGACTGTATTGAAGACTACTACATACAAGTAGGCATAATAGAAAGAAAAGCAAATCAAAAAGAAGCAAACAGCACAGTGAAGTTAATCACAAACTTGGGCAGAACAAAATAATTAAGAAACTTTATAGGCAGAAGGCAAGAAGTGTGGTGAGACTAATAGAGGGTTTAAGTAAATTTTAAACTACTAGGTTAATATTAAATTGCAAATTTCTTACTCAAGATCCACATGTGCACAACACAATCTGAGGGTTTCCCCTCTTTGCCTGTGTATCCATACAGCACGGCAGCCCTGAGAGAAGTTAGTGGAAATCTTCTCTGAGTAGGGACTTGAAGGTATTTTTTTATACATTGCAATGAATTACTCTTGCCTTGCTTTTTCCTCTTCTTTTTACAAGCTTTAATGACATCAAAAATTCATAGAGGCCTCCTTGCAACAGAGACAAAGTCTGTGAGGCTAACACAAAACTCATATCCATTCTTTTTACTTATGAAGATGGTTTCTAGACCTGCTGCTCTGTGGTATGGCTGGAAGCTGGCATTAGAGTTGCTGACTTAAGGATGCTAACCTACCCTTTCTTTCCATCACTGCAATGGGGTGAGCCATTTGCCGGTAGCATCATTTCCAGAGGCCTACAGTGATGTATCACACTTTGATGGCAGTTACTGTGATTTTAGAAATATTCTCCAAGCTTTTCTCAGTTGCTCAGAGCAGTATCTTAGGAAAAAGGCTAGCCTGTGTTCACAGAAACACTTTTTTTCCAAACCCATCCAGAGCTGCCTTTTACTTCCCTGGCTCTTGTTCAGTTACCATTGCTTTGTGGGCAATGAGGATATACCAAAGGCAGAAAAGTGATGAATTTAGCATATCTATGTGCCTACTGAATTTGCTCTCCTGGGGTATATCTTGGTCAGACTGCGCAGATGTTAGCTGATCCAGGAGAATATTTGTCTGCATATTTCCATCTCTGAGAAATACACTCCTAATGAAAAATCTCTCCCTTCTGTGACCCAAACTGTATGATTCAAATGCACCACCAGGAAACAGAGGCTTGAATACCTAAATTTTACTCTCAACATTCATATATTTTGTGTATAAATTCTGCCTGCAGAGATGCTCGTCTTCTCTGAATTAAGCAGTATTTCAGGCTTCTAGAGCACTCTTTCACAAGCACCACAGATTTTATGCATGTTAGTTTTTGTTTACCCCGCTCTAAATGACAGATTAGCATTTAAATGCTTTTGTCGCAGTTTTATCTGTTTCAGATGTCAAACCAAACAAGCCATTATGTCTCCCTCAAAATAACACTCGCTGTTGTTGGAAATTATTTCCTGCCATTTCCCCACTCTACAGGAGTGGCTGAGCAGGGAACATTTCACAGTACATATTGAATTCTAAAGTTCTTCTGAAATCTATCATTCATGGCAAATTAAGTCTAGCACGCACTGAGAAAGCAGTTGCATTCACAGAGGAGTCAAAAGGCATACTCTGAGTCTAAAGGATTTGTCAGTATAGTTTTTACCTATCTTTCGTCTTTTTTCCTTTTTATCTTGGCTCCTGATGCTTCACTTTTTTCCTGTTTCTTCAGATCGTATTGTATTCCACCAGCCCAGTTTCTTGTCTTTCCCCCATCACTACAAATGCTTCTCTCCTTATCTTTCTCCAAGAGTTTCCATATCCTTCTAGCTTTTCCTCCTGACCCTATGCTGAATTTATTCTTTACATAACTTATTGCTTATATCTTGTACCCCATCTCTTTCTAATTTATTTTCCTTCTGTTTCTACAGCATCCCCATCAGAACAGTAGATACAGTCCGAGATTATCCAGTCTTCTGATTTCTAGACTTTCCCCTGGTGTGGAGGAAAGATTGTGTTGACTGTCTGAGGGTGACAGGAGTCCTCAGAAGGATCCCTATGTGGTATGTCTCCATCATGAAAGTACATGAACAGTCTGACCTTGCTGGCTATCTTTATATGCAGGAGGCAATTGCACAAATTTTTCTGATTACCTTGTACTCAGCAAAAGTAGTTCTTGATCATTTTTACTTTTGCATGAAGGAAGCTGCTGTCTCATCACGCAGCCATTCTTCTGGCAGCATCATGCAATTTTAAAACAACTACATGGTATTTTTAATCAGTTCACAGCACTTTAGATCAAACCTCCAGTAGGAGTCTGAGAAACACTTGCTTAAAAAGAGCGTGTGCTGGAGATGTGCATTTAAAATTGGGAACAGCAGCACTGTGAGAAAGCCTTTTCACGAGCAACACTGCCTCAAAAGGACCTCTGTAAGACCTGTGTGTGGTTCTGGTTCCTGTGAGTGTGTTGGCTCTCTAACATTATGTGGGTTTGAAGGAACTATGTAAGTATCTAAGTGACATCAAAGTTGAAACTCTCCCCACTGTATTCAAGTCCAGGTTGGTTTAGTGGAAGGCGTCACTGCCCACAGCAGCAGAGTTGGAATTAGATGGTCCCTTCCAACCTAAATCATTTTATGATTGATTTGGCACCAAGCAAGGTAGTGGTGTGCATTTCTTCTTATGTTTAACTGTCTTCAGAAGGAGCTTTCAGAGTCAGAAAGAGGCAG
Source organism: Xenops minutus (assembly GCA_035221455.1). Lineage (NCBI taxonomy): Eukaryota > Metazoa > Chordata > Aves > Passeriformes > Furnariidae > Xenops > Xenops minutus. Next base: position 118,899,519 of record JAWWEE010000074.1, read on the forward strand.
AAAATGACTTTATAAATGCACAGTATTACATTATTATTATTATTATTATTATTATTACTTACAATTACCAGGGTTTTATTAGATTAGAGATTGATATGCTATCCTAAGCCCATTTTTAAATGCAATTGCCCTCATTCTTCGGTAGGTGCTATTTAGTTGCTCAGTGCAAAACCCCAGTCTCTCAAATGCAAGTTTGCTGAGTTGTTTCAGTTTTCCAAACCTGGCTCAGGTTTGCGTTTACAAGCAGACTGCTGTAGCTGGAGAGCATTCAACAGACAGTCACTGCATCATATCTCATCCCTGCATCCCCCAGGTAAAGGCTGTAACCTGTGCAGTGGGTTCAGCATCACCACTGGCCACCCCTGCCCTCAGCTGGCGTGCCTGTCAGTCCTGTGGATGAGGGAATGCTGCAACTACCTCCAAACAAGCCAATTCCAGTGCGGGGGCAGGAGAGAGGATGCCACACATAAAAGAGTAATGACAGTGCCAGCCCAGTTGTGGCACAATGCATTAGACACTCTGCTTTGACAGCCTAAAAGTGTTTCTGATGACTGTGGCTTCCCTCTGGAGTGGCAGGCATACACATCCTCCAGACACAGGATTTCCCCACTTCCTCTCTATCCCTTCTCACACGGAGTAAAAGTGTATTCTCGTTGAAAGCTGTCACCTTTTTCAGAGCGAGATGTTTTAAATGCCACTGGTGGTAATGGAGAGTTAACAGATCCAGCTGATCTCACTCTACCAGCTACTAACAGCCCACCGAGCAATATTGCACTGTGAATGTGCAACAGTCCCAAGAGCAAGCCCAGAAAAGAGCCCTGCTTTACAAAAATGTAGCAATAAGATGATTGGATTGCAAGAACCCAGGCCTTTTGCCCTGTTTTAAAGTACTTTAATCTGTTGAAGTCTCATATAATAATGAAAAATATGTAAAAATATGATCTGTGCCTGACAGGCTTTGGGCTGTGACTTATGTGTACATTTTCAGGAAGAAGTTTAAATTGCTTTTTGGCTTTGAAGAAACATCGATAGGTTCCTGCTCTTAAGTGGATGTATTACTGTCTGCTTCATATGGAAATTTACATAAATTTTTGATATAACAGGTCACAATCTGAAGTAATTAGACTTGAAAATATTGTACACTAGAAGCTTAGGGGATAAAACCCCATAACTTCCTGAGAAGAAATCTTAGCCAAAATAAGAAAAAATTAGAATCATTGCTTGTGTGATCTTACTCAAACTCACAATCCTCGTATTTGTGTGGTGACTAAAGCACTGCAGAACCTTCAAATGTAGAACAGTGAGAGATGCAGCCTGTCAGGTATACACACTTTATTAGAGATTAGAAGAATCCTAGCAAAATATTCAATAGCTTTTCTCTGGTCAGGGAAGCAATATGAAGAATACACATCTCTAGGAATGCCTCTATGTAGACGTATGTATTTAATATAAAAATCCTTATATTCTATTTTTTAAATATATATAAATCTAGAATGTATAAATATTTAATCTAGAAATACATTTTTGTCTTTACTGAGGAGACAACGTATCCAACACACACACAGGTAGAAATACTTATTATTTCTGCTTTGGGATTGATGTAGCAAATGCAGAGCATTTATTTTAGGGGGAAAAAGGGAAAGTTTCCTGCCTAGGGTGCCTAGAACACTTCGGCTTCAGCAAACACCTGGCCCAGGGAGCCCTTGAACTTACCAGCAGCTCCCCAGCTCGTCCTGGGGAGTCTTTGGGTACCTTCCTGGGGTCCTCAGTATGGGCAAAGTTGCAGCACTAGTATTACTCTGGGAGTTTTGCTTGGTTAGGCAGTTTCCTTGATAGCATGGTTTACGTTATGTTATAAGCCTAATGATTTAATTAAATGCCCACTGTTTGCAGCACTCACCATGACAGCGAGGTGACATGGACCCTGAATCCTGGCACTGTCAGTCACCCTGTTGGGGCAAAAGAGACATATTTCAGGCATTGCAGTGCCCGGTTGAAGGCACTTCAGTGCAGGCTGAGCCCATCCAGTCCCTTTCTGACAACGGGTTTTCTGAATGGATTGCTATGATCAGGTTCTTTAAAATTATTAGAGGCCTTTGCCTGAATTAAGGTGCAAATGAGACCAAAGTCATATGCCAAAGTCGATAATACTGATTTTTATTTAACAGTAAATGTGAGGTAGAGAGAGACAGAAAGAAATAGGAAAAGGAAGGAGAGGGAGAGAGAAAGAGGGACAGAGAGACAGATTAAGCAGAAAAAACTATTACCACTCCATGACTTCTGACTGCGGCCCATTGATCCTCTTTTTGTGATCTGTTATCAGAGTCCCAGTCCTTTTGAAATCATGGTTGTAGTCTGGATCCATCAGGGGAAGCCCAGGGTGGTGAAGGAAGACTGTGGTGTTGAAGAAAGGCCCGTGTGGTGAAAGAAGTCCATAGTGGCAAGGGAAGTCCTGTGTGGTGAGGGAAGAAATCAGTTGGTGAGCGAAGTGCAGGGTGGTGAGGGAAGACCTTGTGTTGAGCGAAGTCCATGCTGTCTTTTATTAGGCTTAGGCTAGGTGGGAATGCCCTGATACTCTCTGGGGCAGGGAGTTTTACAGTGAATGATGTAATGCTAGATCACAGGACATTTCATGAGTCTTTTACACCTTCTAAGACCATGTAGCTGTGTACAGTGTCCATTATTGCCCCTCAGCAGAGATGAGTATCTTCAGGCTATGTGTAAATCCTCCCAGTACTCCCCTGGAGGGGAGTTATCACAGCTGGGTCATTTGTTTAAGGACAAAGAAACACTACCCCGCCTTGCAGGACTGGCCTCTTTCCTTTTCTTACCCAGCTTGCAGCCTGAGGTGTTGGTTGTGCATGCCCTCAGTCCTTGGGCAGTTACTTTGCACATCATCATCTTGGACCATCATTGTCTGAGCCATTAGCGTTCCAGACTTTCACACCTGTAGATACATTGTTCTCTTGAGATAACTGGATATAATAGTGTTATCCTCATCTTATCTCAAATTCCTGTCACAGTTCAAATTAGTAGGCATAATTGGGGAGGAATTGGCTTCGGAGAGCAGTTGCTGCTTTGTACACTTTGCTACAGCAGACAAGAGTAATTCAGTGATTTTAACAATGTTTAAGCCATAAACCATTGCAATGTCTCACACGCATGAACTTCAGAGACTTCTGAGAGGGGGGAAAATCTCTATCTTCACCACTAGCAAACTATGATGTTACAGCAAAATTAAATTTGCGAGTTTTAAATACAATCCACGTAGAAAGAGATTTCAGAGTTTATAACCAGTTTGGTAAATAATGCAGTAAAAGTGAAAGATATGTTTTAGGACAGTAATTGCATAATGCCCATAAAATATTTGTGATTTACAGCATTTCTAAGTATCACGTACTTCTCTGATCATAACTGAAAGATCTCTTCAGTAACTATCAACTCAAATCTTTTGCTGAACTAAAGCTCTGTCAAGTCTTTTCTGTCTCCCTTAGCCACTTTCCAACCTGCCTTGCAAATGTGCTCATTTTCTCTTCATATGCCACAGATGACTGCAATCCAATTCAGAAGTATATTTTCTATTAGGGAAAAAATAATCCAATCTACATTTATAAAAGGTCAGCAATCCAAGTATATTTTTTCAGCCTAATCAAACCAAACACATACATGTTTGTGTACATATACATATATTTAATTTCCCAAATTCTGCTCAAAGTATATGCAACCCCTTTAAGATAACTGTAAAATTTACCTTTTTGCAGATTCATGAGGACCATTTAAAAGCAGAGGTAAAACAGGCAATATAAAAAAATCCAGACTATACCTAGGGCATTGTTGTGAAATTTGTTTTTAATAAAAGTTTGAATTGCAACGTGCAGCTATTAATCATTTTTTCATTATTCAAGATTCATGATATCAAGGACATTAAGACATGAGATTTATTTGAGTTCATTTAAATGTATTTTAAGACAGGCATGGAAACAATTAGAATTGCAAAATAAGCAGGCTATCACTAGTCAGTATTTTAACCAGCTGGAGATCAGACATGGAGACTGATTCCAGCCAGCCTAGATTAGAGGAGCAAAGGGCATTCCTTCCTCACCTGCAGTCCCAGGTGGGGAGTTGAGTGCAGTGAGATCCAAAGGGCCAGCAGCTCTGTCTGCAGGTCAGGAGGTGGGCTCCTGCAAAAGTGGGGGTTTTTTCCCACTTCATGGCCCAAGGGACCTGTGTGGGATCACCACACAACCACAGTGTGTTTGGCTAGTCATGGAAGCTGAATATTTTTACCTTCTTCCAACCATCTTTAAGCATCTCATCAAAACCTTGGTATTAAAAAGACTGAAACTCTTTCCTCCAGGGTTGTGCAGACAGAGCTAGAAAATGTGGACCTGACTCAGTCTCCATGGAAGGCATTTCATGAAGTGTAGCATCTTCTGATTCCACCTCATCAGATGTTTGAGCAAGTGCAGAGTTATATTTTTGAGCAGTCCCTTCCTACTGCGAGACATATATGCAACATATGTGACAGGAAAGTTACAAAGATTTAAGTAACTGAGGAGAAAAAGCATAGGGGAAAGAAAATAATTAATAAATTTTCTATACTACAATTGTTTGTATTCATCAGAATTTTTTACAACTAGACATATTAAAACATCCATTAATGAAACTTTACAGTGACTTGAGTGCTATAGTCTCATCAGAGCGAGCCAAAACATTTGAAAGGAAAAAAGGGGAAATACAAAATATCAGAGCTCTTTCAGATGTTGTTTTTAAGCATTTTTAACATTTTTTCAGTAGAAATGTATTAAAAATGATCATCTTTTAAATGCATCATTCAGATTCAATGGAAATGAGGAATTCTGTGAATTCTGTAAAAAATAAAAATTATTGAAGTGCCACAAAATTCTGCAAAAACTGTCAAAAAGTTTGAAAATTGTATAGTATGGCAGAAGATTAAAATAGAAAAAAATAGACTAATTTGCTTCTTCCAGTTTTAAGAAAACTAACATCAGTCTCCAAAGCTGCGTAGTAGTCTAAGGAAAATAACAAAATCCTTTCAGTATCACATTTATGTTTCTGTGGTCTCACTGCCATTTCTGAATGCAGAACTCCCACCTGCTATTTAAAAGTCAGTGGATGGTTGGATGGTTTTGGATGACACTTTGATGTCAAGTCCAGCTGTTTTGTATTTTTAATTGGAAAGATAACTCAGTATTTATGACTTTTTAAATTAGATTTTTTTAAAAAAAACTCTTACTATGGACCCAGGAGATGCGAGTTGTCAGGGAAAAAAAGAACCAAGTAGCATGTAAAGGGGAAAGTAAAACAAAAACAAAAAAGAAGACAAATAGTGTCTTTCCCACTTAACACATTTCATGCTCTTCTTTTTAAAAGGTGGGATCCTGTCCTTTTTCTAAAGTTGAAGGAAGTCTGCTTGCTGCAAGGTTGCCCAGTCAGGCAGTGTATGCATCACATCCAGTGGCATTTGCTTCTTTTGATAGCAGGTTTGTCTAAGGGTCTTCTCAGTGAATGTAAACTCAGCCCTGCAGAAGGAGCTGTGGGGTGTACTGGCACCATATGAGAGGTGAGACATTGAGTCCATACCTTCAGTCAGCTCTGCTTGTGGCACATGTGGGCCAGCTGTGCCATATACACCTCATATTTCATAATGCTTTCAGACTGTGCAGTATACCTGACATTGGACAGATCAGTGGGTTCTTTCCAGACAGCTCCAATACTATGGGTTTCCCAGCACAAGGGAAATAGGACGGCTTTGTGCATCCCTGTAGCCACACACTGAGCTTGCTGCAATGCTGAAGCAGAGGCTTGTATTGGTGAGCACTATTCTCCAACTCCCACTCAGCTTCTCACACTGAGAAACTGCAAGCATGCAGCAAAATCTCACCCAAAGCTCCCTTAAGCCCTAGAACAGCGTTTGCCCTTTACTCTGGTGGAATTTGAATCAAACTAGTGGTCTTCTATGACCTTATGTTGGCATTATATATTGTTGTCTCTAATCACCAAGAAGTAATATGACTGAATCTGCAATGAAGCTCTATTCTTGGTGACTACTGTATTTCCCCAAATAGATGAATGGCAGTTCTCCAAGTACACATAAAGAACTTAATTTTTTTTCTAAAAACTTGATGGTTTTTTTTGCAATACATCATGACGGCAAAAATATTTCAAGCCAGTCACTTTACCTTGTCTTAGTGTAAACAGTCATATCATATGCTATGAAAGAAAGATATGGTCCCTGGACTGAAGTTATGATAGATAGCTAAATAAAGTTCTGATTTCCATGTAAATAGTTTTAAAAAGCAAAGCCCTAGGCCTGGCTTTTCAGCTAAATTGGAGACAATAGCAAGACTATACTATGAGTATGCTGTAGGCATAATTGCTGCAAATGCAAATGACCAGTGAGATGTATAATTAGCCGCTTGATAATTGAGCTATTATTACTGTATATGAAATTGCATCCATTACATAAAATTACACGTAAGTTTCTCATAGTTTAGCTTTTAATCCTACACATGCTCTCAGCTAATATTCCATAGAATCATAGAATGGTTTGAGTTGGAAGGGACCTTAAAGATCTTCTGGTTACACCCTTCCCACTGTGGGCAGGAACACCTTTCACTAGAACAGCTTACTTAGAGCTCCATCCAACCTGGCCCTGAATACTTCCTCTATGTGAAGTGTTTTTCAGTAAGTTTTTTTAGTTACAACCATTTAACTTTATCTTTAAACGATTAGCATTGTTTGAAGTGATGCTTTTGAAACACATACATTGTACTGCATAGTTTGCTGTGGGCACTGAACTGCCTCTCACAGCAAAAACATTTTGAAGAGTACAGTCAACTAGCTGTAATCCACACAGAGGTCCAGGGATTAAACCTCCGAGGGATGAACAAAAGAATCTGGAGACTCATGAGGAGAGCTCAGGGAAATCCAGAAGTTGTGCTCCATACAGAGTTACCACATCTTCACTGTTGTCTGCAAACCTTGTGATATTCAATGTGAAAAACTCAGAAACAAGTGATGGTTAGAATCTCTGCTGCAATTTTGAAGTGATTTTCTAGCTGTCATGTTTGTGGGAAGACACTTAAATGCATGGCCCCAATGCACAGAAGTTAGGAGGCTAGTCCATTTTCTTTAAATGATGTCATTGTTTTCTTTTTAAGCCCATCTTGCATTTTCTGAGAGGGTTTAGGGTTGACTTGCAAGCTGATTTAATTAACCGGAAAAAATAAGTGTCCATTCTAAACCCAGATACAGGCAGAAAAATACGATACTGATGATACCAGATATGTTAAGTTCTGGTATGTGTCTTGCATCCCGTATTCTGAGTGGGGATTGTCTGCTGCTTTAGATAGGTTTCCTTTTCTACTGATTTAGACTTGAGCATGGAATTACAACCATTAATGTCTGGACAATTATTACCCCAGTGGGTTCCAGGCTTCTTTTGAGTAACCTTCACCTAAGGGAAAGTCTTTGGGGAGAAGAGCTGGAGCTCTATACAACTTCCAGACAGGACCTGAGGGGCATCACTTTTATGTGGGAATGGTGGGAACTGTACATAGGAAGAACTGAAACAAATGTGATTTAAGATCCACCTAATTTCTTTGAGTCATTCTCCTATGGTTAGTCATTTTAGAAGAAGTTTGAGAGGGCTGGAAACTTGGTTTTCTTTCCAGTGTTAACCTCACATTTTGCTGTCTCCAGATTGAAGCTACCTTTGGCGCGCTGAGATAGTTGCTTACGTTCTTGTTTCCTCTGTCAGTGTGATGACAATACAGAACTGGCCTGAATGTCCTTAGCTCTCTCATTTATTGTAAACCTTCCAACTCAGGTTCCAGTGGCAGTATGGTGGCTCATGTTTCGCAGTGCACAAGACTAATACATGTCTGAGAAACTGGGTTCTTGGAGAAAGGCAAGTCTTCCTGCTCTTGCTCCTGCTGAGCTGAGAACTCCTGTGGACTGGAAAGTTACTGCTTCAGAGCTGTGGGGCCATGGGGGCACCTCCTGGGCATTCTGGGTGATGACTTTTTTGAGAAGTGTTTCCCTCCTCCCTTCATTCATGCCTGATATGTGTTACTTGTACTGGTTTTGCACCGATTTTCTTCTTTGGAACGGAATCGTTCAGAAGTGCCACACTGGGATATCCATTTGCTTCTTTCAATTTCACTTAATGAATCTTACTAGGAATTTACAAACATGGAGAAAGAGATTTGCATTTATATCAAGGCTGTTTTACCTGGCATCCCTGTGATAAGGCAGCTTCACTGGGCCTGGAAAGAGATAGATAGGAATCCTTAATGCTGCCATAGTGGCAGAAAGTGACGACAATTAGACTTGCGTTTTTCAGATTGTGATCTTTTTGAAAAGAACTTTCTCCTATCATTCTTTCTCCTTTCAGTGATTTCCAGTGATTACCATTTTGTATATAAACCACTTAAAGCTTATTATTGTTCTGAAAAGCACTTGAAGTCTTTCAAGAATAAATTTGTATAATATTAGCTCAGAATGATTTGCATGACAAAAAAGTACTCATACACTCTAAATTGTTTGTACAAAAGCCATAGTAAAAAAAAAAAAAAAAAAAATAGCAGTAACCTGCACTTCCTTCCCTGTTTTTTTGGTTTGGTTTGGTTTTGGTTTTGTTTGGTTTTTTTTTTGCCAACAATAAGCTCCAGTTTATTGGAATCCTTCTTAATTAAAATGTAAATATTCCTTGCCTGAGTCTATTACGAATATTTTGGATAGAAGATACAGCAAGCCTAAAACTGCTAACGTAATGGAAAACAAGTTCATGAATGAAGTATAATTGCAAACATTCCTCTTTTAAAGGCATTGCTGTTATGGTCAAGGATGTAGTTGAAAGAGCCACTGCCTCTTCTCATAGATAATGTTATTATATTTTGGCTATGCTTGTCTGATTGCAGCGCATTTACAACTGAAAGGTAACTTTGGGGGGCACTCGTCTGCAATACTGAACTGAAGTACCACAATGACTAGAAAAACATGTTTTTAATTTGGTTTACTGCTTAAGTAAATTAAAAAAAAAAAAAAAAAAACAACAAAACACAAAACCAACAGATTACCTTATGAACCTTGAATTTGTGTAGTATTGAAATGGGGTAAATTTAAACCCAGGCTATCTTTAAATTAACCAGATTAGGAACAAGCACACCAGTGCTCAAATTCTCAGTACTTGACTCTCATCCAGGTTCTTGAGTGGCTTTTGCCCATTTTGTGCACAGTAACAGGACCAGAGGCAGTGGGAACACACTGAAACACAAGAAACACTTTTTCACTGTGAGAGTCTCAATCCTTGGAGATGCTTAAAATCCATGGTCCTGGACAGCTGACTCTGGGTGGCCCTGCTGGAACAAATGGGTTGGATCATATCATCTCCAGAGTTCCTTTCCCATCTCAGCCATTCTGATACTTCAGATATCTTCACTGATCTTTACAGATCTTGGTCTGTACAATCAGGTCTGAAAGCAACTAATATGTTTACTCCCTCTGTTAGATGGCAGGAGGAGAGAGGATGGTGGGCTCCTTGGCTTTTTTCCTTCTTTTCTGATAGTTCATGACATTGGAAATGATTTTCCCTCTAAACAGCGATTGAAACCAAGACTCCACTCAGCCTAGTGAAACCCTTTGAAGTCACTGGCTCCAGGAGGCTTTGGATCTAGCTCAGGAAAGGCAAATGTATCTGTGGCATTAAGATAGCATTTTCAACATTGAGAGTGGAGAAAAGGGAGAGGGAAGAGGGCATGGAATCTGTATTTATGTTTGTTTTCCCCTTTTGATGAAAGATCTCTTTCCTTTGATTATTCCTGTATTTGTCTTGTAGGTATCCTCTTGCAGTTCCCCACTCTCCAGCCAGCCAGTTAGGCCCCCAGGGAGGAGACTTCCACACACAGCCCACATCTCAAGTGACTCTTTCTTTTCTCGTTTTCAGTGTAGTCTTCTTCCAGTTACCATCATTTGCTTTTGCTGAGTGGGTTATTTTCTTTTTCTCCCTCCTTGTTGTTGTGAGTAGTTTTACAGTCAGGGACAAGCTGGAGTGGCTGCCAATAGTGTAAGAAACTCCTCCAGAGATAATGAGACACTAGAATTATGAAAGGCCTGTAATGAAACTTCCCAAGCAACCAGTTGGATGGGAACTTTGAGTTATCTGACCTAGGATATAGTGGGAGATCATGATTAATAATACCTTTATTAAAAGGGAGATACATGCTCTCTGAAGCAAGAGAAGGCACTTCAACCAATCTTCCCTTTGATCCATATATAGGAGGGAGAATTTATGTGCCAGTTTGGTTTGGCTCTGCACTGTTGCAATACCCCAGTGATTTTCATTCCCCTGTTTTTCTCATCCAGATGGGTTCCTGTTCAGGACACGGAGATGATCATTCATGACAGAAGTAAAGCTGCATATGGGAACCTGTTGCAGTCCAAAGTCTCCTGGTGCTACTTTTGTTGCTCTAGCCACCAGTGTTGCTGCCAGTCACTTTGCATCAAAACATGTTGTGGTCAAAGCTGAGAGTTTTTCTCTGGTCTTTCCCTGCACAGAGACTAGCACTATAGTTAGGGATGAACTACTTCACTTTTTCTGATGAGTGTCTCTATGCTTGAGTATGCAGACAGTTTAAAATAAGTAACAGATACAGCAATTTAGGGAGCTATGTGAATTGCATGATATTATTTCAGGAGTTTACACTTAAAACGATTCCTTTCACTGTTAAATATATTAACTTCTTGTTTAATTTTGTGTGGTTCTGAGCACCATACTTCATTTTCAGAAAGCACTTCTCAGGACCAGCCTCCCTTCATCACTTTTTGAAATTTATAGGAATTAATACCTAAAGCATAGAAATAGCAAGTTCCATTCGTGGAGTAAAATTAAAAATAAAACCTTGGAATAATTTGTCATTTTTCTTTCAGATGTGTCATGTAATCTCTCTTTCTTGTTGATTCTCAAAGGGTAGATTTTACTTTAGATAAGATTCTCTGAACGCAAACTGGCTGAATATATCAGGTGTTGTTTTCTGTTATTACTCAAACTAGTGCTCACTAAGTAGAAAACCTCACTTTAAAGTAAATGGCATTTTTCAAGAATGATAAAGCCTTTATTTCCATTGTCAGTCCAGCTATTTAAACTGCTTTTCGTGTGATTAGTGATAAATATGTCTGACTTGACTCTGTAGAAAAGCAGAAGTGTTCTGAAACAGTGCTGTTTGGGAAGCGTGGAAGTCAGCCACGCTTCACAGGAACCTCAGTGTAAACCATTTTAACATCCCACCCTTTCAGGTCTTTTTCTACAACACCCACTCATTTTGCACAGATGGAAAGATGTGACAGATCATGGAATTAAGAAACCAAAAGCTTTTTTGTTAAATTTTTAATTCACTCCTCCCACACTTCCATAGTTCCTTGATTTACAGTTTAATTCAAAATGAATGAACTACCAGTCTTTACTAGCAAGCGTCTGTTCATAGCATGTGCTAGCTACCAGCCACATGTCTGACCCTCTAATGTTTATTTTATTATTCCCTAAACAGACAGGCTTACAGCAAACACTGTTTACCACCAGACCATTGTATCTTTTGGGCATTACTGTAGAGTCAGGCTTTGGTCAGCAATACTCACTTTTCTTTAAATCACTGATAGAACCATCTTGAAATAATCACTCTTTCCTAATAAACAAGAAGGAACGCTTCCTAACAGAATGTCTTCGATCATTTTCGGAAATGCCAAGAATAACAATGACTGCCATAATAAATAAGATAAAGCAGACTTAAATCTAATTAAAAGGTAATATGGACAGCTGTTTATAAATGATAGATAATAATGAACCATATGGAGTTCTCACAGTCTGCATTCCTCACATCTCCTCTCTACCTACATCTGCTTTGCCCTACACAAGAAGAGGACTTAGAAGCATCTCTAGCTATTTCTTTCATACTAAACCAAGTTACTGTCAGTCATTTCTTGCAGAAAGTAAAATACTGACTAATCAGAACATTTCCATCATAGATGAAGTAGGGGAGCAGGGAGGATTTGGAGGACGTTTAAGTAACAGTATTCATGCTTTTAATAGGAAAAAATGAAAAAAGCCTAATTTCCTGACCAGTTGTCACCTCTGTTTAATGACTTGCAGAAGATGTTCTAGGGCTTTTAATTCTACATGCTGTTTCTCTCCTCTGCCCCAGCTGTGAAGATTGCCCACCAGCAGGAGCTGAGGCAGGAAAGCTTGGCCAAGTGTTTTACTGGTCTCTGAAACTCCTTTTAGCACTTTGGACACATTCATTTTGCAGAGCAACCCAGGACTTTTTGGGTTTTGTTCTCTGGTTTATATTTCTCAATGGCAGGGACATGAAGTGCATGCTTGAGATACTGAGATACGTACTTCACTCTGGGGATGATACTTATTTTCTGACATACAAAATAATGCTGAGACTTCTGTCATACACCTTTTCCTGAGTTATTTGCAACTTTTTTTCTGAGCCCTGTTGCAGTTGTGTAAGTTCACAATAATGTTTTTGAAGATACACCTATTATTGAAAACTAGTGTGGTGGTTTAGTTTTCTTGGTTTTGGAAGCCAACCCAAACCTCCACAACTAGTAAATAAATTTTTTTGTTTTGCAAGTTTTAAACTTAAAGGCAATATCATTCTGTCTTGTAGAAATCCCTCTAAGACATTCCTGGGAGAATTTCAAAGCATATGTTGTTCTGATCTCTGATCCTAAAGGGTTCACTGCTGCCCAGAGAGTAAGGACTTCGGTCATACAAGATCATGCATCTATTGAATGTTTCATATGAAACTATTTCTCTATTTTTTTTCTGATGGAAATTTTCCTGGCAATTCCTGTTGATGAACTTTAGGTAACACTTCAGCTAGTTCCTTGAAAAGACTGGACTAGACTTTGATTCCGTTGTGGTGTCATGAACCCTCATCCATCACAACATATTTTGGGCCTTTTTCTCAAGTGGGCTAAGCTAAGACAGGACGTCACACAGGAATTTAACAAGCATGAGATAGATGCTGACAGGCAGGGCAGGATGAAGCTATGACAGCAAGAAAGTAAGGATTTTGAGGTGCCAGCGTGGAAGAGCATATTAATGTATGTCTAATCCAAGCAGGCTGCTCCTTTATTAGTAATTCTTTGAATTTCCACAGGACACCTGATATCTCCTTGTCCAACTCATTGTGGTGAATGTGACTGCACAGCTAAGAGGTATTAGATAAATTATCAGCAAGTAAAGTAGCTTGGTTGCATTTAATCTGTACAGAAATTAGAAACCTATTTTGAGAACAGTTTCCATGCTACATTGTGGAATATTAGCAAGACAAATTGAGCAAAGTGCCACTTTATCATGCAGGTAGGTGTAATCTCCTAATTTTGCATCTGCTGTAGCAGAGGGCTACCCCCTCCCCCACTTTGTGTGTCTGCCCTACGTTGAGGGCAAGGAGTGGCAGAAGGATGTTGTGCTCTTGTTTTATCTCCTGACAGTGATAACACTGAGTCAAGGGTCAGAGGGGCTTTTCAGTTAAGAACCAATAGCGAGTGTCTAAACTTTGATCCCTTTCAGTTTATTTGAGCATTGCAAAACTGTCTCCACACTAAGAATTTCACATTAAATAATGCAAGGCAAAGGGAATGAAGCTCCTCTGCATGATGCTTGGCTGCAGGACTGTTCTCAGGAGTCCCTGTGCTGCAGGAGAGGTCCAGGTACAGTTGGGCCCTTCTGTGGAAGGGACTCCTCAAACTCTCAGTGTCTGCACAGCTCATTGAGACTTAAAGACTAACACTGTAGCACTGACCTCTTAAGGGTCAGAATCAAATATTATGCATTTCTGCTTTCTACTTGGTGTGGGTTCTGCTATGAATTCACCTTCCCTTCAAGCCTGGAAAATCAGATTGCATGATCTCCCACATATTAACTGAGTTTTCGTCTCTTCCTATTCCCGTTGGGTTTGCCAAGGCTAATGTTGTTCCTTGTCAGGAAGTTTTATCTGGCTCCTACTCTGAATTTCCTTTCTTAGCTGCATGATATGATTTCTAGTGTCAATCTGAGAAAATTCATCTCCAGAGTCATATATTTATAAAGTACTACAGAGTTCCCCACTCAGCCTGCTTTTAGCCAGCTACATGTTTAACTCTTCTGATCTTTCCTTGTGAGTCAGCGCTTTCCACCACTTCTCTTCAAATGTCCCTCCACTGCACTGAGTATTTCTGACAGTGAGCAAAGCTCACTGCTGCCTTGCTGGGACAGCCACGGTAGGTAGTTACATAAAGGGAACACCACAGGGAACACTAGGCTGCCTCCCTTTCCCCTACTGTGAATCACATGCAACCTTAAACACAGTTTTGCTGCAATTTTGCATTGCAAAATCATGTCTGAGCTACCACTTATAGTGTTTGCATGCCCCTTGGCATTCCTACCTTCCTGATTTTCTGTGCTGCTGGGTCTTAGGGGTTTTCTAGAGAAAAAAGTCCTGCCAGCATAGCTAAGGAGAGCACAGAGCCCACCAGAGTCTACACTGCAGGGGTTCCTGGGCGACTGCAGCATCCTACTCATGGCAGAGCTGCTGTGTAACCCCATCCTTATTCCAGTGCACGGCATAGCTGCATCCAGCTACTTCAGCATTACTTCCCATGGGAACAGATTTTCTTCAATAAAAGTGACTTGACCTGAGAGTAAATAAATAATTTTTATCCCAGACTGGAATGGCTGCACAAGGAGCATATCCTGGTAGTTTTACCAATGTAGTTGTTCTGTGCAGTTGTATGGGCAGCTTTTCACATATAGACAAGCCTTAAAGTGCACTCCTGTTCCTGGATGGCTCTACATTTTCCCAGAGTATATCATAATTCACAATCAGTTTGTTCCTAATCTTTATAGACTCCTTTGTGCTACTTTATTATCAACACTTGAATACTCAACTCATCTCTATTTTGCATTATGTGCAAATTTCGTTACTGTAAGTATTTCCTTCCTCTAATGGAGGTACTTAGCAATAACCATGTCTTGCTCTGATTCCTGCGATCCTCAGTAAAGACATTCTCACTACTGAAACACTGTCATTCATCATCACCTTTTGTTTATGTTTTTAGCCAGTTTTCAATCCTCCTGATAATGTTTATATCCAGGGTAGTTTGTATTAAATAGGAAATTAAGATTTGTTTTGAGAAACTCTGAAGTGCATCACTGAAATTCAGATTGTATCTTCCATGGTCCCTCCCTTCATTACTTTTATTAATCTACCTGACAAAATAATAAGGTCTGCACAAGACTTTCTCTTCATAGTTGCATGCTGCATCTTCATCTTCTAAATAAAGACTTTTTTTTCTTGTAAAATTACTTCTATTACTGTACAATCAGTTGATCTAATCTTAAGTAGCATAAGGAGTCATTTCTCAGGTAACGCTTCCTTCAACCAGTGTAATCCAGTGTAATCCCATCTGACAGGCTGTGTGCCTTAAAGGAGTCTGCTGTAGCGTTCAGCCTCAGATGCAGGTGCTTTTCACATGTAAGATGGGAAGGAGTGTCTAAAATTTGTACTCCTGTCAAACCAAACTGCCTTTACCATTACATTTTTAAGAACTCTCAATTAATTGCCACCATTAGGGTGAATGACATGCTGAGAGAGTGTCTCTGAAATTGTCTGAGGGTCAGCCTTCTGTTCTGTCGAACATCCACTGATCCCTGATCTTCTGTAAGGAAAATGCTCTTTCGACATTAACACAATTAAACTGAAAATCTGGGAAAGATGGGCTTTAATTCCATTTTCCTGGAGAAGGTTTTTTGCAGTCATGCAGAACACTGATACAAACTTGTTTGTACTTTTTAACTAGCCTGGGAGTGGAAGTTACTTTCTTTCAAAAAAACCCAACCAACCAAACAAAAAAACATCAACCAAAAAAAAAAACCAACAAAAACAAAAACAAACAAAGAAACAAAACCCCACCAAAACAAAAAAAAACAAACAAACAAAAAAAACCCAAAAAACCCCCAAACAAACCCAAGGCAGAATGAAGCAAAAATCTTGAGACTGGTGTCTGTCTCCTTCTGTATGAAGCAGTAAGAGAATTTGTTGCCTCATAGTCAGAGGTCCACTGTAAAGGATAGTTTTTTCTAATATAGGAATGAAATGCCATTTGGAAGTATTACCACTAACTATAGAGAAGCCTTGACAAGTAGGTCCTTCCACTTCAGGCATATTATGTGAAATGGATTAACATAATTTTTCCTGAGCTCTGGTTCCTTTAGCTGTTTATGTACTCATTGACCTGAAACCCATTAGCAAGGAAAAATATGGGCAAACTCAAGACATACAGTTTGTTTCTAGATAAGATAGACTGACTTGGCAGTGCCGCTATTACAGGGTGGTTAAAAGTATTCTGAGATGGTAATGTCCATGAACAGTGCACTGAAAACTAGATCCAAAATAGAGGTTGTGGATATTTTCTTGTACAGGTGATGAATAAAAGTTGTGGCATTGGATAGGAGCAAGAACATACAAATGATTATATTTTTTTAAGAGGGATTGGTAGAAATACCAATTTCAGCCTTTTACAGCCTGGCACATAATTCTTCCCTCATTTTTTGATCGTTCTTTTTGAGTGATATACCCTCAGATTGGCCCTCAGTAGCAGAGAAGTACTTGTTATGAAGTGGATGTTAATTGATACCAAAATATTGTAGGAACTTATAGGATGAATAGTTACCTAAAAATCAAATTGAGCATGATTATAGGCATTATGGTAGATACCAGAAGACATAATAGTCATTCACTCTCTGGAATACATTTTCTATTGCTGTGCAGAAAATTAGGAGAGCAAATCATTTAAGTGATTGTTAAAGGAATCTGTGTCTTTAATTAATTCTTTGGGGTGTGCTATGAAAAATTGATTTAATTGTGTTATGGATTGCCATGCTTGTATTTGAATGTCATCGTGGGTAGCACTGTGTTTTTAATGTCAGTCTGCCATTCTGATGATGTACAGAAATTTGCAGGAGCAGTAATTAGCTTTGCAGAGGAGCTTACTCTGCAAAGGAGGTGTTTTATAGCTGTAGCCACTATATATCAGAGCACTCAAAATTGAAAAGTCATCATTCAAGACATCAGCACAGTGTGGTCAACATGTGCTCCTAGCATCTTTGTCATAAGGATGCCCCCAACGTAGGGGGGAACAAGAACACAATGAATAATGAAAATATGCCTACTCGTCTTTGCTGGGAGGGTTTTCTGAAGGTCCTAGCAACCTAGTCCTATTTAAAAAAAAAAAAAAAACAAAAACAAAACTTTTTTTTTTTAATTAATCTCATTACATAATTGAAATACATTCATATTCCCTTTCTACAAAGGAAAAATTTCTGTCAGTACTGTCAAGTGGGGGAATCATCATTAAAGAATTAACTCTTTATGTGTAGGTCCTGGTTTAAATACATCTAACAGAACCCCAGCTCCAATACCGAAATAGGCAAACAGTTCACAAAGAGAAGGTGAAGCAGTGCAAGCTACTGAATCATCTGCAGTGCAAGAGATCACATTGTTCAAGAGAATGAAAGGACAGATTTTTGGTGTGGTACTGATGAAAGCTGTCATTAACAGAATTTTTTTGCTTCTGCTTCCTGGAACATCTTTCTCATGAAAGTACCAACATCTTAGCTGTTCTATAGGTTATTTTTTTGTCAGTCTATTTCCATTAAATGTACACAAGAAAGCAGTGAAAAATCAGAGATGGTGTGTAATGTTTGAAGCTAGTCTCATTCTTTTAAATGGACTGAGAGTATTGCTGTCGGAAAGAAAGGATTTCAAAGTAGTCAAAGTATTTGCAAACTAGTTTGCAAGCTCTTTAATTTTCTGTTTCTTCTTTTTCTTTTTTCTTTGTTGGAATTGTTTTGTTCCTGGTTTGTTTTTTTTGCGTTGGTTTGTTGTTGTTGTGGGGTTTTTTGTTTTTGGTTGTTTGCTTTTTTGTTGTTGTTGTTGTTGTTGTTAATGAAGCTCCTGTTCAAATCTAACAAGACATTTTCAATCCTTGGATTAGAAGCAAATGAGACGAAATAGGTGTGCGTAGGCTTTTTTCCTAGCTAGCTGTAAGATAAATGCCACTGGCCACCTTGCCCAGTTGGTGAGTGTATGCGTCAGCAAGGGCATCACATGCTGGGGCTGTTTCACAAATGACTTAGATACAGAAATAGCTGGTGGGTCACTGAAGGACTTCACCAGCAGCAGATCACTTAATCAGACTTTACAAGTCGGCTGCTGAACCAATCCCTTCCCTGCCACCCCAGCAGCGCCTGCCTCCACAGGCGCAGTCTTAGGGCTGTCTTATCCAAGGACTGAGCAACTCAGCCAACACATAACAAAGATTACCGGTGTGGAGGAGAACCCTCGTAGCTTACGAGGCTTTGGAGTTTGCACAGCTGTGCTTTGCATGCCTTTCCACCATTCTTGTCTTCTTTGTGATTTTGTGGGGTTTTCCCCCATACAATCCAAAAACTGTGCAAGGTATTCCTCAGAAATGTCTAAGCAGAAACATGTGTCTTGTTTACCTCATTGGAGAAGCTCATTACAACAGGAAATATCATGGAAAAATAGACTGTATGCCTGAATAATCCACAGGGTTATCCATAGTTTGACTGTGACCTACTGTGATTATAACTACCAGAGGCTTAGGAAGTCTCATTCTTGTAAGATGCAGTTGAAAGTCAGATGGACTGAGTCTGTCTGCTGCAATTTTGCACTTAAAAAAGTAATGTGGCAATGTACAGTTATACCATAGCTAATTGTTGGGGTGATGTTTTATTTAGTTTGGTGGACATATGTGTACTACCATAGCATTTCACTGTAGTGTGAAAGTATCCACATGCATTTGAAGATGCTCTATGTACAATAATTCCAAGAAATTTGGAAGTGGTCTTATCTCTGCCAGACCAATAAAATGCTGTAAGTACAGGAAAAGGAACAATTTGATATGCACAGCTTCAGAAGTTTGTTTGCAGTGAATTATTATTGTACACAATAATGTTCTATTATCCACATTACATTTCACTTACATAATTCATATTTTTTTTTTGCATAGTAAATGTGTTTCATCCCTGGATGAGCTCCCATTTTTGTGATGTCTGCTATCCTAGCTAACACTGGAATCTGGAGACTCCAGAGCTATTGGCCTTAGTCTTTGCAGCTGCCCATTACAGAGACAGGTATTGTGTCAGTCAATAAATTCATATCTAGGGCTATCACAAACTCAAATCTATTGTGTTCCAGAGCACAGAGGGACAAGTAATGCCTAGTAATGAGTTGGCAACATACAGATCTCCTTCTACATAAGGAGTAGTTCCACAGATAGACCTTTTCGTCATGTATTTTGGTTTTCTGCTTGGTAAATCAGAAATAACTCTGCTGCTGTACAGTTTGAAGAGACAATCAGGCAAATCAAGTGTAATTTCTGAAGTCCTGAACCAGGATGAAATGCATAAAGAAAACAATTTCCGAACAAAAAATAAGAACAAGCAAGTGAATGAAAGCAGCAATGTTGTACTGCTTTTTTATTATCTTGAAGCAGTGTAATATTGGTGAATATATAATTTTGAAAAATTACTCGATTATACATTGCTATAATTTAATATGTTTTATAATTTATATATAATTTATCATCATATAATACAATATAATTTGATTATATTTTGATAGAATGATAAAGTCTACATAAAATAATTGGGCTTGGATGGATTTGGAATGAAAGAGTTTTACCTCATACACCTATTTTTGTCCATTTAATTATAAAAAATAAACACGATGCAAAGCAGTCAACATTTTATCGGCATTGATGTAAGCTTGCCAATTCATCCTTGGAAATTAATTTTGTAATAAAGACTGTGCATTTTTGGACCCATCCAAATAAATATCCCCGTATTCCCTATCAATAAATAACATTTAAACTTACTATGCTAGTAAGTAGGGCATATAAATACTAGAAAACTCACTTTAAATATTCATTCAGAAAAACCCTAAAAAAAAAAAAAAGCAAACTTTTTTCCTGTTCTTCAGTAATATTAACAATTTCATTTACTTTTTACCAGCAATTCTCTTGATCAAAAGAGATCCATGGAATTAAAAAAAACCCACACAACAAAACATAGCAAACCAATGTGTGTATATTTTTGCATTGGTGTTTTTTTAAAGGTAATTTGTCCTACTGTTGATCTTGGATAGATATGTTTCATTGTGCAATTAGAAGGAGAAGCAATAGCTAATGACAGATGCCTGACTATAGCTTAGCCCCTGCTGCAAGTGCCTGTGATGTTCTGAGGTGTTTGTCCTTGAACTAGTGAAAACCTGTCACAGACAGAGTGATGCACTCCAGTTGTAAGAGAGAAGTAGCAATATGTTTTTTGATATAAAACAATGATTTGATAGTATATGTCACAGTGGTTTAATAAGATTCTGTGGCAAGGTATGCTTGATTGTTTGCTGCATAGAGGACAGGGTTAGACAAAGCTGTAAGGGGAGCTCTACCATGTAGATACAAGGTTCAGAAAGGACTCCCTTGACCACTAAACTTGCCCTCAGAGGGGAGTTCAGGTGCATCTGCATCCAGACTTAGTCCCAGACTTGGTCAATGATTTATGTCTACAGGATAAGATGTGCACAAAATCATTTCTATCCCTTAGCTAAGGTTTCAAAGTTTCAGCACACTTATTGACTAAGTACCTGACGTGATAAGGATTCTTTCAACCTCAAGAAGTAACCTTGAGAACTGTCCCTACTTAAGGGAAGATCATAGCACACAGCCCACTGCCATGCAGGAGAGCTCAATGAACCCTGGACTGTCCACTACTTATGGAGTAATATGACTGAGGCAGTTCTATCTGCATACCAATTGCAGAAATTAGTTTCTTTCAAATTTGGCTTGAGTCAGACACTGACCAGCACTGTGGTTAGGTGGGCACATTGCTTAAATTAGCCCTTGGCTACTACATTGTTATCTGTCTCCCCCAAAATCACCTTGAGCCAGATGCAGTCATCATGACGACATGCATCCAGTATGACTGCCACTGGTGGTTACTACTTGAGCAGGGTTATGGGAAATAATGGGGAGATTGTGGGGGACCAGGGAGAACACCATCACAAACCCCTTGCAGATACACAATTTAGTCTCCAAAAACATGTTTTCACCTATGTAAATTGATTCTGTATTATTCTATACAGCTAATTGTATGACATGGAAACACTTCTAATGTGGATAGGACTTCAGCTGAGACATATTTGAACCACATACATTGTAAGCTATTTCTTACACAGCCCAATAACATTAATTTGGAAAGTTTGATGGTGAAACTTTAGTGTTCAACTCAGCATCCAATCCTAAATGCCAACTTTTTCCAAAATAATAAAGGAATAAATATGGCACTAGAAATAGAGTGCTAAATTTTCATTAATGAGAACATCTATCAACTGTTTATTGTCCCTCATTAAGATGTCGTGATTTGAAGCAGCCATAGACGTCCGAAAGATGCCAAGTCATATAAATACTATGTCAACTAGGAGGAGGAACTCAGTTATGGCTTCCCTCTGAGTTCTGTTCAAGAAACACAGTGTTGGTTCACAAATACAGATGCAGGAGTCACAGTTTTGTTTCCATCTTGCTCCCTGTTCAGTGAATGTCCTGGCTCAGAGTCATGCTCAGCATTGGCTTTATACTGAGGACAGTGATACCTTGCACCCAGGTGGGATGAGCCTGGAAGCACCTGTTGTTACTCCTCCTATATATGCTCACCTGCAGAGGATGAGGAGAGGGGTAAGATGTGTGCTCGCCATGGTGTAGAGCCTAACCATTAAATCAGTCACAATGTAGCAACAACTCCCGAGTTAATATTAGAAACAGTTTTCTGTAAAATGCCTGCCACTGAAGTGTAAAACACAATGCCTCCTGCCTGCCAGTGCAGCTTTGCTCATTTCTTGTAATGAGGGTTCTTGGCTAATGGATTTACTGACGAGCCTTCACTGAACTTTAAATCTTAAGCCAATACTGGAGAGCATCATCAGATAATTAAATTCATTCATCAGCTTTTCTCATTGTAAACGCAGTTCGGTATTGTGCCCATCCAGCCAGAGATCAGCAACCCGCGGTGTGGTTTCTTTGTCCAGGTAAGTCATTCACATGTGGAAAGGCTAACAATGAACTGCTTCAAATTAGCCTCAGCTAAAGTTATTTTACAGAACTGTCTATCAATTACTTCAATTAATGAAAACAGTTGAAAAATAGCAATCTGTTTAGGAAGGGAAAAAAATATTTTTCTAAAGTACATTTTTTGTGTTTTCATAGTGCTCTAGTGCGGTCTATAAACACAAGGCTTCAAATTTTATTCATCACAGTTCATTTCAGTTTCTTCTGTTAATTATTATTCAATAATTTCTTTATTAAGGAACACGAACTTAGAATTTCACACTTACTTAAACACCACTTAACCCCCTGACACAATCTACATGTATCCCATTAAGGGAAATTTTTGCTAATACTATCCCAGTTAAACAGTTGTCATTACTATTCACTATCATTAAGCTAAAAAGGTTCTCTGGGATGTATCCTAATAAGGTGCTGTTCTAATTATGCACATCATAATTAAGAGAAGTATATGCTGTTACACCTATTTGTCCGTCTTGGAAGAAAAGGACCTTGAATTTCAGAATGCAATTGACCTTACTTAATGTTAAATGCAAGGCATTGTTGGATCTGGTGAAGCTTTCCTGTGTAGCAGCCCATATTTTGCATTTTCATTATGGGAAGTCGTTCTTGGAATTATCTTTCCCTAAAAAATATGTAGTTTGCTTGGTTTGGAGTTTGGCTCCCAGTTAAACAAGTGGAATTGTCCTTCTGGATAGAAACCCTATTCTAAATGACACTATAAAATTTTACCAATGCCTTTAGCCAATTAATTATTATGTAAATACTGTTACTTGGTTGTAACTGGTTATAGGGCTTAATTTCCTCATTGTTAATGGATGAGTCACTAGCAAGGATGTTGTTCAATGGAAGTTGTGTAATGTCTCTGTTAGAGTATTTATGTTTAATAGTGTTTGTGGTATGTAGCAAGGCAATAATTTCTTCAGTGGACCTTCCAAATTAAACTATGAAACAAAAAGCAGTGCAGTTATCTTTTTAGGCTGAGTATCTCTTCCTAATCTGAAATGATAAAATGGACTCTCTTGTAATCTAAGGAAACACTTGAAACTGGCATATGTATGCAGTGCACTCAAGTATCTCAGTGCTGATTTTGTTGGAAGAAGCAAATTAGGAGCACTCCACACTGAATACCTCTAAGCCTGTGGGTGCACACAAATGGATGCATATAACTGGCATCCTGTGCAATCCTTAGAAATACCTGGAGTCAATGCCATTTCCTTCACTACCTGCAGACAGGTAGATGACACAGCTTATCCATTCCATGACAGGCTCTTTTGCTCTGTTCTTTGAGTGCTCCTGTGGCATAAACCCTGGACTCAGTCAGTATGTCTTCCCTGGCCCCATAAAGCCACTGAGTGCTGGGCTTCAAGCCATTTTTATGAGGCTTTATCACTGTGTGCACAGTTTGGCTGTGAATTGCTTGTTTCAAGCAAGTCATGAAATAAGAAGTGGCTGTACTGAGAGTGCTGAATGCCAGAGCTGACTTTGCCTGTGTGCCTTAGAGCCATGTGTGCTTGGATGCACGATATAGAGCATGTTTCCCAAACTAAAACACCAACCTTTTTTGTCTGACACATGCATAGCCACCTGAATTAGCAGAGATTCATCCCCCACCAGGACTCGGGAGCAGAGCCTTCTGCAGTGCCTGTTTCAGATATCTGTTCTTGGTCCTCTGCTCTGGAATTGCTAACACTTGAACTTCTGCCAGCAATTTAAGGTAGTTAGCTGTTCCCTGGTCAGTGGGAATACTTGAATCCAGTGATTGCTGCAGGTTTTGAGTACAGCTGCAGGATCAGAGCTCTTGGCTGAAGAGACACTGAATGTGTAGCCAGAGGTCTGGTGGCGTCTGGTCTTACAGCTTGTTGCTGCTGAAAGGGCAATCCTATTTCCCTGACCTTCTTCCGCTCCTCTTCCTAACCCTCCATACAATCCTACTTTTTCTATTATAGCCCTTAACAGACCTTGTAGAGAGCCAATTCAACCACCCATCCTGGAAGAAAATGTTAATTTTCTTTTGCTTTGTTCTAGTTTTCTCCAAAAATAATGAATGAAACTAGCTTATACTGAGGTCAAGTGAGCACCAGTCCTTGTAAAGAGAAGCAGGAGAAGCTTGCAATTAGGAGCAGAAGAGGTAGGAAAAGAGTGCATTGGGATTCCACTTTTGTGGAAGATGTTAGATCTGGCACGTCTCTGTCTGGGCAACTGCAGACGTACAGATTGACAGTATCTCTTTTCCTTGGGAAGCACTGTCACATTCAAAAATGGAGCTGGAGAGTATTCAGCTATCCCATGCTGCAAGGTCAGGTTGAATTTACTACTTTGAAAGAATTACTGGTTGTTTTGGAAAAGAATGAGTGGGAGTAATATTTCATATTTTGTCCCAGGTAAGCCATCAACTCCTGCTTTGCAGAAATTTTTCAGAATTCAGTATTGCCTACAAAAATTACTGGGTCATCTTTGGTTACTTTCCCTCAGAATGGCAGGTTGCCTGGTCATTAGTTTGCTTGCAGTGACTAACTTTTTTCAGCTTCTAATTAGAACAGTCATTTAAGGGGTGAATTTTGTCCTAATCAACACATGCCAACTGAAAAGGGTCTGTTCCTCTACAGTAGTCAACTGGATCCTAATTAATCCTATCCCAATTAAACTTCCCTCATGATACAGTTTACTGTGTATTTAATATGAGACTGGTTACTGTAGTTTCTAATTCATGCATGGTTGGGTAAGAAATATTTCACTCTGCAAATTATTGTCAATACTTTTTCTTCTGAGGATCTGGCTTTCTCCATAGAAAGCAAAAACCAATGTATGTCCAACAAGTAAAAGTGAAAATGGTTCAGGTTACCTAATTCAGACAGGATAGAAAATTTGAAAGTGCTTTCAGGTATCTGGTAGTGTGGCTGGCTAAAGCAGTGTGGGTTCCCCTTGAGTGGCTGGGTGAAAAGCAGACCTGGAGAACCTGAGGTGGAGATGTCTACGTTTTGTCGTACAAGACAGGGCCTCCCAGCATCCCTGTTTCCTGGGATCATGCAGTGGGAAATGAGTTAGAGTAGCGCTATCAACTCTGGTGTCTTTGAATATGGAGCCTTTGTACAATGGCCAGGCATCCTGGCAGGGATGTAGACCCTCAGCCTGGTCCCCCTGGGCCAGCTGCTGACTCAACCACTCAGTTTTGCTGGGGCATCTATGCCTTCAGGAGAAGGGAGGTGCTGATGTCTGTTGCCAGGGTAAGAGTTGCAGATGTCACAAGTTTGGAAAGTTTGGAGTGGTACTAAATAAGTGCTGCTAACTGAGTCAACTTGACCAGTGTGTTAAAAATCCTCTGAGGGTGTACAGCCTTCTTTCCTGTAGCACCAATTCTTCATTCCAGCTGTTTCACTCCACCCTCAGGCTGCAGCAGCATCCCAGATTTTCAAATGCTCTGCACCCTAGTGCTCTGTGGCAAGCTAGTACATTTCCATTGCCGAACCTAATAAAAACAGTGGTTGTCATGGTTTACTAGTAAAACTTTAGTGCTAACTCAGAATCACGGCAAAGTGCCCAAATGGCCTACGCTCTGCATTCTGTATGGTCTCAGAGTAGTTACCAGTAATTGCATCTCCACCCACTCCCTATACATACACTCCACATACCAGCCAATTCTTCACATTGATTATTCAAGGCACATTTTGTTGGAGATTATGGCAGGTAACTTACCAAGAAAAAGGACTGCCAATGGCTTTGAAATACAGTGTTTTCTCTCGTTTATCTTTCTGCAACCCTGCTTTGTAATGCTATTTCCTGAAATTGATTGCTACTTCCCCAATCCATGAGGGCTTCCAAAAGGTTAACTGATGTTACAGGGTCATATTTATAGCCTGATCTTATTCCCAACTATTTCTTGGATAGATAATTTTCAAATTTTTATGTACCTGAGCTGTATTTTTGTGACATGCAAACACAGCAATAAAATGCAGTTCTGCTTATATAACAAATCAGATTATTTTGCCTCTCAGACAAGCATTATATGGGAAACTATATGTGACCTTTGTGTGAAAGTGAACATCTGCGTCCAGCAGCTTAGAATATTTATGACATGAGACTAGCAGAAGCAGTTGGGGAGCAGGATCTTGTGATTCACAATGGTCATTCTGAAATCCAAAGCAAAAATGATAGACTGATATTTACTTCTGATTCAAGGTATTCCTCTCTGCTTCTAAATGTTTCTTTTCATTCTCCTAGAATTCACATCTGCAATAGTTTAGTGCTAGGGCTTCTGTTTAATTCTCATTCAGCTTCCAATTGAGGGGATCATAACTTAATACATAGAGAACACGTCTGTTTTGGAGCAATTTAGTGAAAGAAAGGAAAAGTATCTTCCTTTCTGGAAGTGTTAAAAAATTTGCATTTCACTTCGAGGGAAGTCAGAATGGTAAAGCTGTGAATGTAAAGGGAAATTGTGGCTTAAGGTATTTAGCATCCAGTACTAATAGTTCTCATTAATCCCCTGCTGTTAAAGATTCCTTAATGTTGCAATCCATAGCACCTTTGTGCCTGCTGAAGTCAAGGAAGACAGCTCTGAGCCACACAAACCAGTAGTATTAAACCAGCAACAGCATGGTGCTTTGAGAGGAGTATAAAAGCTGCACAGTGTTTTGGCAGAACACATAAACGTTGCTTACATATACATTTGACTGGATAGTTTTATCTCAAATTTTTAATGTCTACATTAGAGTGCCTCTACTCAACTGGATATCTGCATCTCCGCAGAACTGGCCTCTGAATCTAATCTGATATGCTAAATTGTCAAAACTACCCTATTGAAAAGTGACATTCAAGGGCTAGTCACATGCACAGACTGGGCAGAAAAAGAATGCCTGGGGTAAAAACCTGCAAAGAGTTTGTTAGTGTTTGGATCACAGGAAATGAACCTATGAAAATCAGGTCTTTATTTTGTTAAATACAGTTGAAACCCATAAGGATAAACTGTCCCTTGCATCAGAAAGCTGATAAACTCTAAGTAACCCTGTCTTAGGTTGGTGAGGAGTTTTATAGGCAGATTCTATAAAGTCAGTGGTAAAGTACCGCAATTCGCTCTGTTGAATAGAAGTCTCACAATGTAGCATAAAATAGGTAAAGCAAAAAAGAAGTAGGAGAAGAGAAATACACCTGATGTCTTTCCACATAGGAGAAACTGAGGCACTGAACGATTGTAGAACTTGTAGTGATGACCCATGAGCTCTGAAGCCTGTTGAGTCCTCTAACGAGATTGTCTCCATAGCAGGTGCTGTGGCTGTCCATTTTCAGGAGGCTGGACACCCAGCTTAGTGCACTGAGCAGGCTACAAAACTTTGTCTCATCCCAAAAATCCTGAGCTCCGAAGAGTTTTGTCCCTGGTGTCCACATGGACTTGGTGGAGAGAATGAGACATCTGGAAAAGCAGTCTAAAATGTCCCTGTTTTGAACAGGGGATTATTTGGAGCTTACCACTGGGAAACCCTGGACATTGGCATCGGTCATGGTCCTCTCTCAAGCCTCTGTGTCTGAGTCAGGACTGCCTCGCTATGAAGGAGCCAGAGTTCAAGCTTCTCCCCTAAGGTGAGAAGTCTGTGCATGATCTTTGGGGAGTGAAAAAAAAAGACAAACAAACAAAACAAAGGAGTCTATTTTGCATTTAAAAAACATTAGATAAGTCTTCAAATGGCAGCCCAGCCTAGGCAATAGTCATAGAGTCAGAGACTTAGATCTCAGTATCCTCTTCAGAAAGAACAAAGGGCACCACATCCATGTTAGCCCTTTGGCAGCTCCTCCATCCCATAGGCGCGTGTGACTCCCAGAGATCTGTGGGTGGGAGGCACAGGTCTGAGCACTTTTCCTGTGAGAAAACATTGTCAGTGTTGGGTGTTATATTCAGGGGTGCTGAGGCATGCTGGTGTGTATTGCTTGTGTACATCACTGTGTGTCTGTATTGCTGCAGGGGGTGCTCAGAAAGAGGGAGTATTAGGCACATGCATGAAGGAAGGGTACCTAGCAAGGAGTTTCCTGCAAAGCCTATGAAATGGAAATTTTTGCATTGGCATTTTGTACTTTGGTAACTGGAATCTTCTAAATCCTGTTTAAGGCACTTGTGTTCTTCTCAAGATCTGAGTACTGAATTGCTGTGGGTGTGGCAGTGATGTAGGATATGAGATGATACTAAGATGAATCCCTCCTCTTGCTAAAACCAGTGTGAACTTCCACAGGAAAAAAAAAAAAAAACCCAAGGGGCAGCCAATCCCCCACCTTTTAAAACTTCCTTTATATTAATTTTCAATGACATGAGCAAAACTAAAGCAAATATTAACTTTATTCTGCATTATAGTTCTATGGGGAAACTAACTGACCAGCAAGAGCTAGACAATGCCCCTGGATTATTTTTCCTTTCATTGCTTTTGCTATTAGCTTTATAACCTTTACTTGATGGCATTTTATATAAAAGGAAGATTTTGGGTTATAAATTAGATTGAACTAGTAAAAGCCATGTCATGTCTTTTATTGCATTTTCCATTTGTTGTTATTTTTTTATGAGAATTCAGGCTGTGTTCAAGCTTCCAGCAACTGTAGATCTCCTCCTCACAGTCACACATCCAATGCTACTAGGAAAGTGAGTAGGGATAGAAGTGAATTGTTGTCTGTGCGGAAGCTACAGGAAAGTTCAGCAGGTCTCAGATCTTATAATTAAATGAAAAATCCTGGAGAAGAAGTCCATGTGGGGCTGCTTTATATGGTAATGTCAAAACAAAACTGCAGTCATGGGAAGCAGGATTACCGCTGCTTTTTGCAAGTTAGCTAAGACACTTTTTATCAAAAGCTACCACTGAACTGAGTAAAACCAAAATAGTTTCAGCTAGGTCCATGAGAACTGTTTAACTCTCAGGCAGACACAACCCCAAACTTAAACCTCTGTTGGGAGCAATCTCAACAATCTTGAAATCTAACTTCATCACCAGCAGCCCTTCTGTTTCAGATGGGCTAGTGCACAATAACAAATAGTGGCAAGTCAATGCCGAGCTTGTTCATTAGTACTTCCAATTTTCTTCGAGCAGAAGAACCCCAAAGACAGCAAAATAGTTATGAAGACCACTTCTGTAAAAGTACACCAAAGTATTAGAGTCCAACAGGCAAGACCTGTTTATCCTTAAGAAAGTCACGCCACAAACAGACTGACATACCTGCTGTCTGATGAAGATCTTCCTACATCATCATGTAGCATATAGTCACACTAAACTCCTGGGTAAAACATGGAAGGGTTTTTTAATTGCAAAGAAATGTTGCACAACAGAGCAGATAAAGATGAGGAGAGGACTTCAGTCAAGCAAATACAGAGAAATGTAGGATGAAATTATACATTTAACAAAGTTATTCAGTAAAGTTACAGGGAATATTCCATATTATTTATTTTTGTGAGTTCTTTCTCATCAGCAGACATCAAATGTGTAACAAGACAGTATTGCATGCATTGTCAGAGCTTGTTAGATCATATCTGTGTTGCCAATATTCTAAGACAGGGCTCATTGGAATAACATTTGGTTGGCTGGAAGACATAATTTTCTACTGAGTGTTGCCATCCTGAGTGTTTTTTGTGCCTAAAATTGTAGCAAATGGTAGCAAAAGAGCAAGCACCAAATGTCACTGTCACCTTGCCAAGGTCTATCTTTGTCATTGCTAGACTTAGATCTTTCTGTATATATTAAAAGTAAATAGCTCCGAAGCTGAAAGTGCAGGATATCAGGGTGAAAGATAAAACACTTGAGCTTACAGCCCTGTATTGGAGCTTCTTTGTCTTTTTTAAGCAATTATAAATGGCAGATGTCATCTTGGCATGAAGTATAAGGCTTCCTGTCTGCCAAGGAGAACCTCTTTGTTAATACTGCAAATCATTCAAGCTGCCAGTTTTGCTTACTAATACTTCAGGTAACCCCTTGGAGAGAGTAAGTATGTAGTGTAGATGTCAATATATATTTTCCAAAGAACTGATTTTACTGTCAGCCTAGAGAACTCTGCTGTCCTAAGAGTTAAATAACCATGTATTAGTTTTTCTTTTCCTTGAGATAGCCATTCCATAAATTAATTATTGATTTGAGGTTCTTCAGAATCAAAGATTTCAAAGGTCACATCAGTTTCTTTTAGGCTTGTATAAGCGCACCAGCCTACCCCTGCCCATAATAGAACAGTCATAGTATTGTTTATGTTCTTCTAAGGAAAAACCTTTTGCATGGCTTTTTTTAGGAGTTAATGAAGTCAACACTGGTGTGTGAAACCTGAATAAAGATTTAGGTATGTATGTAGGTGCTATTTACATATCTACAGGCTATTGCTCTGTATGCATTAGAAACCTTTTGTTTAGCCTGCTCAGTCAGTATATTCTGTCTCTGTAGAGCTTGTAATTTTCTGCAGTCAAAAACGGGAGGTCAGACAAAAGGCATTATGTAGGTTTTAAAACTTCCACCTGCATTGATATGGCATGGACAGAATTTAGCTTTTGTTCTTTCTGTTTTTCCAGTTTAGGCAACATTATACCACTTATTACAGGAAAAGGCATTATTAGAGGATTAAGAGAAGCTCATTACCTGAAACCTACCTTTTCTTTGGAAAGAGATTGTCCATGATAGAATTCTGGTATTTTAGTCTCTGAATGCAGATATTCACAGAGAATCAATCAGATGCCATAGATGCTCTTTTTTTTTTTTCCCAACATACATATTTTAAGCAGCTCTTTACTTTTGAACTGCAGATTGCACAAACTAAAATCAGTTGTTAATAATTCTCGTTCATTTTCATAAAGTTATGCTGATTTGAACTTCATGCAATTGGTAAAAACATTGTCATTTTACTCTTACACTGCTCTTAAAACTCCAGTCTTATTATGTTTCCATTGGGTTGTTACATTTCTTCTAAAGTCACCAACAGCAGACGAAAATCCAACAGCTATTAGTACAATTGAAATGCCATATAATGTAGAATCATGTCAGGGAAACCATTGAAAAGCTACCCCCACTTTAATGGATCTTCATCCCCTCTTAAATGCTTCCTTGCTAGTTCTGCTGTGCATCAAGTATTATTCATAATCTTTAGTCATGAGCTTTTAAAAATCCTCTTCCACGTTGTTATTCTCAAAGCCATTAGTATTTGTTTGTTGTTGCGATATTTTTTTTCCTAGGGAATACGTTTCTGAAGATTCACATAGCAAGAAGTATTTTTACTGATTGTATTGAGAATACTTGTATAAAACATTGCAGAATTAGATCTTGAGATCGAAACCTGAAAGCTCATGAGCACACACTTCATTCTAATCCTGAGAGCAGAGTCATTAAGTATTTTTCTCTTGTGGAAGTGGTTGAAAGAAAAATAACTGAGTCTGTATTTGTCCAAGCTAGCCTTACACACATTTCTAAATTTTCCCTTATAAAATGATCCCTAAAGTTGTTTGAATTGTTTTGTAATTGAAGTCCACAATAATTATGTTAAGGCCTTCAGGGGAGACTATATCCCTTCCTTAATTTAAAATGGGTTTCACCATATAGTTGTGATTAGATTTATTCTCTAATTTAACTGGAATCTATTCTCTAATCGAACTAGAATGACAAGGTGGTGCAGAAAATACGTATTCAGAGATGGAAACAAATTACAAAACCCCTTATTTTGATTCATTGATGTCTGGTTCCCAAATCAATGGTATCCAAATAAAAGATATACAAGGACTTCTGGAACCTTATGATCAGATCAATATACACTTTCGTGTCAGTGCAGGGACTGGATAAAAGTCCTCTTTTTTTTTTTTTTTTTTTAATTAAGCTGTTTGTGGACATTCAATACCCTTGGCTACCTTGGCTATTTTGATGTGATGAGAAATTTTCTTCCACTATAATACTCATTTGAAATCTTATCTTTAATGTAGAAATGTGTCTAAACTGTAAAGTATATCTGATGTACTCAATTCTGAGATTGAATAAAAGGAATTTAAGAAGGAGGAATTTCATAGAATTGTTTAGGTTGGAAAAGACATCCAAGATCATTGAATCCAACTGTTAAGTCAGCACTGCCAAGTCCACCACTCACATCTACGCATCTGTTAAATACCTTCAAGGATGGTGACTCAATCTCTTCCCTGTGCAGGCTATTCCAATGTTTGACAGCCCTTTTGCTGAAGAAATTTTTCCTAATATCCAATCTAAACCCTCCCTGGCACAACTTGAGGCCATTTCTTCTGGTCCTGTCACTTGATACGTGGGAGAAGAAACTGACTTCCGCCTCACTAGAGCCTCTTTTCAGATAGTTGCAGAGAGTGATAAAGTTTCCCTTGAACCTCCTTTACTCCAGGCTGAACAACCCCAGCTCCCTCAGCTGCTCCTCGCAAGGCTTGTACTCCAGTCCCTTCCTCAGCTTTGTTGCCCTTCTCTGGACACACTACAGCACCTCAATGTCCTTTTTGTAGTGAGGGATCCAACGCTGAAGACAAGTATTCGAGGTGCAGCCTCAACAGTGCCAAATCCAGAGGGATTACATTATACTAGAATCTGATAGGTAAGGAAAGATAAAAAGAAGGGTAGCAAAAAAGATATTATATACTGGAGACAGTCAACCCCCAGCTGGGCATGGTCAAAAGCAACTTTACATAGCTGACCGATTTGAAACAGAATGGTGTTGGACAAGTTTATCTCAGAACATCCCTGTCAACTTTAGTGGTCCCATGATTCTGTGGAAAGAAATAAAATACTTATTTGATCCAAATTTAGGAAACACATCTAAGGCAAGCATAAAAAAAGCTCTAAACTTGACAGAGAAACCCCTCTGCAATATGGCAGCATTTTTTTAAACTCATAAGAACATAACAATTTAGAAAAAAAATGACGGGACTTAAATGAAATTCAAGTAAGGATTAGTCAAGAAGACTATATTTATCTCATTCAGCATATTCAATCCTTTCTGGCTTTAATGTACATAAGCACATATTTGAATTTCTCTAATTTTTTAAGAAAACTAGGCCATATGTCCTTTCCAGCAAGCATCACTTAACACTGGTATATGATAATATGCACTCTGGGTATGATACTGTGGTCTGTTTTTTATTTACTTTATGCTGCTTTTGCTGGCATTAGCTGTATAAAATAAACAATGTAGAAAATTCCACAATTTTCAAATTCCAGTTGAATTTAACTCATTCTGTCACTACACAAACATTTGTTTGGTAAAAAAAAACCTTAGGAAAAAACCCCTCTTGATCTCTCACATCTGTCATCAACTGTCAAGAAAAAAACAATAACTTTCCTCAGCCTTCTCTTCATGCTGAGGTTTGGTGTTTAGCTATTTTGAATGATGAAGCTTTTCAAATATTGCAGCTTCTGTTCTCATACATTCTGATTTGCTTATAAGCTCTTCATTTCCGGTGGTCAGGCATCCAAAACAGCACTATCAATGTCCTTTTAATTCCTATTCAGATTTCTGCTTTTTCATTTTTGCCTTCTTGGCGTTTGCTCTGGAACATGTTTTGACAGTTTTATTGTGGATAACATTAATCCAATCCATTTATTTCCTAGACTGGGCAAAATCACAGCAAGCTCAAAACCATTATCTTCCAATTTGTATCCTTTTCTCAGACCTGAACACTGAGCATTTTAATGAAGTAGTCAATAGATAAGGCAAATTGAGAGTCTTTCTCATGGAGTTCAGTCTTCTGATGTCAGCACTTTACAAGCATGTCCTCATTTTCCATGCTGACTCCTGCAGGTTTGTTGGTGTGGAGAAGAGTAAGCCCATGCAGTGAATTGGTGCCAGTCCTGGCTAGGTTCCCCTAGCTAGCTGGGGTCTCAGGCAAAGAAGCAGTGCCCATATGTGGCCAGATGTGTAATTTTGTCTAGATATGCTGCAGCTCAGGACCAAAATTACTCTATGGCAGCATTCATTCAGGCGCCCATCTCCCTTTTCTTAATGCTCACACAGCCCACATTAATTACATACTTAAACACAAGCTTTTAAGAAGCAAAATGAGTGATAAAACCCCTTTGCTTAAACACAAATACGCATAATGTGTTCATAAACCATATCAAAAGAAGTATGGGAGGTATTTCATTGCTAATGCCTACTAGGGATGGCATTATCCATGTTTGCACAAACTTTGTTTCATGTAGCCCAGCAGTATGAGGTACATTAGTGCCAGAACAGCTCTCTTCATGGTCTCTCTAGTTTTCACAAAGATAGATCTGAACTGATGATTTTATTTGCCCTGTAAAAGTATCACTGTAGCATTTATAATTTTCATTCATTCAAGGTGCTGTGTCAGAGATGAGGGACAGACATGAAAAGTAAACAAAGACAACTGAAGGAAAACTCTCACTGGTAAATAACATTTCATTCCAGTAAGCGTTGCTAGTTGGCAGATCAAGCCATCTTCTTCCTGATCAATTCATTATTACAAGAAGAGGAATGGGTGGAGGAAACAACAGTAATACCAGAAGACTGGATATTAGAAGTAGCAAAAGATTAGATGAGACAAGAGATGGACTTGGCTCAGTCCCATGAAGAGGAAGATCAGGATAAGCCCCACACTGGGGCTGTGATCAGAGATCTGTTGCAGAGAGAGGTAATGCCTGAGACTCCGGATCACCTCCCCAGTACCAGTGAGCAGCTTGGTGTCTACAGGACTCCACTGCAGCACTAAAGGTTGTGTGGCATCCTGTGGCAGTCATGTCAATTGAGGGTTGATTTGGTTTATTGTACCTGACCAGACAGCTTTCAGCAGAGCTTTGCCATGCAAAAAAGCCTCAGTTGTTTCCAAACCCCAAGTTAGGGGCTTTTAGTGTTGTAAGAAATGTCAATTAAGATCACTGTTTGTGAGTGGTTCAGTTTGTTTTCTCTATACCAATATAAAAGATGCCTCAGAAAAAGCCCATGTCCTATTCTGAGTGGTAAAAAGTTTTAAGTGAGTTTCAACATTTTTCTTCTTAATTCTTTTTTGGGTGCGTGTTTTGGTCATATGCTTGAAAAATAACAAAATTTAAGAACAAGATGTTCTAAGGAGACATAATGTCATACATTGAACCTGGTGATCATAGCTGGAAAAAACGGACATGCTTGAGGGTACAGTAGTCCTTCACTGCTACAGCACTGCTATTACTACTGCATTTTCAAAGAAAAAAACCCTAAAAATAAATAGGAAAAAAATGTAATTACTTTTGCCTAAATTCCACCCAAATGTCTCATAGAACAGATAGTGCAGCAATAAAACTTGAACTTAGGCATCGTATTAGATAATGAAATTTTCTTTTCTCTAATGAAAATTTGAGAGACTATGGAAAAGAAAAATACAAAGAACACCTTTGCTGCCATAAGCCAGGCTTGCAGGACAGCAAGCACTTCTGAGTTCATCTGGGGAGTGATTTGGAAAGAAGTGGTTTGGAAGTGACTTGCTGTTTCCACATAATCTCTGTCCTGCTTTAGGAAGAGTATGTGTCTGACTTCAAGGTGATCTACCATCCCACTCATGGCTGTCTTTCTTGAATGCTGTTTGTATTGTACAGTCCAGGTGTCTGGGGACTTTATTAATGTGGTTGGTGCAGTCAATGAGCTGATAAGAGAAAGGTGATCCAAATGGTATGAGTTCATATGCCTGAATAGGTAGAATAAGAGAGCACAAATTATGATAAGCACTGGTCCTTTTTACTCCTGGATTGTGATGAATGAGGCTTGTATAGAGATATCTGAAGAAGCACAATAAAGTTACTCAACAGATGTTTATCTTTGAGTCATAGAGTAATAAAGTAGAATAGACATGAAGAGAGTGCTTAGCAAATCCTCTGGGCACAGAATCAAATACACCTGCTTCTGATCTTTCCATAGACACCTTCAGTGATGGCATCTTCACAGCCATCCCAGGCAATCTGTTCCGATTTTCCTGTGTGCTCCTTGCTGAAACTGAAGTCTCTTACATCTTGTCATTTCCACAGTAGATGTAGATATCTGATTGTCACAGTCGTGTTTCACTAATTTGACCTAAACTGCATCCTGTTTTCCCTCAGCCTTCTCTCAGATGGAACAGCTAATACATATTTCCTCATAGTTCCTGTGTTCCAGAACCTGATCATTTACATTGCTCCGGCCTAGCCCCCAAAACTGGATGCAGTAAGATTACTGGCTGAGGGTATGGGAAATTTCAGCCTCCACAGGACTGAGTGTAATGGGAAGGAGTAGAAGATTGAATGTAAAGACGTGGGATGAAGGTGCCCCTTTGAAAGCAGACTGAATATGTTAGCTATCATTGGCTCTACATGCATCAAAATTTGAAGCATATATGTGAAAGGATAAGAATCAGATGGAGAAGACTTCAAGCAGAGTATGTTTCGTGTTTTGGAGAAGGGGGAGTGAGAGAATATCTGTTAAGAGCAGATTAATCATACTTGAAGTGTTAAGAAAACCATTTTTTTGCAGTAGAGCTTGTGATGTCTACCAGAAAAGAAGAGACTTGTGAGGTCAAAAAGGAGAAAAAAAAATAAATTCTTGCCATGCTGAGATATGAAATGCTGAATATATAAAGTATAGATTTGTATGTATGGATGAAGAAATATCAATGACTGTAGAGCTAAGTAAGGAGTAGCTTAGAAAAAATTAATCAAATACTTCCTGTCTGGGTTGCCTAAAGGCATTCACATTGTTTATTTGCCTTTTCCTGCATCCTATTCTCCATCAGTCCCATTATCTTCACTCTCACTGCAAAGAAAGTCTGAACAAATTTGCCAAGGAAATATGAGTCCCTGGAAGTTTATGAAAATCAGTGGCTAGATAGAATGGCCCATGGGGAGTATCCCTCAGTGCCAGTTTTGTTTTTCTTGTAGCAGTGGGCTAGGAGGTGGCAGAGCTGGAGGTGGTAGAACCATAACAGCTGTAGATGTAGATGGGATTTACCTTCAGTTTGAGAGTTTGGATAAATTTGTCCCTCTTAAGATGGGCTGTTCCATGCTCCGGGAATACCTGTCTCCCCATCACTTATAAAGGTGTGTGAATGACTAGTTCAGCTCAAACCTTTGCCTTTCAGTAGAGACCAGGTGAGACAAAGTCCAGCTCAGAGTCCCCCAAGAGTCATGACAAGTGAAAAAGAGTAGAGGGAGCAGATGATGGCAGTGACCAAGTGGCCTTGTGGTGGGAAAAGGGTGGCAAAAAGGCTGGAACTGGAGGAAAGCAGAGAATAAAAGCAGCCAAGAAAAGTGAAGACAGTATGGATGACAGCTGAAGGGAAAATGTTTTGTTCTCGTGTACAGGAGAGAAGTTGCAAGCTGAAAAAGGCCCCCTTCACAGAGAAGAAACCTTCAGAAACTCATATTATTTCTCCCCAGGTATTCTCATTGGTGACCAATTTCCCAGAATTACTTCTCCAGCCCAAACTTTCTACCTCCTGAGGCTTGTTTACAAACAATGTGGTACAGTATTTACAGTGCTTCTGAATTACATTTAACTGGTGTTTCTTCCATACCACTGCATGTTAGTAGCAGTGGTGCCAAGTTCTGTAAAGACTTGCTAGCTAGCACTATTGAGCTGCCACCCACACTGGAAAGCCTGCAAACATTTCAGTAAACATGGGAAGGTGTTGGCAGTCCTCTTTTAAAAGAAGACTCAAAATGATCTCCTGCTTCTCTAAGGGGACAGTGTACCAAATATGTACAAAAGTATATATTATGTATGAGGGATGTCCAAACAGGACTCTTGACAGTTGGACTTAGAATTTAATTTCTGATTTTAGAAGTCTTTTCATTCTTTAACTAAACTCTTGGAAGCTCTGAACAGAAAGGCTTCATAATAGAATGGGAGAGATCAGTTTGGAAGAAGTAAGAGTTAGAGTGGATGCAAGCCAGTCCTTGAGCTATATTCTGTATTTAAAAGGGCCTGCTTCCCATCTTCTGACTACTTATTAGTATTGGTATCAACCAAATGACACTTGTTTGGACATTCGTTGGACTTAACACAAGCTCCAGGTCATAAGAGCAGAAGTGGTAGCATGTGAGGCAAATGATCTAGAGTAAGTAATTTCACACGGGCGGAGGTGGAGATTTCAGGAAAGTTTGAAGCCCTGTTAGACACTACTAGGGCTCAGAAGGAGAAAGAGAAATCCACAGAACCAGATGCAGTTCCAGTAGTTGGAGCTTTATTTCAAATAAGCATTTCAAATGTGGCAAATTAATTTCTCTACCTGTATTCATTTATTAACTTTCAGCCTCAGTAGGCCAAAATCACCTCATGAATATGTTGGAAGGCAAAATGTGAAGAAACTTCAATGGAGACAGAGGGTGCTTGGATAAACACTGGTATCCAGATCCTGCTCTAACATCTGCTTTGCCTGCATTAGTTACTTTAGTGCCAAAATATGTTCCTGATTATCTTCTTCCTGCACTTTTTATCCTCTATCTTTATTAATTTTTGAATCGTTTGGATCAAAACAAGTGAGTCTTCCTGAATGGAAGCAATTTTTTTTACTGTGCTACAGACAGAAGCAACAGGAAATTATTAAATAATGTTAAGTTGTTAGAGGGCTCTGGTTTAATAATTCTGGCATTAAGCTTTGGAATATTTAGAACATATATTTTTTTCGGTGGCATCTTTGCATTTTTAAGAAAAAAAATGGACACATTTATAAAATTCAGTTCATGTTTTTTGAGAAGAAAATTGTTTTCAAAAAGTAATGAGTCTGGGATTGTTAGCATAATGTGATATTACATGTAGCATCTATTGTTTTTCTAAGAGAGAATGACAAATCTCTCAAAGTACCAGGCTAATAACTCATAAACATAAAGAATTGCAAAATGCAATATGTACAAATAATCAGTCGACTCTTAAAACATCTAGCTAGCTACTCCTCACAGATGAACCCAATCTGTTATTGTGACAGTAGATTTGCAATAGGCAATAGAAGTTGTTTATCATTAAAAAAAAGCCCACCTCAACCTATCTCAGATTCAGACTACGCTTATTTGACAAGTTCCCTATCTGGATTCCTCTTGATTTGTGGAAGTTGAGCTTATTTCTGAATTTTCAGCTTAGTGTGGGAGGTTAGCTGAAATCCTCTGTAAAGTCCCTTTAATTTTACGTGAAGTGCATGAGGAACATTCCTCTTCATGACAGCATCAGTCACACATGAGGCAGAAAAAGGTACGCGGAGGAAGCTGCCCTATTGCATTGCTCATCAGGGCAAATGAGGGCCATTCATGCAAGTTGGAAGAATCACAGCAATGTCAGCTGCCTAAAGGTCATATGGACTATTAAAACATTTTAATGAAGGGGCCAAATATAGGTATTAAAATGTTTGTAACCCTTGGCGGAAATTAATTATCCATGCCTATTTCAGATTGGATGAGTGCAGGAATTCAGATCCCAGCGTCTCTGGTGACAATACAGAACAGTGTAGGAAGGCTGAACCATGAAGGCTGGTTGAAAGGAAACCTTGCCTTACAGATTTTCCTTACAGAAATGCCTCAGCATTTTGGTGACAGGTTGTCATGACCGTACCGGAGCCACAGAGTGCGGGAGGGTTTCCTCTGAGGTATATCATTGGATGCCATTGGAGATTTAACACCAGTATTAGCATTGGAAAAGTGTAATAGAAAGCAGACCATCATAATGTTTTTCCTTCCTGTGCTTTTTTGCCTTTTTCTGCACTGTTATGTTTAGAACGGTTTCAAACTTGACCTACCATTTCCTTCAAGAAGGCGTTGTACAAGCTGTCTGTAGAGAACTGTTGTTTGTCTCTGCAAAGTAAGCCCCTCCGAGACTCGAGTGTGACATTTGCTTCTATAAACCAGAAAGCAGTGAAGCAGTGATCACTTGATTTCTGTTACAATCAGGCTGTGCATTTGCTTTTTGAAGTCTTGACAGTTAACTGAAATTTAACCTTATAAAGCATCTGATGAAGAGATTCTGCATGAGTTTTCAGTATTTTGGGACTGATCTAAATTTGATGTTCATGCTGGGTGTTGCTGAATCATGTCCTCTAACATAACCTGGTACTTGGCTTTGGCACACACTTGTGCAGCTTCATCTGACCTCTGCCTATCACCCTTCTAAGTCATTAGCAGCACCTAACACTTGGGTTTGTATCCAAAAGCCTCCAGCACCTCAGCGCATGAAGTACAGCAAGTTCTGCCTGTGCCGCCCCTGAACAGCATTGCTGCCAGCTGGAGTAGTCATAGAGTTGGCAGCACTCTCCTGTCTTGATACAATGGTAGGTATGCCTCCAAATTCCATGATTAAATATGGTGGTTGTTCAGAAATAACTCCAGTTATTGTCCCTATCTGATAACCTAGTGCTTGTTTTGCACAATTACACACATTGCTGTGTTGGGAAGCAATGTGAGCTCCTTCAGCACACTCTAGAATGAAAGATGTGGATTCTTGGCTGTCAGATCTTCTCTTAGCATTGTTAGAAATCATCAAAAATCATTGTTACTCTTAATGTAGCTTTTCTAGAGCTTGGGAGAAAAAGCCATCTTGCTAGAAAGCATCACATTAATCTTCTTTCCAGCTCCTAGTTTGGGCTGTGACCAGTAATCTTTCTCACTATTTACTCACAAACAGACAAAAGTTACCCATACCCTACTTTTATTTGTAGCTGAATAACAAGACCTTTATCTCAGATGCCCACCATATTACTAGTCGCTGACTGTTGTGAATTTGCGTTTAGCATGAAAAAGCCCTGCTTTCAAGTCTATTTAAAAGACCATCTTTTCCTTGGAAAGTGAGTCAGATGGAATGGAGGAGTGCGTTTATTTCCATATAACTTGCAGTCATAGTTTTTCTGCATGTCCACAAGAATAAACCTATGGCACAGGTATACTCACACAAGCCTATAGCTTTCCTGAATCAAATCACTTCTTGTACTGCAACAGTCCCCTGGGCAAAAATGGACTTATCAATATGAAACAGGTACCTCTCATATTATGGTCTGTACCATCCCATCATTACTGGTTCTGTTCCCATCAGAGAATAAACTCTAATCTTGGAGTCAAGCTGTAGAGCTCTGACTCAGGTAAAATTTCTTGTTGTTTCTATTATTTATTAATGATAATAAAATAATAATGCATCATTATTTATGTATTGGCTGATTTGTGTTTAGAGCGTGAATATGAATCTGTAAGTCTCTTAAAGGCCGAATAAGCAGAGGTGTGGTCTCTGCTAAGTTTTATAACCTGATTTAAATGTACCTAAGTCCCTTTCTAAAGAATATAGGGTAAGAGACAAGACAGCAAGCTGTTAGAAGATTATTTAACTGGAGAAAGTTTGAATATTTGAATAATTTCTTTTAGTTTTATCCTTATAGAAAAAGCCATCAAAGCATGTTACTTAGTGTAAAAATGTTAAAAAATAATCCCATCAAAAATTCTGGTTTTAATACATGGTAGGTTATATTAAAAAATGTCAGAGAAAATGAAGACTAACAATGTGGTTTCTTTATAATACTAACTGGAGGTGAAAGGTGCTTTGCCCCATAGTTCTGTTACTAAGTTTATGCAGGGTTAGAGAGTAAGAAGTCTGATTAGCAGTACCAGTTTCAGGGTCATATATATTATTTTACTGTCGTTTGTGTAGAATTTCTGCGTTTACACTTGGATGTTCCATATCTGCCACTCTCAGATGAAAAAAATAGTAGCATATAATTTATTTGCTCTCCTTTGTTGAATGGTTTTCCTACACTTTTCATTTAGCAAAAAGTTTTAATCGTTTATCCACACCTGCCCGTATTTGTTTTGTTTACTGCCACCAGTGCCAGCTTGTTCTACATCCTGGGTTTCCAGTTAGCTCCAACACTGCTGTAGCCCTGTTTTGGAAACAACCTTTGTTTCTGGGTAAAAAGATGGATCAGTTTCAAATTTTTGGTTAACACCCAGTAAGAGGACCTTGCAGTACTTCAACTGAGTCATTGTCCTTCATGGTGAGTCTTGGATCAGGTATGTCTGAGTTCTCAGAAGGAGGATATGTACCTTTAGGCACCTTATTCATCCGTTTGATTTTTTTCCTATTGTCATGCACTGTTACTAGCTCATCTTTTATCATCTCTTCCTTCTGAATGTACAGAGTGGCCTATCTTAATGTTTTCATAACAAGGTATTAACTTTCAGTAAATAGCTTTGCCACTATAAAGCATTTGAGCAATCAGTTGACTGATGCATGGCCCAAACATCATATGACCACTGCCTAGACTTCACTGACCTGAGAAGCCCACTGGCCTGAAGAGGCCTGTTGAAACTAAACCTGAGTCTCTTGCCTTGTTGTTGTAGTTTGCTTTCTATTCTCTGGACAGCCTGGGTTTTCTGGTTACTTCTTTTGAGGCAGTGGTATCCATATACCAGACATTGTCTTTCTGCCATGATGTTAAGCAGCTGCTGTGCCCTTCTTCATAGCTGTACAACAGATTTGATCAATATTAAGCACACAACAGCAGAGTGAGAACAAGCTACTTGATCTTGTTATTCTTTTTCAATTCTTTAAAGGAAAAAAATCTTTTAAAAATAAATAATACAGTAAAATACAGAAAACTAACCCCATACTCTGTATACCTCAATAGCAATGGTAGAATTATTCTAGCTAACCATTTTTGTCCAATGAGTTGTGTATGTTGTCCTAAAGTCACCATTAAAATCTGCTACCTGTAAGCAGAAACTTACAGTGCTAGGTTTAGCATCCCTTAGGCTTCTGTTCGTGAGAAGCCAGGCTATGGTTTTCAGATTTCTTCAGCCAAGAAGCAGAAGGGCAAGGCTGGAACAGAGTTCCACTGGCAAAATCCTGGGTGTCATTGCTCATTTATCTCATTTGAAGAAAAGAACCTCAAAGCAGTGCAGTGCCTCCCCCATGTGTCATCCCTTTGGGAGGGAAATAATTAAGCTGAGAAATTAGACCAAAATAAGATTCCCTTAAGTATAATTTAACCTC
Organism: Xenops minutus; assembly: GCA_035221455.1. NCBI lineage: Eukaryota > Metazoa > Chordata > Aves > Passeriformes > Furnariidae > Xenops > Xenops minutus. The sequence continues at coordinate 118,942,656 of JAWWEE010000074.1, forward strand.
AAGTTGTTGCCAGGAATGTGACAAGGAAATGGTAAGCATAGGCTGATGTATATTTTTAATTTTTCTTAGAATGTCTTCTAATCTTATAAAGAAAATGGTTATTCACCATTTGTTTTTGCTGTTTGAACTCTGGGAATTCTTCAGTTTTTTGTTCTTCCCACACTTTCATTTGCAGTAGCAGCACTGGCTAATCAAGATGCGGTTGTCTGATGCTGCATTTTGGTATTAGCCCTCATAACCAGTGGTGAGCTCCAGCTCACAAAAGCATTGGTGCTCATGCACAAGGCCAATTTCTGTTACCATGTGGTCTTGGTGTAGGTTTATTAACTTTAAGCATTGGGCTTAAACCCCTCTGAAACTAACAGGACACACACACATGTTGAAATGCTTTGCTAAACCAGAGCAGCCTGCTGAACTGGGTACTGTTTACAGATGGTTGGAACAGACTGTGCCTGGCTATTGAGCATCACAGAAGGGGATATGCACAGACATAAATCCATCTGCGGAATTTGGGGGATGATTAAACATTGTCTTCCCATAATGAGCCAGCCTTGTACTTAATGATCATGGTGGTGAAAACAAACCTAACACACCATTTCATCTATTTATTTTGCACAGCTCATTGTAATTGATTATATGACCCTGTCATGTCTGACAAAAAAATTATGTCCAAAATGCAAATTTTTGAATAAAAAATGTGAGTAGGACTGATGCAAAGAAGTGACTGGTGAAAAAAACAGTTTTAGAGATTACAGATTCTACGATGGGATCCAAAGAGGAAAGATAGCATATGGCACCTGAAACATATTTTATGTTATGGGTTGCTGAAAAGCACATATATTTCCTCTTTGTGAGAGAAAGTTGGCTGAAAGTTCTCTGCTGAACATCATGGTTTTCATTATTATTCCTAATTATGCTATTTATCTGATGACCTAGTCAAACAAAAAAAGTAAATCATACCTCTGACTTCTAGGAAAGTCATAAAGTACCTGATTGTCCTTGAATTTAGTCTTTTCTAATTACCAGTTGTTCCCCAAAATAATTATATTGTAGATTTATTTTTATAGCCTGAAGTTCTGTTCTAGGATAATTTCACCTTTTGAATTTGATGTAGAATGTTTTAGGAGAATTTTTCAGAAGGATGATTATTGTCAAATTATAATAGATTTCATAAGCTACAGTGGATCATTTTATTCTCTGATGCAACCCTGAGAAGACAATGAAATTATAGAACAGATTAACTTGATTTAGGATGTTTGAATACTAAGATACTGGAATATCTAGGATGACCTTGTTTCTTTGGATACTTAGAAGAAGAATGTTATAAATATAGAAGAAGAGTGTCATAAATAGCATTAGTGCTATATACTAGATAACTGTATTTCTCCAGATGGTGGTATCCATGGGCCCTGCAGGTAGCTTTGAGTAAAAGAGAGTTTATAGGTCTCTGTACTTTTCACAGATCACATATGTTAAATGCTACACCAATCTGAAGGTTTAATAAATGAACTCATTGATTACTCAATGCTTTGGGGTAGATTTCTTAAGTTCCTAGTAGTGCTCTGATTTGTTTTCATAAGTTATTTCATGATACCCAGGAACCATCTTATTTTTTCCTTACATGAAGCTCTGATCTCTCTTCAGATAGCAGACTATGTTCTCTGCTCTATTCAGAAGTAGCTGTCTTTTTTTTCTGTGCCTAGGGCTTGGGTAATATTTAGTGACTTGTAGTATTATATGGCCTAAATACTTTAATCAGTTTTCTAGCTTAGATTTGTGCAGTGAAACACCAGCTCTTAGAGCAGGATATCACAAGCACTGCCCAGAGGGGACTAAATACCCTATGACAAAAGTGGAAACTTCTCTCTGGTCTCCCTGCAGCAATGCAGGACTGAGCCCTGGGAGGGAGAGGGTGGGCGGGTGAGGATGGTGGAGCTGGCTGCTTTGATGGCCAGTATGTCCCACCAGCAGCCCCACTGGTCCTCGTTGCTCAACCTGCAGGCACCCAGCACGCCACAACAGAAGGTAGGTAGGGCACTCACGTGGCCATCATCTTCCAACAACATGTAGCATATTTTCATACAACTTTCATGAAAAATGAACCTTTTCACTGATTTTAGCAGTATTTGCATCAGACCCAAAAATCTGTACACTTCTGTTGCTTCAGAAAAGTCTCAGCTGAGAAATCTATCCCAGAGAGAGCCTGAGCAAGCTACTGTACCCAAATTTTAACTATCTCCATGTGATTAAAGAGCTCAACATATGTTTCTCTGCTGTGAGGGTTGTGAGACACTGGAACGGGTTACCGACAGAAATTGTGGATGCCCCATTCCTGGGAGCATTCAAGGTCAGGTTGGATGGAGCTTTGAGCATCCTGGTCTAGTGGAAGGTGTCCCTGCCCCTGGCAGGGGCTTTGGAATGAGATGATTGCTAAGGTCCCTTCCAAGCCAAACCATTCTGTGATTCTGTGTTGCTTTTGGTCAGAAGAAAACAAGTCAATGATTCCTCTGGGTTTGTACTTGTATGAAACGGAGCTTCATCTGTTTGTCTTGTAGTTCTTTGGAACACACCGGGACAATTTCTGAGGGGAACTACTAAGACTAGTTTTGATCCCTGTGTCCTTGTCCAGTAACATCAGGTAACATTAAAAAAAACCCCTGAACAACAACCAAACTCCTGCAACACAGGAAGTGATCACTCCTGAATTATTTAAAACAGTGCATTTGCTAGTGAGCTTCATGAGAAATGAACTACTGTAGGAGGTGCCTGGAGCTTTTTAGCAGATAACCTTGGAAAGAACTTGGTATGAAAAGATGGCTAATCTGAATCATGGAATCTAAAAAGAAACCTTATGGCTTTAGTATACATAATTAGGATCCAGGTCCCTAATTATTAACAGTTTAATAGCATATATAGATGTTAGTCCAAGAAGTGGGAAGAGCAGAGCTGTGCTATATGAAGGATTGGTATGTATAATCACATAATTCAAAAAAGCATACACCCCAGTAGAATAAAGTGTAAGAATAAAAATGTTAGCAGTTGACTTAGAATGTTTCAGCAGTGGAGTTCAAACTGCAATATTTCTTGGTTCTAGCTAATTACTGCTCTTGAAAGCTCCTTGTAATTAGGAAGGTGAAAACAAAAGGATTAGAGATCCAAGTTTGAACAAAAGACCTGTGGTTCATATGTTGCTACAAAGATCAGGACTGAATTTCATAGATACATCAAGACTGGAAGACCTGACCCGAAGTTACGCATTATTTCTCATTTTCCTGTCATATATTTTTATTCCAGTGTTTGAGAACATGTTGATGGTCTTCATCGTGCACCTGATACTGAGTAGTGCCTTTGACTAACTCTTGCATCTTGACTTGTTCTGAGCATTTTGACATCAGAAGTAATTTTGGGTAGCTGTTAATCTGCTAGATCCATCTGTGTATAGAGCAAGGCAGTATTTAATTTCATTCTTATGCAGAAGTACTTGATACTCATCCTTGTGACCAGGTGATCCTAAGCACTTAATGTATTTTTCAGTATATCTTTGCACATTAAGTTATAGGACAGCAGAATGTAGCAGGAGATAATAATAATCAATATTATCATAATCTCACAAGCCAGGGAGAAACAATAAAGCACTTTCATAAGTGAACTGAAGCACTGCCCGCCTGAAGTGAGTTTCAGCAAATCATTTCATTTTCTGGTCCCACATACTCTAAATGAAATATGAGCATTAATGCTGAAATGCTTTGTAAAGTAGTTTAAAAGTCACTCTAAAATGTAGAATAGCCTTTTCAGTATATGATACTGCAGTAGACATGGGAGGATGATGCTTGTCTTTCTGAGGATTGAAGTTGCTTCAGACTTGAGGGTCTTTGCTTACTTCTGCTAAAACCATGTTTTAAAGTTAAATGTTATATTAAGTCTCCTATACAGTACATAGACACATTCATATAATATTTTCATTTGCATCCTCATCCTTGGTGTTATACAGAATAAAGTGCTATTCTTTCAACATTATTTCCAACCCTGTTGGAATAACCCTGTTTCTGTTCCCTCTCTCCTTTAAAAGCTCATACTCCATTGTGCATGAAATTAATTTTAAGGCCCTGGATACTCAGTTCATCTCTTAGACATACCCCAAATAGATGACAAGAATGTTGTAGCGATTGGACTGTGTATTTCCTCAGTGTGGTCTCATCAAACATATCCTGAAGTTTACTGCTCAGAGGTCTTAAATGTCATAACGGTGTAATAAGAAAGATGAGGCCAGTGGAGTTGAGATCTGAGCAGACAAGGGGTCATTCAGGGATTGCATTGGGCAGGAATCTGTTCCCAATGGGATATTGAAATTTAGGTTCCTACTTGGTGAAGAACATAAAATAGGGAATTCTAAGTTTCCTTCCTCATTTAATTTTAATTGAAATACATCTGGAGGCAGATGCTGAAATAAAAGTGTATCTGGGACACCTGGAGAGTAGTGAAAGGGAGCTTGACCAACTCATTGCCCTGCTGATCATGCTCCCAGGATAAGCAGGACTTGCCATAATGTCATCCTTTTTTTAAAGTTAGCATGAGCCCAATCATGTGCAGCCAGAGAAAGAGTGGGCATAAGTTACCAGAATTGCATGCTTAAAATAAGTAGACAGTATCAAGAATGCGTCACTGTACCAGGATCATTTGACCCCATCTGATTTTATTACACACGCAGACAGAGCATTAAGGTCAAATCTTGTGCATGGAAATAATCCAAGGGTTTGGGTAAGTATCATATTCTTTAGTCTCTGCAATCTGAAAGAACAAATAAAAAAGCAACTAAAGGGATTACAAATAAATCACACTGGCTTCTTTATCCTAAATCCCTTTTGGCTTGATATGTAGTAGTATTCAGAATTGCAGGAACAATTCCTATCCTTATCTAGAAAACTATTTCACTTGACTGAATCAATGAATAAAGTTGATTAATTGCCAAAGCTGCTAAGTTTAGCACAAGCCACATTTTACTTCCTCTTTTTTGAGTATATCCTGTGGCTGAAAGCGGATTTTGTAAATCCTACACTGAGATTAATCATGTGTTGTGTTCAAAGACAAAACAGAGCCCTGAAATTACAGATTTGGAAAAAAATGCATCTTGCGCTCATTCAGTAAATGTTTTGCTCTCTGATATTAGAAGTAGTCCACAACTAAATAACTCTTGCTTCCATCATAAGTAAGGGTGCTTTCTTCACCCTTATTTGAAGAGTTTGCATAAGGTGTTTATGTCTGAATCTAAACCAAGTTCTGTGTAGTAATACACATTGACTGAACTTTTAGGGATGTGAACAGAAACATATAAAATGAAAACTCAAATGATCTTACACAAATAAGATACATATGATGTTTACGTATAAAACTGTTTATAGTTATGATATTTTGGGGGACAAAATATTTTGTTTGTTTGTTTGTTTGGGTTTTTTTTGTCAAAGCTTTATTCATCATACTCTCTTTTCTCTCCAGGTACAGGAGTTACCTGTCTCTCTCTGTACCATGCATTCAGTAAGACACACATCTTACAGAGATACTACATTTCCCGAGAAAGGGAGAGGATTTTTTCTGTTCATATTATCCTCCAATCAGTCTTCCCTGTTACTCATATTCTAACCATTCTATTCATATTGGCCCTCCCCTAAGTAGCCCCATCTCTCGAAAGTATTAGGTATTTTCTCAGATAAAAATAACTTTAAAGTAGATGTAATTTTTTTCTACCAGTGCTGTGACGATTCTTCACTTCCCATTTACAATACAAATCACCAGTAAAAAACAAAATTTGGTGCAATTACAGACTTTTTGAAGTAGTTGTGTCCCTCATTTGTATTTGTGAACACATTATTTACTGTGTAACATACAAATTCATAAATATGTTCAAGTGAATGCACACTGACACATGCACCTTTTTGTCTCTTTAAACAGGATGGTTAGAAATAATTTTCTGTATGAACTTACATGTATACCCCCACCTACACATGGATGTATGCTAAATTAATTTCAATTTCAAAAGTCTGTGAATAGTACAAGCTGAATGATTTTCCAATACAGTGCCAGATGTGATCCAGTAATAATTTAACCAGTCTTAATGTATAGTTTTGGAATGTAATAGAATGCAGCAACAGAAAGGTTAATGCAGTTGAATGTAATGGAGAGAACTGTGGGTTAGGTTTTTATTTGTAACCCCTAGAACACACAGGTTTATCATCTTCAGAAATACATAGTTTTCTGCACCCCAGATGACACTATGGTGCAGCTGCTCCTCCCAAGAGCCTGCTGGCCATATCAGGAGCCCACAGTAGCTGGCAGAAAAGAGTATGAATCCTCTGCTTCCTTTGGCACATCCTCAGGTTGATGCATTTCTGGTATTTTCTCAGACAACCAGTTGTTTGTTTTGCCACTGAGTTCCTTCTCAGTGGTAAACAACCCTAGAAAGAGGGGATTAGAGTGGGGAATTGAGGTTCTCGTTGTTATTAGCACTTATCTCCACCAGGGAGATATTTTATGGAAACTTTACATAATAATTTCTATCCTATCTTCCCCAGCTGAGAAGAATGTTCTAATTAAACACTACTGCTATTATAGTTGCTGCAGTGAATCTGTCAAACTGAAATTAGCAGGTAGAAGAAAAAACATATTTCTGTTGCAAGATTCTGCAAAATCTAAAACAATAAATAAATAAATGGTAAGATAAAAGGATTAAAAGCAGTGTGACTAATGACTAATTAATGACTAATGATTAATTAATTTGGTGAGGTTATTCCTGGTGTCTGGCTTTTGTTGATGGAGAATAAGTTAGCTATGATGGATAAGTTAGCTAAATGCATTGTCCTATTTCTTTATCATCTTGGAACCACAAAGGAGAGAAAAGCAAAACTAAAACAAAATGTTTCTCAAATGGGAACCAAGAGTTATTTGTATTTCAAACGTACTAGTTAAACCAGTCCTAACAGGAAATGGTGTTACATCTCAACACCAGAAATATTATTGTTTATTTCCAACCAGGAACAAAAAACCCAGAAGCAACTTATTTTGTCTGTAATAGCTCTTCTCAGTACATAACTTTCTGAAAATTATGCTGCTTTTCCTCATATCCCTTTTTCTAGATATAATAATCTTTCAAGTGTGTGTTGACTTGTTTATTTTCCTATTTCCTCCTATTACTTCAGCTCTGTTTTAGACAGTGATGTTGTTTGGTTTCAAACATTCAATTGAAGATCATTGGAAGTCTTATTTTTGTTTTATATAAGTCATTAAATTAACTAGGAGGGCTAAAACCAGAGATAAAACTCACTCTCCAAGTACATTAAAAATTCTGTAGGAGTTAAACAATTTGTATCCTGAAGTCTACAAGAGATTTGTTTCAGCTAAGAGAGACTCAATATTTATTTAGTAAGTGATAGCTCATGTCAGGAGATAAATAACAGAAATAATATCTTTGTTTCAAGAAAAGAACACAAACTATTTGCATCATGAATGGAAATAAACAAACAAAAGCAAAACAAAAATGAAAACAAACAAAAAAGAAGTTGTTAGGGAACCAGGGAGTTCTGTTGGCTACCATATTTAGTTATATCTCAGATAAATACATTATTCAAGGCTGTATGTATAGGTCAGAATTAAATCATAGCTGATCCACTCCCAGTAGAATTAAAGAGACCAGAATGAAGAATCTCACAGAAAGGTAAGATTTCAGAAACTACACCATTTCGTTTCATCAGTGACAGGTATGCAAAGGGGCAGTTTTGATCTGCCATACATCACCTTTTCCTGAGAGCCCCAATCATCTCTGCAGTCCACTGCAGCCAGGTGGGTTCTCCCTTGAACGTGGTCCCAGGGATCCTAGGTGTCTTTCCCAGGGACTGGCAGGGTGAGTAGCATATGCCTCTGGGGACCAGCATTGGATAGCCCCATGGGATGACAGAGAAGCCAAAAATGGACTACTTTTTGCTTTTGCAGTTGTAACCATATGGGATGTTTCATTAGTCTCATAGCAATTAGGATCTCCTCTTTGATGACACTGTGGCTTTGCTCAGGCTCATAAAAATGTCAGGGTGGATTTTGCTTTCAGGGGTCTGGTGTGATTTCCCAACCCTTCCTCTGCCAAGTGATACTTCTCAGTATCCTGCCCAAAGGTGGAAGGTGTGAATAACTCCACAAAGAGGAACATCGAATCACACAGGACTGCAGTTTGAACCTGTGAGAGCTGTAAAGTTGTATGTGTAAAGCCTGCTTTGGGTGGATGATAAAAGTAACCTTCAATGTGCTTTTGTGCTAACTGGCAGCAGCCTTGAGAGAGCAAAATGAAAATGCTCTCTGCAGTGCACACTCAATATTTGTATGACTTGACCCTGGCCTTTCGTTCTGAGTTTCTTTCCTCTATTCAAAATAAGAGAATAAAAAAGAAAGAGCAAATACTACACACCAGAAACCAATGAACATATAAATGAATTCAGTATGAAATCTGCTGATAGAAATTTGGAGGTGTTGTATGTCATGATGACATGCAGCTATAAAAGCACTCAGTGGTGCAGCAGAGGCAATTTATATCATTAGCATTCACAGACTTATTAAGGAGGATCCTTATTCCTGTGCCACTCTACATTATAGATGTTATTGAAGGGCATGTTTGCTTTCTTCATTATTAAAGCAAACAAGAATTTTTGCATTCATAGTCTGTTCCATAATCCTTTTATATAGAGGTACACAAGTTTGTACATATTTTTTACATGTATGTAGATGTCTTACTGATGAATAATGTTATATATAGCATATATAATAATTTTCAAAAGAAGCAATATTTATGTTGTAGTACTATTACATGAATAATATTCATAGGCATGATGTTTATGTATTTCACAGAATCATAGAATTATAGGATGTTAAGGAGTTGGAATGGACCTTAAAGATCATCCCTGTGCAGGGACACCTTCCAATAGACCAGATTGCTCAGATCTCCATCCAACCTGTCTTTCAGTACTGCTGGGGTTGGGACATCCACAACCTCCATAGGCAACCTGTTCCAGTGTCTCACCACCCTCACAATAAAGAATTTCTTCCTAATATCTAACCTATATTTCCCCTCTTTGATTTTGTACCCATTACTCCTTGTCCTGTCACTACAGCTCCTGACAAAGAGTCCCTCTCTGGCTTCCCTGTAGGCTCCCTTCAAATACCGAAAGTTGCTATGATCTCTCTACACAACCATCTATTCTCCAGGCTGAACAGCCCCAGCTTTCTCGTCCTGTCTTTGTAGGAGTGGTGCTTCAGTCCTCTTATCAGCTTCATGGCCCTCCTCTAGGCTTGCTCCAACAGTTCCATGTCCTTCTTATGTTGGGGACACCAGAACTGTACACAGCACTCCAGATGGGGTCTCACAAGAGCAGAGTAGAGAGGGAGAATCACCTCTTTGACCTGCTGGCCACATACTGGCCACACTTCTTTTGATGGAGCCTGGGATGCAGTTGGCCCAAATTTGTAATTTGGAAAATTATTTGTAATTCTTCCCAGTTATAGGAGATGTATGTATCAACTTCTAATGCTACTTAGTAAGTGCAGTATTGTTGCCTTTAATCAAGCTGCTCTGTCAGTATATCTGCTTACACCAAAGATGACCCCTTGCTTTAGAATAGAGGGTGGTGGGTGCACAGTGGCACTGCTAAACAAGCAACTTTACAAGCCTCTAAGTTTACTGGAGCCACAGTTTTCCTCTTCCTCCTGAAATAACCAAGTGCCAAAATAAGCTTGAGAAGAATGTGAAAACAGTAGAATGCAGAACTCACAGGTCCTAAATAAGTGGTTGTGAAAAATGACCTGACTTCAAAAGAAATTTGGAAAAAAATGCAAAACCTTTTTGGGAAAGATGAGAGCATGACTTCCTGGAGTTTGCAGTATAAAATGTCTATAAAATATAATCACACTGGTTGCACAAACCAGTGTCCAGATGTTATTTGTATATAGCTGTACTGTAGAGGTATCTGAAGGAACAATATTGGTAAATGCAGTTCAGCTGCTTAGAAAAGTGGATATGAGCTTTTGTTGCAAGAGCAACTAGCGGTCGGTGATTAGAAGAAAGGATTTTGCTCGCATGGCCTGACATCTTTCTACTGTCTGTAGCAGAAGGCCGTCCAAGAGCATTGGCTTTGCTGGCTCCCAGGAGGCCTGTGAAGAACAGGCTGCAAGCCCACAGCTGGAGTTGGCAGCCAGCTGCTGAGCTGAGTGAGAACTGCACTGCAGCTACAGACAGAGTTTGGGAAAATCTGGGAGAAACACCACCCATCCTCCATCTCCTGTCTTTAATCTCAGTAGCATCCAAATTGGGGTAGATGTACCAGTGGGAAGGAACATTTGCACCCTTTGACCTTAGCACCACAGATCACCCTGTGGCTCACAGCTTGCTGAGGGTACTGAACACCCTCTTTCTCACCCCATCTGCAGCTCTTGCTGAGGTCTATGAGGTAAATCCTCTGAAGGCTGTCTGGGAAGGTATCCTTTAGCCCATCCTGCCTGCTGGAGTTAGCTGGAATTGTCCCCACAGCTGAGAGGCCAAGAATTACCATGGAAACCCTTGCAGCAAACTCATGTCAAAGCAAATACTTCAGTGTTAGTTAACAGAGATTTAAAAAGATGCTTATTGAAAGAGCAGCATGCTTTGTTACCTTTATGAGGTCATTTAGCTAATCTGGCCACTAAGTCTGTTTGCTGCACGTGTTACTCTCTGCTGACCTTAAAAGTTCTTGTAAAGGATGGAATGAAGAGTTTAGAAATAACACGAAATAGTCTCAGCTGTTTTCCTTGACTACATGATAACTATGAAAAACAGGTGACCCTGGCAGAGATTTTCCTTTGCAAATTAATGTAAGATATGCCTGTCTAAGAACTGTTCCTGGGCAGGAAACTTATGACTGCATGTTAACATCTGCAAGAGAGCCTGTTTGTCCTATAACAGCAATGTGATCATCAGAAAAGTCACTATGTTGAGATCCTAGCACACCGACCTTATGCTGCATGGGTCTGTGTTTTTGGTGCTTTCCCTGGCTTAGGTGCAAGGGTGGATGTGTCACTTTATTGCTTAGTGTCACTACTTCTGCCCACTGTCTGTTTCTTGTCTCTATGTATTACAGGCTCTTCTACCTGCCCTTTGTTTTATCTGGCTGTATAGGCAATCTGTGAACATAACCTTCAGCTTTGCCATATTTCTTTTTGTCCAATTCCTGTTTTTTTTAACAACACTCAGTTCTTTCCAGTGAGATATTTTAATTTTTACCTAATGGACACTATCTCCTATTTTGGCACAATTTTCATTAGTGTACTACTTGTGCTACATTTATTAATGATAATTTTGCAAGATCTTTTGTTTTTAATTTGTGGACCATTCTTCTCTCTCTTTTTCTTTTTTTTTTTTCTTTTTTTTTTTTTTTTCCTCAGACATATTGCTTTTAAACACTTTGGCAGTGTTAGTGCAGCATATGTTTTCACATGAATAATTTAGTAGTTGTACAAGCCACTATCATCCTGGGTATATAATTCTGAATGTGTTGAATATACTGGGTACTGATTAGTATGGAAAACAGCACCGTGAGACTGAATTTAACACAGGAAATATTTCACATGCAAAATGCATTCAGTTTTCACAAAAATATGAATAAATATACTGCTTATTTTTTGAATGACTCCTTATAAATCATTGCTCTTGTAGAACAGCATAGCAAAACAGGATTTAAATTTACAAGTAGTACAAATAGAAACTTTTCCAAACCGTGGTTTCATACAGCTCAAAATCTACATAGACATGGGTCAGAATTGCCAAGTACGTTCAGTTGCAAAGATGTTTAGGCTGTTGAGGAGGAGTCATATCTTGACAGAGGGACAGTTAATGTCCTTTCTACTTATTAACGGTGATTAATGTTGTCAAGCAAAACATGTGAGAGCTGTGTTTAGTGCTGCCTATATTGATTTGAACTATAATTCTCTTGCCTCAACAGAGTGCCTTAACCATTGGGGTTAAAAAAAAACCAAACAAAACCAAACCAAACCAAAAACAAACAGTATGTGTTTCCTTGATATTTACAACTTTGAAAGACATTTTTATAAATACTAAAGCATCCACTGTCAAGAGCAAGAGAATGGCATAGTACAGTTGCTAGCTCACTACAAGATGGTGCAGATTGGAATCCCTTCAGTCAGGGCTGAGTCTAGAGCCTGGAGTTCAGGTCCCAAAAGTATCACTATCACTGGCCATTCTGGAACAAGGAAGCAGTGGTAGAGATGCAATCAGTCCTTAATTCCCTGTTCTTTATTGTATGCCAGTTTCCCAGGATCCCGCCAGGCGGGATTTCAGCTCTTTCTCTGACTGTCACTGTGCAGCATTCATTCTGAGGCCCAGGTGACAAGAGATTTACATGCATGATCAATCTCTTCAACTTCAGTGGGTCTGCTTGTCTCAAGGATGCATGCTTTGGTAAGAGTAGGTCAACCTTGCCACTAGAGACTACACAAAGGAAAATACACTGATTAAATGTATGTGGGAGGCCATGTTTCCTATTAGTGCTAAAGGAATCTTATTTATTATGAAGACTATTGTTTTAATTTCCTTTAAAAAAACCCACCAGCAGTCTTAATATTGTTTGTTTTTGAAGAATTGTCTTTTTTTTTTTTTCCTTGCTGTCTGTCTGGACTTAAAATTACACCCACTTTTCTTTCAACTCTAAAAAAACCCTGGTTCCTAGTCAAGAAATCAAAAGAAATACTGTGCGTTTCATAAAACAGCAAACATACAAAACAGGAAAAAACTCCACTTCTGCACAAACTCATCAAAAAGGAATTGCCAGAGTGATGGAGGAGGGTATTACCACTCCATCTAATGCTTTTAATTGCAATTCTTAGGAGTGGTCTGAATCTCTCATACCTGAGTTGCAGCACAGAGCAAGTTCTTTTTAGCAGCTGTAGCCCAAAGCTACTGTTGCTACTCTACAGTGGCATACACAGATACACTGTCTTTCCTGTGTTTCCAGGCTCAAGAGGGAAATTAAATGTATTACCTGATACAGCATCTTTAGTAGCAATTAACAAATATTAGACAAATATTAACTTAAAGGAGCCAGGAGGAAGATAAATGTAGCCTAATAAATTGCCTCCTCTTGTTCAAAGCCTCTGTAGATGCATAAAACCCAAAAAGAGACTCTTTTTAAAGATCCTATAGAGGAAAGCTCTTTGAGATTTACCCTTCTTCTAAATAAACACAAAAGGAACACCATTATTATTTATTTTTTCAAAGAAAGAGGAGGTTTTGCCATTTGAAAATAAAGGTTAAATGTTGTATGAAAAAAAATAAAATCTGTTTCTGCTTGCACTGGGGATTTTTAGTTTTCACTACAAAGCAGCTGGTTGAAAAAATTAGTCTCTGCTGTAATGAATTAGACAGCTTCTCTGTTCCAGAGAGTGTTTTCATTAGGGTGAACAATGGAGACCGCTGGGTGGATTGCAATGGGTAGCTTTACAAAGAAGGACAAGCTGCATTTATCTGAAGACAGTTCATGGGTTTATAATGGACAGCAAGGCCTTTGTCTTTGCTAAAAATCTTCCTGTGAATAGGTCCATGATTCATAGCCAAATTATAGTTGCTTCCTACTATCACGGCCATTTTAATAGCAAAGTTCACAAAAGGCTCTCTTCAAATGCTAAGTGGCACTAGTGGGCTGGCACGCATTTTTAAATTTTTTTTTAGTTATTAAAATCAGATTGAATAAATAAGTCACATTTTTTGGTCCTTGTAAGGATTTTTTTGTGAAAGATTTAAGGTCAAAGTGTAAGTATGATGTTTTAAATCTGTCTCATTTTTTTCTCTCATTTAAGCAGTGATAGATGCACTAGAAAATGAACCTAATCAAGGATGAAAATCTCATGGATGTGCTGTTGCAGATAAGCGGTTAAAAACATGTAAAGGTTTCTGAAGAACACCTTTATAAGTATTTTGAGACCCTTCAATTAAAATGACTATACTTTGTGCATGATAGCATCCTGTTGGTGCTAGTGGTTGATATGCCAGACCTCAGCTTCCTAACAGAGATGGCTTTGGGGTGAATCAAAATAAATAAATACATGCAAAATGTTATTCGTAGTAGTAGTAAATGTTACCTTGTAGTGGCATGAAAGGCCATGTCAGAACTGAGATTCTTTTGTGTTATGCATCCACAGACAGAAAAAACCACACTCTGTGCCTAAGGTTGTATAGTTTCTGTTTAATTAACCCATCATTTTTTTAAAATTCATTTGTTCAGTTTCTTGATCAACATAACTTCTGACTAATAACTAGCTGTGTAAATTATTTGCCCAAGTTTTGCTTTAATTAAAAGTGAGCTCTGTTTGCCTTGGAAAATACAGAGGGCATGTATGATGCTGCAGCCCAACTGTTCATTCAGCAGATTGGCAGAAACTTTAATCTTCCAGTCTACTTAGAGGTAAAGGGGATTATTACTAATATATACCATTATATATATGTATTTTTTTCTATGAGTGAATGAGTTTAGAGTCCAGAGACTTGAGCCTTTTTTAAGTCATGCTAAAAGAAAGTGAGGAAGTTGAAATTTCTCAACCTCACTTTTTCTTGCCTTTTTTTTTTTTTATTTCCCCGCTGTGATCTACCCTGAAGGGAATGGCCTTCATATGCTTTATTCTTATCCCAGCCTTGGATACAATGGGGAGGTTGTGAGGTGAGAAGAACAGGGTTTAATTCTGATTTTGGTCAAGTGAACACTGTGGGAAGTGGTTTTCTCCTTTTTCTTCTTTCTAAACTGCTTGGTAGTGGCCAAGGGCATTCTTACAGCACAAGGACAAGATGAGAAAACACAACACCCCACTAGAGAGTTGCTGAATTACCTCAGATGGAGAATTCATTTCAGGTGAATGATTCAGCCTGGCACTTGAGCATGTAGCTTTGTAGCAGCTTCAGACAGAAGTGTAATCTAATGCTCTGGTCCAAACAGTTTCTTGCATAATGTGTGTATGATAGTTTCCACCTTGTGCTTGTCCCCTGCATTGAGGTGGATTGTCCTTTTGAGCTGCTTCAGAGAATGGACACAGAGGGCCAAGGAAGTCCATAATGGAATGGAAATCTCTGCACTGCCTGAAGATGCACAATTGTCTTATATGCCAATGCTAGATATGCCAGAGGGAAAAAACCTTGAACATTTCCAGATATGGGGCATCCACAACTTCTCTGGGCAACCTATTTCAGTACCTCACCACCCTCACAGTAAAGAATTTGTTCCTAATATCTAAACCTACTTTCTTTTAGTTTAAAGGCATTCTACTTTGTACTATCACTACATGGCCTTGTAAAAAGTCTCTCTCCATCTTTCTTGTAGGCTTTCTTCTGGTACTGGAAGGCAGCATTTAAGTCACCCAAAAGTCTCCTCTCCTCTAGGCTCAACAATCCCAAATCTCTCAGCCTTTTTCCTCACTGGAGAGATGCTTCATCCCTCTAATCATCTTGGTGCTCCTCTTCTCAATGATGAACAGTGAACCTTGGATATCAAACCTAGATGGGTTCTGCCTGCGTTAGGATCTGTTCGTTATGAGACTGCAGACATTCCCATGCGCCTATGTCTGGGTCTCCAAGGGCAAAAGATGAACTTCTACTTTCTTTTCTTAACGTCTCAGGCTCCACCTGGCAGCCAGGTATTCTTACACCGTGCCTCTACTCTACCATTGCTATTCACTTTTTTGTAATCTCTCTAATTCAGCCTTTCTTCTTTTTGCTTATGAGTCTTTCTAATTCACCACATCTTTTGGGGAAAAAGATATGGTCCTTTTCTTTCTGATTCCATATCTTCTTCACCTACTTGTACCAAAGACTATAAAGATATCTTATTTTCCTATTAAAAACAACATTGTGAAGAAAAATGTTGCTTACCATGACAATGCTATAGTCTCATATTGCTGATAGTCACTAAGAACAAGAAAAATCAGACTTCAAGCAGTGTAGAACTTGTCTTTTCTACATCAGTATCAATGAAACAAACATAGTTAAACAGTCCACTTGCCAGAGAAGAGCAGGTGTTTTTAGATCCCTATTTTGAATTGGTGCCAACATAATAAGGCAATACAAGCTATTTACTTTTATTGACCTTTTGTCTATCAGGCACCTTGACTGTTTTTTTTACTAGTAATGCTTACCCATCATTTATCATCATGCAAAACTGTAACCTTTTGGAAAGCAGAAGTCAGCATCACTTTGCCAATTTTCAGAACGTGGACAGAATCAATACCAGAAGAACTGTCTGCATCAGAGTTCCTGAAGAAGAGGCAAACTGGGCTGTTTAGCAGAGTCCACTACATAATTTGTGAACTGAACTTCACCTGAGATTCTCATGAGTTGCCCCATGATTTTCTGCAAAATGTGAAAATGTAACTGTTTCTGAACACTGGGAAGGAGTCTTTGACACACACTTTCAGACACTAAGATACCTTATGTAGCTCGTAGACAAAGATGGGGCTAAAATAACAGATGTGTTCACTTCCACTCATTCAGTACTGGGTGTCAAGATTTAAAAACATTGATTTAAAAAATTCATAAAAATATTCATTTTGTGTAGTTCAAATAAATAATTTCTGAATCATGTTAGTTTTTATTTATAAGGACAATCAGTAATGCCCTCCTTGAGTATTCTGGGGCAATGCCTCAGCAGCAATTACTCCCTTCTGAGTCTGTTTTGCATCAAGCCCCTTTCAATTTTTAAGGCCCATTCTATTATATTCATGCATGTGCAACTCTTAACCTGGAAATTATCTGCACACCACCAACTGCAGGTTTAGACTAGAGCATTAGTGTATCTCACTGAATAGTGAAAGCCCTATAAATCATTCCATGGACACACTTCATGCACTTAATAATGCAAACTAGAATAGTACTTGCAGGAGAACAGACCTAATTTCATCCTCCAACTTATACCGAAGCCCAGAAATGTTGAAGTCACTGGCAATTGACTTCAGTGCATTTTGGAGCTTATTTATCATAAATTCTGTATTCAGGGGAGATTTTCTCTGGGAGCAGAGGAACCATGCATTGGCAAAAACTAAAACAGAGGAGGTTCCCTCAGAACATCAGGAAACACTTTTTCACTGTGAGGCTGACTGAATGCTGGAAGAGGTTCCTTAAAGAGGTGGTGGATTCTCCATCCTTGGATATCTTTAAAAGCTGTCTGGATACAGTCCTGAGCAACCAGCTATAGGTGACCTTGCTTGAGCAGTGGGATTGGACCAGAGGTCCAGAGAGCAGAGGTCTCTTCCACCTCTGTGACTTTGCAATTCAGATACCACATAGCAGGAGCCAAAGCATCAGAATCTGGCCTTCAGTTGTTTTTTGGAGAGGAAAACCATCCCATCTCTTAAAATGTCCTGTCAAAAGGTACTCCTAATGAAATGCTTGGAAATACATGGAAACATGAAATAGGGTTGAAATAAGCAATTCTGTTAACAACATTTAGAATGTAACATTTTGAACTCTTAATACAATTTCCTCAGCTCTCTGGAAATACCTGGTTTGACTGAAACGATTTTTCTTCAGAAATAATGGAACATTTAATTTCAGGCACCATTTGAATTATACATCAGGTTTTGTTGTTTTTTTTTGTACTATCTGGTAAAAAATTAAAAAGCACAGTTGTATTTTTCTTTTTAGGAACAATCTGGTATTTCTGTCTTCAAAGATGTTATTTACATATCAACAGCTTTGTTCAGTTCCTCTGTTCTTTGGCCAAATTGATATAACAATGAGTGGCAGAGAAAGAGGTGGCAACCCCATCCAGTCAGATCAAAAGAGGCAGTAAAAAGAGTAAACAGGACTATTATGAGGAATAAACAATTATGGTAAAAGAGCAAAATTGCATATTTTTGTGTTTTATTTAATTTAATTTCACATTTATTTAATTGTAAAATCTTGTCAGAAGACCGAAAACAATTTTTCCCCTTTAACCAAGTTGGTGCTTTTCCGTTTGGCGAATACACCACTGAGTTTATTTTCCCCTTCCATATGTTGAATGGTAGTAAAATAAAGA
The DNA here is from genome assembly GCA_035221455.1 of Xenops minutus. NCBI lineage: Eukaryota > Metazoa > Chordata > Aves > Passeriformes > Furnariidae > Xenops > Xenops minutus. Next base: position 118,960,733 of record JAWWEE010000074.1, read on the forward strand.
TATTTTTATTGGGGTTTTTTTTATGTAGGAACAACTCTTCCTGTATGTTTTTCTCATAAAGCCTTTTGTTACCCTATGGTGGCATCATGGGTAGTAATGGCATTTCTACTAAATTCCTAACGAAGTCAAAATTAAGTATGTCATGATTTACTAGCACGCAGTCATACCAGAATAGAAGTTGGCTATGCCTTGATACTGTTTTAAAGATGTTGAACCAGGTTCAGACATGAATTAGGATAAAAGAAAAAAGAAAGAAAACATTAAAAAGTGGAAGACACTGATTTAAAGAAGAGAGTGGAGGAATGCCCGTTGTTTTAAAGGATGTCATGAGACACCAGTGCACACTTCTGCTACTTCCATGACAAAACAAAGTGCCCTTTTCCACACCTTGTGGCTAAACATCTTCAGACACTTAATGGATTTAGAAGTACACCTCTCTTGGTATTGAAACCAAAAAAGAATATATACCATTGAGACAGAAAGCTGTGGCTGGAGAAGGGAAAAGGGAATGAGGATGACATATCAAAGTGAAAGACTTAGAAAAACAGAACAGTGGTGAATGGTTAAATCAGACTTGTTTCATACTTTTGTCTTACCCTTTGACTTGTTTCCTACTCTTGTCTTACCCTTTGACTTTCCTCATATCCAGTTCTTGCAGGCACTCACACATTAGTGATGACACAGTTTGCCTAATGCAGGGGTGGGCTGAGTAATAAGGATACCATGTAGTGTTTACTCCAGGTAGAATACTAGGCATAAAAAAGGACTGAAGGAAATTTTTTATCTTAGGGAACAATAATGTCTTTTAATGTTCTGTGCACATCTCGGTGACTGATGGCTGGGACAGATGTGAACTATTGTCTGCTTTTCCAGACAAATGTACAAAGGATTGTTGTAGTGGTGCCTCTGGACACAGGAGCTGGCTTCTATGATCTCTTTTTCTCTCCCCTTATGCTTTCTCATTCCTTACTATTTGGAAGGACTATCTATCATCTGTGTGACTCACTTGCTCTTCTATGCCTCTCAAAGCTGTTTGCAAAAGAGGGTAAGCACTTTAACACAAGACATGCAATAGCAAGTCTGTTCCGTGAAGCAGAGCAAAGTCTGAAAGAGAATATGAACTATGAGTACAAGGATTTTTTCAGCTATCAGTAAAGTACAGGTGTCTTTGAGGCTGGGTGTAGCTTTGAAATGATAGACAACACCACTGTACAATGTGTTGAGATGAAGAGAGAATACATTGCTCCCTGAAAAGAGGAATTTGAGCTGAATGTAATTGCTGAAATGGACGTCAGCCAGTGCACCTGGGCTCAGTCACCATAGCAAACCCTAATTCCTAAATAGAAATTCAAGCGAAATGTTCTGTGGCACTTTATAAATTCTGAGAACTGTTTGTATAGTTTATATTTTCATTTTCACTTTCAAAAATGGCATTTGCTCCTATGTCTAGCACCTAATGATCAAAAAAGAATTTTTTCTTTAACTTTGTCAGGACTGTGCAGCTACTTGAGCTGAGATATCCAGATTACAAATACTTTAATCCTTTTACTTTAGGTATTTCAATATTGGAAAACACAATGGATCACAGACTTAAGTAGTGTACATTGACCAAAAATTATCAGTTTGGTTTATGTTGCTTTTTACCAGCTGAGAACCCAATCCAGTAATCTGAAGCATATCAAATTCCTTCTCACAATTTGGGCAGAGTAGTCTCAGTCCCACAGACTGGTTACTCACTCACATTGGAGCAGGTGAATCAAAATGTTCCTGCTCATCCTCCACAGTGGCTAAAAAGGAGCCAAGGCAGCGTTAGACCTGAAGCTAGTTTAGAGTTGAGTTGTGCCTGGTAGTTCTTTACTGAGAAACTAATAAACATCCCTTGGAAGAGGTTGTTTGTCCCTGTTGGCCATATTCTGCCACAAAAACACCGGGTCTTCATCTTCTGGACAGACAGTGGCACCCTGTGCTTTATCCATGACTACTCTCTTTCAGTGCTAGAAGGACCTCCCAAATGGACAGGATCATCTCAGCTGCAAAAAGGAATGGGGATTGTGGAGATGCTCCAGCTGAGGTATAATGTCAGGCCCCAGCTCTGAAGTAGTCCCTTTGTCACATGAAGTTCCAGTACTCGTGCTGAAGTCAGTTCTTCTGGAGCTTCATTTTCAGGGTTGACTATCACCATTCATTACCAATAAACTTATATGGCTAAGCCTCTAAAACCCAGAGTTTAAAATCAAGCAGAATATCTTTCTCTGGATATGGCCTTAAGTGTGACTATAGTTGAGCATACTACACAACAAAGGAAGGTTGAAAAGTAGATAAGTTTCTGAAATTTTCTTGTGAAGTTTTTCACAAAACTTAAGAGTAGCTGCTTATTAGAGAATGTAGAAGTTCTTGTCCACGACAGTGATATGTGAGGTAAAACACAGGATATTAACTCTTCTAAAAAAATCTCAGTCCTAAAAGTCAAGTGAATACCTTTTCGAGGAAGAAGAGGCTGTGCTAGTCAGGGTAGCATTATCTCTACTGCACTCATTTTCTCCATAACTGAAGTTATTAAAGTATAAATATTGGAACATGTACTGGAGCATCAGATTGGATTTTTATCCTTTTGCCAGTATTCCCTTTATGGTCTTTCTTATGATCAGTCTGCAGCGATTGGCTTAGACTACAATACCTTGCTGTGACTTGTCCCCTGCACAGACCCTGTAAACAGTTCCAGCAGTATTGTACTTTCATTGTGTTTGCTATTACTGTCCTCAGATTGAATATGTAAACAGGAAGAAAATTCCAACAACAGACTGGGAAGATCTATCATGTTTAGCAAGACAGTCAATACTGGGCTGAAAAAGTGAAAAAGTGTCTTACCACTGACATGATTTAGCTAAATTTCTAATTTTTTTTATATTTCATTAGTAGGTACTCAGAACAAGCTTTTAGATGAATCATATAGGAATTCCTGATATTGGTATGTGTAAAAGCAGTTATATGTCTTGTCACTGTATTAAAGATAGGTGTCCCATCCACTGGGAACTGTAGCATATTAGCTGACACCAGTCCTTCTATAGTGAAGGGATATTTGGGTATACTTTTCTGGCATATTATAATGAAGTGAGGCTAGTATCTAACCCAGAAAAATAAGGAAAATCAATGAATTTGAATCAAACTAATTCATTAAATTGGATGACTTAATGCATTTCTGTGACAATTAATCAATTCTCATATAACGTTTTGTATTTTAACTTCAGTAGGTGGACATGTGTAGCAGCAAACTGATTGTGATGGCCAGAAAAGGATGTCAATCACACCAGCCTTAGCCTGCCAAATTTCATTTACAATTTGTAGAGTTGCTCCATTTATAACCTGTGTATCCATAATACAATGGTCTTTGGTTTTGAGATTAATTCTTTATCCTTCTTTGACCCACTTCTGACCTCACAGCAGTTATTCATTATATGTTACACTATTTATCTTTGGATTAACTTGATTTGCAGGAAAGGAAAATGGAAAGGATAAGAAAAGAACATTTTGTGGAGGTGCCTTGACTCACACTGAGCTCAATCTGTATAATGTTACTGAATCTGGTCAGATTAGTCCCAAATATATTTTTGTAAAATGCCCGTTTTCTTTTAATAAACAGAGCTTTTTATTTGGGAATAATAAAACCTGACTGCATTATATTTAGCCTAACCAGTATTATAGAACATAACTTCATGTTTTGGTATATGTATTAACAAAGCATCAACAATTCAGGCTCATGGTGTAATGTTATGTACTGTGTACTGTTTTCCATCTTAATCAAAGCATCTCTGAGTGTTACTGAATCTTTGTGTTTCAGGGAAGTTTTCAACCTGTTTGGTTTCAAGAGCACAATCAATGTGATTTCAACAAATCCCTGTTGAAAATCCTGTCTAATGTTTAAACTAACATATTTTCATGTTCTCAATCAACTATTTCCTCATCTCTGTTGTCTCTGAGTTATCCAGCATGACCTAGGCAACTATCTCAAGGCCCTCATATTATTACTGTTTCAATCTATTTGTATTCAAAATTGTGTTGCAAAGCATCAGATGAATATGAAGCATCCAGGTTGGAATACATCCTGCTGACAATAAGGAAAATCAGTTGTTCACAGATTGATAGCATTGTTCTCATGGCAGACATTAGAACAACAAACTCAAAACGTGTTGGTGCCTCATGTTTTCAACTGCCTTCAGGATAGTCAGTCACATCAACTGGTTGGTTTATATCTCACAGGGATATTTTCTTCAGTTTGTCCTGGTTGAGCTTAGAACCAGTCTAAATACCTGTGAGATCCTCTCTCTGTAATGGATTCAGCAAAAACAAAGGCATCATGTAGCTGTCATCTGGGGGAAAGCTGAGTCTCCAGATCCAAATTTTAAAACCTTGTTTCATCTCTGTCATTAGTATTCTGAGAAAGAAACGCAGAATTCATCCTACCCTACTTCAGAAGGCTATGACCAAGTCTAAGCCAAATGTCTGTGGTATCATAATAGTCAGCAGCAAGAGGTGAGGCTCTGAAGGGTCAGGGACACAATCCCACAACAGGTAACTCAAAGAGGAGCCCCCTTCTCTGAGTGTAAGCATCACCTTGAGGATAGTACCATCTGCCCTAACCTCAGAAAGCTGACATTAGATAGGCTGAATCCTGCACTTCATGATTAAGATGTCTCTCAGATGGCTTGATAAAAGATGGGTAGATCTGATAAACAGAGCTGCCCTGTAGCAACTGGAACATTAATTGGAGTCCCAGTCCCACATGCAGAATATGAGACTGTGCTCCCTGTCATTGCACCAGAAAGTTGGTTTTTTTTCTAATGGATTTACTTTCTGAAGGAAATCATGGTATACTGGAAAGACTGCTTTGCATTTCTTATCTATGAAAATTAAGTTACATGGGACATTTAAGGATTTACCATATCAAGTTTATGCCTCTTAATATGCTCATCTCAATAAAATGGCAGTGAAAGATGGCTCATGTAAGATATGGGATAATTAGTCATTTATATAACTCACTATCCTACAAACCAAATCAGCTTCTATATAAATGTCTAGACAGCATATTAGTGCTTTGCCCAGCCAGCCTAAAAATATTTAAGTGGGAAAGATAAAAGAATCCCTGCTTCCTAAACTTCTTGAGAGCATTTACCACAGTCCCCACTGTCATTTGTATTTTGGCAGATAAAACCCAAGCATGCAGGTCCCAAATATTCCAACCTGTCTGTCAAACAGAGTTCATATGAAGTTAGATTTCCATACTGACTTCCCATTGAAGTCAGTATTTGTTTGTTCAGTGTTAACCGCAGAGAGATTTCAGATGTCACTCAGGACTGTAAAATCAAGATCTACTCACAGCATTGTTACTTCAAATACATTATTGATTAGTTCATAGTATATTTAAGACTGTTCAATGGGTAAGCTAATGTGTTCTTAGATTGAATGTTGCATTTCATGATGTAAATGGACTGAGTCATGCAGGATGAACCAAAAGCTTTGTTCCAAACAATCAAATTCTTTCCTTAAGCAGCCCTCCCCTCCTATTAAATGTAGAGTGCACAGGCTTGTCACGCACTATGGTACACCTTATGTATCATCTGGGCAGAAAAGTACTAACTGAAGAGTATGTGCAAGTGAGTATCCAGATCCAGTCTGGAGGGATTCTCTGTGTGGCACAGCACTGACATCTTCACTTGGGGCCAGGATTAGATACCTGCATTAAGAGGGCTCTTCTTCCTCATAATATCATTTATTAGCACAAAAGCATTGGCTTGACTAGGTTAGCATTGTCCAGATCCTTACCTTAAATCACTGGCGCCACTGTGGATACTGTGACATTGAAGAAAGTAAAAATTTCCTCAGCTGGATCTAATTCTTGTTCACTAAAGCAACATAACAATGGATTTTATTGGTTTTTTTCAGTGTCCAGATCAAAACCAAACATCAGGCAGATCAGTATGACATACAGACAGTTCAGATCCTCTCACTCAGGCAGAGTTCTAGGGTCCGTTCATTTCTAGCTGAAGGAAACATACTTCAACTGAAAATGGAGCATGTTCTTTCTTGTGCTTTCCATTGTGCTTATGGAAAAGCAAGCTGAAGTCACAAGAGTTCTAGAGAAAAAAATACTGTTTTTACCCAAGATCCTGTAATTAATGGTCCTTGCTTAGGATAAAGGAGACTACAGTTTTGTACTATACTCTCCCTCAAGCCCAATTTACGTCACTTCTGATTGTCCATCTAGTAAGCAAGATTTTTCCTAATTTATTCTCTTAGAGAACATATTTGCAGGATTAATAAAAAGTTTCACTGCACAGTATTTTTTCAGTGGCAAAACAAAGAGTACAAAACTCAAGAAAAAGCCAGTAGTCTGGGAAATGGTAAATATCGCCAAAATATGATTGCAACTCAGGAAAGGTTTAGCTGCACATCTGGACTTTTTCTTTACAAATTCTATATGTGTCTGTCATTTACAGAACATGGATTTATCTTCATGTGCCCTGATTTGAATAGTTAAAATTAACGTTAAATGATTTTTAAAATGCTTCTAAGACTCAGAGAAAAAGTTGTAGCTGTCCCAATCTGTCTGTAATGCCTGTAACCTGGCTTTTGGGGATTCAGAGGTCAGAAAAAACTATGAGAATATCTTCATTCTACTGGTGATTTGAAACTTGAGTCTGGATCCAAATTCTGTTGCTCAGTCCTGTCTCTGTTCTTTCTCTGCAGATAATTGGAGGGAAAAAACTTGTCTATTTATTGCACTGCTGCTATCCACACATCCTATTCCTGTTTTGGAAGGCTTCCTAAATTCATTACACAGGCAAAACTCCTACTTAAGTTATTTGTTTGCCTGTGCAGAGACCAAAAAACAGTCCAGAGAACAGAACTGTCCATTGCTGTAAACATGTCAGTTATTGGCTTGCTGAAACTGTGTGCTTTTGCTCACTCCTTGGGCAGAGTCCAGACAGATCTGAAAATTCTGAAAAAGTCAAAGCCTTCTTGCATATTTAGTAACCACATTAGAATAACCAGTACTGCCAAGGGCCATCAGTTTTCTAAATTGAATGGGCCTTCAAAGGAAAAAGAAAATGTTTATAGTGAAAAAAAATTAATTTATCAGAACTTTAACCTTCAGCTGTCAGCACCAGAACGCAATGTCAATTGGAACAAGAGTTGCCTTTGACAAACTTCACCTGCTCTGATCAGCCCTGTTTGGAGTGCCTTATGCACAGATCTTTACAGGAACAGAGCAATGCTCACCAGCACAGTCCATTAGCTGTGCAAGCTACTGTGTTGATTTCAAAATACAGTGCTGCAGAAGAAGAGCAATACTTTGATATCTTTGCTGTTCACTGTACAAGGTTTGGTATTTATTTACTTCCAAAGAAATATTCACCTCATAGGGTAAAATAAGCTCATTTACCTGATAAGTCTAACAATGTTCAACTGTATTTAGAAAAAAACCCAGTTCTCAGATATTACAGAAAATCAGCTACACTGTGGTACCAAGGCTGTGACTGTGATTCTTGAGCTTGCAATTTGATTTTAAGCTGTTAAAACTAGGGAAGTATGAGGCTCAGGAAATAGTTCCATTAATGCTTTGTGAGACACAAGGGAGCCAGGCTGGCAGCAGACTTCAACTGCTCTAAGTTATTTGAAACAGAAAAAGATAACTTTAATCTTATACTGGGTTTATAATAGAGAGATAGAATAAATATATTACTTTTTAAATAGTGAAATTTCTGAAAGGGAGAAAGGTGAGAGTGAATATGTCACTCCAGATGCTCTAACTAATGAATCTGCCTGGCTAGGACTGGCTTCTGTAGGTATTGAAAATCATGATTAGAAACTAAAGTTACATGTCAAAATAATTGTATGAATGCCACATCTTACTTCAGTGCAGATGACAGCCACCTTGTTCCCTTCCTTCATGCACTGTGGACTATGCAAGGTCCTTTATGAATTATATTATAATACTTAGAATTCTTTGTTCAAATTATTTCCATTCTGTATTTTTAATGAAAAACAGTTTTGTAGCTTTTGTCGAATTATTCCTGATAAATTCACAGTCTTTGGAAGGGGAATCTCTTGGTCTGTCAAAAGGGACTCTTACTTTATGTTGCCATTCACTCACGCAGAGAATTAAGTATGATTAGAAAGACTGCTGTTTGTATTCCACTTCTTCTGTCTCTGTGAAAGCTGAGATGTGCAGTGCATGGGACAGGGGACTGCTAAAGAAGGTAGGATACTCATCCAGTTAACATGACTCTGGTCCAATAAAATAGAAGTTTTTGCTGCTTTCCTATGCGTTAGTGAGCAATCACATAAACAAGACTTGGAACATCCTTTAATTGTAGGATTCTCTGTACATCTTCTCCACGGACACCCCCTTGTCGTGGGGTAGAAGCTTGCATGCCCTTATGAGGTTGTGAGCTGTGCTGGCGGTGGTTCATGCCTCCGGTAGGGTCTCCCATGCTAGTCAGGTCTCAA
>JAWWEE010000074.1:118969340-119011271 GCA_035221455.1 Xenops minutus
CCTTTTTAGCCACCAGCGTGCTTGTAGCAAGCGTGGGTAGAGCCCTTGTAAATCTTCGTTTGCGAAGCCTAGCCATGGTGGTGGTCTCTGTACATAATGTGTGCCTTGCCTGAGAGCAGCATGGTTCTAATTTGGAGAAGTATGGGCAATGCCAGGCACATCTTAACTTAAAAGAAGTCTTCTCAGAATATATTAACAACATAATATAATTCATATGCAATAATAATGTATTATTATATATATGTACAAATGTTACCTGTGCTGAAAAGTCAGTCTCAGGGCAAAATAATTTTAAAACTAGTAGGTAGTCTTAATTTTAATCTCTATTTGATTTAGTACCGTATCTGCAAAATGGTGCTGGTATCTATTCACTCACTTTACAGGTCAAGAAAATATATAAATAAAATTTGCAAATCACCTGCTAGTTCTGTGTGTACAACAAAACAGCCCAGGACTGTATCTATTATATTTGTGAGAAGTGTACACATTATGTTGAGCACAGAGATAACAAAACATCAAGTGCTTTTTCATGCATTCACTCAGTGAGATAGGAGGCATATGGAAAAGATCATATGTGCTCAAGTCATTAAAAACCATTCTAATGCCTTGAGGAGGAAGGGTAAATAAGGAGAAATGCTGAATACAAACCACTAGTTCTAGTATTCCCTAAATTCTCACTGCTTGATATCTTTACATATATGAAGTACTTTCAATGAAGCAAGGAATGAGTGTGCAGGCATGCCTACTATCCACATTTCATATTGCCTATTCTCCCTTATATTCCTTGCTGACACTTAATGCTGAGATGTCTCCACCTCTCAACTTTAGGATACTCATATTGCAGCTTGAATGGATCTTGGCAGTAATTACACCCAGACAGTAGTTCTGCTCAGTCACTAAACCATGTTCTCTCTGTCTGCACCCAATTAACCTTTCCCCATGAGTCCAGAAAGGAGAGTAGAAGCTGTATTATAATTTTTGTGGCATTAAAAAATCCCACTACATTTTTTATAATTTTGTTAGTTCCCATTTCCTAAGTCTCAATTTTTTTCTGATTACTTATTATTGTATTTTTATTACTTATAGTTATCTGAGAATTGGAAAAAATGAATTCATTGTAGGTTTTACTGAAAATGCAATGGAACACATTGAACAACATATTCAGAAATACTTTTGTGATTCAGTTAGGCCTCTAAACTGGGCATATAATGGCAAGTAGTTTTCAGAAGTATTTTGTAATTAATCAAAAAGGGCTTTTCTGCATCCCATCTATAAAATTCCCTCTGCAGTTTTATCGGAAAAATTGAATATTTTTCTTTCCTTCTTCTCTGACCAGTTCTGCAGTGTTGGTCAGGTTGTCCAAAATTGGTACGATTGTCTACATTACTTCTGGCAAGACTTCAGTCCCAGGGAAACTGACATTCATATGGCAGTCTTATCAAGTATTATTTTTCTTGCCTTTATCCTCCCTTATTCTATGAGCAATATGACTAATTGAGCATTAATTCTTTACTATTTGTATAACTCCTGTCATTTCACTAGTTCAACAAACTTTGAAATTGAACTGTTGACCTTTCCAAATCCCTTTGAAGACCACCTTTTTCTGTGTGTGATCTGTGGGTGAGCTTAGGCAATCCATTCAGTTTAATACAGAGCATGACAAGAGCTCCAGATGAAGGGCTGCAAAGAAGAACTCTTCTGTAGTGTGCAATCAGGACTTCTATTGCTTTTACAAAACCCAGAAACTCCACTACTTATTCTTAGTGCTTCCCATAGATATTTTATCAATTAAACACTTGGAGATACGTAGACGCTTTTAGAATTCTTTTATAACATAGCATTTGCCAACCTTGAGTAGTCAATGCACTATGTTATTCCATTTTTATGTTTCCACACATGCACTAGCAGACCCATTTTATAAATGAGGAAAAAAAAAAAAATACTGATCTAGGCAATTACTTCCTATCATCTTGTATCTTCTTTCAGCTAGCAGTCACAAAACGAGTTCTTCATCTCATTTCTTTATGGTGATGGTAGGCATAAATTACTAGAATTGACCACTCTAAAATGAGTTTTGTAGGAGTCACTGTTCTGTGTAATTGCAGTGTCCCATGTAATGACATATTTAATAGCACTGCTTCACTGACTTAGAGTAATAGTAATAGAGTAATATCTTCACCAAATGTCTATACAGTAGCATAGTAACATTCAGAAGTATTTTTCTTCTCTTTTTTTTTTACATTTAGGATAAAGATTGTCTTTATCCTAAACAACAGCATTTTAAATGTTTTATTCTTATATAAATGTATTATCCATTACAACATTTTTACCTTTATGTCCTTTCCACTACATAGTTATTTCTTCCTGAAGGGTCTGAGGTTTAGGCAGCCTGCTATCATTTTCAAGGTTAATGCAAAATCATTTTCATTTTGATAAGGATTGTTATATGGAAATTAAAACATTATGTTTTTTCATGGAGTCTTCCTTGCTGTTCTTTCTCATTGTTGAAAGCAAAAAAAAAAAGTGTAACTTCAATGCTATTCTCTGAGTAGAAGCTATCTTTTATTAGATCCTTTTTCATCAAATCAAGATTAATTTTTTTTTCTACTCTAATAACAAAAGCAATGACACTTGATTTTGCATGGATGTATGCAAAATACAACTATGAGTTTATGTAGAAAACTCATACTATCATCAATGTACATCAACAGGCTGTGTTGCTAAGAAGAGTTTCCCATAATTGCCATGAAAAGGAAGAAATATAATTCCTTTAGGATTTGAGCATTAGAACTCAAGAGAAGTTTTATTTAACCAGACATGGGGCTTACACGTTAAGATTTCCATATTGTTTCCTTGAAAACTGATGTGTGGTGGGTTATGGACAGCATCCACTCTCTGATTGTAAAGCAGCTCTTTCACAAAAGAATGTGTCAACAGAGGTAGTGGATGTACCATCAACTGTTATGCCATTTTTAAAGAGATTTATCATCTTTGTGAGCAGGATTTTTCTAAGGTTTTCCTTTCTGTCAGCATTTAAATGCTCCTGGTGTGCCTATGACCTTCAGTAATTGTTGTTTTGGGTCACTGCTTAGAACAGCCTGTTCAGTGGGGAGCTTTTCTGACCTGATGGCATGGATTTATCCAGCCACAAAATTCAACTGCCTTTGGAGACTAAGCATACTGACGCTGAGTGAAATGCCCTGGGCCACAGTGAGGGATCACATAGTAAAGTCTGTGTCTAAGGTGTGCTTGTTTCATCTTTGCTTTTGCATCTGTCCTTTCCTGTATGTAGACATGGCAGAAGTCCAGACACTGTTTTTCCAGTTGTCCTGTAGCCTGCTGCCCTAGTGGCAGCTGCCCTAGTGTTGGCATTCAGGGACTGGCTTTTGTATCACTTTGTGAGTGTAGTCACAAGTCAGTGACATTAGCGGTTTAAGAAAGAAAGTGGAGAATCAGGTCTGTAGTTACTGAAATTAAACGTTCCTTATCAGGCCACAAATGAGACTCTGGAAGCCTTGATTCTGAGTGCTTCAAACTCAAATTGTATTTTACTGTCAAATTGCCAAGACATTTGACCCATATGAGAGCCTCTTCCAAGAGCTAAATTAAAAAATGCATTCTTGTAAATACCATTGAAATGGTTCTCAGGTTCTTCTCATGCTCTCAGCCATTAGGACCTTCCAGAAAATGGTTTTCATATTCCTTTTCATCCCTCCTACAGATATAACAGGTTTTCAGCCTCTGAAGATGTTATGAGCTGTCTTTATAAATCTCTTTAAAATAACTTGGCAAGCAATAATATGAAATTTCTTATAGCTGAAGCAAAATATGCTAGACCATCCTGTATTAAAAAAATACGGGACTAAATGTGAAATATGTAGTCTAAGTTGCACCTAAGATTGCTTTCTTTGCATACAGTATACACAGAGTGAAGTGTTTAAAAATACCCTAATATTTACTTCTTATCAACAATAAATATATCAATATTTACAGCCTCTAAAATGGATGGTGCTAGCAAGTCAAGCCATTAATGTTGCATACAAAAGAAGTCTTCAGTGCTGATCCAAAGAGTTCCCTTAATGCTCACAACAGACCTGTGAAAGATTTCTTTCTATGAGAGCTTTTTGCCCATAGACTGGCAAGGTGTTCTTTTATACTGTACTCCTCAAGTACAGGGGAATTGAGAGCTGTTCCTCTGAAAAGAGCTTAACCAGGTAAGAGTTTAGAAAGGTGGGTACTCATTCCAAACCAGAATTCAAAAGTACTCCATGCTGGGATTTCATTAAATGTGCTTTGGGCAAGGTAGAAAATGTAATGTGAGTAATGAGACAAAATCTGCATATTCCCGTTGCTGGAACTGGGATTGTGATATGTGTGTCTATTTATACGTACATACATACACAGATGCCCAAAAGTCCATTTCTGCAACTCAGAATAATTTAACCAAAACTCTTGTGTTTTCTTGAGGAGGCTTGCTGTTCTTCACCAGATGAATATCTTACAGGTGTTCAATTTGTAATTTACATTTTCCATTTTGCATGCATCTATCTGATGACTTCTCCCAAAGAAGGCGCAGATGCAAGTGCAGAAGTTTATATCCATGGATATCAACTGACTATGGAATAGTCAGATGTAGAAGGCAGGATGAACATTTTCTAGGAAAAAAAATCTTACTTTCCCAGTAGTTAATTTTCACTAAAAACTGTTAGGAAAATGAATTAAAACATTTTAGATTTAGCAGGAAATGTGATGGACCCTCCTTATTAGCACATGAGTTACAGGCTCAATATTGTCTCTCTCCATGGTAACTGTCAATCAGTTTAACTTAATTTGCAATAATTTAGCCAAAATTAAGCAGCTTTGAGAGGAGAGACTAAGGGAGATTCCTTATTGCCTATACTACACATCCAGTCTGATGGCTAGGGTCCTGTGTTTGGAGTAGAGAGATATAAATTCCAATTGCTGTGCTGGCTCAGTCAGACAGGATTGGAACAGGATGCTCCCATCTGCCTGCTCATTGTTGCAGTGCTTGAGTTCCAGAGTATGATGGTACTGTGCATAGTTTGCACAGATGCATCTTCCCTGGTGTTTGAAAGGCAATTGACCCTTGTTATGAAAGTAGTCCAGAATTTCCTTACTTTTCTTACTTTACTCCTGTGCTCCAAAATTATTACAATTCTCAAATCTTCTCAATTTTCCAAAGAAAACACATAGAAAAATTATTGCCTGCACCAACTCAAATGAAGATTTTCAGTTGTGTTTATTTTTGTTCAGCTGTGTGGTTTTGACTCACACAGGCCTAGTTTCCATGGGTAACTAAGGATACTTGATGCCAAGATCTCCTAAATATAAGATACCATTTTAGCCCCGAAGAAGTTGTGTAAATTGCTGCTTTTCCTTCTTTCGCACCCTGACACTTTTTTCAGGCAGTGAAGCTTTCCAGCGGCGACCATAGTACTATAGCCTAACAAAACAATGAGCTTTACTCTTCTCTTCAACAAGATCAGCTGCAGAAGACATGCCACATGGTACCTTCAGAAGTGCTTATTCAACCTACCAGCTACCAGGGTGCTAACAGGAACTAACACTGCCCAAGTGAGAGTTAATCCTATGGAGAACTTCAAGGGAGACATGCAGTGGTGCAGCTTGATATTTTTTTTTTCTGTAACACTTTGGTTGTGCTATGAATCATACTCTTAAATACAGGAGAGGGCTTAGGTAGAATCAGTGGAGAATGAGACGTAGATGGTGGCACAGCAAGAAACACTGTTACTTTAGATGAACGTTTACAGTTGTAGTGGGATTTGGGCTGGTTTGAACCAAATCCCTGCATCAGCTCCATTTAGTGTTTTCTCGTTTAGTTAGGAACACAATTTTGGATTTTAAATTTCTTTTGGAGGAAGCTAAATTGGAAAATTCCTTCCAAGTGCTCATGAATGCATGCCAGCTCCGAGGGGAGAGTCCAAAATAATGACTGGCCATGAACAGCATTGAGCACCCAGCAGGTGGAGACTTTCAGTCTCAGGAACCAGACAAACTCCCCTTCAAAGTAAATTCCTTGAACTACATCTGACAAAGATGTAGGAACCTCAGCACCAAGTTGTTTGATCTACTGATCTGCTCCTGTCATGACAAATTGTTTGCTAATGAGATATGAACGCTTTGTTAATTCAGAGGTGAGGTCTTGACTAGCTATAAATCTGCATTTTAAGCAAACTCTTAGGTCACTAAGTACTAACTGAATAAAAAATTTTGATCAAAGGCAGATGATCTTGCTTCTGTTCAAAAGCTTGACTGAGTTCCAGAAGAAATTGGATGTTCTATGCAAATTTTTCAGGGCTGCAGCCTGAAAAGTATTTATTCCCTGTACTTGCTGTTTGATAGCCTCTTTGAAAGTGATAAAAAGTACTTCATCATGCTCTTAGAAACTTCATTCTTGTGAAAACAGAAAAAAAATAAACACTCCTGTCTGCGCATTATACAGCATCTATGTAGAAGAGGATCTATGCTGGTGATAAATTTCTCACACTCTTCTCTTTGATTTGTAAGATGTTATCTATATTTTTTCCATATATTATAATAACCTACTCTATCAAGGTCTTGCTATTTGTGGAATCCTGATTGTGTTTTTTTTTTTTCTTTCTGCCTTGTTTATTATTTTTAAAAGTTTTATTCCAACTGTTACCTGCATTTTGATGCTGAATTTTGGTGTGTTTTCAGCCAAAAATGTCCTTTTTTAGACCTTAAGTTTTCCTTTAGGTTAGGTCTGTTCCCCAGTGCTCAGTATCCAGAGTAACAAAGTTCTTATTACAGTCTAGCACACCAGCCAACAATTTAAAGGAAAGTTCAAGGATTAATATTTTGCACATTGCATTTGGATATTCTGTTAAACATCATGTTCTCTGTGCAGGATGAAATTTCAATTCTCAATAGTCAGAAGCAAGGAATTATATGATTTTTTTACTTTCTGAATGAATTCCTATTTTTACTGATCAGAAGATAGAAAAAGTTGGATGTGTTATTTTTCTTTTTGTGGGTTTTCATGTTGAAAATTGTCTGAATAAACATCTCAGCCCTTTACAAAAATGTTCTTTTTAAAATGGTCTCTCCCTGCTGTTCAAAAAGGTACACAGGAAACTGAAAATCTATCAAAAACTCATTGAATCAAGAAATTATTCTAGTAATGAAAGTCACTGCTCAGAATTGTATACTCTTCATATGTCTATAGCAATAAAGCTGCAAAACAGGTCTTGCATTGGCAGGAGTATCACTTGGCTGATTCATCAGTCCAGAAGGCAACCAAAAATTTCACCAGTAAAACATGAATGAAATTGAAAGTAGAGGCAACCATGTATTTGAGAGGGTCAGACTGAGTGGGAGTGCTACCCTGACATGATGAGTGGCACCTGGTTTCATAGTGTCCCCTACCTTATCAGAAGAGGACTTAACCAATTTTTCCCTGAACTGCTCCAGTGTCTATTCTGAGCTGCCTGCAGCACATAGAAAATGAAGAAGTCAATGAAATCTGCCTTTACACCTGCATTCACAGTTTTGCCATGAGACCATTAAATCAAAGGAGAACAGATGTGCAAGCTCATTAATATCTGTTAGTCGTAGCAGATGTCACGCACTTCATATGGGGCAATACATTCCCTTGCAGTCTATCATATACAATAGAAAATATGCAGTGAACTTCTATATTTTAAGGAGACGAGTATCGTGCTTTATTTCTCAATACCACATGTCAGTAGTCTAAGGTATGAATTTAACTAGTGTTTTTAAAGCTGGCTGTATATTGACAGAGTAGCAACTACATTCACTTGAATAGTAAGAATTCACAGCTGCATAATAGACAAACTCAAATCAAAAACATGAAAAGACAAAATCTCTATTACAGTTGATAATCTTCAGATATTTTCTCAGTAATCATCTAATCACTCACAATACAACTGTCTTCCTAAATCAAAGTTAAATTCATATTGATGCAATTATTTTGAAGTCACCAAAAATTTTTATTAATCAAGAACAACGTTTCTCACTTAATACCTGAAAATACCTAAATGTAGTTTCAAAATAGCTTTGACTGTCCAGTTCAAGGGCTATTCTTGGCCAAACTTAAAGCAGGCAGCTCCAGTTATGCCAGAGACTGACCCAGTTAAATATTCAGATTATTAAAAACGTCAAAATGACAAAATTAAGCCCAAAGAAAGTACTTATGCTTTGAAAATAGACAATTGACTAGCATTAAATGTAAATAGGTGAGTATAATAAATGCATATATTTTTTAGTGCTTACCTGACACTCACTGATTTTTGCTTTTCTTTAGCCTAGCATAAAGTTATCAAAATGATAAATAAGGTGAAATGGAGCAGGAAATGCAGGTTTTAACACAATTTCTTCTAATTGAAGTAGGTTTTCCCCAAGGGAGCATAGAGTCATTTAATCAGATTTTTCCTGACATTGCATTTTACAAGACTGAGGTTTTATGGAGATTCATGTAATGAATAACAAATGTGCTATTTTGTACTTGTGTTTCCATGAAACGTAAAAAGTCTTACACTAGAGTTTATATAATTCAACCATTTTCAGCTACATTAATATCTTACCTAAAAACACTTCAAAGGGTATTGTTTTATGCAGGATTTCTGTAGTGAAGGAACCTTTTCCTCCTTGTGCCTGTCTTGTGAGAGATTATTGCTTTTGAGACCAGGAATGAGGGTTTGAAGGGGTCCTGAGAGTTTTGTAGGTATCAAGAGGTAAAAAATGCAGGTGAGTTCAAGTGAGGTTTTTTTAAAAGACTGGTCCTAATACGTTTTTATGCTACTGGTTCATCCACCAGTGTGTTTTTCTGGAAGCTAGTTGCAGCATGGCCTCATTAAAGACCCAGTTGCACTGTAGGTTCTTGTGCGATGGGTCGTGCTCACTATCCCATAGGGCTGTGGAGTGAGAGCTGGAGGTGGTGGTGGGGTGAGCTGGCTTCTTCACCCAGGGCTGAGGTCCAGCCAGCCCTGCCTGTCTACAGAACACTTCAGACACGTGTACTTTACCCTCAGCCTCCTTCCAGTTTTCTGATTATGTTCCTAAAATCCTGCAATAATCACTGTTTTTGAATTGGCATTCTTTGAATTAGGATTTTTTAAAAAAAAAAAAAAAACAAAACCGCTTAACCAACTCTCATCCATTTTCTGCCAAAAATGTTGCAAGCTCCAGCTCTTCATAAGTAAGAGTAGGTTTAGCAGAGCAGAACTGAATTGCTCAAGCTGTATTCCTCCTCACTCACTATGCCATCATCTCTGCTATGGGCTCTGGGTCAGATAAAAGGCTCTGCCTGAGCTTGGAGTTCTGCAGCCCAGTTCTTCCACTGAAATGGTCTGCTAAATCCAACTACTAAATGTGTGCCTTGCTCATTTGGTGGAGGGTTCAATCACCTCGACTGGCTTCGTCTGCTTGCAGTGTCTCTTGGCAGTAGCTGCATACCCCTCTTGCTACTGAGCCTCATCTTTCCACTAGCAGAGCTGTTTCTGCTCCTTGATTCTTATCCTGGCTCCTCCAGGGGACAGCACAGCCAGGCCTTGCCTCCTCCTGCCTTTCTGGCCTCTGGACCAGTGCATCCCTCAGCATCTTTGGCTGCCAGCTCTGGCTGGGATTGTGTTTGGCCCCTAGCTCTGGTCCCTATGCTTGATGGTGCATAGGCTGGAAGAGACTCACTGACAAGCTGGGTACCTCAAAGAGCAAACCTCTCTTGTGCTCTCAGCTTGCAGCGCCTGATGCTGCTGAAGATGGATTCAGAGCAGTTGTGTACTGCCATTTTACAAAGGATTTCTTTGTCTAATCTCTGGCATGTCCCTCTGATGCTCACAGCAGTGTTTTGGCATTCTGGCAGAGTCAGTGGTCAAAACAGATTGAGTCAGCCCTCTCTTTGTAACAAGCAGGATAGGATACGGGAATATACATTGTCACAGAACAGGGGCAGCTATTGCTTTATAAAATTCTGACAAATAGCAGGCAACAGTAGGCTGAGAAAGGATCTCTCCATTCATATACTGTAATATATTCCTATTAAATAGTTTTCAAATTATGCTCACTGTCTGTATTGGATTCTGTTGTAGAAAGGCAAAGGAACTGAAATTACTCCAGTTAGGAGCTTGATCTTTTTACCCTCAAATACAGAATGGAGCACAGCTGGCAGAAACAAATACCAGAACACATGTTGTAGTGCTGTTTTGCCAAGTCTAGCACTCAGCACTAGAGATGAGACCACAAGGTTGCCCTTTACCAGTTCAATATGCTTCGGTAGTTACTGATTTCACAGCACAGTTGGTTTTGGTTGCAAGGCTTTCTCTGTTACAAGCCAAACTGGACAGTGAAGGAAGATGCATCCCACAGAACTGAGGGGGTTTAGCTCTTTGAGGGCACTGCTGAGCAATGTCAGCACCTACTGCCTGTTGCAGCTCAGCCTGCCTCCCAATCCGCTCTTCCTAGCCCACGTTTTTATAGACTGGGTGCCGTTCAAAATCTAAGGATTAAGTTGCTTTCCACATATGACAGGTCAACCAGAGGACACCAGCTTATATGAATCTTGATTTGTTTGATTTCCATATGTCTTAGGACTAAAGTCTTACTTTGGATATTCACTTAGGGAAGAAGTAAGGGAAATCCATGGCTGCAAAAATAATCCCGGAAAAGATACGTCACTGTGCAGGGTAAGAGATTTATTTGAAAGACGACAGAAATCATACAATTTGCCTCCTGTACAAATCTTCTCCCATCTTTTTTGTGGTACTAGGATATCTTACAGTGCTATTTCTGAGAGCCATGAGAAAGGAGCTCACTGAGTCCTGTCGTTCTGTCCTGAAAACCGATGGCGGCAGCAGCAGTGACTGAGAAGCTGCTGCAATGTGGCTTTCAGGAGCTGGCCCTGTTCTCCCTCTGCTTGAAAGCACCCAGGTGGGGGGAAATGCCAAATGCACGTACTCTGCCTTTGGGCATCACATTTAGTTCTTCATGTGTAACGTGGCAGCAGCAGCAGGCGCTCAGAGCCTCGTGAAACCCAGACTTATTCATCTGAACAGCTGCTACAGTATGTTTCTATCTGCCTTACTGGTCTTTCATTTTTAACCTCTTCCAATACCTTATTACTGGGAACTCTCTCTGTAGGTCTTGTGGGCAAAGCCTCATCCCAATTATACTAATGGTAAGGGGAAAGAAATAGAGATAGGGAGATGAACTGTGTTTTTAAATCACATGGATTATGTTACCGTAGACAAAGAAACAGTAACTGGATCCAATGAAAAGAGGAAGATATTCATTATACATGAATCACAAAAGAAAAGGCAGTGATGGAAGGTAAATAAGATTTGGGAGTGCCTGAGTTTGCTTGTCTTGACTGTCACCTACACTGTTTTTGTTAGCTTCTGAGAAATCAGACAGGCAGCTGGTGATGCATGTGAAAATTATGTTAAGTTTTATTTCTCTGTTTTATGAAGGAAATCAGTGGGCACAGACATAAAATTAATATACAGTGCAAATATGTAATTTACAGTGTTTATATAAATTATTGCAGGATATCAGTTTGAACAAAGACATTATCTTAGCAGTAGTCAGGGAATTATTCATACCACAAAATCACTGAGTTTCAGAAAGAAAAAATCACATCCAATTGCTGTGAATCAGTGCTTTTCACGTAGGATGATTCTGTTCTGTCCATCCCTCTGCTCTTCTAAGTTTTTACAGATTTCAAGGGCCTCAGGAGTGGCCAGGCAGGTGCTGTCCCTTGTACCGGGGTGGACAGTGGCTGCACTGATGGTCCCCAGCTCATGAGTACTGGGCCAGCCCCATCCAGAGCTACCACTGCTCCTCCAACCCTCAGAGCCATATGAAACCCATAACCTGCAGCTCTACCATCAGCAGGATGAAAGTCTGCCACAGTGAGGGGACTTACACCACCAAACCTCCTAGCAGCCTCAGAAATACAGCAGCAGTTGTGTCATGAGCTGAAGGCAAATGCCTTTCGCTCGGTAACTATAGCTAAATTTCTGGGGTGTTGGTTTTGACTGCCAAGGGATTCTGTGCTGGGTTTCTAACAGGTGTGAAGCCACAAAGTTCCACTGACCTGCACAGATCTTGGCTGGACTTACGTCTTTTAAGGGCTCCCTTCCCCAACAGGAACATTGGGTTTAATACTTAGTTCCAAGGCAGCTTTCTCTGTTGCTTGCCCTTCAAAGACTCTTTGAGTTGCTGAGAAAGTGAATCATAAGCAACAACTCTGAACTTTGCTTTAATATCTTATCATTTCAATAAACTTCTGCACTTCCACAAAATAGCTGGTTTTCGTACCACATATTTATTGGAGTGTCTGTAGCATTGTCAACTAGACTTTTCCATTACTGAGTTGGGACAATCTTTATTCCTTCTTAGGATGCCATTGTACAAGATGGAAGTGCCCGTTTCTGCCAAAATTCAACAGATAAATTATTTTTCCAATAACCAGAGATGGAGTTAATTCCATGACAGGACAGGATATAGCCCAGACCAGTCATTTGAACTTATATTCGTTCCCCTGACCCAGTGATGTTGTGTGTCTAGCATAAATTTAATTCTTTGTATAAAGATTTTAAAACTATGGTACAAGGACTTGACCCTTGGTTTCCAGTGTCCCAAATTAATGCCTTGACTGTGATGTTATAGAGTGTGTTTCTTGCAATAGCATCTGTTGGAGCTATTCCATGTTTAAATAATTGAGTAGTTACTAGGGCAAAGCAAGAGATACCAAGTCTGTTATCTAGTAGTCAGGAAACCCAATTGAGCTGATAAAATAGAAGTCTCTGGCAGAAAGTGGGAGCTAAAGAAAGTTCATGTGGGTTATCTTCCAGTTCAGAGGAAGATCCTAACTTCTTATCCTGAGATTTGAGCTTTTGCTGAAAAGGTCTTGGTTTCAACCCAGATGGAATAGGAAAACTACAAAATCAGAAGCTTTTAAAGAACTGGAAAATTACGTTCCACCATGCTCTAGGAATAATTGTAATCATATTGTAGGGAAAGAAAGAATCCATAAGGCAGTGTTGCATATGTTTTATTGGAAAGAAACAATTGCTGCCACTTCAATGTTTCACAAAGTCGCTGTTAATTATTCACAAGGACCAAGCATCACATGCTCATCTAAACAGAACTGGCTGGTGTGGTGTTGTCAGTAGGCAGGATGAGGCCAAAAGTTTGTTGGTTACTGTCATTTTCGTGTTTCAAGCTGGCCTTTTGATGTACATGATACAAACAACTTAAGCAAATGGTGAGATCTAGTCCTTAAAACACTGTCTAAGCTGTGGTAATGCTCCTGAAATCTGTTACCAGTGAATGCTTTAGAATTCAGCTCTCATTCAGGTCCCCTCCTAGAAAATGCACAACAGGAGGAGAAGCAGACATTGTCAGCTCAGTGATAGAGTCTTCTTTAATAGAGCCAGTTCAATAAATTAATCAAAATATAATTTCTTAACTTAGTGCTGTATGCTAATAATTTCTCCATTAACTAGGAATGCAGAGCAATAGGAAATGTGCTGCTGTGCATGTTAATAAGATTTACAACTTCAGAAACTGTTTTCTAGTACTGTTTCAGAGGGTTTTGTCAGAGTTTCCTCAGTTGCTCTCTTTACAGTTAAAGAGACAACCTTGAACTCACCATGGTTGGTAATTGACTGGATTTAGTCCCAGAACTAATCATGACGGACAACTTTAAAATTAGTAGCTATGCAAAATGAAGATAATAAGACTTCAGCTTGTCTGCAGAGCAGCAGTGCTCGCCAGCACCTGTGAAAATGCCAACTTCTTCAAACTCACATAGAGAAACAGCTATTCAGGCAAGGATTTGTTGTGCTACACACATGGAAGCAGAGTCATCAGAGACTAAATCACTAGTGAAGTAACTATGAAGTACAAGAGCTGAGAGGGGAAATGCTTGGAATGCAACAGGCAAGCATGGATTCAGATGTATTCAAAAACCTGACAGTACAACATCAAACAAAGCAAGGGTTTGGTTCTGGGGAGTTCAAATTCTGCTTTTACAAAAAAAAAAAAAAAAAAAAAAAAAAAAAAAAAAAAAAAAAAAAAAAAGAAAGCCTAGAAACAGACATGGGGATAATAGGTGTCTGATATTGACTTCATACTTCTTGGAACTTGCCCCTCAACCTGACTTGTTTTTAAAATAATTATTTTTTGTGTAAAACCTCAGATTTTAAAATAAATTAAGTGTTTTCCTGTTTCCAAGAACAATCAAAATTCCACCTGCGGAGAACTTGCCATTTTCAGTGGGGAAAAAAAGAAAAGAAAAAACCCTAAACCCATAAATTTTAAGGAAGTTGAATTAAAATAGAAGTTGTTTTAGTGATCACAGTATTTCTTATGCTGTTGGGAGGGGGGGAGCAGGAAAGGTATTAAAAAAAGCCTCTGTATCCATGTCCTCCACATGACCTCTAGTTCATCAGTACAGTCTGGTTGCAATTGCTCCTGCAGCCAAAAGCATCAACAAGCGTGAGGAAGGTAGCCAGAGCCTAGTTTCTGCTTAAGCCACAGAGGACATGTCAAGAGAGATGCTTGCATAGCTCTGGGCACTAACAGGCACCAGCTGGATGGTCAGTGCTGGGAGGGTGTACTTTCCAGCTTTTTGGAGCTACAGCTGAATTTACAACTACATTGCTACCAACATCCTGGGAAAGATGCTTCATCTAGGCATAAAGGCTTCATCCAGACTAGGTGATGTTACTACAGGTCTCTTACCCAGACTTTGAAACTGTCTATTACAATTGTCAGAAGCAGGAATAGTGGAAGTTGTATGTCTGGATCAATCATGTAAGCTAGATAGGATTTGACAACTTTGGGGAAGATTAAATTTAGATATATAAAGTTAAAACACAAGACCACAACAAAACCAAGTAATTTTAAACTAATTTGCTTCTTCAGGTCTTCAGAAAATTTCCTGTGGAGAAGGGTTATTCATCTGGTCCCAGTTATTTTAGATATTTGCTGATCTTTTTTTAAAAAATTGCATGCTGTGCTATTTAAACAGCAACCTTTAAGCTGTTTAAAGGAGGAGAGTGCAAAGCACTGGATTAATCTGCTTACAGCCCATATGGCCAGATGTTCCAAGGACTGTGGAGGAGCACGGGTCACAGTTAACCCTCACTCAAATCGCTTTCTCAGCAAGAGGGCTTTATTCCACTTGATGAATCAAACCGGATGGCATTTTTATCTTTGAAATTGATTTCAATATTCTACTGTCAGGAAGAAAAATCAAGATGCAGTATGCTGTTCATGGGCACAGCCTTGAGGTGGTGGGGAGTTGTCAAGTACATTATTGCACTACTAAAAGTCAGGAGAATCTAGGCAAAAATGCATACTGTAGTCAAAAGGTGAGGAAGAAAATAAATTTCTGCTTCTCCGTGGGAGACCAGGGCATACAGAACTGAGTTTTCTAATCTAATGAAAAGTGGCAGAAGAGTGATGACTGAGGAGGAATGTTATTATAAATCAAAATGAGAACCTTTACAAGCTGATAAATAGAGCATAATGAATAACACTTTTAAGCATAAGCTAATTTATGTTGTTCAGCCTTTGCCCCAGCCAATTCTCATGGCTTTCTTTTCTTCCTAATGGATTTGAGCTGTTGTGTATTGTTTTACAAAATGACCTTCTTGTCAAGTGGGATCTTTCTGTATAATATTATTTGTGATATTCTTCACGGGCCTAGTCAAAATACTGACTACAGTTTCTTTTGAAATATAGAGCAGACTTGCTCTTTCTGTGGTCTCTTGTTTTTTTTATGTTGGTGATAGACACAGGCTCTAAAAACTAGTATGTCATTGATTTAAAGATGGCATAACACTAATACTCCTGGTAAAGCCTTTTAAAAGGAGAAGAAAATCAATACAAAGTTGTAATTTCTCAACCAACTGGACTTCACACCATCCAGCATAAAACAGTTCAACATTTGAGTTTGCTGTTGGAAAAATATGGCAATTTTCAAGTCACCCAGAGGAAGAGAGATGACATTCTTGCTGCAGCCTTGACTCTCTGCCCACATTAGTTGATACTGGCATTTTGTGTGTAAAATTGCTTTGGTGGCTCAGATTTTTTGCATTCGAAAACATTTCAAGTGTGGGGTAAAACCACTGTGTGTGTTGCTCATCATCACAAGATCGATAATAAATGTCTCTAGTGTATAGTTACAAAGCAGGGGTTATGAGGACTGCTGATACTTACTGTGGTGGCTAATTGGGTTCAAAAGGTTTATGAGTAAGCAATCAGCTGTGGCCAAAGAGATGGAGTGGAGGTGAGAGCACAGCTAGCAAACATTTTATTAATGCGTTAGCTATCAATGAAGAGTTCATTCTCAGTCTCTTTTCTGTAGCCAGTGTGGACACCCTACTGCTCATTTTAAGCTACTTGAGAAACTTTCTTTCAAAAATTTTGGATTTCTTTTTAGTATTTGAATGGGCATTTGAAAATTGCTGGCAAAGTGGCACTGAACAGTGGTGAAGTGGTGTCTAGGGATAAACAGGCTTGGTATGGAAGTGGTGAAAAAATCACAGCAAAGGCAGCCTGTGATCACGAGATAACAGAGCTACGTGAAAATAGGAAAACAGCAACTTTTGGAAATAAGAATCAGTAAAGCCAAGGCATTTGGCCTGGGAAGAATTTTAGCCATTTAATCCAGGATGGGAGTTTTGATAATGAATCAAGACAAAGACATTTGTAACATTTCAGATAATTTAGCAGGAAAACATAATTAGGGTTAAATGTTTTCTCTGTTATTCTTCAGTATAATAGGAAATGTATATAGTCATGCCATACAAAATTTCCATAGAAAAAGAATACTAATTGCCATGCAACTTTTAAGTACTCCATCTACCAGTGGAGTAAATTAGGATATTTGAGACAGAACAGTTTTCCATTGAAAAATATGGATTTAACAAAACAAAAAAAACCCCATCCAATATTACTTTCTAACCTTGGAAAATTTATTCTATTTTAGAATAAATTTATTATTTTTAAAAACTTTATGCAATAAATAAGAATTAGAAATTAAAACTGTTTAGTTCTGTCTAAATAAACCATTTCAAATGATACTTCTGTATTTATCAGCATGCAATTATGAAGTCACTATACATCAGTCAAGGGTATTTAGTAATTTGACCTTGCTAGAGCTGAAACTGATAGATTTTTACAATTCACTTCATCAGCAAATACTCTTTGGAAACATGGAATGCAAGTTATACAAACCACCATGCATTCAGGATGCACACAGCATTTTCAGCATAGAAGATGTAATGAATTGCCTTGAAATCACAACAAAATGCCTGATTTCCAAACGAAGTAGATATAGATACATAGCATCATAGCCAGTGTGTCACAATGTGTGTAAAATTGAATGAACTAGTTAAAAGTTACTGTCATAGTGAGGTGACTCATAATTTTACTTTTATTCTCCATGTTTCTCTCTTATTAACCAAATGAATATTTCTGTGTATATGTCCTCTTTTCCTTCTGAAAAAAATGTACTAAATGTTCATGATTAACTCTACAATAGCAAATTGAAGGTCAAGCAAAATGAACCATTTTGGGTTTTATACAGATGCAACTGCGGTTTTTACCTGGAATTAAATTGTAGCCTTTTATATGCACACACAGGACAAAATGCTTAAGAAATTCTGGGCTTTTTGTTAGCACTTTAACTTTACATTGTTACCAAAATATTCCTTCTCACTGGGTTTTGACATAAAACTTCTCTTTCATGTGAGGTCATTATAACAGGGTTCAAATCTCTTCTCTAATGGTGTTCCTGTAGGTGCAGGGAGTGAATACAGAGTGGTAAACTGTACTGTACTTAATGTGCACTTTTCATGATGTAAACAACATTTACTGGAACATTTCTGAGACTGCGCACCAAGTGAACTTAGTAATTAAAAACTCGTTATCCACACAGTTTATAGTATTTTGCATTCTGTGGAACAATATTTTCTAGTTGTATTATGTTGCTAAGTGAGATCTATGTCACATCATTCATTGAAACTGTGGACAGAAATGGATAATTAGTCCCAGTTTCAAAAAATATTATCTTCCCTCCTTTCTTCTTTTATTTGCTTTATGATCCTTCAGTCGTGAACCACAGTCTGAGATAAGCATATAATGAAACATTGAGCAAAAGCTTTGGAACTAGTAAAAACAGTGGAAAACTTGATCAAATCTTGGCAATACCAGGATAAATATCAACATTCCCTTTGATTTTTAATGTTTCATTAAATGTTTGTTCATATTATTGCTATTACAACACGAGGCATTACTAACTGATCTATAAAATTAACTGTTGTATGACTACAGGATAGTTAAATGTCAGGAAATGGTGGTCATCCTCAGGTAAATATTTTTTAATTATAATAATTATTAGAGTCTGAAAAGAAGCTTATGCCAAGCTATCAGAAAAAAACCCACATTTTTTCTCTCAGTAGCTTGTCCCTTTTTTTCACAGTGTTGGTTGATCTAGCAAAAGATACCATCTCTCACTGCAAACTCTCTGCCACGTATCTTTAGACTGTCACAGCTACAGTACCACCAGTGCTCTGTTTTGCAATACATTAAAGATTTCATGCCTGTAATACCTCGGAATAAACTGCTCCGGGACAAAAAATGATTTAGTGGTGGGGAATTGGGTGATGGTGGTCTTTTTTTTTTTTCCAGGAATCTAGAGCATTTACTGGGTAGAAGACTGTCTGACCTTTGAAGATGAAGGTGCAGCTCCTTCCTGAATTTTGTCTCTCAGCAATTAGAACTTCTTCCTTCCAGAACACATTGTCTGACATGCTTTTTTCCTGCCTAAAAGAAAATGTGAGAGAGTTACTGTTGCTAGAAGTGATCTGGAGGAAGCAGATATTAAGTTTGTAATGAAAGGCTGAAGCCCCTTATACAGCTAGAAGTGCAGGGGCACTCAGCAGCACACTGCCACTCTGCCCAATCTCACCCTGTTTTTGCAGGCTTGCCTTTTGTTTTGCAGAGCAGTGATTTGTTAGCTCATTTGATAGGGTGAGGGCACTTGACGCTCTGTAGATATAAAGTGTCTTTCCAAACATTACAGAGACATGTTTATCCAGCTAAAACTCCTTCAGGAGGGTTCCCATGCATTCCTGTGGACACCAGGCTGATGCATTGACATCAAAGTGCCTGCTTTTAGTAAGTTCTAGGAAATGAAGAATACCTGTTTTTTGAGCAGGAATATTAACAAATGTATGAATTGCATCCCCAAACTGCTTGTCATAGTTTAGAATAAGCTTCTGAAGCTGCTTCCACAAAATGTTTTCAGAGAACAATGCTAGAACAAATCCTTGCCTCTGGGATATAATATGTTTTCCTGTATTTTTAGTTGTATACTCTGGAGAGGTAGTTTTCATAGCAATTGTGGACGGAACTTCTCTGGTCCTGCCACAGGTTTTTATGAGACCAACTAAAGGAGACTACCTGTAATTTTCTTTACTGAGTCTCAGACCATCAGGACCCATTTCTAGTCATCTATATGACTTGAAATAGAGGAGATGGATTATTGCTTCTTATCAGCACTGGCTAATGGCATCCTCAGAGCAGTTCAGATGGCTGTGGTAAAAAGACATAATCAAAAATTAGATACAACAGGAAAACACAGTGTGAGAATTGTTATTTTCTTTTTTCAGTGGAAAAAGTAAAACCAACCTGTTTGCCCAAAACAAATGTGATAGAGATGGCCCAGATCCATAACTACCTTGTAGTAAGGATTGATTACTATTCTCTTGTTGTTGCATAAACTGATAAAACAGCACTCCATTGTTATCAATTCAAAATTCACATTGCTGTCATCGTTCCCATACCTCATTTTGCTGCTATTGCTACTAAGAATATTTGAAGAAAATGACATTAAAAATGTAATCATATTTAAATTCAAACTGAAAAACAGCATTAGGAAAGTGAAGAATGGCATGTTCAATGATGTTAGATCAAAGTGCAGAAGTGTTTATTCTTAATAGAATACCAAGTTCTTGTTTCAAACGTCTGGGCTCCTTCTGAGTACTTTAGATCCCCACTACTGCTAAGACTTTGACAGGGATTCACACAAAACAAGGCAAGGAATATGGTAAAGCTCAAACCGTTCACAAAGCCATAGTTGGAGGCTGACTTCAAGCTGAATGTTTGTACTTTCAGCTTCACTCCTGAATTAGGTAGTCATTGTCCCAAACCTCCTACTTTCTCCACCTTGCCTTATGTATCCAGAACATATTGTCTCAAGTGCTTGCTTCCCACACATTTTCTGCCTACAGACAAAACCTCCCAGTTGCAGAAGGTGTGCTAGCCCTCATCTGTGAATGGACAGATTTTAATGTGAAATGGGAAATCTACTGCATTTATAGAGCCTTCATGAGATCTTGACTTTGTTCCACAGCTGTATCCGTTAAGTCCCATTACATGAGTACTTCAGACACTGATTTCTATTCTATTTATCAAGCACTTTAGCCTATCAGTGACAAAAGAGGAGAAAAAAACCGGTTTGTTTTTGAACCATAAAGGACTCATATGCATGATGTAGCTTAGGCAAAATGCCATTGGCTATGTTATTAGAGTAGACAATTTAGACCAAACTGAGTTCCTACATTTGCAATTGAGGTTATGGCTGATGTAGCACTATTATGTCCTGCAGAGTTCCCCTAATATTACTCAGAAGGATACAGAGAACTGTATTTTATGGGGAAGGTAATGATTATGATAAAAAAGGGTTTTGCATGCTAATGTAGTTCTCAGTAACTCTCTAATTTCTGGTAAATTTGTAGGAAAGGAAGAAGAAAAAGACTTCCACAGAATATTCTGGGTTGGAAGGAACCCACAAGTATCATCAAGTTCAACTCTTAAGTGAATGTCCCATACAGGGGACTGAACCCATGACCTTGGTGTTATTAGCACCAAGTTTTAATCAGCTATCCACTCTGCAGCCTTTGTGCCACTCCTACTTTCTCTCTCTGTCAAAAAAAAAACCCAAGACTTTTTGAAAAGAAAGGGGAATGAAAATTGTAAATTATGAAAAATAGGAATTTCTGTAACTTGTCTAAAAAATCAAAACTCAGTTCTAGATCAGGTTTACGGGTAGTTCATACTTCTTCAGATTTGGTAATTTTCATAAGTCAAGCTCTACATTTGGATTTTGATCACCCTAAAATAAGATTTCAACTTGACCCACTCCTATTCAGAACTAAAAATGCTTTTGAGCCTCATTTTTTAGATTTTCTTACTTACAGCAAACTGAAGAAGCAGATACATCTCAGCAGACTCATTCAGAAAAGTTTATAGATTATAGTTAAAAGGCTAAATAGGGCAGTAGATAAATATGGGGAAAGTAATCATAACAAAAATAATTGTTCCTCGTCTTGATTTTTTAATTTTTTTTTTTTTCTTCCTGATCTTTCTACTAGTGACATGCTGGTACAGGATAAGTATATTTTCTATAATTTTATATGTAGTATATATATAAATCATAAAGAAAATATTAAACGAACTATACAACAGGATAACTTATGGGACCTGTAGTCAGGGTCACGCTTCTATATTTACTATAATTACCCACAGACCTTGGGAGTCTTGGAGAGCAGCCAGAATACCAGGATGCACTCTTGTATACACATACAATAATAAACATATTCTTGGCACTAATTGTCCATCCTTCCCCAGCAATTAAGGAACTCTTTTCTAGGTTCTATCCATATGCTCACCAGCATAACATTTGCTCTTGCTGTGCTTCTCTATCCTCTGACCTAATGCTTCATGAAGGGGGTATCAAAATACCTCTGGATGGCCAAGCTGTCTGTGCTTTGCAGGCATCTCAGTGAGCATTCATGCTGCTAGCGGGGAAGTCTAGCCTTCTCTAGACTACTGTGAGCAGACTCCACTTGGATAAGGAGTGAAAGCCTGCCAACAGGAATCCCATATGTTGTTTATTATCTGGAGAGTATCCAGGCAATGCTGCTAATGCCTGCTGTTATTACTACCATAAATACTCTGTAAAGATGGGTCAGAATTCTTTAAAAAAAGGGTTACACTGGGATGGAAAAATTGTCTTCTGCATATAAGAAAGGAGACAGAGGTCATATGCTGATGTCAGTAAGTCTGTTTTTAGCAGGATCCTTGAACTGGTCAATGTTCACCACACACTGAGGAACTCTGAGGTGCCTCTAAGTTGTGGTGTCTGTGTTCCTCCCTGAGACTGAAGGGTGAGAAGGCCTGTGCTACCCTTGCGTAGGAATAGTGAACAGCAGGTTGGAGGTGTGATTTGTTGGATTCATTTCTGTGTTACTGAATCCAGCATCCAGGACAGAATGTTGCTTATGTAGAAACGATCTGAGGTCAGGTTCTGGTCACCAACTCATTACTTCAGTAGTGCATGTCCTTTCATAAGACTGCTGTCTCACTTCCCTGCCACCAGATTACATGGAAGGACAGCTAAATTTACCCAAAATTGATTAAATTCTTGAGTCTGCTTAAATTTAGGTCTTCCTTCTTAGCTCTAGACTTCTCACTCAGATTAAGAAGTAAGGGGGATTATTGTTTTCCACAGAAATGCTGTGTTCTCTGCAAACACATTCCTGTCACCTCTTTGGGAACAGCACATTATAGCGATTAAAAAAAAAAAGGTTTGTTCTTTTCTTTTACTAGGCAATAGCCTTTATATAAGGCAGAGGTTTGGGCATCTTCTTTTTCCCAGTTTTCATCATGGCAGAAATAGCATGCATATCTTCTATGTATATGTCTTCATTGAGAAGTAATACATAATTTCTGGCGAATAAAAATTTTAAGCTAATAAGTAAAGCAATCCACCTAATAATTTAAAAAATATAGAAAGAAATTTCTCCTTTTGAAATCTGCTGATGACTGCTCATGCAAGCATGTTTCAAGATCCCTTTGTTATGCTTTGCCTATTAAATTATGTTTATTTTTTATTGTACTAGAAAGCTAATGATTCATAAATTTAAAATAGTGATGCAGTAGAGATTGCACTTGTTTTTCATTTTCATTGATTTTGTAACTTCTGCCTTTCTGCTGTAACTTGTAGCAACCCTTTCCCCTTATGATATGCCAACATAAAAAGCTATTGCAAAACTCCTTATCATAGCCGTATCAAATATAGATTGTGAGTCTAAGTAGGCAGTTTGTAAACCAAGGAAAGATTTTACATGAAAGAATTTACATATATTTAATCCATGATTCATACTCCTCCCAGCAGAAAGCCCCATTCAGTACACCAGTCAGGAAAGACTAATACCTCATGCTGTCAGAGCCTCAGGAAATTGCTATATTTAGATCCCTAAATTATAGAATGCAGTTATTAGCACGAACTTTATTATCATTAGCATTATGATTAATACTAAAGTTAAAACTGCTGAAGAATTTAACTTACTCATCAAGAACAGTTTTCCCAGCTCCAGCAATGGGGTATAAGAACAAACTTGCCTACATAACATCCTGTGTCGTGACATGGCACTTATAATATAATTATAATGCCAGAGCCTCCACAGCAGAGAAGTAAGTTGTTCCCCTCTCGCACTTACCAAAGACACTTGGTACGCCTAACTCATCAGGGTGTAGAAGAGGGATTATACAGTGCTTTGTGCTGCAAACTGCTTTTCCGACTGCAGTGTTTGAGCAGATGTGATTGTATTGCTACATGCCCATAGCACCTTTCACCACAGGACCCGGTCCTGTCAGAGGGCCTGAAGTGTTACCACGAAATAAAATGGCTCATCAGTCATGTCATTTATCAGGGCCTACATATCTACTTCTTATTTCAGCTCTGTGTGTTCCTGATACGCTTTTCGAAATCAAACAGAATATTTTCCAGTGTCATGTAGGAGTTATAACAAAATAAGTTTTATCCTTGTTAAATATGATTCTGGGCCAAAACATTACTGATCTGACCTATTGTTATCTTGCCATTTGAAAAAAAAAAAAACAACAAACCTCTATTTGAAAGCTTGTAGGGTCTGGCAGTAACCCTGCCAGAGATTTGTCCACATAATTATTGAATTGCCAGAAGCATAACAAAAAATGTCTTTTCATTTAAGCAACATTTATCAGCTGGGACTTGGTGACTGCCCCAGGCTCTTAATAGCTATGAGAAATTCATGTTTAAACAGGAGCATTATTCAGTATGAAAACAGATTGTATTTTTAAAGTTAACTGTATCCTGCTCTGAGGAATGGGCAGTGTCCTGCAAAGGCATGTTCTTATGTGTTCCTGCAGCCTTGATGTTTGTGTCCCCTGGCATAAAAACCTCTAGGTGAGAAATTTAAAGCCTTTATCCCTCAAATCCAGGCCCATGTCAGGAAAATAGTGTCTTTAATCCAGAAACACCACCTCTGGATGTGCAGAATATCTGTCATAAAAAAAGCTATTTGCAGGCTGCACTGAAACAGAGAAACATTTCCTTCCGTTCCCCTGTCCACCAGAATTATGATCCTTTTAGCATTGGATATCTGAAGGAAGATATAGCCCCACTGCTGCCTTCTGTCTAGAATACAGGAAGACCAATGGACGTCCCAGGCAGCATGAAGCTGTCAGTGCTCTCAGAACAGAACTCTTCTTCATAATAAAATAAGTTCTTTCATTCTAGTTAACTAGTTAACTTTCATTCAAGGTTAACTGTTTTGGTCATCAGAAAGGACCTGGTATGGTTCTGAATTTATGTCTTGGGAAATCTCCAGACTTTGAATTCTGAATAACTTTAATATTAAATGCACAGATGTATGAACATAGAAGAGTTCTACAGGGAAAGGTTGTAGAAGGGAGAAAGGCTACTGGTGGGTACCATGGAGTAATCTGTGCAGTCTAAGACTCAGCCTGTGTCTTCCTGTGTCATGATGGGTAGGGTCTCCTACAAGCAGATATGGCAGGTCTGCTGCCATTGCAGGACAATAGGCAATGCCTATTGTCCACAATAGGCATTGTGGACAGACCTAATCTTGTCCTAAACTTAATCCAAGAATGATGAAGAATGAACACACCAGAGAAAGCCACTGATAAATGTGCTATCTGTACAGCTGGCTGCCTGCCTCTGAAGAGTCATGTTCAATTTGTTCCAGAGAACCCCCAATTCCGCTCTTCTCCGTTCCCCTCAATTTTAATTTTCTTTATATAGGAACATTGCATAGTTCTTACCAAAGTGTTTTTGTTCTTCTAAAACCATGGACACTCAAGGGGTTTTGTAAGAAAGGGAAACTTATTTCCTGGTCTCCTCTGGATTAACAGTATGAAAACTTTGAACTCCAGTAACATGACTGAAGTAATTATCCACTGGGACTGTTTCATGTTAAACCAATTCCAGGATGTGGAATTTCCAAATAAATACCACAAAAAGGTGTGGGTTCTCTCTGCCATAGTTTCAGTAATTAGTAATAGTTTAGAGGTTCTTGTCAGGGCACTGCAAGGTCAGCAGAGCAGGGCCTGGCAGCTTGTCCATCCCACCCCATGCAGGAGCAGGAAAGCCCAGGTGCAGCCCCAGACATCGGCCACCTCCCTGGGCATGGTGACAAGACAAGGTCGTGCTGGGCTGTGGCGGGACCTGGAGCCCACTCCTGCTGTGGCAGCACAGGGGATGGGCTGATGGTCCCAGTGGGCTGACATGGGGTCCTGTGCCCTGGGCAGGGTGGAGGGAGCCCTGGGGGCTGATATGGACTCCAGAGCCATAGGGGGGGGCTTTTTGGGGAGACTGATCAGGGACAGGCTAACCTGGCAGTGCCTCGTGACCTCAGCAGTTCCGTTCAGCCTCTCTGATAAGGAAGAAAGTATGAAACTGGCAGAATCTGAAGTAAGCAGAGAAATTTTACTATGAAACTTAAGATAGGAGGACCGAAAAGCCATGCACTTCTTTAGCAATCCTAGAAGTTAAGAAAGCTATATCAAGTTGTATTTTGCACACTCATGAATACTGTGCAGACACACCACTGCTTGTGTGCAAGAGAAAACAGTGTCTGCATTCCCCCCTAGATCTGCCCAAAGCCTGCCTTTGTATTGATGCAGCAGTAGAATACAGTTCCTCTTTTCTGTGAATAAATTGTTTCTCAAGAGGCCATCAATGAAATTGTAAGCAGAAAAACATGACATTTTGATGCCTACATAAAAAAATTAATGGAGCAAGCCTCGGCTGCCTTGGGCACCATGACGACGTCTACACCAATGGACAAAGGATATAAGATGCTTTTACAATAGAAGCAGAAAATCTGCTTTTTTTTAGAAGCAGATTTCACTCTTGACTAGCACATAAAATGACTACAGATGCAGGACAGTTACACTTTCAGACCGTGTTTCTTTTGGCTGATATGAAGGCAAAGAGGTGGTGAGGAAAAGCTTTAGTTTGCTATACAACTACACCTTAATCTATTGGCTTGTGCAGAACTAACAAGTGACAACAACTTCCAGAGAATTCACAGCTGAAAGTATCCCATAGGGCAACTCTGAAATCCGTTTTATGGTCGGAGCTTAGGTTGTCAAAATACTTGGCAGGAAACCATCTGAAAATTTTCCTTCAATTTTATTTTCTTCAATTTGTTTTGACTGAAATCATACCTGTACCTTTTGATTAAACATACCTGTGTCTTAAACAGCCCATAAGATTGGTGTCACTAATTTTTGCTTTGCAAATGAAATAATTGATGCCTTAGTTTTACACAAGCTAGTGGAAAAGAAAAAAATGAGACTCTGTGAGAGTTCAAAGTTTTAAAACAAAACCCTGAGGCGTTTCATATCAAAATCAGATCAAGCCCTTTGATTCAGATTCCGGGTGGTATGAAGTGCTAGCATCTCAGCATGTCCCCCAGGATGCAACTCAACCCTCTCAAGAAAAGACCATTTTTTATGTTCTTTTAGCAGCTGTCACCATGTCAGAGAATGGTTTGCAGTGAAAAATACCCCATGCTAAAGAAAGCCCTGAACCTGGGTCTTTTTCTCTCTAACAAATAGCAAAGCTGCCAAGCTTCCAGCCTGGGTTTATTTTATCAACATTTCCAATTTCCCTCTCAGTCAAAATAAGACTGTGGGACCATCTGAGTGGATAATTATGTAACTGTGAAAGTTCAGAGCATGCTGAACAAAACAAAATATGTTTTCCCTCATTTATGCAGACTAAACATATTGTCAAGGTTTTGAAGCAGTCAGTCCAAAATTTTCACAAAACACTGCAGTTTCCCAAGCAACCTGTTAGTAAAAGAATTGCACAAAAATACTATCCTTTCTATGAATGCTTATCAGACTTTGCTGAATACTTCCAGTGTCTCATTAATTGCAGACATGTGAAAAATCACTTTGCATACTGCAGTATTGCCAGCTGAAGGATTCTGAAATCACTGGTGAGCTTTTCATAATTATAACAATTTAAAAATAATTATGGATCTGAGAAATCAGTTTTGGATCCTTTTGCTTGCATTCTTTTCACACGGAGGACTCCATTCAGTTACCTAAATATAGATACCCAGTATAATTTGAGATGCTCAGACGGAGTATCCAGGGCATCTGCATGAGTCTTGCAGATGTGGCATTAGAGCAACAGAAGACCCCATGCCCTTCTAGAGCAGTAGCTGGAAGGCAATCGGGTCCTGTAGGGCATCCAAAATGACACTAGATGCCTGTGTTTAGGTCATTGAATCACGCTCTGACTGTCACATTTCCAATCTTGTTACAGTTATGAAGGTTAAAAGCCAGTGAAAGCTGGAACTTGCATGTATTTTATTAACATCAAAAGCTGCGTCTTTACACTGAATATCTTGAGATGTTTGATAATCCCTGCTCCTCAAAGTAACAGTTGCAGGACTGATAAACCCAAAAGCTGACCTTTCTGGAAAGCTTTCTGTAACTATTCCTGTGTTACATCCATCACATACTTGCATCTAAACCCTTATCTTTAAATGAAAGTACAGCCTTATAGATGCATCTCTGAATCAGGATTTAATGTAAATGGGTTTCAAATCCAGCCCCACTGGATTGTCTTCTGAACCTGCATTTTAAAGGTTCATATCTTGCATGTTTCACACCTGAGACAAAATCCCCTGTTCTGAGTTTCAGAGCTGATGAGGTCTCTTAAGTGAAAGGGCAAGATGAAAGTGCTTGTGCCTCTGAAAATCAGTGGTTTTTCTGAGGGACTGAGAATACACTCTTATACTTTCACATTCTAAAATGCTATACTGTATGGATACTCCTGCCTTCAAACTGTCAGCCTTTCAGATACTATTACAGTTTGCATTGACTTTTGTTTCAATGTAAAAGAATAAAAATATCCACATGGGTTTACAAACTCATTGACCTCCATCTTCCATTAGCCATCTGGTATTCTGCTGAAAGGAGTATGCTGGGGTGGAGATATTCTGGGGTTTTCTCCATTGTTTCTGGAGGATCATTCACATGAAAAAAAAAAAAAAAAAAGATCCTTGCATTGCAAATCTTGCGTATAGCTGACTTGCAGAATATTTTCATGTGTGGGGATGATGGGAGAATGATGAGAGGAGCGCAGGATCCATTTCTAGGTGTTTGTTCTGCTAATTACATCTTAATTGTGCTTGTGCTTTAATCAAAACTGAAATGAAAGTTCAGTTAATGACCAGTTCTGTGCTGTACTTCTTCTCCTTCATGACTTCTGTAACATTCTGAATGTTATGCCCTGGTACATGGCAGAATCCAGGTCATGTTTACTAGTCAAGAGGCCAGTGAACTACCTTGAATTCATTCAGAATTGGAACATACTTCCCAGTTGAGTCAGTTACAAAACTGTTGACTTCAACACATCCCATTCAGAGCATATATACCACACTAAGAATTTTTCTTCCAAATTCCAACCATCCATCCAGCCTCTGGCTCACAGGTTTTTGTTGGTTTTTTGTTTTGTTTTGTTTTTTTTTTAAGTTAATTTTCAATCAATTGTTATGATATTGACACAATTAGGCTCAGAGAAGATGAAATCTTGTTAATTCTATTTTTCTTTCTCAAGTAGCTAATATAAGGTGGCCTAGTCTTATCCTCAGTATAGCTGATAGTCATTATTCTTAATGCAGCAAAATTGGCCTCATTTTAAACACTCATGGGCTTTGCCTTTGATAAAGAGGTAAGATAATAGTGATAAAAGTGATAGTCCTTACAAGATATTTAGGAAATTGAGTTAATATGGGAGTAATCTTTTTAAGGGTAAAATGTATTGCATATTCAGCTTAAGGCCTTTAGTCACGAGACTTTAATGAAACTAACATTAGCGCTTCTGTAAGCAATACTCTATTTTATCTCTTAGAAGAAGACATAGATTTTCCTCTAAGGCAAGCAAATTAGAAATGTAAATATCAATACAGTCACTGGGACATTTTGAATACATATTTTCTTACTTAGTAACTGTAGATTTTTCAATTTTATGTTTGAAATCATTAAAGTGAAAAAAGTTGTATTGAATGAAAGAGATGTTTTGTTCAGCTTAAAAAGATGTAGCATCATTGGATATTTTTTATTTTAAATTGTAAGTTCAAATACCAAATTAAAATATTTCCTTAGAAAATGTCAGAAATAAAGGTTTTCAAGAAATGAAAACTGTTTGGGTTTTTTGTTTTGTTTTGGTTTTTTACGAAACCCATGCAATTGAATTAATATTTCACAAGTCTTATTGCTGTATTTGTAGGCAAATAAGAAAACAGGGAAAGGTATTTAGGCACGGAAGGGTGTAGATAAATGTTTTGGCCTGTTTAAAAAAATGTGTGAACAAGTTATGTCTTGAACTTGCAATTGCACTTTTAATAGGTACCTTTTAAAAACAGAGATTTATCTACTATTATCTGCTTCTTTATGCTTCTATACCTAGGTCACTTTGTCTGCCCCACCTGTAACATGAAGAGCCTTTAAAAAAACCCAGAAAACATGTATTTATTTTCATAATAGATTAATCTGAGTGTGAATCCCAGACTCTGAAGTATTCAAGTAAAGTAGGTCTTGTTAACAGATACATTATTCTCTTTACTCACATTGTTCTAATACATTGTTCTCAACATAAAATGAGGTACAGAGAAACAAGAAACCTTGGTATTTTACAAATCATATTAAGCAGTGAAAAATATACTTTAGGTCTGACTGAGGTTTTGAGGCAATTCCTTCACCTTTGACTTGGCCTGCATTGGACCTTCCACAATGGGTGTGGGGTTTTTTTATTGTTGGCACTTGATTAGTCCAGCCCTACTAATCCCACAGTATTTTAGAAATTATTTTAGAAATTAAATTTATAAAGACGATATTTAAAGCTTAAGGATTTCAGTAGTTACCAAGTGTAAGTAATGCTGGGCATAAAACAAAACAGTATGCAGACCTCCATCTGCCTGCCCTTTCTGTGGATTTGTTTACCAAGAGGATCTTACATATTTATTATTTTAAACAGTGTGAATTATACCTCAGAGCTAGTGCCAAGCCACAATAATTCCCTTTAAATAAGAAGTGACAAAAATGCTTAGGGTGAATCACTTATTTTTATCTAGAAATAGTCTTGGTAGCTGAAAAACATCAGACAAAAATTTGTCTCTCTCCTAGTCTTTCCTCTCCAGAAGAATTTCACTTTAGTATTACCACTGATATTAATTGCCTTTCACCTCTGTGCTTTTAAATGAATCATAACCTCTGGTAATAGGACAGACTGCATGAATGTGTTTGGTTTCCCAGCAGCTCATGCTAGCAGAGATGCTTGGGGAATTTCTTGGGGAGACTCACCAGAAGCGAGCAGAGATGGAGCCAGCACAGCCCCTGGAGAAGGCTGCACTGGGAAGAAGCGTGCTCAGGCAACGTGGCTGCAGCTGCTCTCGGTATTCCCATGGCTTGTTGGCTCTACCAGTCCTCTAAAAAAAGCCAAAGAACAGACATGTCCAGATGAATGCCACTCTGAAATAAGTTCGGTTATCTGAGGAAAAGTTACCTGGCAGTTTAGTTCTGATGACAGTAATCAAATCAAAGAACAAGCTGCTACATGTACATGCTAAAATTGCAAGGGAGGCAATATGAAAGATTTTATTCTCACAATTAATTATTTTCCAGCAAGTCCATAGTTTATTATTTTACCTCTTGTAACAGCTATCTATGTTTTTCCAACATCTTAATAATTGAAAAGTGATGCCTATGAAGTATATTTCTATTGCTTTTGTTTCCCCTCAATTCTGCCGTTACTCTTCAGAAACTGTTGGACTGAAAACTTTGCTAAACTTGGTTAAAGTTATCCAGGATGCCACAGTCTTGGGTGCCACAAATAGACTTTCATCTCGTGCATCCTGAAAGTATAATGGAAGCTTATTGAAGTCTGGGAAAAAAAACTATATTCTGTCATATATACTGTTGAACTTGACTTTAAAATGTGAGAATTTAAAAACCATTTCAATTCCATCCCAACAACTTCGCATGTTATTTTTTTCCAAGAGTTTTAGATCCTAACCTCCTCTGTTTTCTGACTGTGTTTGTCATTGTATCGATATCAGTTACGGAATCACAGAGTAAGTAGGGTTGTAAGGGACCAAAGTGGGTCATCTGGTCCAACCTCCCTGCTCAAGCAGGGATTGCTTCCAGATGGTTCTTTAGTATCTCCAGTGAGGGAGACTCCACAACCTCTCTGGGCAATCTGTTCCAGTGCGCAGTTACCCACACAGTGAGGAAGTTCTTCCTCATTTTCAGGTGAAGCTTCCTGTGTACCAGTTTCTTCCCATTGCCTCTTATCTTATTGCCTGTCACCACCAAGAAGAGCCTGGCTCCATCCTCTTGACACGCACTCCTTAGATAGTCATATGAACTGATGAGGTCCCCTCTCACTCATTTCTTCTTGAGGCTGAACAGGCCCAGCTCCCACAGCCTTTCCCAATAAGAGAGATGCTCCATTCCTTGATCATCTTTGTAGCTCTCTACTGGACTTGATCCAGAAGCTCCATGTCTCTCTAGTACTGAGGAGCCCAGAACTGGACACATACCTTATTATATTGCATTAAGCACTGTATCTAATGCCTTTTGGGCAGTGTTTGTTCTCCTACCCTTTCCCCAGATATAGAAGTGAGTACTTGAGTGTTTGGGTATGAAATTGTATATACAGTAGCTAAGTAACAATATTAGTACCCATATAAGAAGACAAAGTAAAAGATGTGCTTTCTATTTCAGTTTGGAGGTGTCTGATACTCTGTTTAAATGTCTAATTGTGCCAGTCATATTCTCTGTAGAGATGAGCTTTAGCCATATTATTCCATTCCACCAGAGAAGAGTTGCCAGCTGTGTTCTACATCCCTGTAGACTGAACATCATTTCAGTGAGGAAATTGAAGATGAAGACTGTGACCTTCACTTGGTTCTGCATTGTACAGGGAACAATGTAAAGCCTGATACATTTGCAGTGGCTGTAATGCTGAGGGAAACATGCCTCTGCACCCTGCTTTAGCTGGCAGTTTTCAGTGCTAAAGTTTGTTGTGGAGGTATCGGACATTTCCATAGTCAGGGGCTGTGGGAATGAGGGATTCAAAGATGAAGGTGGACTGTTAGTCATAGGGAAGGCACTTAGGCCTGCTCAAAAACTTTTACTGATTTAACAAAACAGTTGGATTAAGCCTGAACCATATCACATCATGTTTTTCATCACAGGTTTTCACTGTGTTAAGTGATTTTAAAATGCATTCTTAAATGTAATCAGTCAAAGTTTGTTTTCACAGGAGGCTTCAACTGCCACTCCATTGTTTTTAAATCTCCCTCTGCTTTCAGCTCAAATATTTGATTTTCACATGGCATTTAGTATTTTCTTCCCTTGCCATATTCTAGTGCTGCATCACCACCAGACCGAATCTTGAGTGTTCATTAGTTCTGAGAAAGCTATTACGTAGTCAATGGCATACATATTTCTTCATCTAATGGACTGCAAAACAATTACATTGTTCTGATTTTCTTTATTTTTATTGTTTTTCAGTTAAGAAATAGCAATCAGATTTTAAAAGAGAAAACTAAATGGAAGTCTCATCCATCTCAGTTCAAGTTTTGTGTAGATCGAATTGCCATACTAAAAACCAAGTGCGGCATGCCAATATTATGAAAAGGCTGTAACCTCTCAACAAACTGCTGTTTCTTCTCTTTATCATTATGTCAAGTATCTCAAACAAACCCATATACATCAGAGGAACAAGGAACAAGGGAACTCTTTTCCCAACTATTTTCATTATCTTATTTTTTCCATCATGCCCTTTGTTCCATTTTGTTTGAATTATTGCTTGTGCTTATTAACCTAGGCATAAAGCTCTAATCTGATTCATAATTTCATAACTTATTAATCATATGTCCTCTCATTTTCATGTTGCTTAATTTTATTTGAAGTTTATTTGGATTAGTTCTATCAATCCTCATTGTAATGCTAAGTACAAAAATCGGGTACAATAAAAACTTCACATGCAATGAATATAAGTCCTATTCCTAAATCTGACCGTTACAACTGTAGTATTTGAATCAGGTTACCATTCTGTTCATATTACAACTTGCCCAGTTAAAATATATTATGGCAACTTCTTAGTGGGTAACTAGTGCAGTATAGTGTTACTTTAGATGGCTCTGCTTTTCCATGGGAATGTGTTCATTAACAAGGTGAAAGAGCACCTTGCTCAGTCCCTTGCTTTCAGCAGCAGAGTATGTTGGTGGCTAATTATCTCAAGAAATTTCTTAAGCTTATCGTAAGATAAACTAGCCATTTAGATACAAGAAGATAGTGTCTACAAAGTCATACTTAAATCCAGAGTTGGTGGGTCTCTTCCATGCACAAAGCTGGGAAATATGAGAAACAGAAATTAGAGAGAGGAAGGAGTCTCAGATTACTGATAGAACTGAAAAGACAATTCTCTTTGAGTGTCCTAGGATGATGTTGGCCTCTCCATTTAGATACATGGATATGTTTATCTTCCTGACAGTAGGGCATGAGTTGGAAATTTCAGATACTGGAAGCCTTAAGGACTTTACTCCTTCCCTCCCTTTCCATATATGTTGCCACTAGTCTCAGGAAGAGGTGAGGAGGAGAAAGGATAGAGCGTAAGTACCACAGGAAGAAAAGCTGCAGACAAGCTAGTTTGTGTATTTTCAAATAGTCTTGATGCATAATTTTTAATATAAACTAATCAGGCAACTTAAGAACATGTATACCTGAGAGGATGAATAAGGGCCCTTTGTGTTCCTCACCTTAAAAATACTTGATTGATAAACAGCTTTATTAATTAGTCCTTTCAGCATCTCTGCAGTATAGATAAAAAAGTACCTTTCTGTGTTCTGCAGAGTGGGAAACAAAGAGTTTGAGCGGCTTGCTGAAAAACAGAGGCTATGCCCGAACAGGGAACACAATAAGAGAGACTTTGATTGGTGGCAGCTACTCTGTGAGATGAGCACAGTTTACCTCTCATGCTGAGTTCACACCACTACAAAACATTTCACTTTCTCTCCGTGGAAACTGTAAACTTCACTCATTAGGCTGGCAGACATCTTTTCCAAGAATTTTATGTGGTGATGGTTTATATATAACTGATCTCTCTGTGTGGTAGAGGCTGCTGGGCTGTGTCTAAGAGTGCACCACAAGGGTCCTCAGGCTCTTCACATAATGGCCCTTTCTCAGTCACTTGAGTACCTAGACTAGAGCATGTGAGCTGAAAGAGGGAGGAAATCTTTATGAATAAAACCAATTATTGCATCTTATTTTAGCATTCAAGAATGAAGCAAGTTCCAACAAAAATCTTTTTCAGTGTCTGTAGACTGTTTTGTCAGTGTTCTCCAATATAACCCCAGACAGATCTCCTCTCTTCAGCGTCCTGCCCCTAGTACCATTTGGAAAGTAGCAGTCTTAAAGCTTTGCCCAGTTTTATGCAGTGTGTTTCTAAACAGAGGGCTTAGTACACAAGCGCCGAATTGCCCTTTGTATTGTTTGACTTTGGGGAGTCTTTGAGCTCTCAATAAGCATTTCCTTCATTTCTAGGCAATAGACTGTAACATAGCAATGTAATTTGGATCATTTGTATTTTATTAATTTTTATTACTGCATTAAGGTTCTATGAAGAACTACCTGTTGCAGTTTTAGGACTTTTCCTTTTTTTAAAAGTCCTTTTATAAGTCATATTAAAGCATTTATTAAAGTGCTTTAAAGGTAACGAGTAATGAACTTTAGACAGAAAATCAGAAGTGATGTCTTCAGAAAAACATGAAAAGTATTTAAATGGTCCTTTTATTGAATAACCAAACAGAGAGAGATAAAAACCTTGCAAAATCTGAACTGTTTATAATTTTTTTATTTTTTTCAAAGGGGCAAAATGGGCTTTGCAAGTATTTGAATGGTTAAAAATTCTGGCGCACATGCCTTGCCCCATGGGAGAAAGATCGTCACATTTACTTCACCTCAGTTATTGCTGTAGGGATTAAATTATTTGTAATGCAGAAAGTGCTCTTGATAGAATAATTAGCTTTTCAGGGAACATAGCTTACACCTTTTTGGAGCTTATGTAATTAGGACTGAGGAAATAGGTTCATCACTACTGCTGCTATTTCATTACTGAGTAATCATTTGTCTCTAAACACACCACTCTTCGGAGAATGACTGTCTGTGGTCAGATATGCTAATTTGCCTCTCATTTACATTGCAGTGTGTTTAGCAGCATACTTTTTAGATGGGCAAATAAGTGCAGCTGAATTTTTAATTCCTTGTGTTGGCAAGAAGTTGGTCCAGTTTACAAAATC
The DNA here is from genome assembly GCA_035221455.1 of Xenops minutus. Lineage (NCBI taxonomy): Eukaryota > Metazoa > Chordata > Aves > Passeriformes > Furnariidae > Xenops > Xenops minutus. The sequence continues at coordinate 119,005,112 of JAWWEE010000074.1, forward strand.
AGAGGTGTAATAAGCAACCCCAAATAATTTCATCATATTCCAACCAAGAGATCCTTAGACAGATAACAAGAAGAAGCAAGTATTTTCTGCTTTATAGGGTTTGTGTATCAGAGGAGATGTGTTTTGTTAGAATAACAAGAAGCTGCCTGTCAGCCTGGACCTCAGACTGCAACTCAGCTGTCAGATGCAAAAGCACTCTCCTGCCCTCAGGTTTGGGTGTGCATCCCAGCTAAGCCTGACTACGTATCAGGATATGACCAGGGTACTCACAGCCTTCCCTCCCCCTGTGTCAGATGTTCCCTGTGCTTTGTTTTCTACTAGAAGAAAAATTTCGGTAGGTCTCTCAGTCACAGCTGGCAGAGAAGCAGGACAGCAAGGCACGTTGTGACACTCTCATCCTGGTCTTTTTGGTCTTAAGCTTTGGTCTGCCTAGTTTATTTAGAGGCGGTTTAGTGTAGCAGTTCACACAGGGTCATTCTGCCCACATGCAGTCTTCAAGGAGACTTTTAAGTGGAAGGGAAAGTAGCAAAAGAGTTTATGTACCTCCTGGTTCTTCCTTAAGCAGTGCATTTTTTAAGTAATTTGGGACTTCAGTGACTTATATCTACCTAAATCCATATGTAGGTGGAGTTTTTTGACTTAGACCATATGCTTTAAGTCACCACTAATATCCACTCTCATTCAGTACCGCTGGGTAAAACTCCTGAATTCATTTCACTTCAGAAAAATCCTTACATCCCACTGATTTGAGAGAGGCTTATTCACCTCCCTCACACCAGATGTGCTCAAGTGTATTACTGAATCAGTACTCCATTAGTAGTGAAGCACAATAGCAAAGATTAGCTTAGAAGTCAAAGATAAATAACACTTCCTGAGATAGCTACAAACCTGAGGCTTATGGTCTTTGCTTAAACTTTGGAGGGTGTGAGTAGTTTAAAGAGGCTGAAAGGGAAATGTATGCTTTGTTTAGAACCTTTTATCCAGACACTGAGGTCTTTTACTTAGAGCCTTCTTTGCCTGTAATATTGAATGTCTGCTGTGACTCCTGTATTATACAAAACAGAATTTAGTGCGCGTGATCACTAGAACCTTAAGCTTGTGTAAAATAGTCAGCTTCACAGAATAAAAAAAAAAAAAAAAATTTGTCCTGAAAAATATAACATGAACATGGGAGGTGGCAATGGGTAAGAATCTGATTTTCATTACAAGACACATAATTTTGGAAAGATTTGCTTTTTGCTGTTCTTCAGTATAGTGTCAAGACTTCATATACCTTCTTCATACAATTGCTGATTCTCTTTTGAGAAAGAAGCTAATATAATTTTTCATAAGTGGCTACTCTGCTGTCTGTCCTTTGGCAACTGTGTGGTCAACTTTCAGCAGAACTTTTGCCACACCTGACTCAGATATGTTCATCCTCCTGAAAGTTTCCTGTTTCCCTAGTGGTTCCTCTCACAGTGCTTCCTCACCTTGAAGAATACCTGCCTGCCATGGAGTAAAAGAGCAGCTGATAACAGGAGGATAAGAGGAGACAAAAAGCTAGTGACAAATGCTTCTTTCAAAGAAACCAGCACAGAAGATGCTTTCTTATCACAGGCCTGAAAGGAAAATAGTGAGCATGTAATCTGTTCTAACAAATGAGGAAAAGGCAGAGGTTAGAAACAAGGTTTCATGGGTTTTTTTAAAGCTAACAGGATGCCATGATTTAGCTAAAGAAGCAAATCTGATTACACAAAGTAGCTGAGAATCTGTTGCACTCACAAAGTAAATGAAAGCTGTGCTTTCTTGCAATAGCGTATTTCCCGCCACCTTCACTAAATAATCTCCAGGAATCAAAAATTTACTTGTATAACTGTCCCAGATCTTTGAATTGCACTTTGGAAGTGAAGAGGAAGCTCACTAATGATCTGGCTCATGCAATCTTGCATTACTTGTGGTTTTTGTCTTTCAAGCAATTATCTCTTCTCCACTCTGCTGAATAGTAGTACCTGCTGATGGAAAACTGAGGAGGTGGATATTAAGGCTGTTAAGGAACCTTAGTAAACAAGCAGATTAAAACTCTCAATTTCCTTTTAGACATGTGAACAGCAAAAAGCTTCCATGAAAATGCTGGACACTGAGGATCTGATTCCTTGCTGAAGCAAGGGTAATGGAAGGAAAGGCAAGGAAGCATTATAATCTGAGCAACAGATTCTATTGCAAGAGACTAAAGGACTTGAATAGTTTCCCGGACTTGCTTAGTCTTCCAAATTGAAGCCTATCTATAAGGAAATAACAGAAGTATCAATAGGTGTAGCAGGTGATCATGTTCTGTGACTTTGGAGGTGTTTCAGTTGTGTAGCTGAGGTTCCTTTATCCCTGGGAAAGCCCGTTCAAATCAGTCAGCCACTTCTCAATTACTTAAATGCCATCTTGTCGTTGTTGGGATGGACTCGATAAAAAGCAGGCGAAGATCCCGAATAGATAAAAGTGAAACTTCTCTCTCCTTTATTTTTTCACACAGCTACTTTTATATATTTCCTAAGTGTACGCGCACTAACATTATTGGTGCTCGTTACACACAAACAATCATCTATTGGCCACAGTTACAAACTACTGTCTCTGTACAAACTCGTCCAGGTTTCTTATCTTCTGCTTCTCCTGAGTTCTCTCAGTCTCTGCAAGTTGTTTATCTTTATGGGCACACAGCAGTCTGGCCAAGGTCAAATTCTTCTTGCTCTGTCAAGAAATCCACAGGCCTGGTGCAGTTTACCACACCATCTGAATCATATTCCAGAGTTTATTCTCCTTTTTCCTTCATTTCTATCTCACTGGGTTCTATTTTAGGCAGAAGTAAATGGAGTAGTGTGACAGTCCTTCACCAAAACACATCCACTCCTTTGCTCATAAAATAATAAACTGGGCTTCACAATATTCCATTGCCTGCAGGAAAAGTTGTGTCCAAAACAATTTTTCCTGATACTTTAGGTCAAACAAGTTTACAGAAATGCTGAAAGTCAGCACTAAGCTTCTGCTGGGGCAACAGGAGAATATGGTTTGGCTGAGATAGTCTTCCCCAGCAGAGCTAGCCATGAAGCTGCTTACTCTTGCAAGTCAAAGCTCCACATAATTTATTTTCACAAACAGGCCTACAGATTAAATGGTTGATTTCTGCTGCATCTTGTATAGATATGAGCTCTTTTACTGCCAGTAATTGGTAAGTATTTCAGCACTACTGGGATGGAAGACAAAAGATTAAATAGAAAATACTTTCTCTGCTATAGTTTTCACCTGTAAAGGAGCAGTATTTAGCTTCATGGAATTGTTCTTACATACTTCTAAGCACACCCAGGAAGAAGGTAGCAGTACTTTTCTAGATGCTTGAAACCCACTCCCAGGTCCTGATCAATGGCTGAAAGATATCCATCAGCTGCATGAGCTCTGCCTTGAGATAAAGAATAACAAAGACCAGACCTGGGAAGAGAGAGCAGAGCTTATTCAAGCCTAAACTTGGGAAATTTTATGTTAGTTTTTCCTGTTCTCTGAAAAGCAATGATTCACCAGAAATCTATAGGTTATCAATTAGTACAAAAGTCGGCCCATTTTTGGTTCGAAAAACCAATGTAACTCCTGATTTATAGCTAATGTCTTAGATTTAAGCTTGGCCAGGCATGTATCTTACCAACATATCTTGATTTTTGAAAAATATATTAAACAAACCCCAAGTGCCTAAATAGAATGCCTGTATTCAGAAGGAAGATTTAAAAAAGTGCAATTCATTCGCAAATATCACATGACATGTTCTTAGCCATTAGGGTAGAAAAATAACAGACCGAATGCCTGTCAGTGTGGAAAATTATATGCTATTTTGCACACAAATCAATACAGTAAGTGGGAAATCTTAGGTCTCCCAAACTCTCTGCAAATCTAGCTGCTAATTGCCTCAATTAATCTCTGATCCTGTTTCCACAAAATGATATGCTTAGAACAAGGAGAGACTGGCAGTGTTGCAGATGATTAGAGTATATTGCTTTAATGAGCCTTGCTCAGCCATGAGCCGTTAACTGACCATTAATCTTCAGAAGAAAAGGAGCAGGCTCTGCACTTACAGCAAGGAGAAGAAAAAACTTTGTAAACAAAGAAGCCTTTTAAGGAACTGCTAAAAATGTGATTAGATGCACTGGTGATTATAACCGTTATCCATCTGTGGCATATGCTAACATTTCTTCACCAAAATCCACCTTGATTCCTTATGCAGGCTATGAATTCAGCACAGATTTGCTTTCTGAAGGTATTAATGCTGCCTCACTCTCTTCTGAATACTTTGTAATCCAAACACAAGATGTGTCAAAGGAAGATACTCTGAAGAACAGTTCCATTGTCAAAATGTAAAAATAGGTAGATGTAAGGAACTGTTACTGAATATACAAACTGTGAAACAAAGGTGAAGATGAGGATACTACACATTTGCTTGGAAATTAACTATTCACTGGATGTGGATCAGGATTGCCTCTTCTTTTTATATACACAGACAAATCCTGGCAATTTACTGTATTTACCTACAGTAAATATGTACAGAGGACAAAGAGGAAACTACTACAGGAAGGCAAAGGACAGTTAAGGGTAATTGTAATAGGATTTCTATATATAGAAAGGATGTGAAGCCACTTTTAGCACTTACTCATTCTTTCCTGGTACAGGATGACAAACCGTCTGATGTTTCTTCAACAGTAGTTTAGAACAGAACCATTTTAAGGCTTTATTAGATTGTTAGTTTATTAAATGTCATGCAGTAGATCCTAGACCATTAAAACAAACACAGATCATAGATATGAGGCTGAATTTTGAAAGTTTGAAGGCATGAAAGAACAGAGGTAGAGAGATAAAACAATACTTCTGTACAGACTATTTTTTCTGTTACAAAAACCTGGAAATTAAGTCAGTTATGTATTTACTCTCAAGTGTTTAAAATACATTCTTCCACTAAACTTATCCAGGTTTGATTATTGGCTGTTCACAGCAATGAATACACAGGGACAGATGCTGATTTTATAAAATGTAGCACGGAGGGTTTCTGCTATGCACCAGCTAGAGACTAGGTGATTTTTATTTATCATTTGTATAGCTCCAGGAACATGCATGGAGTTTTCCATAACAAAGGAAAAGGTCAACTGCTGATCTGAAGAGACTAAAATTGTAATGAGGCACAGCACCCTAGAGCCATGATAAAACACAGGAGAACAGAGCAAGAGAGCACAGGAGGAAAAGAGTTTCCCTGGTGTTAGTGCACAGTGCTATATAGCTTACAGACTGTTTTTTTGCACAAACATGTACAAAAATGCATCAGCTAATGCACTTTTGAATTCTTAGCATTGGAAGGAGCCATCAAAGGGAATTCTCAAAAGACATGAAGGAATTTGTCATTATATTATAGAGGATGACACTTCTGATTCTGGAAGATGTGAAAACTTTGCTTATCAGTTTGGCAACAAACTCCTTGCCACAGGTGTGCTTAGTGCAAGCCTGGAGGAAAGGAGGTCTGATCCCAGCAAATCATGCTATTGAATGGCAAAGGTACTCTATGTACATATGACACTCTTTAACTAAATGTCTTATTTTAACTGTGTGTGTCTGTCCTTTCCATGACACCATTTCAGGGCTGTTAATATTACATTATTTATTTGTTCTTTTGAATAGCAAACCATGTGATATAGGAAGATCTATTTGATTTGTGTGGGCTATTAAAATAGGATACACTTCTATCACATGTAAATGATACGAAATGCCTCTTTGATGTGTGTAGTAATATGCCAGTTCGGTTTCTCTCTCCTGTGTCATCATGTTTTAGCCAGTCAAACTTTAGTTCCAACCTTCATAGGACCATGGGGTTACATTAAACACTACCTGCCACTCTGCACAGATTTTCTGGCAGAAAAGGTAGCTGCCATTACAGGTCTGTGAGCTGTGCATGGGCACTGAAATTATATATAGGAGGCACAATCATTATGCAAAGGCCTGAGGATAAGCTCCCATTCAGGACTACTCATTTTGTCTGGTAACCACAATAGACTATTTAAAAAAAAAAAAAATCACTGGCTGCCCAACACCACCTTCCCTTCCCTTCCCTTCCCTTCCCTTCCCTTCCCTTCCCTTCCCTTCCCTTCCCTTCCCTTCCCTTCCC
>JAWWEE010000074.1:119011466-119030230 GCA_035221455.1 Xenops minutus
CCTTCCCTTCCCTTCCCTTCCCTTCCCTTCCCTTCCCTTCCCTTCCCTTCCCTTCCCTTCCCTTCCTTTTTTAACAAGATTATCTAAGCATGTGTCTTGTGGAAAATATTAACTATGTGTTTCAAATAGCCATCCACATAGCTATCAAGCCTATGAGGGGGCTTTCTCATTTTTTAAAGAGTTTGTCATTCAACTCAGAGAAGACAAAATCTCACAGAATTCATGCAATCCTTTCCTCTGCTTTCTTACAGACAAGATCTTGCAAAAACAAACAAAACCAAAACAAACAAAAACTAAAAAAAAAAAAAAAAAAAAAAAAAAAAAGTGAAAACCTAAACAAACAAAAAGCCACACCAAAACCCAAATCCTATATTCTCTCTAGTTAATTTCCCACTCCCTTCCCATGGGACTGACCTCTGCAGTGTATTGTCTTATGACATAGTGTATTTCATATCTGAGGTGTACAGTAGGGCATGAAAGTATGAGATACCTCCTGTTCTTAAAAAAAGCAACCCAGAGAAGGGTGAGGGTATTTTCACTGAAGGATAAGAGTGTTTTGTCTTGGTTATGGAAAACAAAATCAGAATCAGGAGTGATGAATGACAAATGTGAAAAACCCATCTTCAGAGGGTCTAATTGATTTGATGGGATTTCTCTACCACACACCCTAGTACAATGTGGAAATAGATGTGAGCATAATGACATAGATTTCCAAGTGAAGCACAGCATTATAATTTGTAAATTTTCATGGTTTTGCCAAATTTTGTCACTAAGAATGTGCTTTTAAATCATCAAACCAAACATAATTAAATCTGCAGTTGAAGGTGGAAGGTATTTTTCCTTTTGAAGATGAATTTATTGCCTTGGGAAGGCATTGGATTGATGGATCTTGTAGTGCCCTGTTTATTCATAGAACAAATGACAAGCTTCCATCATTGCAGCTTTCTTCATATTCTCACAAAGAGCAGCCCAGCAAATCTACTTACAGCAATGATAAATATTTAAGACACAAGGTCAGAAATATACTGTAATTTTTCTGGTGACGATGTTCTGTTCTAGTAGTTTGCTTTTTTTTTTTTTTTTATGATCCTTCATATCAGATGACTAATGACCTTTGGGCTTTAGGTTTGTGCTGCAGAGTGACAGGCCTACAATGTAAATATATTCAGAGGCTCAGAAAATGAAGCATGCTCCAGCCAATGGCAAGGACAATCATTTCTAAGTCCATATGCTATGGGGAAATAACATACTGCACCAGTGACAGTTCAGAAACGTCACTTACATAATTTACTAGCCAGAAGTTGCTAAAAGGAGCTGTTTAATGAATACAATGGTAAGCAAGTAACTTTTAGCCCTGCTTCAAACACAGGGTACTCTAATCAAGCATCCAGTATTCCAAATAGGTATTTTCTCTGTATCTCAAAGAAAAATAGCATGTTGTTCTAAAAGAGGCCATCTTTCTGCCCCAGCATATCTCTTCTTATTTTTTTCTCTTTTGAGCCTCAACTGTTCCCGGGTCATGCTTGTCTCTGCCCTTCAGGAAACACAGTCAATCCTTCTGCTCATCCCAGCCCGCATTAGTAGCTGTTATCTGCTGGCATTAACCAGCATTGCTGGACTGCAGGACTGAAAGGGAGAAGCTTTCTGTGACTGTGCAGAAGCCTAGCACCCAATTCCTTCATTTTGTGGCTGCCCATTCAGCAAACCCTGCTGTGCAGGCACTGTCACCACAGTTTCCCCAGATCCCTTTCACTGGCCTGCACGCTAGAAACTTCCATATTCAGTTGGCTTTCTAAGTATCCTTTTGGATATGGCCTCTAAGTTTTTTTGTTTGCCTATCAGTGATTTATTTCTGCCATATTAATAAAACTATAAAAATGAGCATGCGAAAGCTTATTTTGTTACGATAAAGGTTTCTTCTCTTGTTTAAACTTAGAAAAGCTCTAAAAAAATGAGAGGTATTTTCTGGTAAAGAGGCATTTGTTGCTGGATATAATGTATTCTCCTCACAGTTTTCAGGTAACAACAGTGAGAGAAAAGTGTCTATAAGAAAAAGAAAAGAAAATTGTTAGCAATCAGGCTAGTATAGCATGGAAAAAACTACAAGAGCGTCTTGGGAAATTTCAAACAATAAATATTTCCTAAGTAGTCTTTTGTTTATAGTTGTATTTCTTTCTTATTTTCACTCTGACTATTCTCAGTTTCACAAACCCCTTTCAATAGTTATGCATCACATCTGCTGAATTGTTCATTCCAAAGTGTGTTTGAATTTATTATCTGTATTACCACTTGACACACACAAAAAGAAAAGAAATGGTCGTCTTCAGATGCAATTTATGGTTATGATAATTTTTCTGTGTGTTTTTACTTTCGGGGCTAAAATCAATTTCTACCGTATCTAGCAAGTCAGAACATGTGCCTTCCAGTACTTAGTGGTAACAAGATGTTCTTCTACATGGAACGTAAAACTGGCCTTCAGAATGGGGATTTTACAGCAGTAAAGTAAAACTAAAAATTATGGTAATTGCTTTCCATAGGTTACATTATTTATTTATGAGCCACTCCACACCTTTTTTCTGTTTATTGGGGGAATTCTGAAAAATAATAGGAGTTATTGTTGCACGTACAGAAATTGCTTGGTTTATCTAGTTAGCTCAGAACTAACAAGATTGAAGATGTGGTAGCTTGTGATTATGTTTACCAAAGAACTATTCCTACAAAGCTGCTGTATATACTGAGATTGCTAGTCCCGCATCTTCACGGCAATGCTTTGGAATTCTACATGCAAGTCTCTGCTGGTAGGGAAAATGAGCCCAGAACGTAAATGTCAAGGGAAATTATTTCTAACTTGTCCACTACTAGTAGATTATACAATTCACATTAGCAGCATTGAAACTGCAGGCTGAGCCACCACAGAGGGTCTTTACTGATAAGATCAAATATCAGTAATACAAGCTCTGTGAAAAGCCTGAGAAATTCTGGAGCAAGACCTTACCCTTGAAGGAGGAGAATCAGATTAAGGAACACTTAAACAAACTGGACATACACAAGTCAATGGGATCTGATGGGATGAACCCACAAATCCAAGGGGTCCACATGATGTCACCACAAAGCCACTCTCAATTATCTTTGAAAAGTTGTGGTGATCAGGAGAGGCTTATGTGGACTGGAAGAAAGCAAATGTCACTCATGTCTTCAAGAAGGGCAAGAAGGAGAATGTACAGACTGGTCAGCTACACCTCAATCCCTGGGAAGGTCAGGGAACAAATGATCCTGGAAACTGTTTCCAACTATATTAAGGACATGAAGGTGACTCAGAGATGGATTTACAAAGGGGAAAATCATGCTTAACTACCCTGATATCTTTCTGTAATGACATGACTCTCTTGGTGAATATGAGATTAGTGAATGTTAATAAGGCTTTTGACTCTGTCATAACATTATCTCAGACAAACTGATAAAAGGCAAGTTAAGTAAGTGGCTAGTGGACAGGACTAAAAACTGGTTGAACTGACACACTCAAAGGGTTGTAAATAGCAGCATGAAGTCCAGCTGGGGGCCAGTCACAAATGGTGTACTCCAGGGGAAATACAGGGGGCAATACTGTTTGATATCTTCATTAATGACATGGATGATGGGAAGGAGCTCAGCCTCAGCTGTGGATGATAAAAAATTCAGATTGTTTTATACGCAGGGGGTTGTGTTCCCTTTCATAGAGACTGACAGGGTGGAGAAACGAGCCAACGGAAATCTCATAAAGTTCAGCAAAAGAAAAGTTCAGACACCTGTACCTGGGAAGGAACAACCCCTAGCACCAGTATATGCTAGGGGCCAGATCTCTGGAAAACACCTTTGCAGAAAAGGAACCTAGTGTCCTGGTGGACACCAAGTTGAACATGAGACAGCAATGTACCTTTGCAGCAAAGAAGGCCAACAGCATCTGTGCTGCATTAGGATGAGTGTTGTCAGCAGATTGAGGGAGCCTCAGGGCTCCACAGACCTGGACTCATGTATGCACTTCTGGACTTCCCAGTGTGAGAGAGACACAGACAGACTGGAGTGAGTCCTTCAAAGGGCCACAAAGAGGACTGAGGCATTAAAACATCTATAAAACAAGGAGAGGCTGAAAGCTGGAGCTGTTCAGCCTGGAAAAGGGAAGGTTCAGGAGTAACTATCCATGTGTACGAACACCTGTTTGGGGGAGTGGATAAAGAAGGCAGAGCCGGACTCTTCTCACTGGTGGCCAGTGACAGGACAAAAGGCAATTAGCAGTGATTAAAACCCTGGATATGCCATTTAAATATTAAAAAATATATATAAAAAAGAAAATCCTGTGAGAGTGGTCAAACACTGAAACAGGTTGCCCAGATGATGTGTAGTCTCTAACCTTGGAGATTATTAAACCCTGACTGGATACAATCTTGACCAACTTGGTCTAGTTGACCATGAGCTGCTTTGAGAATGTGGCAGGAGGTGGTGGTGGTATAAACTAGATGATATCTAGAGGTCCTTTCCAACTTTCATAATTCTCTGATTCTTTAAAATCATGGTTCTGGAATAGGTTGGTGAGTTTTGTTTTCAACTTCATTTTTGGGAAAAATGTAGCAGTAGAAGCCACTACATATATCTAGTCTGAGGATACCCCAGTGAATAATATGAAATTACTTTTGCAATGAAAAAAATGAACTGTACTCTTCCCATACATATTATCCATACATATTAACCTGCATTATAGTAGTGTGTAGTATAGCACAGCATAATATGGTATATACAAGCTAAGAGAAGGTTAATATGTTGTGCTTATTACTTAATCTTAATTTCTTTATAGAATTATATGCAAATTACTGATTCTATGAAGTATCAGGATATATCATGATCATCAGAATTCATATTCATTCCACCTAAATGTCACACCCTTAACTTTGATGAACTCATTTAAAAGTGTCACAACATCATCCAGCTAAATTCAGCGTTGAGGGAAGAGAGGCAGTCCTCCTTTTGTGCCTGAGCATGTACAAGTGGCCCAGAAGATATTCTGCACATCCTGAGTCAACCTTGTTTTCAAGGATGTGGGTATTACTTTGCTGTGCATTGGAACACATCACCATTGTGTTGGATCTGTTAAACATTTGTGCTGAGATTCACCCATCAGAAACAAAGTGGCATTTAAATTGGGAAGGTCACCATTTCAACAGGTGACCCAGATCACAAGTGCATAGTCATGTAGTATCTCCAAAAGTATTCTAGTGTTTTGTCCAGGTACTTAAGGCTCAATTTGCAGTTTCCAATTGAGACAGTCAGAATTCTATTTTTTTAATCATTAAAACAGAAGAAAAGGCATGGAGAAAATATTTATTTAATTTTCTTTTCTCTCTAAATTTTCCTCGGTAAAGTCTTGCCCATCCATTCTAGTGATCAATATTTATAATACATAATGAACACTGGTGAAGTACCTCCAGGATTCATTCAAAATTCTGCATCTACTCCTAATTTTGATGTATCAATATTATGTGATTAACTGTTCTAATTTAAGTCAGTCTAGAGACCCTTTTATTTTGACGTTTTTTCCTGAAGGAAAGGTCCAGTGTAAGGTCCAGTAATAATTTTATTCTTTTCTTCTTTCTCTTGATTCTATTAATGCTTGACCTTGCTAAATGGGTATAAATTACAGTACAATATTACATTAAAAACATTTCTGTATAACTGAATTTGGAACTGAACTGACTGTGTTAGATGTTCCCCATTTCATCTTCCTCACAAAAAGAATTGTTGAAACGAGATCAGGTTGGTGAGGCAAATCAGGAAATACTGTGAGTTGATTTTTAAAAAAAACACAAACACAAAGAACCCTGGGAGGCGTGTTCCAGGTATTTCATCATATTGAATGAAAAAGAATTACCCTGTATGTATATTTTATACAAGTACCTGAAATCCTCAAAACCCATGGGTTTTTACCATGTACATAAGCATTTTCATTGTTATTTTTGAGCTTTCTTTCTTGCCACTCTCCATTGGTGAGATTCTCGCACAAATCAGTGGAAATCGAGAATACTGACATAATTGAAATTAAAGTCTTGGACAGAGCACTATGCACTAAAAAAGAAGGGAACCCAACATGACACAGTGCATAAAAGATATGCATCAAAGTGTATTTTTCAGTAGATTATTTCCAGCCCGGTTCAAATGCCTCCCGACTGTATGCTCTTAATTACTTTAAAAAGCACTAGCAATCCAAATTAAGCTCCAGGAGTATGATGTCTGAGTCAGGCTTTCAGAGCAACATAAATTCATTAAATCTTCCACACCAATCCGTTTTGTTACTTTTGGCACATCTGCAATTTTTTGTGTAATAAAACATTGCATAAACGGTTTAGTAGATTGAATTTAGCACCATGACAGCAATGTAGCCCACAACTCTGAATGCTCCTAAATGAAGCCTTTGTCATTCAGATTTGTAGGTATTTAACAGGGATCTCTCTCTGTATAAGCATACATACATACACATACATATATCTAGATATGTGTGTGTGTATGTGCACCTTTGTGTGTATGTGTGTGTATAGTTTATATAATGCTGGCGTGTTGCATTTGAAATAGAAGAGGGGCTTTACTTTTCATCATTTCACAACCCATACAAAATGAAATGGAGAAAAGACCCAACTGCATAACCAATTTCATCTTTTGGAAATAATGTTGGAATTGTATTGGAATGACACTTATGAGGAGAGCAAAAACAATTCATTCCACTGCATGGAACACAAATGAGTTAGAAATGTATTTTAACCATCTGCTGCTCTCATGAAATCTAGGTATTTGCAAATGGCTGTTTTGAGTAAGAGTGAATCTGAGATTTGGTGACTTTACTTCCCAGCCTCTAACCTTGAGACAATGTTCTGCTACTTTAGATGTACTTTTTTATACATTTTAGGTTGCTCAAAATACCTAAGAGTACATGAATATAGGAAAAGCTGTGAAGATCTGGAATTACCTCTTTGTAAGAGAGAGTTCAAATGGTAATTGCAGGTAGTCATAGCCAATACTTTAGTCTCTTGCTTGTGATTCAAATGCTCCCTATCACTGTGAAATATTAGCTCTTAAAGTTGTAGGCTCGTATCTTTTAAAATTAAGCTCACACTGGGGGAATTATTTTATTCTGCCATGAGAGGCTACCACATAATCTGCTATCTGAAGTGGCTCATTATATGTAAAGTTTCTGCTTCAATGTGCATAGCCTCCCGCACATGTCCTGGAGAAATGCTGCCCATTGTTCTGAACTGCACAGTTTTATCTGTTGCGAAATACAAACTTCAAGAGGTCCCCACCTTTTGTCTTCTCTACCAGCTCTATGGTAATGCTGGGAGCAAACAGCAGCAGTTCTCAGTTGTATTTCTGCTCAGAAAGCAGCTGTTAGCTTCCTAGGTGTTATTTATGCATCTGTCATGGCAGTTAAGTGTTATATAGTTTAAGAACCCCTGGACCAAGCAAAGTAATTTCATTTCTATTCAAAAACTAAACATTTTTTTTTTGTTCTATTCAGAACCAAGCAGCATATGTTTGCATCCAAGAACCATTTTTAAATTAGGATTAATCATAAAGGGAAAACAATGCAAGTGCTGCACAGACTCAAACTCCTGATCTAATCGAGGCTTTTGATGGTGTGGAGGTGGTGTTTTTTCTTTCCATGCAGTTTCGATTCCTTCAGCCAGCAACCCCTGTTGCACAACTACTGCAGAGCCCATCCTGCTCCAAGTGAGAGCTAACTTCCACACCTGTGGAGATACAGAAAGATGGAAGTTCTTGCTCAAAGGGCTTGAGATGCAACCTTCCCTAGACCTTGAAGTAGTGTAGGCATATTTCATGGACTGTCATGCAGATCAGATAATTTGGGATTTGGTGACTGCTCCAGAGACAAACTAGCAGAGAAAATCCGCTTAAGTGGCCATTAATATTTAATAAACTTTATTCAAGTGACATCTGTCAACCAGATGAGCTTCATGGGCATCTGTTGTTCCCTTGGTTTGGTTTATCTATCGGAGATATGGATGAGGTACCAATATTCTTGGTTCATTTTTCAACACTATAAATAGTCTTGTGTGCAAGCAATTGCTTAAGCTTTCAGCAGTAACATATGGGATCCCGTAAAGATTTGACCTCTTGTCTATCAGCATAATATCAGCTGTTCTCATATGTTTCAACTCATCATTCTGAAGATCAGCTGTAAAAGGCATTAATAGGGCATTTGTATTGAAAGGACTCAGGAGTTCCTTTCCTGATTGCATTAAGGTCATTAAGGCTTCTGCTTTTGTAGATGCTGTAGTTAAGATAGATAACCACACACAGATACATGCCCATACAGGTTATGTCTTCTTATAAATTTCTGAAGTGGAAGCTTATAAATTGGTAAACAGGAACTGTAATGAACTAACAAAATGTAATGAAAAGGTAGTCCAGTGAGAATAATTAATAATGTCAGTCTTCCAGCTTGGCAGGCTAATGGGGAGCAAAGGAAAAGGATGTTTGTTTTTTTCCAGTTCAAGGTTTTAAACAGACTTTTCTTCAAATGTGATACTTACAGCTTCTTTCTACCATGGAAGATTGTATAAAATAAATATATTATTCACGTTTTCATGGGTTTGGCAGAACTTCTGAAAACAAGTGTCTTTTAGGAGGGAAAAGAAGGAAAAGCCAATGATTTGTTGGAAATACTATATATTTGTTAGATGTGGGAGAAAGTGAACAGAATTAATATAAGCCACTGCACCCAATTGAGATTTATGAACTCTGATATTCCACAGCCTTCTCCAGGAGCTCTTTGCATTTGAATCTCTTGAAAATTAAATAGCTTGTATTTAGAAATCCCACCTGGCTTTCAATTTCAGGACTTAACTGCAAGTTTTGATAACGCACAGGTGATCAAAACTTAAGGCAATAGTAATGCACAACAAATTTCATTCATAACTTTATTTAGCTAAAACTTCTGACATGCTTTAATAAATAAGAGAAAATGTTGGCATTTTATATAAGATATCTATGCCTATATATTTCATACTTCATTTCTTTTGCTGCGATGTCTATGTGCTACTTGAATAAAAAATGAATGATAAATGTTTAACCAGATATTTCACTGGAAAAAAAAATTCATTCCATCACTAAATTTCAAATTATACTGCTGCTACCATAATTCTACCGAGTCAACTTTTAAAGATTTGGGTTGGGTTTTTTTTAAGATTTCCGTTAAAAGCAATGTGATTCTTACAGCTAGGATTACTATGGTGGTCAGATTCTAAGGCATATCTTGTTGATTAAATTATGGATCAGAAATTTTATGATGATTATATTGCAACAACACACATATATTCTTGTTTTAGCTATTTGACCAACTCCAGCATTCTCAACCAGCAAAAGGCGTATTGGTTTATCTGACATAACTAGAGCAGTATACCACATGCCTTAAAAGGTCTTATCTACCTCTAACTTCTATACTTCAGAGCAATTAAATTAATTCAAATTTACCACCTCCTAAAAAAAGGAATCCCACCCAATAATTACTGTAGAGAGTCTAGAAAGAGAAAATTTAAGAAACAGCTAAAGGCTCACTCTTTTAATCTGCTTTAAAATACCAAACTGAGGTAGGATTTTAATCCCTGACACCTACTTTACATGGGCTTTTGGCTCATGAAGTTAGCGAGGATATTCCGACTGAGTTCTATGGATCAGGATAAGGATTTGTGCACTGCAGAAAATACATTAGGCTAGGTGTAGTGAATTCATTCACAGCAGGCACAGCATGCTGCAGTTGAATCTGTTGTCATCAATGGGCCAAGGTTGCTTAAGTGCTAATATGATAATTCCAACTTCTGGTAACAACAGATTAATATGATGCCTTTGCTTTAGTAATTGTTGCTTAAAATTGA
Source organism: Xenops minutus (assembly GCA_035221455.1). Classification (NCBI taxonomy): domain Eukaryota; kingdom Metazoa; phylum Chordata; class Aves; order Passeriformes; family Furnariidae; genus Xenops; species Xenops minutus. Next base: position 119,021,381 of record JAWWEE010000074.1, read on the forward strand.
CTTGCAAATTAATGGAAATTTGGTGAAACTCTTTAGGAATTGTAACACTCTCTGGAAAAAAAAATACACAATTCATTCCTAAAGTAAATCTGATAAGCAAATAATGTAAGCCATTTGTCATATTCAAAAGCAATTGGCAACTCCAAAATAAATACTACTTTTCTACCCAGCTACAAAGTTAGAAACTAAATGAATTTTAATAAAAGAACAATGCTTTGCAATGGAGAGGGGACTGCAGCTTTTTCTTTTTGACAGGGTATTTCAGAGGAAACATGTTTCCCTTTGATTTAAAGACAAAAAACATAAGCTCTTTCATCCCAGCTTCCAGATCTGGTGTGCAGCTAGTGACCCTACTAATACTGCTGATGTTTAACACTTTCGATGCAACTTTTTTTGCACGTTTTGATGTTAGCAATCATATTGAAAAACTAACTGTAAGTGGAAGGATCAGACAATGCAAGTACATCTGTTCCTCATTTTCTTTACTGGCACCATTTTACTGTTTGGCTCTCTGATTTCCACTGAGAGAGATTTGGAAACTGTATTCCTCCTTTACGGTTTCACATGCCTTTAAGGGAATCTCTTACCCAAATCATGCTGCTCTGAAGCAAGCCTCCTGCAGATAAAAATGCACAGAAATTGCTGTTTATCTTGTTGAGTTACATATAGTAGGCTTCCCCCAACAGATTCATTAAATATGTACAGTAACATCACACAGTTGCTATGAGTGCTTTCTCTTGTAATTCAGATTTGGTGTCAGATTGTAGCTGTAAAATGTATATTTGAAAGTGTGTTAGTAATAGGGATGAAAATGTCTGTTCTCGCTCAGTCCGAGCACGTGGACAGGTCACTCAGAAGTCCCTCCCCTTTTGGAAGTGTCAGTAGGGGCACCTGTACAGAGGTGGACATCATGAGCAAATCTGGTCTAAACATCCTTGTCCCTGCTTTTAGACTTCATCGTTCTGTCCATATAACTTTTCTGGAGTGCATTATCAAGAATAATGATTTCATCTCAGACAAAGGTGGTCACATTCTGGGATTATGGAAAGAACCTGGAAATGAACCAGGGTATGGAAGTGAAGCAGAACGCTAATTTTTTGAGCATAAGCATATCCACAACCAGTGATGTTAGGCCTAATGGAAGATGGTATATCTCCCTCAATCACTGTGAGCTAATATAGTTCCATATTTCTAAATAATTCCAGTCTCATATAAAACTAGATTCTCATTTTCTGTCTTAATGGAAATATTTCAAAAGGATATTATGGGTTCTCTAATATGAACAAGAGCTCAAAGATGAGTGTTTTCCTAGATGCTGAAAATTCAGTTCAGAAGTCAAGATCCCAGATTTTGCAAAGCACCTGAAGTATTCCTGTGCTTTGACTCCTTAATCTCCACATCGCATGCATTTCTCCATCTCGAATGACAGCAATAGCAGTATTGCCAGTTACTTCCTTTCAGGCTAGCATTAGCTTTTCTGTCATAATGTCAAACGTATTGTACTGAAGGCAACAAATCACCTCTGTCCCATTTCTTAGCCTTCAAAGGAGCATGGGACAATTATAGGAGCATGGGACAATTATAGGAGCATGCACTTCCATGACTACTAAAATAAATCATTTGGAAAAGAAAAACAAACCTCAGCCGCGGTGCTGTTGCTGTGTTTCTATTAATAGCAGTGAAATACATCACTGTCAGATAGCTTCTAGGTATAGTAAAACAGGTATTTTCCCATAAAAATGTGCTTCTCATTAGACTGCTTGCAGAAAAATAATTGGGCACGAAGGACCCAGAATAAAGCAGAAGCAGTTATAATCTGCAAGATCAATAATAAATAATCCTTTTGAAAGAATATAGCTGTATGTTTACATCTCAGAGAAACCATATATAACAGTATGTAGTAATATTACATATATCCCTTATACACAGTGGTTCCAATTTAGTCCAGGTGTAGCTGCTTGGTGCCTGAATTTTGCTGTCCTCTTCCAGTACTGCTGTTATTCTCTGTAAACTACTAAAAGCCACATGGCTTTGTCATATATATTCCACAGTAAAAGACTTCTCAAGACTATTTACTTTGTTTTGATTAGCACTTATCATTAAATAATAACACAAATCTTTTTCTTCATTACTTTCTCATGCAATGCTATCCCTTATCACAAATATCTTGCAAAATAAAGATTCACATTGCCCTTAAAGCAAATATTTGGTTTTCTGGTGATGGTGGGGGGGTTTTATGTTGCTTTCAGGAAGTAGAAGTATATGTAATCATTGTGTTGATAGAAGCAGCTGTAAATACCCCAAAGCCTCCATTTCAGGTCTTTATCGTAAATTGCCAGATGCTGGCAGTTAAAGGAAAAAATATATGTATTATGAAATTGTCAGTTAGGAAAGATACTTCCTGAGGCATAGCCAGAGTATAATGTATTTGTTCCATGTTCAAGGGTTTTTTGAAGATTAATTTTACTGTCCATAAATTTGCTGCTGATAGCTGCATTATAGCTGTTCATACCTGACAAATTTATTTTTAGGTTTATTCCTTGTCTTAAGCCTGATTGAGCTCTAGAAACTGCTGTTTAATTGCAGTCATGGAAACCCCTGGGGTTTCAGTGGCCTGGCCCTCAGTTTGGCAATCGGGAAGATTTGAGAGATAATTTGGTCCTTCTTTTGCAACTACTCAATGCTTACTTCCCCTTCTACAATCAACTCCTCGTTGTTCATACATATGGGAGGAAACTGTGTCTAATAATAAGCCATTCCAGGGTAAGGCCTCATATTTCTACTGTGTAGTGTTCAGCTTGGCTCCCAGGAATGGCCACCCTCTGAGGTGGAACCAGTGACACAGGACTGATGACTCATAGACTGACCATCTATGCCTCTCATTACAGTGCATTTGGAGCATAAATGAGGGCAAAAAACCAGCTCACCTATGGTGAGCATAACAGTAGGAGAAACAGCCACAGTGTATGGAAGTATGAACACACAGGGAAACTATAACACATATTTGTCCTTGAGGCAGTGTGCTCCCTCCAGCTGAAGAAGTTCTGTTTCCAACACTGACTTGGGTCTCAATGGAAAAAAAAGCCCCAACGTACCAGTTTGGTTCATATGGGAACAGCTGTTGTCCATAGTAGGCAACATTTTTCTTCTCTAAGATAATATGCTTATGTAATTTAATAAGTATGGGGGACAACCACAAATCCTAACAGTTTCTGTAGGGATTTCTACCAAGGGAGCACCTGACCAGGATGGAGCAGCCCACAAAAAAAAACTCTGATGCAGTTCAGGGCTCAGTGTGGGTCCAGTCTAGCAATTTTTCTCCCTGATCCTAATCCAGGATCTCAAATGCAAAGATATCCAGGAAAACAGAGCAAGAAAATTAGGTCCTTGGATTTTAAATATATGGATTATTGCCATAGGACAACAAGAATAAAGCTAGGAAACAATTAATAGAAATCTATCACCTTCTTAGATAATTACTAAAATTCAAGAAGTTATAGGTTCTGAAATAATACATCTTCATTTTATATATATTTAAAATAATAGAATTTTAATATCATGTTAAAACTGCTGATCTTTTCTGACAATATTTTATAATAGCTATATATATTTATATGTTTCTCAAGTGATGAGGAAAATACAGATGTCTGAAGAAAATTGCACCGTTTTCAATTATTCAGTTATTCATCACATTGAATGTTTCAAGTAAACTACATTACTACTCTTGATACCTGTAGATGCAGAAATAATATCATCTTACACATTTGTGAAGCAGAGAAGATAATTCATCTATCACAACTTGGAATTTCCAGACACATTGTGTAGAAATTAAATACTCTGTACTGTTCTGTAAGCTGCTTCTGAGAGCCTACCCATGGGATAAAGAAAGCTGTACTAAATTTATTACATTTTTTAGCTGAATATCCATAGAATCTCACCAATTCCCCTTATGGCCTCTTAAAATCCTATGGGACATTTCCATAAAGATGATTTTCAAAATTGGTTAGCAGCCAGTGCTCTCACCAAAGCTTCTGTCAGCTTAGGTTGGTCAGAAATCATCAGGGTATGCTGAGAGCATTAAGTCGACATTTTTACATTCCCATATATTCATTTCATGTGAAACAAATGGTTTTTTTTACTGAATATGTGTTGTGACAACAGTAATAGCGTGTCCTTCCCAATAACTGCATGATAAAACAGAGACATCTACTGGTTAAAATACGAAGTAAGAAAAAATATCAAGACTTTTGTGGAACGCTAGACTAAGGTTTGTCAGACTGCCTTCCTCTGCTCCCCAGTCAAACTTACTAAAATACTCAAACTCGACTTGTGCAGTCTGGTTAAAGACAACAGCAAACTTCCCTTTGATTTCTTAAGAACAAAACTAGGCCCTGTGACACAGATAGACCATAAATGCTTGAAGCCTAATAGATGTTTGTGACCAAACAAAACCAGTGTTTTGTCTACAGCAGGGAATATTCAGCTCCTCTTCTGCCAGACCCCCAGTTTATGATAAAACAGACACTCCTTGAACACCCTGTTCAGCCTTGCTGTTTGTGCTGAAAGCAGAGTCTGAATTACAGCCCTAAACTGAAAGGTCCACATAACTTACAGGCATTTTCTCATATAGCATCACATTAGTCTGAACTCACAGCAGTATGAGTGGTACCTTTTAATAGTATTTTAATAATAGATAATATATTGTGTGCATCAGGTCCTTGTTCAATTACAGTTTCACCTTCCTAAATATATGATGTGAGGACATTTATATATTTCTTTGAAGAGCTCTGGTACTCTGTGGATATGTTACAGCATACATCAACACCTTAAAAAGGGATTGAAACTGGAGTACTACAGGTGAAGTTTCAAAAGTAATTCTGGAGGGGCATCCAACGTAAGGAAAAGTTTCTAACCCAGTTTCTGGATCTGGACTCTGTTGCTCAGGATCCAACACGGCCAAAGAACTGTTGTCAATCTGATGCCTACCTTTGCAAATTTTGACTGTGTAGCCACAGCAGGAGGTAAACCTCCTAGCAGCACAGCTTTAAAAGTCACTGAAGAAAACATTCCTACCACGTGAAAGACAAACTTGAAGAGGAAAGTTAGGAGGTCTACTCGAAATATGTAGCTTTGTTCCCAGATCTATCCCATGAGTCTTATCATGGTAACTCTACTAGCATTGTGTTTCCATGGGTTAAAAAAATTCAGAATAGGAGCACTCCAGTAAAATGCAGGATGAATATTTATTGCACCTTCAAAGGCTCTGCAAATCTGTGTCTAGTTTACACATTTCTTAAAGTACTGTGTTTCCCAGCAAGCTGTCTAATGCACTGGAGTGCTGTTTTAGCTGTCAGCATCAAAAACCATTCTTACTGCAAAACATCCTTTCTAATAGAAACAAGATTAAACAAGAAATGTTATAAAAGCTCCGTCACCCAAATGAATTTTGTTTGGCTAACTCTCACCCAACTATTTTAATCAATTCTCCAGCTGCTTTGGATCATGGTAGGGGAATTCAGATGTTGAATTCTGTGGGTTTCTTCAGCTTTAGTATTGCTCACTTGAGTTCTCCATTTGATTTCCGATGATGTTCATATTTAAGCTGCTTAAATATTTTATGCAAGATTCACAATTCTCATGCTGCAACAACTGCACTAGCTTTGCTGTCCTTGATGGTTTATTTCAAACTTGTTTAAATAAGGCTCCACTCCATCTGAGTCTACAGTGTAGACATAGCCTGTGAACCCTGCCTTTTACTTTACATTTACAAAATACATTGGCTTTACTAGCTATTTAATTTGTCTTCCTCTGGAATCTCAAGTTCTCAGCTTTTCTTCTCAGTAACACATCTTTATGCTACTGAAACTGGTGGGAAATTTTTATAACACATCTATATCTAATCAAATGAATTTTCTTTATTGATTGCATTATGGTGAACTAAATTGCTGCATATTTTTTTTATCCCCTAGAATTGACCTTCCCTATATTTGTATTTAACTTTTAAGGTTTTATTTAAGAAAAGAGGTTCTAAAATTTAAAAGTTAATCAAGAGCAATATGCAGTGAACCATGGATAGGAAAAAAATACTTTAAAAAAACAGTAGGAGATTGAATAATTCAGTTCCTTCTTTCATAGGGAAGTTATGAATGGATTATCAAGGAATATAAATTGACATGAAACCAAGATAGAAAAAAATATTTTTAAGGTGTGAGTAAAGATTATATCTGAATTTTGTGCCTGTCTTAATTTCAAATAAGTCTGAGTAGCAAATCCCTGATAGATAACAACTGCCTTCAGGTGGGTGGCCATCCATACTCACTGCATTATATGACTAAAATAAAAAAGTCTTAGTGGTAAAAAAAGATGGTGGAATGGAAATAGTATTTTTTTTTTTTAAATAATATACTTGTCAGCAAATTAGACTCAAGTGTACAGTCCTGGTTAATAACCTGAGGTGTCAGCCATAAGCAAATTCCATTAAAACTAAATGGCAAATACAAACAGTGAGAACCAATAGTTTAAATTCCGGATTCTACTTCTTAAAATCAGTTACATCCAGCTTTCTGCTCTAAGTTGAATGTTAATATCAATATTAGTAGCATGAGAATAAATCTGTATGTCAGGTGTGTTGATTTCCCCCATTATATCCAGTCAGCAGCCTGTGCTAAAACTTTTCAGAGCTGAACTCTTGGGGTTGGATTTTTCGTTACTGCTCCTTGTTTAGCTTCACCGTGTTTTGCTGGGTATTTGTAATGACTCACTAAATGGCAAGCAGTAAAAAGAACTATCTCGCCTCTGGTGAGATTCCAACCCCTTTCTATGGTATTTTGCCCAAGAAACAAATATTATGTCAGAGGTACCTTTATTTTTTCCAGAACTATCTTTCTAGATTTTATGCTTTGCATACTTTCATATATTTAAGGTGACAGAATAAAAGGGGGTTGCGGTGCAGGCCTTTGCCGCGGCCCGCATTCAGCACCGGGGCCGGGGACAGCTCCCGGCCGGCCGGCAGCCCAGCTGCTGCTGGAGGCGACCTCCCCGGTTTGGTTTAGGAGCTGGGCTCTTTTGTTGTGCGTGGGGTTTTTCTGGAAATGGAATTCCTGTAATGAAGGCAATGTTTTTGTACGTGCATGCAGCACAGAACAGGTCTTGCATATGGTCTGCTATGACAAAGAGTTGAAAAGTGCAAGCTCCTTGTCATGACTGATGCAAATTTTGAAGATTCTAGTGCATTCACCTAAGTAATAATACTCAGCTTTCGCTACCCAAAAATTATACAGCCAATACAAAACACAGCCTAAATGTAAGAAACATGCCAGAAGTTTAGAAAACTTGTGAATAAGGGCAGTCAGGGACTTTATTAAAGACATCTCTTTCATTTTTGATAAATATAGCTGACTTTCCTACACACATGGGCAGATTGTTCCATTAAAAATAATCTTTAGGAGGTCAAAAAGCTATATATAAATAAAGCCTTTAACATTACTCTTGCTGTCAATTTTTTGTGTTCATTTGTAAGGGGGATTTAAATCTGTCCCATTGTTATAGAGCAGAGAAAGCATTAGTTAGATATACTTTTTATTTTCACTGTAAATTACATTACATTAATTTTTTTAATTGATTAAACTAGTCACACTATAATTTCAGGTACTAGCTCTACTTATGTCAATAATATGACAGACACTCATGGGCTTATTCAATTCCTAGTGAAAAAAATAAAGCAATTTCCATTGACTTACATTTACTCTGGATCTGCCATTTCTTCTACATTAAGTCCTAGGGGACAGTTTGCTATTTATCATGAAAGAATTGATTTCATGTCTCCAGCTGAGCTAGCCTTTTGCTGTTCAACAACAATAAGAAAATATTAGAGCTGACTTGATATGGGGTTTAATCTGTTAAACAAGAAACAAAGTAATGCCCATTAGCTTTGTGCTAATTCAATATTCAAGGTTGTCTCCGTTGATGCTGAACTGAATATATATGCCTCTTCCCAAAGTATGAAGACTGTCTTCATCTGTGACTACTTAAGGTCTCCCATCTTTACCAGTCCAACAGATGCCCCCCAGTATTATCCTCAACTTTTACCCATAATTAATTACATCAGGTTTCTTCAGGGGTGTGCTAAAGATCATGCTAATAGTCACACTTGCAATCCATTGCCTATTACTTGTGCATAGTGCAATTTCTCTGGTCCCCAAGACTACTTTTTGGTCTCAATATGTAGTAAATACATTGCACAAATTTTTGCAGTGTTGTACTTAGTTTTCTACTATGTAGCTAACATGCCACTGGTGTTCTAAGAGATTTTAATGGTTCCTGTGTTCAGATGCACAGACTCAGTCTGTTCTCGTACTTCTCATTTTCCATATCATCCACTAAGGATTGCCTTATACCAAATCACCTCCATATTCAGCCATCATCAAATTCTCAATTTTACTGAATTCTTATATTGAAATGCTAAGTACAAACTGCAAGGTCATCCTTCCCTAAAGCAATAATTAAGTCATTAAGTAAATGCAGTTGGCCCACCACAGAACACAGCAGGGATTGTATTCTGTAACTGTTATCCTAATAGCATAAATACAAACCCCAGTAATTTACCTGTATGCAGGAGAGATGGCTTTTCTTACTGTTGTTTTAAACCAGAAGTATACTCACTGATCTCAAACAAATGATCCTTTCCTAGGCAGGTCTATCCCCTCTGAGATTCTGTGTCTTCTAAGGCAAGTATTAGTCTATGGAATGGAAAGGTCAGCAGAAAGTGGTAGAGGAATAGATATGGAAAGGCTTTGTGAAAAAAAAAAAAAAAAAAAGGATTTCATGCAGGGCTCTAAAGCAGAAAGGATA
>JAWWEE010000074.1:119031225-119073365 GCA_035221455.1 Xenops minutus
CTTTGTGAAAAAAAAAAAAAAAAAAAGGAGTTCATGCAGGGCTCTCAAGCAGAAAGGATATCAGCTACTAAGAAAGACTTTGTGACTGAACTACTGAAGTGAAGGTTATGCCAAGATGGAAACAATTTCTCAGGTCAGGTAAACCTACCACATCCTGTTTCAAAATACCTTGATGGAATATAGCTGTGTTTGGAGAAGTTTGAGTGACCTAGTGGCAAAATCTCAGCTTTTACTACCTGTTACCACCGCTCCCACTAGAATTATTATCATTATGATCATGCTGATCTTATCATTATGTGTCTCCCATGTGTACTGGAAATGGTTGGCAGCACACTACCACGTACCTTAAGCCTCCTCAAGCACAAACCTGAGGGACAACACATTAGGAAAAGAAAGGCTTTTTCCCTCTGACCTGCCCACAGCTTTACTACACATGTTGACTCCCAGTCCAGGTGACCTTGTTAGGACAGTACAGAATCAGAGAATCAACTAGGTTGAAAAAGACCTCTGAGATCATTGAGTCCAACCTATGACCAACACCACCTTGTCAACTAGACCATTGCACCAAGTGCCACACCCAGTCTCTTCTTAAATACCTCCGGGGATGGTGAATCCACCACCTTCTTTGGCAGCCCATTCCAACATCTGTTCACTCTCTCTGTGAAGAGTATCTTCCTAATGTCTAACCTAAAGCTTCCCTGGCACAGCTTAAGACTGTGCCCGCTTGTCCTACTAGTGGTTGCCTGGGAGAAGAGACCGACCCCTACCTCACTACAACCTCCTTTCAGGTAGTTATAGAGAGTGATAAGATCTCTCCTGAACCTCTTCTTCTCCCGGCTAAACAACCCCAGCTCCCTCAGCTGCTCCTCATAGGGCTTGTGCTCCGTCCTCTGGCATATGCCATTCCGTAGGCAAAGTGACCACTGAACTTCATGGAACCATAAATAAGCATCTAGAAGCACTTGAATTCACTGACTTCATGGGAACTTGTCAATCAAGCAGAACTGAAGACAGAGCAGTGGCTGCTCATCTACTGATGCACTATTAGGCAACTCTCACATCTAAAGATAAGATAGGAATGTTTATGGAGGTAGTCATGAAATCTCTAGTGAAAACCTCCTAAATGTGCATTTCTAAATTAAGCTTTTAAAGTGACAGTCATGACAATGCAAAGAGACAAAAAGAAGACTGTGTATAGCTTAGGCACCAGATAAATAAAACGGTAAGATCTTAACCTTCATTTGTGGAGGTTTATGTCAGGCTTAATGAATACCCCTGAAAGAGCAATGAAGAACATTCAAATTGAATCCTTAAAAATATTAATAATAACGATCTAGGGAAAAGTGGAAAATGAAAGGTCAGAATTCTAAATAATGTCATCAAGGAAGGAGATCAAGAGTAAAAGAGAGAAGTTCCTCAGTGATTAGACATGCTGTCAGAGCCATTATCAGATACGTTCCTGAAAGGTCAACCACAATAGAGCTGTAAGCTGAACTAAATTTATGTTATTCTGTTAAATTATTCCCTTCTCTTATTTTTCAAAAACTAAACACTCTATTCTATGTGGAGCTGTTAGATCTGTGCCAGGAGTCTGCAATCAGAGGTTATTCTAGAGAGGCAATAAGAAGGAATGGAAGTTGTACTCTGAAAGAGTAGATGTGCATAGACAGTGGAAGTTTTCCACTTGTAATGAGTATTTGCAGTCTCTGTGAGATAACTACAAAGGATGTCTGGTTTGAGACTTTGTGACAGAATGATATAAACTTCTTTCTTACTCTATCATGAAATTCTATCTTCACTCTTGCAGGTACTGACTCAGTTCTAGTAATGACAAAGCAGAGGTGGAGGTCAGAGTATCTGGCCCAATTGGAGATTAATGTCTTATTTATTTATGAGCAAATTTTTGGGGTAATTTTAAATTGTTACCTAGATCTAATTTGAATAACTGGAAATGAACTTTTCCGGGACTTAAGAGAAGGAGCATTTGCAAACATACACATCTATTCTTAGAAAATTTTCAGTGCTGCAGGACTACTAAGGTATGCTAGAATTGGCATGCTCAAGGCTTGCCATAACTCCATTGTGTTCCAGTTTGTAGCAAATCCAAGTAGGGTTTGTCCCTATTTGTGTCCTTTTTAATTTCTCCTGGCCAAGCACCTTATGTTTAAACTGAGTATGAGCCATCAAGAGAAATACCCAGTTATCAGTAGCAAAATGCTTTGTCTTTTTCTTAAACTTTCTGAGTTTGGCCTGTTGAAACCTTAGGTCCAAAGTAAGACTTCTAAGTCTGTCAGAGTGATCATGATGTGATCTGTGACACATCAGCACATGTTTTGAATGCAGAACTGCAAATGTGAGCTGCGTACAGTCCTCTCTGCAAAGCAGCACAATGTAGAATTGTGTGTCAGAAGCAAGAGGTGATGCTTGTAAATGGGAAGTCCCAGGGACAGAATGAAAGGAGACAATGAAAAGATGAGGGACCGAGGTGCTGTCTCATGACCTTGCTCTGTAGTGTCAGCTGCCAAAGGCAGAGCCATGGTGCTGTACTGATGAGTACTATTATTAGCTGGTAAAATGCTTCTCCAGTTTATACAAATGTAAAAATGTGCTTCTCCTTCTCATCACTGAAGGAAATTAAAATAGTCTAGCAGACTGCTGCAGGTGTTTCTTATAAAGCCTGTGCTTCTGTTAATATAATCTACATCTCTTCTAAGAGAATTTACCAGTGTAGTACTATCTGCAAAGTTTTCTTTATGTAGACTCAGAACAGGAAGTTCCCTTTTTTTCTTCTTTTTCTCATAGTTGCTCTTGTTCTTCCTAGTGTTCCCTTGCCATTTTTATGCCTAATACGTTGTGAAATCTAATCAATTGCAATAATCAAAATGTACTATGTGTGGAATGATGCACAACTTTAATTACAAAACATCCCAGACAAATAAAAGCTTGAGATTTGTACTTTAGAAGAAGACAAACTACTGTACTATGTTGTAAATCTTTTTTCACCAACAGACTTATGGATGATATGCATAAAACACTTAAAGTTCCAGGTCTGCTATGCTGTATATTTTATTAAAATAGCTGCCACAGTTCAGGCTTGTGAGTTATCAGCATATGAATGAATGGCTGGAACAAACAGATAGATGGTTGTTTTCAATAAAACACCCTGGGTGGCAACTCTGAACAGGGAAGTTTTGTGTTCAAGACCTATAAAATGCATGGAGTTTTAGCAATGTTGCATGGTGTAAGAAGGGGTGCTATTCACTGACTTACCTCTTTTCTAGGATATTTTGTGTGCTGGCTAACATTTAGGCATAAAGTAAATTCCCTATGACAGACCAAAATGCCAGTGTTTCCTAATTAAAATCAGTTTGATGACAATTGGGCAGATACGTTCTTACGGTTTTCTCTTTTTTTACAAGCAATGCATGACAACTAATTAGGTCCTGGTATTATACAGCTTTTTCCAATGCTGTTATTTACATTATGATGCTGGCCCCAGTGAGGCTCCATCAGCTTGACAGAAACAGCCAGCTCAACAATACAGACCTCTGCCTTGTTCATTGGTTCTTTGAATTCTGAAAATATAATTATGTAATTGAGTATTCTGGAGAACTCAAGCCTGCATTAGTTGTTTCCCAGTGATTTCAGTGAAGTGAGTAACCTAGTATACCTTATTTAAGCTTCCAGTTTTATTACAGTGAAATCTGATACATGCAACTTTCACAGTTTGAAAGGCAGTTACTGCTCTATTATAGCGTTGCCTTTTGTCTGCCTCTGTCCTAGCTACAGGACATTGCAAATTTCATTAATCAGCCCTGCCCAGGTATGTGGTGTTAATGCTCTCATTCTTTACTAAGATTGGCTTCTTTTGCTGATGTGTGTAGCAGAAATTTTAAAGGGATATAAAGCCCTTCTAAGTAGGATAGATTAACCTAAAGATGTTTTCTGCATGGCCTATATGAAGGATGAAGGCAGGTGGTCTACAATTCACTTAGCAAGAGAAATGAATGGATCTTATTTCTCCAATAAATATGGTTTAAAAAAAAAATAAGACAGAAGCAGTGCTGTTAGGGAGAAATACAAATAAATACATTTGAAATAATTCAGAATACAAAAGGTGATACCTGTTCTGGACAATTACCAGCTGGAAAAGGCCAAAGATAGCGCATAAGTACAAGATTATGCCAAATACAGACTCTCACACCATGAGCAATTTCACTTTGTACTTAGAAAGCTGAATTTTTGCTTAATAACCCATAGATGAAACAATTTACTGATATTTTTCTCAAAGCTATGGTGAGGTGGCCTTTTCATCTCTGGAGCCATTATTACCACTGTGGCTAGTCTTTCTGCATACATTCTTCACATTTGCATTCTGCTTAGCTGCATTTCACTTTCCTTGGGTGTTCCAGCAATTTTGTCAGACTTACTGTGTCCTTGGAACAACACTAAATGGATTTAACAGTAATATTTCTGAGAAATTGCAGCAAATACTTTTATGAATGAGCTTAGACTGAGCTTTAAAACAGAAAATTTATTGTAGTATTTCTAATAGAAACTTGGATTTACTTAGGACTTCCGACCAAAACAATGTATTTTTTCCAAGTAAATTGTTATAATAATTTTTGCATCACTTTAACACTTTGCACACCATCTCAAAGCTGCTTATATTCCTAAGAGTATAAATACCTAAACTTTGTGGTAAAACCATTAGGTTCTCTAATATTTTTTTTTTCTCATAATATTGATTCAGTAAATGAGAATGACCAGCTATTCCAGGAAAAATGGAAGTTTGTGAGGTATGGAGATGCCTAAATTTTATCAAAATGGCTTGCTTCCATCATGGGATGGTTTATATGGCACCAGACCTGCTGGAGATGGATGGAGTTTGCCTGTCTAAAAGGGGGGAAAGGATTCTAGCTCATGCATTGGCAGCGCTGATGGAAAGGGCTCTAAACTAGCTTTGAAGGAGAAAGGAGATAAGTCCAGGCTTGCTAGAGATGAGTCTGGGGGTGTCATGTCAGTTTTGGGGGTGAAATTGATAGCCTGCCTGAAGTGCATCTCCAGCAATGCAGGCAGCACAAGTAACAAACAGGAGGGGCTGGAGGCCATTGTGCAGCAGAAAAGCTGTAAGGTAGTCATCATCATGGAAACATGGAGGGATGACTTGCATGTCTGGAGTGTGGCAGTGGATGCTTATAAGCTATGCAGAAGGAATAGGTGAAGAAGAAGAGGCAATGGGCTGGCTCTGTACATTAGGGAGTGTTTCAACTGTATAGAGCTCCAAAACAGTCACGGTAAGCTTGAGTGCCTATAGGTGAGAATCAAGGAGAAGGCTGGCAAAGCAGATTGGGTGTCTGTTACAGACCATCCAACCTAGATGAAGAGGCAGATGAAGTATTCTGTAAGCATCTGGCTGATATTTCACTATTGCTAGCAGTTGTTCCTTTGGGACACTTTAAGTTGCTGGATGTCTGCTGGAAGCTCAACACAGAAGAGAGAAGGAAGTCTAGGAGGTTCCTGGAGTGTGTGTAAAATAATTTACTGATGTGGCTGGTAAGCGAGCCTACCAGGGGTGGTATCCCACTAAACCTGCTGTTTACAAGCAGAGAATGGCTGGAGGAAGATGTGGTGGTTGAAAGCCGTCTTGGCCATGGAGCCCACAACATGATAGTTTTCAATACTTTGTGAAGTAAGGAAAGGGGTCAACAAAACCTCTACCTTGGACTTCCAGCACGCAGACTTTGACCTGTTCAGGACACTGGTTCAGGGTTCAGAAACATTCTTAATAACAGTGGGGTCCAGAAAGGCTGAACATACTTTTAGAAGGAAATCTTAAAGTCACAGGACCAAGCCATTCCTATATACCAAAAGACAAGCCAACAGGGAAGAAGACCAGCCAGGCTGAACATCGAGCTTTCACGGGAACTCAGGGAAAAAAAGAGTTTATGACCTTTAGAGGAAGAAGCAGACAAGTCAGAAAGAGTACAAGGATGTCATTACGTCACATAGAGAGAAAATGAGAAAGAAGAAAGCTCAGCTAGAACTCAATCTGGCCACTGCTGTGAAAGATAATGAAAAGTGGTTTTATAAATACATCACAACAAAAAGAGGGCTATGGAAAATCTCCATGCTTTATTGGATGCCAAAGGGAACATTGCCACCAAGGATGAGGAAAAGGCTGAGGGACTTAATGCTTTCTTCGCCTCAGTCTTCAACAGAAAGACGATTTATCCTCAGGACAACTGGCCCCCTGAGCTGGTAGACAGAGACATGGGAGCAGAATAGACCCTTTGCAATCCAGGAAGAAGTAGTTAGTGACCTACTGTGTCATTTAGACATTCACAGATCTGTGGGCCTGGATGGGATGCACCTGAGGGAACTGGCAGAAGAGCTTGCCAAGCCACTCTCCATCATTTATCATCAGTCCTTGTTAACCAGACAGGTCACAGATGGCTGGAGGTTAGCTAGTGTGACACCCATCTACAAGAAGGGTCAGAAGGAACTACAGGCCTGTCAGCCTGACTTCTATGCCTGGTAAGGTTATGGAACAGATTCTCTTGAGTACAATCACATGGCATGTACAGAACAACCAGGACATCAGGCCCAGCCAGTAAAGGTTTAGGAAAGGCATGTTCTTCTTGGCCAACCTGATCTCTTTTTATGACCAGCTGACTTACTTGGTGAATGAGGGAAAAACTGTGGACATAGTCTACCTGGACTTCAGTAATGCCTTTGATACTTTATTTCTAGGAAGCATTTGTGTACTTACATGTTTTGATAATTATGAGAAACTGAGTTCACCTTCATACTACTTTCTTTTTAACATTTTGCTCTCAACCTGTTTCAGGGACAATGCCTTCAATTCTTGTAGTATCTGAATTTTTTTCTAGGCATGACAATTAGGCAGGACTAGTCTCTGGAAAAATGATTCTTGTTTATTCTTCTTAATTTTGATTTTCAGCTCAAAAATTTATGCTGGTCTAGGAAGGTGTGCATTATGTAGTACTAAATTAACAGCTTATAAACAGTCATTCTCAAGCATTTGCCTGCACTGTGTAAAGTGTTACGTAATTACAATTAATGAAGCAAATAAATAATGTTCAGCACATTAGCAGGAACTGCATATTCACTTGGTAACATGCAAAACTAAATATCACCTCCTATTGTAATTTTAAAATTGTAAGACTAGTCATGGCTTGCTTTCTGAAATGAATTGGCTTACTGCAGGCAATAAAGCAAGCAGGTTTTGACCATGGTTAAGATGATTTTAATGTTTTCTCTCTGTGCAAAACTCAAAACGATAGAACAAAATAATGAATGCAGCAGCCAGAGCAGCTCCCACTATTCTGTGTTTATTTGACACATGCACCTTTGAAAGATTTAAGCAACCCCTGACAAGTACATTTCTATCAGTCTAACCAAAATATTGTCTATTTTGTTTTACAGATTTTGGCCATTGTGTCCATTCTGTTCATCGTACTGTCCACTATTGCTTTATCTCTTAACACACTGCCAGAGCTTCAAGAAATAGATGAATTTGGGCAGCCAAATGACAACCCTCAGCTAGCACACGTTGAAGCTGTGTGTATTGCTTGGTTTACCATGGAGTACCTTTTGCGTTTTCTGTCCTCACCAAATAAGTGGAAGTTCTTCAAAGGCCCATTAAATGTCATTGACTTACTGGCCATCTTGCCATACTATGTCACCATTTTCCTCACAGAGTCCAATAAAAGTGTCCTGCAGTTCCAAAACGTCAGACGTGTGGTTCAGATATTTCGTATTATGAGGATCCTAAGGATTCTTAAGCTCGCCAGACATTCAACAGGCCTTCAGTCTTTAGGTTTTACACTCAGGCGGAGTTACAATGAATTGGGCTTGTTGATATTATTTTTAGCCATGGGAATAATGATATTTTCAAGTCTTGTATTCTTTGCTGAAAAGGATGAGGATGCTACAAAATTTACAAGTATCCCTGCATCATTCTGGTGGGCAACAATCACTATGACTACAGTAGGATATGGTGACATTTATCCTAAGACCTTATTAGGTAAAATAGTTGGAGGACTTTGCTGTATTGCTGGAGTGCTAGTCATAGCCCTGCCCATACCAATTATTGTGAACAATTTCTCAGAGTTTTATAAGGAACAGAAGAGACAGGAGAAGGCAATTAAAAGGAGAGAAGCACTTGAGCGAGCTAAAAGAAACGGCAGTATTGTCTCCATGAATCTGAAAGATGCCTTTGCTCGCAGTATGGAAATGATAGATGTAGCAGTAGATTCAGGTAAGCTTGGAGAAGCGGTCAGCCCAAAGGAGACATTTGATGACAACCACCTGTCCCCAAGCCGGTGGAAATGGGCCAGGAGGACAATGTCTGAAACAAGCTCAAACAAGTCTTATGATAACAAGTACCAAGAAGTTAGTCAACAAGACTCCCATGAGCAATTAAATAATGCTGCAGCATCCTCCAGCCCACAGCACCTCAGTGCCCAAAAACTGGAGATGTTGTACAATGAAATTACTAAAACTCAGTCTCAGCCTAATCTTAATGCTGGTTACCAAGACCAGTCAGCAAAGCCACCCATGTATGAAGAAGAAATAGAAATGGAAGAAGTTTCAGGTCAGAGAGATCCACTGCCAGCTGGACCTACGGACATCGTAACGGACATGAGAAGCACATCCAGTATCGACAGTTTTGCCAGCTGTGCAACTGACTTCACAGAAACAGAGAGATCTCCCCTCTCTCTGTTTCCTGGCTCTCACTTGCAAATGAGATTTCCAACTGATGCTGTTAACCTGGAAGAAAACCAAAGAGCAAGGAGTTCTCAGTTTATACCATTCGCAAAGGACAGAGGATTTTCTCCAACCGATGTCACCTTTGACTATAATCCAATCAGCAGAGCTGTTATCAGTGATGGCAGTGGGTCCCAAACTGTTTTACATGGTCATTTGCATTT
Organism: Xenops minutus; assembly: GCA_035221455.1. Taxonomy (NCBI): domain Eukaryota; kingdom Metazoa; phylum Chordata; class Aves; order Passeriformes; family Furnariidae; genus Xenops; species Xenops minutus. Next base: position 119,040,183 of record JAWWEE010000074.1, read on the forward strand.
TGACACTGCCATGGAAAGCCCCAAAAGTTCTCTGAAAGGTAGCAACCCATTAAAATCTAGATCCCTTAAAGTTAATTTTAAAGACAATAGAAGTGGTGCTCCACAAACTCCACCAAGCACTGCGAGGCCACTCCCAGTGACAGCGGGAGCAGACTTCACACAGGCCACCCCTCAGCACATCAGCACCATTCTCCTAGAAGAAAATTCCCCACAAGGTGAACGACCTGTACTTGGTGCTGATGCATCTGCACTTTGTCAGGGACCTGCTAAAAGATCATCCCCTCTCTTTCCCAAGCAAAAGATTTTCACTTTCCCTTCAAAAGAGAGAAGGAGCTTCACTGAAATAGACACTGGAGAAGAAGAAGAGTTTATGGAGCTACATGGTATGAGACATGAAAAACAACAGGATGTCAAGACAAATTGCTGTGGGGATAAACACAGTGATGGCAACAATTTAACAGGGGAGCCACAGATCAGCTCTTCACCCAAAAGCATGAGCCACAACTGTACTCAAGACATTTACCATGCTGTGGGTGAGGTAAAGCCAGACAGTAACCCAGAAGGTCACAAAATGGAAAATCATTTATTTGCCCCAGAAATTCATTCAAGTCCAGGAGAAACTGGTTATTGTCCCACACGTGAAACTAGCATGTGACTAGTTACAGAAGCAATAAAAATACCTTTTCTTAAAACATTGCTAGTAATGCCTATGAACTAAAACATGGAAAGCCTCAACAAAAGTGCATAAAATGTTATTTTTGCATGGCATGAAGAGTTGTTTAGTTTAAATACTGTTTAATTTAAAAAAAAATTAAAAAGACTGCTTTTTGTAACAAACTGAAAAAAACAGGGAAAAATGACTCAAGAACGGTGAATAAAATAAAGAGAGCTCTGTTAGGAGCCAGTGTTCTGCAACATCTGACATTTTTGATCCTTTCACTTATGATTGTAGACAGGTTTTGAACTCTTTTAACTTTTTTTTTCTTGGTTACAATGAATTTTAGAATTTGCACATGAAAGGATGAAATGTCAATGCATGCATTCATAAAGATGTGAAACAAGGTGCTTTGAGCTTGCAAAATGCATATATTTGTAAATAGTTTGGGGTTGGGGGGACAGCTACTGTTAACAAGGATTTATGGAAAAAGTATTTCCTGGGACACAGGTACTTCCTTCACAGCGTGCTGCCTGGAGGTTTTGTATAGACTTATGTTGCAAAATTGCAACTTCTACTTAAAGCATCTCACGTATCTTGCTTTCTGTTAAAAAGCTCATGAGTATATCTGTTAATTAATTACTACAGTGTTTTAGTTTGTGCTGTAAATCATTATGTGTTTTTTTTTTTTATTTGCATAACTTCAGTTATTGCATTTGTCGGTTTATTTAATGATCTTGTGAGGAAAAGCAAAGATTTAATGACCAGAACTTGAAGCATTTGATATTTTTATAGAAAACTGCCAACATTTCGTAACTGAAGAAAAACTTCCATTTAAAAATTAAAAAAAAAAAAATAATAGTTATTTCTGTGGCAATAAATAGTGCCAAATGGCTATACAGATATATACAAAAGTTTTCAATCTCTTAGAATATAACTTGGTATTAAAAATACTTCCCACACTTTTTTTCTTTTGGTTTAAAACTATTTGCTTTGACATGATCTGTGAGCTCTCTTTCCTTTTGTTTTACGTGCAGTGCTCATACTTCAGTAATGGTGGTGGTGTTGAAGCGATTGTGGTGTAAGGACATAAGAGACAAGCTTTGTAGGGGAACTAGTACCTTTTGTTATCATGAATCATATAGCTGGAGAAAAACAGGCTCTAAGTACATGTGATTTGCCCCAGATCTTCCATACCCCACAGCTTGTCTGTGTTTTTGAGTTCAATCATTTGGACTGACAGAAGACATCATTTGACTCACCAACTTTGCCTCAGCGCATCCTTCCATGACTGTTCCGAAATGGAGCATAGGCATTCCACGGTACTTGAATAAAGGGAAATGTCAATCATTCCATTGACAAATGCCAAAGCATCTTTGGTTCCTCAGATTTCTCCAGCATTGTAAAAGAAAGATGCTGAACCAAAGCCTTCATTACAAAGTACCCATCTAATCACTGTCTGAAAAAAAGATACTTTAAGGTATTTTTTATTTTAGCCAGCATCCTTAGCTTCCTATGCTATAATATAAAAAAAGCTTATAGATTACTTTAATTATCTAAATCATAAAAAGCTTTTCAGTTTATGAATTCTAATCATAAACAATTGTATACAGTTACACAGGCATGTCCAACAAAATATTCACCCCTTTTTTTTTTCCTTAGGAAGCCTCAAAAGCACTTTAGACCAGCTAATGCATGGTTTTGAACAGCAGACTTCTACTTACCATTCTGGATGTAGGCTAATTTTTCTCAAGTCATTTTCTGTTACTTAAATAAGTAACAACCAGGCACCTAATGCATTTGATGTAAAGGAGCAAGCATTTTTATTGCTATATTGCCCTTTGCTTGAAATGGCTGGGCTGATGTCACAGACCTCTCTCAAGCCTGGCCCGTGGAAAAGAGGCAAGTCTGAAAAGCCCCAAAATAAGGATCCCGGTGACTGGGCCAAACAATGAGCACAGCAAAAATTTGGTTTAAAAGAAATTTCTATATTTCTGTAAGTTTTCTTATTTCTGTAACAAGATAATGTTGAAGTGTCTCTTCAGTCATTCAAATAACTGAGAATATAATGTCTTTTTTTCAAACAATGTCTGGTCATTAATTCTCAAAATAAAAACTATTTTTTTTGTGTTTAGTTGCAGTTCATTGCAACTTGTTGCTGCATTCAGTTTTATGTATTTATATGGCATTCTGCATAACATTTTTCAATTATGCTATGTCTCATTGTCCCAAAATTTAGCTCGAGTATTTTATAGTCATTAATCTTCTATATTTATTTTTTAGTTCCTGGATTTTTTTGGTGACTAAAACCAAATGCCAGTCAATTTTTATATGCCTGAAGTGTTGGTTTGTATTTTCTATGTGCAGTTTTATGAAATCACATGGGCCTGTTAGATCTGCCTTTACATCCTAGTGAACTATTGAAGTCCAAAATAAGACCAAATGGGACCTGGTTCCATGCTCTGGATCCACAGAAAATTCCTATTCAAGACAATTTTGTTCTGGCAAGATTGAGGTCTATGTTGTGTTCCTTCTGCGTGCTTCTTCTCCCAGATGACCCTTACACTTTGGAAAAGCCCCCTCAGACATGTGCCACTTGATGGAAAGGGAGAAGTCCACCCATAGGGATCATATTGCAGGAACAGAGATTTGATTCCTTAAGCTCTTCTGAGCTAAACTTTATGCAAAGCTTATTATGTCCTATTAAAATCACTAAAAATTCAAAAGTGGTAAAATCAAGGCCTCGATCCTTGTGCAGATGAATTTCCCCTCAAACCAATGGGAGTCTGGTGGAAAAAGGGACTGACTGAAATACAAATGAGGATGGCAAGAGTCTCTTCCTGTTGATGAAAATCAAGAGGAGCTTTAACTATATAAATGGAATGAAAGACCAGGCCCCTGCTGTCTGCCATATTTTAGATGTTTTCAGAGAAGAACATTTATTTTGAGAGCAAAAGAAATGCAATTCACTTTATTGACAGATGCATTTTTTTTTAATCTTGGAAGGAAAATGATCAAGCTTTAGAAGTGCTTTGGCTATAATTTCATTATATACTTTTGACTATGCTGAATACTATTTCCAGAAGCACAGGTTTAGACGTGGATTTTCCAGTCTTGACTGCATATACTGGATCCCACTTCTGGATACCTAGTTCATGTATAATTCCTGACTGAAACATCTACTTGAGCAGTTGCAGGACTGGATCTAGCTTTCAGTCCAGTACAGTAGGTGTAAGAAGTGCAGTCCACGATCGTTTTGTTCATTGTGAATCAATATGCAGCAAATTATGCAAAATTACATGAGTATATTTTTCTGGTTTTCTGAAACTTTGAAGCCATTTCAGACTTATTACCCATTGACCACAGTAAGGGGAGAATGTGTGTGAGTTCTGGAGTCAGTCTCCAGTTCCAGCGGTGCGACTTCAAAAAAAACATAAGGAGTCTTAGGAAGAAGTGACTCCCCTGTGCACCTGAAAGGGGTCTGACTCCTCATATCACTGGAAAATGAAGAATGTTCAGGGAGATAGCTTTGCAATTAATCTATTTTTTATATTTTTTATGAACTGCAGAATCCTGAATCAAAGTTTTAATTTCTTTTCAATGATGAAACCAAATGCACATATTTAAAAGATGTTCACAGAGTAGTTAAAACAGTTTTTGAGTAATAGTCGCATTAATTCAATTCTGGGTGGGGTGGGGGGGTAAATATGTCGCACAAACTGCAAAGGAAGTTCCTACAGGAGAGCTGTTTACAGGGGAAGCATACAACATAACGTAAAGAATGTAACATGGTGTAGGAAGTTTTTGCACTACAGAATTTATATAAAATACAGTTTTTTAAATGAAAACACAAAAGGCCTTTTAATGCTACATTGTATAGAACATAGGAGCCTCTGTGCTAATGCAGCAATTTAATGCACTGTGTCCTCACTTCACAATTGGTCTCAAAATTCAAACATTATTGATGTCAGAGAGGTGATATCTGATCTCATACTAGAGCAACTGATTTGAAGAGTTTTTTAGCATGCTATTATGTAACCCAAAGTGTGTACAGACAATTATATTTTTACCTATAACATTCAGAAATCAAAATGACAGTTGGCTTCTGGAGTTGTTTCCTAACAGATGAACACGTAGCAACATATTTGTATTCCTTGAAAAATGAGTTATTTTAAAAGTAGGGCTCTTCCCCTCCATGTTGACTAAGCTTCTGTTTGCTTCAAGGTTTACCTTCAAATTATTTAATTAATTCCTTCAACCTCATCTCTAAACCACAATCCAGTACAAAAGCCAGCTTCTTTTTGAAGCCCTATTGTAGACACATTTAGACTAGTAAAAATATCCAGGGCTTACCTGACTGGCTTTTTCAGTCAAATACCTTTTTAATCACTTGGATAGAAAATAAATTTTCGATCATGCAAAAAATATTTTAAAAAATTTTTAAAGCAAAATAATGCAACAAATATGCTTTTTTTTTCAAAGTAGCCAGCACATATCTAGCAAGAAATGCAAATTCAGCAAAGGGCAAAGAAGGGCAGGAAACTGTAAGTAAACAAGGCATGTTTTAGTATACTATATAAAATGAGACATAATAAGTCATATATAAAAGTCCTTGTTCACACTTAATAAGGAAAAATGGCAGCAGTAAAAGATTTAATTCCAGTCCTACTCCATCTTAATTTTTATCTTAGAACCAACAGGTCTCTACTGAGTTTTTCAGTGATTCTATTACCCACCCATCTGCCACATGAACATCTGGTCTCCAATTGTTTTTCAGACTTTTCTGAAAAAGAAGATACCATGTGTTGCTATCTTTGTTGATCTTTTGATCTCTTGCCATTGCCCTCCAAACACCAATCTTCTCTTCTTGGGAGTAGTTAGAAGGCAACCCACCCAATAAGGTGATAGGTGTGTCTTGTTTGTCAGGGAAGTGTTTTGATAGTCTGGTGCAAATAGCCAGATGAACTCTGTTGCAATTGAACCAAGGAACAAGAACTGAGTGTCACTTTTCCCTGTTATTGTTGCAGCCATACCATCTCATAGTTTCATGTTATCTAGTTTAAACTGCTCCAAATCCTCCAGCATCCCCCACAACATCTCCATGCTCCATGCAAGATGTTTCAGTGTTCTTGCAAGAACTTTTGTAAAACCTGGTAAATGCTAATAAGAGAGCCATCAGTCTAAGTGTGAATATTTGTCTGTTGTCCAGTCTGGATTTATTTACTTAGTGGTACTCAGTTTAAACTCCAGCAGAAATGCTTTCTAAAACAGATCGGGTGTTCTGGGAGCCAAATCCTTTGGAGGTCTTTACCGGTTTCCATACTAAAGAAAGGTTAGGTGACTGGCAGGCAAAAATAAGAGACAAAATTGTTTGCATCACGTGATGTTTTCTTGTTTAGTGACCACCCTGGGACATCTGCAAGTGGGGTAATGTACTTATCTTTGTATTTATTTTGTTGCAGGTTTAAACAGTACTTTTTAAAAACATTGTGTTATGATAGTTAGCAAGTATTACCCTTTAATACAGTGGATATTTCTTCCAAAACAGCAGTGATACCTTATAATCCTATATTATTATTGATTGCTATTTAATTTTCTTTTATGACCCAACACAGATCTAGATGAATTCCATTGTGGAACAAGGAAGCAGTAGACAAATATTACTGCTCTTTTTACTTAAAAGTAGCTAAAGAACATGGTATTAGCTAACATTTAATCCCCCCTCCCCCCCCCCAAAAAAAAAAAGATTATCCCAATTAAACCTATCAACAAAACAGAATGGTGACCTGTCATTACCTTAGACATTGACTGTAGTCCTGTGATTAATGTAAACCCTGAATCTAAGAACAGGCTGTGCAATTAATTTTATTAGGGTGATTTTTTTAACCCAAATAAGTATATAAATACATTTTCAACACTAGCAGGAGTGATGTACATTTCTAAATCTGGAAGCCTATGACTATGTTTACCCTGGCATATTAGTGGAAATCAAGAGAGCTCTCTTGACATGAATGTCTCAGCTATCCCTGCTTCTCATGCTTTGGTTCAAATCACAGAGCAATCCTGGGACATGCAAACTGGACTAATTTTAGATGAAGTTGAACAGAAGACTTCTTCCTTGAGGGCACCTGCTGTGCTGCAACCAGGACAAAGCATTCAGGCCCTGGTACCAGATGAGAGGTAGTCCAGAATTGAACCCTGATACACATAGTGCAAATTGTCAGCACAAACTGTGTTCCTCAACAAATATGCTTGCTAATGTAGACATAGATTATCTCTCCCATGGTTAGTGTCTCCAGTCAGTGTAGACTTGGTTAAATCCCTTATTCAAGCAAATTTTGTCATTGTCATCAGTTGTATTGCATAAAAGTATACAGCCAAAGATGAAACTGTCCCCAGTGTGTTCCCCAGCTTAGCCCAGATGGAATCATTAAAACAATAAATTCCTCATAACTTTTGAATAGTTGTGGTTTGTAGTTTGGAAAAAACTCTTATATACTGCATAGTTCTACAGTCAATTTACTCTAAAGCTGGTGTTATATTTGATGAAGATAATACACACAGCACTAGACTGACTTACTCCAGAATCAGTGGAATTATTAAACTGACTGCAAGTAGCCCTATTTTGCTTAACAGTAACTCTTACTTTATATGGTATGAATGAAAGCAAATGGCTGTGCAATGATGGAGGATCAGAAGCCCAGCTTGAGTATTTTGTGCTGATCTACCATGTCTAGATATATATTTCCATTTCAGTGATCAGTGGAAATTTATTTGAATTGAGGAACTAGTAGGGTTTTCATTGTGTGCTGAGTTGCTCTGATGTCTTGAACATACCTTGTAAAAGGTAACACAAGAAACAAAAAACCTATTCCTATATTACTTTTTTTAATGATTTCGTGGTGAAGAACATAAGGTTTATAGTGATATTTTTGCTCTAAGTTTTGCTCAGATAGCATCTCTCAGTGGAGGTTCAGAATATAAAACATTTACGCCTGTTCTTGAAGTCCTTAAGCAGAACACCAATGGGAATTCTGCCTGTATAAAACTGAAGGATGGAGCAATATATTATAGCATTAGGCAAAAGGAACAGTTTCTATCACATTACAAAATGGGGAGCGGGGCGGGGGGAAACACTGTTGGGGACAATCGGGGGTACATCTGCTAGGATGCAGAGTTCTGGACTTATACCTCTAAATTTTCAGAGTTCTGAAGAGTTTTACCTTTATAACTTTTAAAAGTCAAAGGAGCCATGCTGATAAAATGAAACATGGAGGGGTTAGTGTATAAAGAAGCTGAGCGTTGAATACATAGCCTATTGCTTTAAGATCACTGTAAATATCAACTAAAAATATGTACTAATTCATGTTTATACGTTATTACTGTGTTAGTTTCATAGATACAGTAGCATGACTATTATTAGTTTTATTGAATTTAATGAACTTTACTTTGTATTCCTCTGTGAATGCTCTGAATGCTGCAGACAAAAAAAAAGCACAACAGTATTTTTTCAAGTTCTCTTGGGGCGATTGTAATGTCTTCACTATTGTTCAGTTTTACAGATTTAGCAACATTTCATCATAAATTGCTATATTAATAACATATCTTTCTTTAAAAGTACTGTCACTAGGAGATAAAAGCATATGTGATAAGTCTTGTCTAATCTCATTCATGCCTTTACAAAATGCCCCAGACATTTTGTGAGAGAATATGCTGCTTTTGCTTCATGCGTTGTTTGTATTTGGGGGTGGGGCAGGGAAATAATAGGGCATTTTGCAATGGTAATTGCATCAAACATGCTTTTTTCATTATTATTGTATTTGTTAGAGACATTTTGATTTAGTTTCTTTCTGTAGATAAAACTTTGGCAATAGCTTTATTTTTTCAACTAACCATTTGATTTCACTAGACTAATAACTTCTCACATTTAGTGGTATTCGTATCAATGTCTCCATATCAGCTGCATTTTAACTTCATAAAAAAGGAAATGTGATTATTATTTTTGTCACAATAGATTTTGCTGATCAACTAAATATTTCTGCACCAATCTACATATTAATATGCATGTTGTAGTCTGTACAATTGTTCAACATCAAAATATCTGTTTAATTTATGTCAAATGTCTGTAAAATAAATGCATTGTTCTCCATTTCAGTCTGATAGAACAAGCAGGATAGTAAATAAATGTGTAAATGAATCATCTGTGTCTCATTTCAGTTCTCTTCATGAAACCACTTTACATTGAACATTGCATATATACCAAAACAATAATCCATAGTGTCTTTAGATTTCATTACTTAACAATATTATAAAGGGATCTCTGTCAGACATTATGTACAGAAATAAATCACTTGGCTATGCAAATAAAGTCAGAATCCATTATTTTTTTAAAAAATTAAATGCAATGATTCTAAGCCTTTTTTTGTCCTCTCTGTTCAGAATTACTGCTAATTATACTGTCATAGATGCAAAACCTCAAATGACTTTACAAGGGTGGATAAACATTATTGCCTACAGGATAGAAAGCAGAAGCATGGCAAGATTTTGTAGCCTTTTTTTGGTCACTCAAACCTAGGTACCTCAGCCTAACTTTCAGATTAGTGGATAAATAAATTTCTTGTTCAGTTTACTAGTAAGCAACAACCCAGCTCAGACTTCATCACCTTCTTGCCTAAAGTGGACCCATTTTTAAATAGGCCAGAAATTGTAAGAGAAAATTTAAATCATAATGTTACTTTACTCCTCTGAGTCAGGGAAATAACTGATTTTTTTTTTTTTTTTTACAGGCAAAGTTTTGCATCAAATCCACCTACAATAAAGCAGCTCTACCATTCAGAAAATAAGGAATATGATTCTCTCACCTTCAAATTAGAAATCTATTTTTTAAATTTCTACCTCTGAAGAGCATTACAGTGAAATAAATACGGAAATCCAAACTCGTCCCTTTGGTGACTATATTGATAATAGTTTTTTATGAGAGAGCACAGAGACATGCTTTAGTTTCACAGCCTCACTGTGCTATATATCTCTTGATACACCATTCACTGCATGGCAGAACTTCTCCCCTTTCAGCTTTTAATCTAAGGGTTCCCTCTATGAATGTGCAGCACTGTATATAAGTCTAAATTTCTTCCATCTTCCTATTCTACCTCAAACTTATTCCCAACCTCCTCTTTCCTTAAAAATGAAACCCACATCCTTCTTATTGCTTCTCCCAGTCCCTTATTCTTAGCATTGATCCAAATAACGGCATCCTAAGGAAAGCATTTTGGGGTTTATATATTATTCAATAACCAAGCAGTCTGCAGCCCACATATCTAATGATGGTACCCAAAAGTATTTGCAAAACTGCAGTTCTACATGGTTCCATCCTGCAGCAAGACCTGGGCCTAGTATACGTTCTCTGACCTTCCAGATTTTGACTGCACTGAAAGTTCAAATAGAAGAAGAAAGGTGGAGCAGTTTCCAAAAAGCACTGAGTCTGGTCAGTCAAGGGACCAAGATACACCACTGTAGTTCCAAGCTCAAAATCTCTTCAGTCATGCCATGAACTTAGGAGATCTTTCTTGTTCTAGCTATTTCATCTTTTCCCATTTTCTCCTCTCCCTCTAATCTTTCTTGGAGAGCATATTTCAAAAAAATGTCTAGCACCCCAGCATCTCATCCCAGCTCTGAAGTGGCTTAAGAAAGGAACTGATTCAATGCTAGCAAGGAAATAAAATACAGAAAATATCCACTATTTTATTGGTCCAATCTGACCTATGACTGAACACAAATGCAGATGGATAGCAAGCGAACTATTTTATGGTAACCTGCAAATGTGATAAGTGGTTGGGATTAGGTCCCAAAGAAAGAAATATTCTTGGCAGACCCGGAGTAGAGCAGGGCAATATAGATCATACTGACAAAGTACTGAGATGGGCGGTAAGTTAGCATGAAAGTATCCTTCCCTAAACTATTCAGAGAAAAAAAAGGTCAAACATTTCTAGATATAAATGTTAGGAAAAAACCCAACATATATAGTCAGGATATAATGTTGAACCTTAATTTGCTGTATAGGCTTAAATCATGTTTCTGCTGATTCTCTGAATGCAAATTTTCATTGGCTGTAAAAAAACCTATATCAAAAGTTGAGTAAAATTGCTTCAGACCATTTTCTGTCTCCAGGAACCCATGACCATTCTTCTATCTCAAAGATTCATGTAAATAAGCAGGCACTTTTCAATATTTCAGCAGTATTTTCTTCTCAGTCATAGACTGAAATGATACCAGGACTGCAAGATGTAGTCATTATTTTTTCATCAGTATATGATAAAAACACTAATCAAAATTATAACTGCATCTTGCAAGAAACACGGAAGTTTTGACTTATATTTTTTGTTCTGCACTAGAACAAAAAATGGGAACTTAAACATTGTCACTGAAAACCCATATAGCACACATCAATGGTATGATTAATGCCCTTCCTTCAAGGGCTTGCTGTCTGTTGGCTTAAAACTACAAACACTTTGTCTTAGTGAGGATTTTATCTGGTACTAGTTGCTACAGGTTAGCCAAGACAAAGTTAAATGTTAAATTTTCCTTTCTAATGAAGATACAACCACAAGGGGCAAGACTATAGAGGCAAAAATATTTGTTAATCGCCAATGTGCCTTCAAATGCATTAATCTGTATCTTAAAAAGCATTTAATAATTATGAGCTACTATAACTATAAAGTACGTTTTATTTGCAGAAAGTAAAGACTTATCAAGCATACAGCACTAGAAGGAATACATTTTTAAGTTATTATAAATAAGCATGGTTTGTTTTGTTATTTCTCACCCTTCATACTCATGTTTTCTATAGATCATCATCCTTCTCACATTGGAAATCAGCACAGCAACAATTTATTGCTAATCTCTACTAAACTACCATCTACGTATTCCTACTGTAAAACATTCACGTTGAGTTATGTTATCATTCACTGTTATTAAATTTCTAATGAAACTATTGTTGCATTTTGCAGAAGAAATCTGGTTTTATGATTTTCTCTCTTATGTTGCAGTTTTCAAATGGCAATTTGCCATTATTCTTCAAAATCTCTTAGCGGGTCAATTTGTTTCTACTAGATGGCAAGAGATGAGCTGTCGACTGTGAAGTATCAGCACATTATCTATATCCATGTTATTGAAGTTAAAAAACCTTCTTAAGATATTTTTGCAATTTAGTGCATTCATTATGGAAAAGAGTTCAAAGTGAACTTTATTCTGATAAGACTGGACAATCCACAGTTATAAGAGCTATTATGAATGCCCCAATTGCAGAAAATGCTTTGATCTTATTAAACACTAAGGCATTCAACAACAAAACACAGATTAACAAAGAAGCAGAATTAATTTGCTCTGTTACTCAAGGAACAATGTGTATTTGCCACCTTTTCCATTTAATTGCCTACTACTTTGGGTTTAATGATTTAATTAAAATATATAAAGAAGCCAGCATAGTTGTACCATTCTTGGAAAGGAACTGGGTTTTCAGTTCTCTAATCCCTTACCAGGATGCTGTATGACAGAAACATCTTACACCTGTGACTCATCTTCCAGTGGCAAGTCTGCTGACCACCCGAGCAAGTGACTCCTCATACATATACATACAAACACGCCCCCACACACAGAGCACATATGGAATCTGGCACTGTCTCAGCACTGTAGTCTGCAAAGCAAAACTCTACAATAATTTGCAATATGTGCTACAATACAGCTACAATCTAAAGAGATTTCTCAGTTCACCATGTCACAGTGGAAAGATCTTGGAGTTCCCACAGTCCTGACTCACAGTTGAACCAAAATAAATCATATACCAGGACATAATTTTCCATGCACACAGAAAAATGGAAGTGTTAAGACCCACACTTCACTGTGATTGCTATGAGGCTTATATATCTGGCACTAAATTCAAACATTCCTAAACTAGAGTAATTTCACTCTGGCATTAACAGTTACATCTCCAAAGCAAGAATTTTCTTATAGCAGCAACAGTACAACTACTGGTTTAATTATTACCCTCTCGCTAGACTGACTGCCCTTCTCAAAAGGAGCATATAAGCAAACGCTGTTTAATAACTTCAAACAAGGTTCACAAGTAAGTTTAGCTTGTAAGGATGGGAGAAAAGCTCTAGCTTTTCTATGAAATGTTTCAAAACTAAGTCAAAAGTTACCCACATTTCTTGGGGAGGACAAACTAAGATTCCTAGTAATCAATAGCAATAAAGACCATAGTATATACAGAAATAAGATCAATTTTATAGTGTTAAATTATAACAGAAAAGAGTAGCTTGTTTGTCATGTCTGAGCCTTCATTTTCAGCTATGAAAATGAATAAAGAAGAAACAAATTTTAACAGGCACCACTGCTGCTACCTCTGCTTTCTGTGAGTAAAGTTTTGTTTCAGTATTTCCCCGCAGTTAACAATGAAATTGATTTTTGAATAACCAGCATGTTTTGTTTTCTTTGGAATTTCTAGTCATGACTTCTGCAGAATTAAAACACAGAGACTGTCAGCAATGTATCCAGAGCTCTGAATGAAAAAAATTGTAATTTCAGGAGTGTACTAATGTTGCAAGTTAATTTGACATTCATTGTGATGTCTGATCAAGGCAAACTGCTTTGTTATTATGCATGTGTTCACAAGTATTGTCTGTCACAAGAGCTATTTAAAACAGTGATAGAAATCAAATGAAGACTACCAACCTCCCATTTTTAAACAACAGTTGTTTGGTAACAGCCTCAGATTTAGTTTCACCCATTCAACTCAACCTCAGATTTTCTGGTATTCACTACAACTCATGTCCTCTGACACATCTATAGATACATAGTTAAATACGTCTGTCTTTATTATTTTCACATTATTTAAAGCTGTCGCAAGTTCATCCTCTTTCTTTCAGTTTGCTAAACAGATAAAAGGTTCAGCTAATCAGCAGAGCCAGAGAATCATATTCTTAAAACCTTATTTTCGCACTGGGAACAGTTGCAAAGCTGTTAGTTCCTAGTGCCTGGCACACTTAGCAAAATAAACAAACACATAAGTAAATTATCACTTCTAAACGAGCAAAGTTTCTGAGAGGTCTCCAATGACCATGTCATGGAAATATACCTAATATTAATTAATTAATAATTACCTAAGATGCAACTGTGTATCTCAGGTATAATTCCACTGAAAACAGTGCTAAATGTCAGCCATTACTCAGTATACCAGACATATCAGCATCTGTCCAGTAACTCAGGGAAAATTTCTGCATGTCTTTATCAGGCAATCTTCATCCACATAAAAGGCAATCCATAAATATAATTTAAATTAATTAAACATGTAAACACTATGGATTTGTTTCATTGACTTAAATGCCTTGATTGATCAGAGGGCTGGAGCATCCCTCCTATGAAGACAGGCTGAGAGACTTGGGGTTGTTCATCCTGGAAAAGAGAAGGCTCTAAGGACACCTTAGAGCAGCCATCAAGTACCTAAAGGAGCCTGCAAGAGAAATGGAGAGGTACTTTTCCCAAGGATGTGTAGTGATAGGACAAGGGAGATCAGCCTTAAGATGAAGGAGGGTAGTTTTAGATTAGATATTAGGAAGAAATTCTTTATAGCGTGGTGAGGCACTGAAACAGGTTGCCCAGAGAAGTTGTGGATGCCCCATCCCTGCAAGCATTCAAGACCAGGGTGGATGGGATTTTGAGCAACCTGGTCTAGTTGAAGGTGTTGCTGCCAAGGGCAGGAGGGTTGGAACTAGATGATCTTCAAGGTCCCTTTCAACCCAAGCTGTTCTATGATTCTGTGATCTTAGCCAAGGAGAATCCCATATAACTTCATCAGGAATTTTGCATAAGGACTATAAGACCATGTCCCTGGTTAAAACAAGAGATACATAGTAAAGTCAAAATGTGAGAAGCACTTGCTTCTGGTAGTAAGTCAGACTGCAGTCCGTGCTACACAGCATGCCAACCTACCATTTTTCTTGCTAAAGCAAGTCTCATGCACTGTGGCAAAACACTGGTTTGACATTCAGTGATGTGAATGTGCCAATGGACATGTCTGGTGATAATGTAGCAGCTGCATTGTCTTTAACTAGAGTTTCATACGTAGTTCTTCAGCTGGGACAGAATAAAATACTTATCAATTCATTCTTTGTGTGTGAATAAATCTCAGCAAAGGGGAGGAGACCCTGCTGAGTTCATTATATTGAATACCTAAATACATTTGTCTCTAAAACTGCATTACATTAACTGAGAATAAGGCAGCTTTTATTCTTTCATACATATATTAGCTTAATGAGCCATTAAAATGTCTGGTATTTAAAGTGTACAATGGGATCTATAGTTTAAGTTTCAGAAATCATCCAGATATTTTACAAGTGCTAATAGTAGTCTCAACAGGAGAAATTTAGCCTTTCATTTATTTTTAAATTCTTTCACTTTATTCCATAAAATGCATTTATTTAAAAGAAAGCAGTCAAAGTCTTTAATACTTAATCAAGTAATCTAAGCTGGAAAAGGCAAAACAGGAACATATATGTTGGATAATACCCTGCTTCTGATCAGGTCCCTGAAAATTACAATAATTTTCTCTTTCATTTTCTCTAGTTAATTAATCAGAAAATCCTTCCTTTCCCACTGATCAGAGTTCCATAAGGAAATCTGTCCCTTTGGAAGCATAAATATCCATTCACAACTGGGCCACATGCTTTGACAGTGATGTCCAGATCTCCTGAACAGGCTGTTGACATAGAGAAATGTTGGGTTTAGACCTTGCCATTGGAATTCCCGAGCACCAACATGGTCTGTGACTGTGACAAGGGAGTCAAGGTTCACTTTGTCACTTTCACCTGCAAAGCCCAAACCATTTGAAACCACAGCAGACATATGGAGGAGCAAGGAAAGACAGAGCACAGTTTCAGAGCTAAAACTATTTGCTATTGCAGACAAGCCTCACCCAGTGCATTTTTCTCCTCTCAGAAATTTACTGCATCTAATTACTTCTGTATGATTGGCTCAGGAATGACACCCATACATCTGTGAAACACCTATATGGTATTATCCTTGCATAATTTTGGCATGCTCATAAGTAAAATCCTTCACTAAATAGAAAGTTACAGTCAGTAATGTGATTTTCCAGGATCTGTTCTTTTTGGTGGTATTCTACCAGAAGACTAGTCTGTCCTATATTTCTATATATGATGAATAATTTTAGTAATAATATTTTAAAAGAACATTCCAAGCTCTGTTACTTTGATTTTTCCATCATTCCATATCACATAACTATTACAATTTAACTAATTTAATAAGGTATACTGTAGCAGAGCAGCATTTTAGCTGATTAAACATGTATCAAGAGTATTAAACAATCTCCTTCACGTTTTTTTCAAAGTAATTGCATGTAATGTTATATAACCACTATCATATCTAATTGTGTGTTTCATGGTGTGAGAATTTCAATATATCTCATTTTAAGATCTACTCTTTTGGTTTGTCTCCTGGCTCAGCACTGGTAGTAAGATTTCAAAAAAAAAAAAAAAATGAACCTATGCTGTAACACTTTATGGGAGGAATTATAGTTTGTGAATAAAGAAGCAGCTTTATTATGCAATAAAAGACTGTCATACAAGACACCTGAAAAATCTCAGCAGCTTTGAAAGCATGCCTCTTAGGCAGAAAAGACAGCTAAAGAGCTAAACTGGACTAACATGGGAAAAAAATTAGATCAGGTACTTTGGAGGTTTCAGTGCATGACTTCATTTTTCCACCTTCCTAGCTTCTCTGATAAATATTTTTTAATAGGATTTTTGGTTCTAGTTGAAAATATGAAAGATGAAAATAATAGGAGAGCAATTCACACAGAGATGTAAAAGAAAATGAGGCCTTCAGAACAAGAAAGCCACTGCAGTTTGTACTGCTTGTGGGGAAAAAAAAAAAAAAAAATGGAGGATGTTTTGGGAGGACTCTGAAATTCCTAGAGTGCTAGAATGTATTCCAAAACACTGCATCTGCAATAACAGTGCAAACTGGTGATTAGTGAGGTAAGCAGTAGTAAGAAATGCCACTGGATCACAACGTATTTTCCAAGATATATATAAAAAAGTTACTTAATTTAACACTGTTTCAGACTATAAACTTTAACTAGTCTGTCTTGCCAGCTAAAGAACCTCTGCATTCTGGCAGGGAATTCTGTCAGGCCCATTTAAAGTCAAATTCAGGCTACCCATGTGCTATGCTCATATCCTTCCTTTCCCCCTATCTGTTTCCTTTTAAAATCCAGAAAATAATGGTTTAAAAATTGCATTTATGCGCTATCAGTAGTTAATGCTTGCTTTAAGCACGCAAAAACTCTGTTCTCAGTAGGCGCATGCACACAGAACACACATATACATCACATCTCTGCGTAAATATTTATACACAGCTGGCCACACTATCCTGGAATGGTTTAGGTTGGAAGGGACCTTAGAGATTACCCACTTCCAACACCCTGTGCCGGCTGCCTGTGAGGCAGGGTGCAGTCCCATTCTGTCCACACCTGCACCAGCTGCTGCTGGTAAGGACTGCTGGGGGACAGGGCGGGGATAGGCAGGTTACAGGTGAACAGGGCAAACAGAGTCACTGGCCAGAATGGTGCGCTGTGCCAGCCTATGCCACAGCTGGGAGGCCTCTCAGAATCACAGAATATTCTGAGTTGGAAGAGACCCACAGTGATCATCAAACTCCAACTCCTGGCCCTACACAGGACATCCCCAAAATTCCCGCCATGTGCCTGAGTGTTGTCCAAATGCTTCTTTGAACTCTCTCTTGGTGTTGTGACCACTTACCTGGGGAGCCTTCCAGTGTCCAATCACTCTCTGGCTGAAAAATCTTTTTCTAATATCCAGTCTAAACTTCCCTTAACTTCATGCCATTCCCTCAGGTCTTATCACTGGTTAGTAGAGATCCATTCCCCCTCACAAGGAAGTTGTAACTGCAAAGAGGTCTTCCCCCAGTCTCCTCTTCTCCAGGCTGAACAGATCAAATGCTCTCATCCACTCTCATACAGCTTCCCCTCAAGGCCCTTCACCATCCTCGCTGCCCTCCTTTGGATGCTCTGTAATAGCTCAATATCTTTTCTATACTGTGATGCTCAAAATGCACACAACATTCAAGGTGAGGCCACCCTGGTGCAGAGCAGAACAGGACAATCCCCTCCCTCGACTGGCTGTCAGTGCTTTGCCTGGTGCCTCCCAGGGCACGGTTGGCCCTCCTGGCTGCCAGGGCACTGCTGACTCATATTCAACTTGCCATTGACCAGGACCCCCAGGTCCCTTTTCATGGCACTGCTTTCCAGAATCTCGTTCCTGCCTGTATATATGTCCAGGGTTGCTGCATCTAAGGTGCAGAAATCAGAACCTCTCAGCTCACTTCTCTTCACTAGAAATTAAGTTGGAGGAAAAAATAATCAGTTCCCACCCCTTACAGTGACAAAAATATTTGGAAGCTTTCTGACAAAATCAGTAGACAGAATCAATATCTTCTAGAAGAATTTCATGCTGGTTTCATGGAAAGAGAATGTTGTCCTGAAATGGGTTCTTTCACCCTGTGTGCAAAGTCTGGTGAGACTAGAGAAAAGTCTCAAATTCTTGCTATGTTTCATACTTAATTTCTTTTCAAGAATGGAATGACTACTCTACAAGCATTACCATGTGCAAGGGAAGACAGAGGAAATGACAGACTGAGAAAAGTGTCCTCCTTTCACAGCCCCCCACCCCTGAAAATGTTCTGGAGACGGACTATTGACAGGCTGAGGTTAACTGGCTTAAGAGGCTTGTGTGGGTGAACCCATTGTCTTCAAGCCTTTTCCTGCTGAAACTGCCAACAATTATGCCTAGTACAACAATGGGTTTGCAATACAGATAAATGTCTTACAGACTGAAATGAAAGTCTTGTGAAACAGGCAACTAAGCAGCAAAGAGTAATGCTAAGTAAGTGTAATGTTCACAGTGCACACATATATATGCATATCACACACATAATAATGTGTGATAGTGCTATAAGACAATAAAACTTAGCTTCACTAATTCAGTTTTTTCATCATCTTCCCTATGTTGGTAAATGCACTGGCTGAGAAGAGCATAAAGTCTTTCCATGCGAGATATAGTGATGTTCTCAGTTGCCACAATAATAGAATCTAATACGTGCTGAAGGAAAAAAAAGTAGAAACTATAGTTCAGTGCAGCATACACCCCACTTTCTGATATTATTAAATAAAAGTGGGACTTCAGAGAATTGACAAAATATCTCACAAGATTTAACTGAAGGAAAAAAAGTAATTTTTTATACTACAGAGAAAAGGGAGGCTTACATTTCAGGCAATATTTTCTTACTCACAAATGTATAACATCAATGATCAACTGCTTCTAGAACAGCAGGGAATGGCACAATACATTTTGTCATAGAGTAGCTGCCACAGCAAAGCCATGGTTGCATTTCATTAGTAACGCAATACAAGGCACTGAAAAATGTGACTTTGGAAACCAGACTAAAGATCTTCCAGATACAGCTGTGCCAGCTGGAAATGGAAGCAGCCTTAATGCTTACCTTTACCCCTTAGCTGAATGTGCACTGTGTCTAACATCAGTTAGCTCCTGCCTTGCAACTCAAGAGTGAATAAACTAGCAGAGTGACTGCCTGTAGCAAATTACCAGTCTCTCATACAGTCCCATCTGTTACCAAAGATGTGAATGTGATAATCTCTGAGAAAGCAACACTAACATGCTAGTGGCAACCCTGCTGGGGCTGTTCAGTAGTTTTGCTTTGGCAGACTTGTAAACAAGTGCACGTTATTATTATACCTTGCTGATGGTCCTTCTTTAGTGCCATCTCTGCATGGGGAAATACTCTCTGAAGGCTTGTACAATTCTTTCCAATGTTTTTTCTAACATTGGTTTTGTAATAGCTGATAGCACTCATCCAGGGGAAGACACAGCCCTCTGTGAAGCTGGAACAGTCTCCTGCATGCCCATGGAAAAATCATTTGCTTTTATTTTAATCAAATACATCTTTATCTACCGTCTCTCTCTACTGTCATACAGCTGAGGATAGTGATGCCCCAAAGCACAGAGGCCATTTTCAGCAGATAAGGCTTTAATATCAGCACCACAGTATCATAATAAAAAAAAAAAAAAAAAAACCAAAATCAAATGTTATGTCAGTCTCAGGCAAAACAGAATTAAAAGCCAGAATTTCTAAAATGCAGTACTGAAAGGCTTTGTATGCAGCCAGATATTACCAGGTTAAGAGATACTTTAAAAGAGTTCCTGTGCTGCAAAGAAGTTCTTATGTGGCTCACAGACTGTTATTCTGCACTTAGGAACCAGCCTGCTAGTCAAAACTTTGCTCCTGGGAAAGATCCCCAAACCCATTTAATGTTCTGAGAGACAAAAAGAAAATGGAAAGCAGCATCTAACTTTGTTTGCTCACAAGGCATGTCAGCTGCCTCATTACCTTGCTCAGCAGCAAGGCACAAGAGCTCCAAGTACTGCCTGGTACAAGCTCAGGTTCTCTAAGACTCAAGTTGCATGCAGTAATCCACAGTTTTCAAACTCACCAACACATTCTTCAGGAAGCTCTTCGAGTAAGTTGTCTCATGGCTTCAGGTTCCAGTCTCATGTGTGAATTTTGAAAATCTCTTATCTCGCCCGAAAACAAAACAGTTGCATTTTAGTTTGCCCTAGGTTTTCTCTTAGAAAGCAACCACAACACAAACCCACAAAACCTCTTACACCAATACGAATACTTTTCTCATATTTTCTCAACTATTAAGTATTTTAAAGGTCAGTTAATAATATGTCCTCTGCATCTTCAAGCAGTAAATGTAATAATTCTCAACATGTTACAACATTGTTACACTAAACTATTGTTGGGAGCTGCAGTGAAATAAAAGCCATTTACATTTGCCATAAAAAGTGAGTTTTCACAAGTGTGAGACCTAATAATGCTGGAGGAAAAAAATTGAGCAAAAAATCTTATCTGCAAATGGAGATTTTTTTTTTCAAAGAAAATTCTTTCAAATTTAGCAAAATTTCATGGTGGCAACCTCATTTCTTCATCACATTTGCTTTTATGCCAATTCATTCAAGTAAAACAGTCCTTACATCCTGTTCAGAATTGCTAGAATTGCTACCAAGAACAATATGTATGACTCAAACTACTGCAACTAATCCAGAAAACGTCAAATATTGCCTCTTCTCATCTTGATCTTAGCAAAACTTTCATTGAAGTATTTCTTGGTACACAGAATAATTATGGCAGATCTCTAGAATCCTTCCACAGCAGGGAATCGTTTATTAGATTTGTTTCATGACACTTCAGCTCCTGTTCATGAGAACAGATGAAAACTGGAGATAAATGTTTGTGTTAAATGCACTTTTCAGTGCACTTTTACTAGCTTTCAGTCCAATAAGCCTCTTATCCTTATTTTAAAAAGTGATAAGAAATATCAGTGATAGTCAGAGAGAAAACACAAAAAGTGGGTTCCAGTATTGCAGTCTCCCCCAACCCTAACATATTTTGGTTGCTATACATCTATTTTTGTACTGCTTAGCTATTGCTATTGAAGTAGATGATTCCCAAGTGCTGCAACTGTGCAGTGTACTTCATATCTCAGTCCAAGTCCCTGTTAACAAGTTCCAGTAGGGACATCAGATCCCAACATAATTCACTCCGACATCACTCTTGATCAAAGTTTTTGTTACCAGCAAAGAATTTTTGTGCGCACACCATTTCTTTCACTTTCAAGATGCGATAGCAGTACTTGATAGCTAATTCATACATTCATCCTTTCTTAAATATTTCAGTGACTGTCAGAATCCCATTTTCTTCAATGGTCACAGCAAAATCAAAACTAATTAGAGAACTAACCACTTGTTGAAATCATCATAATCATATATATTCAGTCCCAGGTCTGCCCTCCACAGTACAACACAGGCTCTCCATACAGCTCTCTCTTGTCCAAGCTGTACTTTACTGGAGGAGGATTGCACTGCTCTGCAATGCTGCCTTGTAACACGGGTTTGCTATAAAGATGAACTTTGCCATATAAGCATTAACGTTGTGTTGAAGTTCTGACCTCTTTTTTTGTCAAGTTGAAGCGGAATTCTCGTTCAAACCATCTGGGTCTTTGTCAAGCAAGATCTATAGAATCCAGTCTGTTGGCAGCTCCAATTACCACATCTCTCCTCTGCTGTCTAAGCCATTCATAAGTGTCAGAAGTGTTCCCACAACAGTGCTAACAGAAAAATACAATTTTCATTCACCAGGTTAGGAAATTTTCTTCAGTTCCACTTCAATCAAAAGGACAAATTTTTATTGATGAGATGCTCATGGGCAAAATACTAGTTTTAAGACATCACAAAATACAGATAAGGTATCATAGACCTCATGCTGATATCAAGCTTTGGAATATTTTTCAATTACTGTTTAAAAATCATTTGAAATTCAGTGGCACTGAATTACTAGTTTTCAGGAAAAATTAATGTGTCACATCAAGTTAAATAGGTTGCAATCTTCTTTTCACAAAGATCAAGCAGCCTCTATGTAGATACAAAACATGTTCTACCTATGAATTTGGTCTTGTTCATTGGACAGTAAACATAGATAAAGCAGGTATCAGGGAATTCAGTTTTTACTATCATTTGAAGTGAAAACCCAAGACCTGAAACAGCTGTTTGTAAACAGCGTCCATTCAAAAATCATAAGGCAGTTCAGAAAGCATAGTATAAGATGTGTTTCAGCATATAACTGCTCTTTCATGTCTTCTGAAGAAGATATTTCCTCTACCCTTAGCATGTAGCTGTGGCATGACTGTAACAGTAAGAAGTTAAACTTTAATTAGAGAGCAAGAATAACATTTTGGTTTAGACTACATTATGCTTTGGAAGAAGTTTTTTTCAGCAAAATTAAAATTATAACGAAATAATTTCTCTATGTGAAATGTCATTCATATAGAAAAACAGTAAATTAAATTAGTATCTACTTCTGCGTGGTAGAACACTCGATGGTCTCCCATCCTTTGCCGGCTAACTCTCTTCTTCATGTCATCCTTTTTTTTTTTTTTGCAAGACTGCTTCTACAGTGCTAAGATAGAAAGTTGACTTGGAAGAGCAAGGATAGGCTAGTACAAAAAAAGAAAACATTGAAAACAACATACATAATCAATAGGATATTTTAATTAAAAAAAATTCAGTAGGGAAAAAAGAATTCTGAAGATCACAGGAAGAAGACAGAAAGAAATTATGGCAGCTGTTTATAGTACTTAAGTTGTTCCACATGATAGCAGTAAGTAATTTTTAGTTTACAGCCTTCCTCAGACAACAGGTTGCTTATTCTTCTCTTAACTGGAATTAAGGTCTTGTGCTGATATTCCATAACTATATATGCTAGAAAAAAATATATCTCTGCTGTTACACTTCTCATACCTTCCAGAAAACAATGTCAATTTGGTCTTCACAAAGGGAATTAAGTCGTGGACACGCAGACAGAAACACTAGGTCTGTTTCACTTTGCCTTTATTCAGCTTTCACTGTTTCTTAACTCAACAGGACATTATAAGATTAGTCATAAGCATAACATAAAAGTTAATTAAACATGAAGGTGCTTCTGGTGCCAGGAAGATTGATGGAGAGAGCAAGTTAAACCTACTGAAAGTCACAATGTAAAGTGATCGTTTTGGTTCACAAGAACCAGCCCACACATAAAAGACGCTCTGGTGTGAAGATCTCTCTGACACTGGCAATCCCAAAATAAAGACACCAGTGGCTAATTTAAAAATTGGCTGTGCCCAAATTCTTTACACATGAAGCACTTGCCAAATACATCCTCCCACACACACTCCCAGAGCCGCAAGTTTTAAAACAAGCCACAAGCAGGAGACTCTACCTGACCAACTACAATGGAACATTTATGAAATGTTTTTGAAGTTGCTTGGCAATGCTCCAAAAAGTTCCAAGCTTGTCCATGCCCAACCCCCTAGTCCCTGGTGGGGCTTTACTATGGAGACCACCTTCCACCCAGCAGTTAATGATCACAAAATCACAGAACAGTTTGGGTTAGAAGGGATCTTTAAAGATCATCTAGTTCCAGCACCCCTGTCATGGGTAGGGACATTTCCCACTAGACCAGGTTTCTCCCAGCCCCATCCAGCCTGGCCGTCCACAGATGTGGCATCCACAGGTTCTCTGGACAACTTGTTCCAGTGCCTCATCGCCCTCACAATAAAGATGTAGTGTATATGTAGCGACACGTAGGGATTTCTCAGTACTGAATACCTTTACCTCTTCTTGCCAGGAACAATACCATCTTCTGTTGCCCAAAGGAGGAGAAAGTCTCTAGCCAATATTATGCCATAGCACAGAGCATTGCTAATAAGGCTTATTTTAGTAGCTTTGCATGATGAAAAAGACTACTTACATTGTTCAAAGTTTGCCAAACAAAATGGATTGATTGTAGCGGTGTAACAACTTTGTCGAAGTCTATAGCTTCAATGGATTTCCACATTCCCTTTTCTTCATCTTTCAATCAAAGATGGTTTGATAGGATTATTTTCCATAAATGCAAATGAACTTGCATTAATACTGCTACTCGCTTTTAAGTATGTATTAATTCAGTTTCACATTAGCTTTTACATTATTTTTCCAAGGATTTATATGACACTGACAAACCTATAATTACAGGGGTTATCCCCTTTATTCTTTTAAAATATTGGCATGTTAATTTTCTTTTGCACTCCTGAAAATTTCCCTGTGTAGTAAGTTATTGAAAATCAACATCAAGCATCAAATTTCTCAACAGGACAATACAGGTTATCAAAACCTGCTCATTTAAAATGGTTCCGTTCCTTTTTCAAAGCAGAACAGGAGCTGTTTCAAAGTTCCTGAAGTGCATGTCGCTCATACCAAACCAAGCCAGTAAGAACAGGGAATGCTTAGGGTCTCCCATCACTTGAAATAAGTCATAGAAGGCAATTACAAAAGTAATTTCTAACTGTGACTCAGAAGAGAAGGTCACAAGTGAATACTCTTTGACTTGTAAGTTGTTAAAGCACAGTTTTGCTGTTTTAGGAGATGTAGAAAGTGAGATGTGGGGAACCTTAGACAAACCCACAGTGTGGATCATCCATCGATTGTAAGAGTAGAAGTCAGGAGGTCTAAGCCCATACAGGCCTTACAGCTATAGGCAGCTCTGCTTACATTCTCCCCTGTGTAACCCAAAGGTTTCAGACAAAAATTACCACATCAAAGCACAAATGAAAATGTACAACTGTTCATTATTAGCTGGTTATCTTTTTATTGGAATCACAGCTGACAATAAATATGAAAAGAGAGGCAAATCAATTAATTGCTGAGGTTTTGTTTGTTTTTTGTTTTTATTTCTTCCGTATTGTTGCTGGGGTTTGCCTCTGAATTTTTTTTCTTTGTAAAGAAGTCAGCACACATGGAATTATCATGATGTGTAACTACAAGTAGTGTTTAAAATAAGACTGATTATTAGTTGGCTTTTTATGTTGTGTTTTTAAAGAGATAAAGGACAAAAGAAAAGTAACGCAGACATACATACAAATACTGTGTTAGGAACCTGGAAAAACAGCTAGGGAGGTTACATGTCAAACTGGGTCAATACAGTATTGAAAAATTCCATGATTTGTCTTTATTTGTTGTAAGGTTGAACTTCTGAAATATGCAAGTAGGAATTAAAATAATTATTAAGTTAAAGGTAAAAAATAAATTAAAAAATTAAATTAATGTCTGATAGAGTCTAGTACTAGAATAGTCACACTTTATATAGCATTTTCGGAGTATGTTCAAGTAGGAAAGAAGCTGAGCCCACTATTGTCACTGAAACAAGGTGTAATGTTAAAATATTGAATTGCCTTTGGCCAGGTTAACTAAAACAAGTTATAAATTTGAGTTCTGTTCCTTTATGCTTAGTGTTTGGAAATGTGGAATGATCCAGCAAGAATAAGAAATCTTTATAAATTTAATTCTGTATTTGCTTGTGATCTCACATTCTAAAACACTCAGGCAAAAGAAAGGCTGCATTAAGAGAACATCAGTGACTCATTCAGATCAGCAATACCATATCTGAGATGGTTTTATAATGTTAATAATGTTAATTCAGCTGCATGAGTACCTTGCCAAACAGCGGGTCATTTAATGAGTATTTTTTTCAGAAGACCTCCATCTCACTCAGATCTGGGAATAAGTCAACAGGTTGTGTTGAAGAAGATGCTAAATGTGAGGTAGCCAATCCCTCATTTGCTGTAGAGTAATTTGATGTAGTGAATGAGGTAACACTTGCAGAAGGGTTGCTACATAGAGGAATTTGAGTATTGCCTAAAAAAAATTCAAACTTCTCTTTCTCTATGAAAGTCCAAGGCCATACTGGAATAATTTAAATAATATTTTTTAAAAATTGTCATTAATTTTGGTTTACTCATTTTCTACACCCAGTTTTAAATCCTCCCATCTTGACTTGTGGAATTTTAAAATCTCATATTTGTAATTTAAGACTGTAGGTCTTAAAGGAATTGCAGCTACCCAGAATTAGCCAGAAGTTGAGTTACAGGATACCTGCTATTCATCTAAACCAGTCACTGTGATAACTTCTGCTTCTTTCCTCTTTTATTATTATTGGAACTTAATTCCAGAGGGCTAAAGGCAGTCTAAACTTATGAATTACTATGAAAATTTGGGTCCTAAATACTTCGTCTTAGGCATCCAAAGTCAGTGAACAATTTTGGCTGTACTTTTTTTCAATCTAAAATATGGAATGAATGGAAACTGAAATCTGTATATAGTGGCTGAAGAGTCATAACAAGGTGTATATTGACCAATTCTTCAGCTCTTTGGCCCGCTTCCCAAGATAATGAAGGATCCATAGTTGGACCTGAATGTCCATCACTGCTCTTCCATTCCAGGTGTTTGATGTGAACTGAAAGATTCCAGGGAACATCATAAAATGGACTTGCTGTGCAACCTATACATCAGCTTAACTCACTTTCAGCAAGCGAAGATGATACCACTGACTCAGCTCGTGAGAGTAAAGACAAATTAATCGTTGGTTGTGAAGTGCTCAGAGCAGTGTGTGATAATAAATAAAGTGCAAGGTCACATGTTGAAATGGGAAGAAAATAATAGTGAATTATTTGGGCACCATCCATTCTATCCAACAAATGAGGTAAGGCTATATTGAAAGAATAGTTTATGATCTGACAGTGCAAGGCCATTGAAAGGTGCCTTCACAGAGGAGCATGTTAAGTTTGCATGGATATTTTAAGTTCTGACCTGTTCAAAATGTTCTCATCTTTGCTGATCCTTAGGCAATAACCACGTACAATTCTGTTTCTGTGCCATTTCATAGAGTTTTTCATTAGAAGTATCTACTTCATATTACACAAAGATACAGAGATGCCATTTATTTCATATTGCATTTCATTGTGACTTTCTAGTTCACTAATTTGTTGAAACTGCTGAACCTCTAAATTCCAAGCCTGTATTCTTCACAGATACACACTTCAACTACCCAAGCATACCTTGATGTATGTATTCACTAGGTACCCAACTCAGTATGGAATTAGTGTATAAACAAGCTCAAATAAGGTAAGAAGCTACACATCCAATTGAGCAACTTCCCCCAATGCTCGCTTTTCCTAACCATCTGGTCTACACACACAGTATTATTATCACATACACTTTTTTTGCCTTGTGACTTCCACTTTTATTTATATATTAAAATATGGGTTTAAATAAATGACTTCATAAAGATCAACTGAAAACCTATGACACTGCCAGGCACCACATCTGTATTTACAAATCTCTAGTTAGTGTTTCGGTCACAATAAAATCCTTCCTTTTATTACTCAGTAGAATTCAGTTCTTACAATATTACTCCTATATAATTTTGTTGTCTTGTGATTTTTTAAATTTATGTAGCAAGAGAAATGTTTTTTCCATAGCAATATTGAGTGAAATTAATTTTTTTTTCCTATCTTGCTTTCAGCAGAATGCAATCTCCAGCTCACCTGTATTCACTTCAAACAGAGTGCCACAAACAGCAGTGTCTTTGCTAAATAGATTTGATTAGACCTCAGAAAAGGTGTAGCTTCTCTGTATAGTGCAGATGATTTCCTGTGGGATGCCTTTACACTTAGGTATCTACGTTACAGTTGGAAACCAAACTTCTGCATTGTCAAGGAAGAGAGGTTAAGTGCCTCCAAAGGGAAATTCTGAACACCTCAGTGGGACAGAAGGCTAGTGTCAGTCAGTGTGACTTCCCCTGGATGCCCCTATGAGCCCTCTGAATCGTATTGTATACCCAAGTTGCCAGGGTATGGTGCTTGAGTGAAAGAAGTTTTGCAGGCAAACTGCCTTCTGGCATTCTATTCACTCCTCACTTCCATGGACTTGATTTTCTACAGCGTTTTAAATGGTCTAAATTTTACTTCAAATTTTCATTCTGTGTACATCACCACCTGTGAGAAAAGGAACGTTCTTCACATACTTATTTTCATTTGGGGGCTTGTTCCAGTGCAAAGCTGAATTCTCTTAAACATTCAGTTCATTCCCAGATTTACTGATAGATATCCTATACTTCGGGTAGCTATGAATAGTCTTTATCCATCATTCTGATCTCTAAATTTTTGATGTATCAGTGAATTTTCTAACACGAGCTTTTTTATTCTAAAGTTTTACATTACAATGCCCTGTAAAACTGTTTCACCAATACAACATCAGAAAACCAGAGTATCATGGTGTAAGAGATGTTAGGCTGGGGCCACCTACTGGTTACGTTGCTGAGCATTCATTGACAGATTTGAAAACCATTTTACAGACGTAAGTCTACTGTAACTATAAAAATAACAGCATATTAATAGATTAATCACCTAAGTATGTGATGTTTCTTGTGTAATGGTTCTTTGTTTTTAAGTTTAAATATTCCATTATTTTTTTATGGTCCAATTATAAAAAGAAAAAAGAATTTATTTATCTTGCTTTCATAAATAAAATAAAAAGTGGAGGGGAGGGGGCCTAAAAAAGCTCTTACTTCCCAATAACATTAAAAAGAAAACAAGGAATAATGTAATATTAATGCCAAGATTTAAACAATTTAGTTTATTTATCATTAGTATTATTGCTGTGATGAAGAGGGTAAATAATTCTTAACGTCTTATTTGATGCTTTGTAAGATTTCATCCTGAATTTGTATGTGTTGTTCTAAAATAGCCAAGATGCACTATGCACGGTTTTCTGGGGGTTAAAGAAAATCTGTCAATTTTATGATGTTCTTCAAAGGCTGCTATTAAAAATAAATTCAAACAAAAACAATGTAGAAGATGAACAGAAAAATAAAGCCTTTAAAACCAGAAGTTCTAATAAACGAGCTACTATGAACTAAGAATAATCCAGACAATTTACTTTGGAGACCTAAAGTATATTTATATAATGATGCTGTTAAGTATGTATTTACTTATTTATTATATGATAATATTGATAATTATTTATGCTGTAATTTAATCTTATTTCTTATTTTACCTATCTTCAGGAGCAAGAGAGAGCATTTTACAGATTTTACCAGTTTAAGCGAGATTCTTTGCACCTATTAAATCACTATACATATATATTTATGTATACGTATGTATACGCGCAGAAGCACAAATATATATACATATTAACTCATTATTCTAATGTCTATGCATGCATATACCTGCATGTATATATACACATATATATATACATATGCAATGTATGTACAGTCATCTGTACCTGTATATACACACACACAGAGGCATGCACGTGCATTTATACACATATGACATCAAACTTGTACTTTTTACACTCTTGGTTAAACAAAATCCTCTGTTGACTTTTAGTTATACTGGGATTAAACATTATTCACATCTGCCCTCAGCAGATCCATCAGCAGGAGACATTTCTAATAGGAGCTGTAAGTGGCAAGTAATTTTTTCAAGAAATGCAAATTGCAATTTGAAATGTTTAAAAGGCAGATAAGCAATTACAGTTCCCAGCATAAACAGGAAAGTGTAAACATATTGCAGGTTTGGAGACCAGACTATGGGAGCTAAAACTGGGAAGACATTGCCACCATCAAAAACAGAATTGGTAGAAACATCTGACGGGAAAGAAAAAAACTGGTTTATGAATTAAACCACCTAACTGTGATTTTACACCTCATTCATAAGAGTAACAATGCATTTTTTGCCACATTAGTCTAACATCTGTCATGCTACTGCAAACTCACCCAGGACAAGAGTCATCTGACCTCAAACTGTCTACAACACATCTTTTCTAAAGTATTTCTTTAGGCTCTTTCTATCAAGTGGGGAGAGATATGCAGTACCTGAAAACCATTGGTCCACATGATATTATGGGTTCCTAAAAGATGCTGAGGGCTGGGTGCTATGCTGGTTTTGGCTGGAGCAGAGACTATTCTCTTCGCAGTGGCTGATACAGGGCTATGTTTTGGATTTGTGCTGAACACAGTGATGATAACAAAGATGTTTGTGTTATTGCTGAGCAGGACTTACACAGAGCCATGGCGTTTTCTTGCTTTTCCTACTGCCATGCTGACAAGGAAGTTTGGGGTGAATGGGAGGTTGGGAGGAGACACAGCTGGGACAGGTGACCCAAACTGACCAAAGGGATATTCCATACCAAGGGATAGATGTTCAGAGTGATGAGGTTTGTCTTCCCAAATCACTGTTACACATGATGGGGCCCTGCTTTCCTAGAGATGGCTGAAAATCTGCCTGTGGGAAGCAGAGAAATAATTTCTTGTTTTGTTTTGCTCATGCGTGCAGCTTTTGCTTTCCCTAGTAAACTGTCTGTACGTCAACCCACAAGTTTCCTAGCTTTTACCCTTCCAGTTCTCTCCTTGATCCTACTGGTGAGGAAGTGAGCAGCCAGCTGCGTCAGGCTTGGTTGCTGGCTGGGGTTAAACCAAAACAGGTGCCTAGAAAAAGCCTTCACAATAAGCATGCACTTCTAATCCAGCTTTCTGATCCCTAGATTTAGAGAAAATTCAACTGATCTTGAATGTCTGCAGTTGTGTCAGGAAAGATAAGAGTAGACCAATGTTTAATTAACTGTTAAAGGCCAGCCTAGATCCCACTCTATTCTGGTTACTGCTCTGCACTGGTAAAATTCCATGTTGTTTGCACATTTGCACATCTCCCCAGTCTGCATATAACCATCTCGTTTTCAAGTGCAAATTCTCTGGGGCACAGACCGTTTGTTTATTTCTCTTCCTTCTACAGTGAAGTTTTTGAATAAGGTTCTAAGCATTGAGATTATTATTTGTATTTT
Organism: Xenops minutus; assembly: GCA_035221455.1. NCBI lineage: Eukaryota > Metazoa > Chordata > Aves > Passeriformes > Furnariidae > Xenops > Xenops minutus. The sequence continues at coordinate 119,071,212 of JAWWEE010000074.1, forward strand.
TTGTGACTATCTGCCTTTGACTCACACTTGTTCCATAACTTCTTCATGCCATTCATGACTCAAATAGTCTGTAAAAATATTTTGTAACTTAATTCCAGTTGCCTTATATGATCCATGTAGATGAGGTTTCTGGTATCGAAGTATAATCAGGCTTGCACAAGTCAATCCAATCATAAGTCAGACAAAAAATCCAAAGTAATTTGTTAATGCAATAAAGTCAGAGGGGACAATAAAAATGGGTGCACTAGTGGTTGAAAAACTCATGACTGGTGCTGGAGTACAGGAGTAGACAAGGTAGATATTAAAAGAGGTAAATGTCCTGACTGATTTCCAGCAAAGCTTAATTGACCTACTGTGAATATGCTGCCATTGAGAGCACCAGATACTGAGAGAGCAATAGAGAGGGGTGATCCAGGCAACAGAGGGGATCACTCGATCAGCCCAAGTCACGACCACAGCAATTGCAAGAAATCAAAGCATTAGTGTAGTACAGGTACCATGTTCTGAATCACTGACAGAAAAAAAAGAATTAAGATAAAAGAAACACCTATTATTTACTGCACTGCCATAGTTAAACATTAATCTAATCCTAAGGGTATTTCATTCAGGAGCTAAAAACTTCCTGGGGGAATGACAGCAGGAAGGAGTGCTGCATACCAGAGTAAAACAGGTAAACCTCCTGGGGCCAGTACCACAGTACTGGACTGCCCAGCAGGAGAGAGCTGCATCTCACCACTGTGCTTCACAAATGGATAGCAAAGAAATGGCAAGGAAAGAAAATGAACACCTTAGTCCCCAGCATGACCATGGTGGTGACATGATCTCTCTTACAGCAAAATTGCCAACAGAAGTGCAGGTATGTGCAGAGATTGGTCAGCAAATGTGCTGTGAATGAGATTTTGGGTTGGGTGGAACTGAGAAATGTGAAAGACTATTTCTGAACAAGAGATACTCAGTATTTCTTGGAAATTAGCTATAGCCCATATTGTAGCAATTACTAATATTTAATGGGTCTATAACCAAATGCTGTGAGGAACATAGGTCTTGCAGTGACCTGCACAGCATAGAAAGATGGGGAAAACAGCCACACCCAAAAAAACCTGTAGTGAATGAACAAGAATCACAGCAATGCATAGCTGCCAAAAAGCAAATAGTTTGCACGTTTGGTGCTGCTGTTGTTTGATCATGCTAATTTCGAGCTTTGATACACCTTCCTGTCAGTTTCTACTATAAAACTCCCTGCTCAAATAAACATTAAAGCATAATGACCTCATTTTTATGTCTAACTGGTTCGTGTCAAACACTCTGAAAATTTTGATTCTTGAGATTATCAGCAGCCTGATGAAATCTGTGTCAGTTTCAGGCTTGTCATTGTCCCAGAGTCCTACCAAACAATATGCCAAGTAACAGAAATTTGGTCTGAAGAACTCATGTCCTTCAAGTTGTTACTGTAGATACATACCCATGTAAAGCATCTTAAAGCTTACTACAACATAAGTTTACAGCAGTTGGCAAACATTGTCTCTTTCAAAGTGCAAATTTAAATCTTATATTTTATTAGTATAGCTGTCCAAACACCTTATTCTTATTAGTTAAATTATGTGTTTTCTTGTCTTTTTAACCTCATTTTTTTATGTCACAGCAAGTCGGCTGTGTGTGAATTCAGTGTGACCACAGGAGTCAGAGTGGGCAAAGGCCCAGCAGCTCATTCCTTCTGCTCCGTGATACCACGCTGTTCCTCCCCGGAGCGAAGCACAGCTCAAATGAAGGCTTTTCACCACATCTACCAGAAGATTGTTCGCCCCTCCAGCAAGTCTCTGAAAGGAAAACTGCTCTGCCCTTCAGCATTTGCCTTAAATTCATCCCTCTGCAGCCTGCCTTCTTCCTCCTTAGGTTTTGCAATTTAACATATACCAAGGGTTCCCTTCTCAGGCAGACGCACTCCACGCTCCAGCTAATTCAGTGCCTCTTCAGTTCCATCCTGGGCTTCATTGCCCACTCGACACTTCAAATTTCGGTCACTTCAGGCTCTGCAATGCTGATTTGTCCTTCCCTTCCCTTCCCAAACCTTCCCTTCCCAAACCTTCCCTTCCATTCCCAAACCTTCCCTTCCCAAACCTTCCCTTCCCTTCCCAAACCTTCCCTTCCCAAACC
>JAWWEE010000074.1:119082036-119168926 GCA_035221455.1 Xenops minutus
AGGACTTCCTGGGCAGCTGCTGTGAATGGTCCATTGTTCTTGGGGAATGAATAGAGGGGGTAGAATACATAGCTTTTATTACTCCCACCCAGTGATAACTGGTCCCTCCTGCTGAACTAGGACAGGACTCTTGATCACATCTGTTGATTAATGTTCTATGTACTGAGACATCACAGGAAAGGAAAACTCATTAGCTTCTGTAGTATAGACTGAATGTTATTATGCATCTACTTGGAAGAGACAACATAAGTGAGTCAGGCCACCTCCCAGTTTGAAGTTGATTGCATCATTCAGAGAAATGCAAGTCTGAGTCCATATCTCTTTAAAATAATAGCTAGTGTATACACATGAATTTGGAGAGGTGGAGAAAAGAGCAAAAGCAAGACTGCAGTTGAAAAGAAGTTTAAAATGCTGCCTACATCTTCATCTGGTGTATTAGGATATGTGTTCTGTGTAAGTAGTAGCATGTGTATCACTTATTGTTCAGATATACTCCTCATTCAGAGGATTCAGATGTTTGGAAAGCGTAGACTGGTAATAGTATTCAAATTCATGACTAAGAATGCAGCCTATACACAGAAGTTAGTTCTCTTGGCTATATTGTTTTCTGTAAGATTCAGGGTGATTGGTAGACAAAATGTGAATTTCTCATTATCAGTATTTGTGTCCTTAATGCTGCTGTACTAAGTAGTCCTTTTCCTGCACATTGTACACCCGTTTCAATGGCAGTGTTTTTGAGGCAGCAAATGAGAAAAGAGAACTCAGGAATGAGTGGCTTTTTCTGGGTGTTTTTTTCTTCATTGACAATCCTGCTTTCAGTGTTATTCATAAAGGAAATAAAAATGGGAAGTTACACTTTACTATTTGCTGAGCACATAAAGTAAATGCCTGGTATTATGCCTAGTTGACTTTAGAACCCTTTCAAACTGAGGTTGTGTAAGGATATTCAGGAAACTATATAAACATCATGTTCAGCTTTCTGTATGTCCTGTCTGTGTATACTGTTTAGCATAGATACTGAGTTTACTGCAGAATTTTTGATGTATAAAGCTGTACTTTTCTTAGTCTCTAAGGATGAAGCTGGCAACCATAATTAAAAACAAGGATCCTTATGTTCCTCTTCTCCAAAGCTTCAGTTACAGTCTTTTGATAAGTAAAATCAAGTCTTACATTGAACTATTCCTGAAAGAAAATGGAACGAACTTCTTAATACAGGTATGTAAAAAGTATTTTCAAAACTTTTCAAAATAGTTACTTGGTAAGATTAAATGGACTTATACTTTCAAGGGAGTTGTTTAGGCAATATTCAGTTATTGTATTAGATGAAAAGGAAGCTTTGTCTTCCTTTAGATTGTCTTATATTCAACCTTTTTGTTTTAATTAATATATCTTGGAGAAAGTAGGAATAAGACTCCTCTAAAATATGTTCTATAATATTTTGATTCTGTGATGTTCCGATTGGAAAAATAGTTAGGAAAAAAGCATCATTAAAATGAGATCTGTCAATAGTATATATTTAAGAGAAACAGTTTTGATCTGGGACTTGTTAAAAAATAACATAGCTATATATTTAATGGTTATTTTGTTTATATCTATATGACTTCTCATACTAAAAATAAAAGATCAAGACCTGTTAATTTTGCTAAAAGCTTTAGGAATGTCAGAACAGTTAGGAGGTAGAAAACTATTACTGCAATTTTCCTGTAAATAAAAAAGGTCCTTACAAACAGTCTTGTTCAAAAGTGATTTAAAATGGACAAGAACAACATTCCTCTTGCAGTTCATCTTCAGGAGGATTGTAAAGAATTTCTCATATGTTTACTTCTTACAAAAGAGTATTGAATTATTCAATTACAAAAGCACAGACATCTAAAGGTAATAAGAAGCAAATTTTAAATAAACAATCTGGAAGTTCCTCTGTTTTTCATTTTCTAGACTAGACAACTTATTAAATGCATTCAAAGTATAATACATGGAAATACCTTTTAATGGTTTCACTCAATTGTCAGTTTTCAAGTTTATTTTTCAAGGCTATTTCTTTGATTCTAAAAGGAGATCGAGGTCAGAGAAGGCCCAGAACTCCACACTAGCATACCTAGACCCTCTGTTGTTGCACCCCCACTGCCTGCACATCTGTCCTACTGTGCACCAACACTGCAAATCTTATTTTGAACAGAGTTATTCTGGGACATGGAGGAGACATCTTTGTGAAGAGTTCCCCCTTCTGCATAGTACACATTGGCTTCTCAGCAGTTTACCCTGAATTCTCTAGAGAAGAGAACTTCAGCCTTAATTTTAATCTCTCTTCTCCTTCTTCTAGTGCCAGATGTAGAAGTATAACCATAGAATAGTTTGGATTGGAAAGAACCTTTAAATGTCGTCTGGTCCAACCCCCTTGCAATAAGCATGGACATCTTCAATTAGATCAGATTGCTCAGAGCCTCATCTAACCCGGCCTTGAATGTTTTCAGGGGTGGGGCATCTACCATATCCCTGAGCAACCTGTTCCATGTTTCACCACTCTCATTGTGAAAAAAAAAATAAAAATTCTTCCTTATATCTAATCTAAATCTACCTTCTTTTAGTTTAAAACCATTAACCCTTGTCCTATCACAACAGGCCTTGCTAAAGTTTGTCCCTGTCTTTCTTGTAAGACCCCTTAAGTACTGGAAGGTGCTATAAGGTCTCCCCAGAGCTTTCTCTTCTCTGGGGTGAACAATTCAAACTCAGCCTTTCCTTACAGGAGAGGTCCTCCAGCCCTGTGATCAACTTAGTGGCCCTCCTCTAGGTCTTCTCCAGCAGGTCCATGTCTTTGGTGCGCTGGGGACCCAAGAGCTGGAATGCAGCACTCCAGGTGGGGTCTCAGCAGAGCAGAGTAGAGGGGCGGAATCACCTTCCCTGACCTACTGGCCATGCTGCTTTGGATGCAGCCCAGGATATGGTTGGCTTTCTGAGCTGTAAGCCAACATTGCTGAGTCATGTCCAGCTTTTTATCTGTACTATAAGGTGATCTACATTGCTAAAGTGTTTTGTAGACAGCTTTTTCTAGGTTAGTGTCAAGCTTGGAATCTACAGTCTTGCAGCTCCTACTGTTGATAAAGCTCTTGCACTTCAAGAAACTGTTGTAGGTTAGCTGACCTAACAACAGTCTGCAAATAGTGCATTGTGAGGATAAAGGACCTATACCAAGAAAACATTGATCTGAATACTTTGTAATTTCTCATTGTAACTTTCATTTTTCTTCCAAAAGCTATTTTTAGGAACAAGTACAATCTGAAAGCTACTGTTAACTTGCAAAGTACAATATGGTTGATTGTTTTTTGTTTGTTTGTTTTTGTTTTTTTAACTAAATCCTTTCCACCCATTTTTCTATATGGAAACATATCCTCACTGTCATATGTGTTTTGCTACCATCAGCCACTGCAAAACAGCCACTATTTTGAAAACTTATATCTGAAAGATGTAGTACTTTGGGTAGTTACAAGACTTGTGACAGTGAAACACTTCGGTGATTGGAAGTGTTCTGTGACCAGTATACTTTCCAGTATTTTCATGGGTGAACAAGTGAAGTAGAGAATGTTTTCATATTATCCGACACTCACAATTGTTGACTCTCCAAGTTACTGTGAAGAACAGGTTAAGGTTTTGAGATGACTGAAAATTGGATGGATGAAAGAAAGTTAACAGGAAGGAAAAGAAAGTCCTTAAAGAGGAAACAGGTGAAAAGTCAGAGTAATTGGCTAAGCAGAAAGAATTAATATTTGGTCTGTAGTGAAGCTTTCAACTTTGAATCATTTTGATATTTGAATGCTGCAAATCAGATCACCTTTTAGGATGTTTAGTGCTGGATGGAAGATGGTTGGCTCTTCATGGTGCACAGTTGGCAAGAATGAACTTGTGGACTAAGTTGGACCAAGTGATTTGTTTTTTTGAGGTTATTTATTACAGCAAGTAATTGGGAGAAATCGAGGGAAAAGTACAAATCTTAGGATTGTCTGGACATTCTATAAAGAGCATTTAACTGCTACTTTCTTCTCTTGACAATGGAGGAGAAATAATCTTAGTTTGTGGCTAAAAGTTTGAGCAGGATGTTAGAATTCTTTATTTTTTTGCCAGTGCAAGAAAGGTTATGTTACAAGCCTAAGGTCTGATCAGACATGTCTTTTGAAAGTGTTATAAGTATGCTTGATCCTGATGTGCTACAGAACAAGATAAACCTGTGAGACCTGTTAATTTTCAGTTTCTAGCCAAGTTATAAAAAACAGACTTTGTCATACTTTGATAGTATTTTCAGTCTTAGTTAACTCTTTATAAGTTCACAAATTATGTAAGTATTCATTGTATTTCTTTGTTTCCATATAAATATCACTTGCAGCTATGACTAAAATTCTCTGAGTTATTAGTTTATAAAGATCTTTATGGATATCAAGTGAGCATGCTGAAGTTGTTTTGAAACCACTTATTTTCATGGTAATACCTCTGAAGTGTCTGTGAAATAAGCCCTGTTAGTCCTAATAGAGAGCAGACATATTAATCCTAGTGTAAACTACTATCTAGGTATTGGCTGGCTTTAATTTTAAGCTATCTGTTCCATTTCTCACAGGAAGCCACAAAACATGTGGAGTCTAAAGGATTGGGAGCAACAGCATTGCAAAACAAATATGTGAATAGCAACAAAAATGACAAAAGTAATTTGGACACAAAGCAAAGGTTCGTATTAAGCATTATGTTACTGAGGGATGTGCTGTGACAGTAACTTGAAACTTGTAGAACTAACAGTAGGTAGAAAGAGGGATATTAAATTCCAAACTGGCGTCCAATAGAAAATTAGCTACCAGCGCGTTCCCTACTTTTTTTAAGTTTGGGCTCTTCTATGGTTATGACTTTTGGCATTTACATCAAATAGCTTGACGTTAAGTTTATTTGTGAAGATGCACAATTTTCAGTTCAAATAGCTGTCAGTCTTGTATAACAATAAAAACATGAAAAGACTTTGCTTCTTTTAATGCTTGATTGAGCTCTTTGTAGTCCTGCCCTCCTAATTTCAGGCTATAGGTCATCTCAAGAAGAAAGAGAATAAGAAAAAGAAATCAGTCTGTTATATTTGCCTTACAGCTGAATGCAAGATTCTGTTGGTGATACTAGCCTGAAGGGAAATAGCAATGTTGCTTCATGATTCTGACAGTGTGAACCCTCAGTACAATTACATGCTTATTTGGGAAATACTAATATTCTATGTTTATTGCCGTGTTTTTCATGGAGAACATAACTGTAGTCTTTAGGTAGGATAGTACTTCTTTTTCTGCATTGTTATACTTGGAATCTTTGGCATCATTTAGTTATGGATATTTTCTCATGCAGGCAGTATACAGGGAGACATTTCATAAGTTGTTTTGGTTTTGTTTTGTTTTTTAGAAGGACAGCTCATGACACAATTACATGTGAGAGATATGATGAAAGACTTGATCAAAAAAACTATAGAAATAATTCCTAATGAAAAAATAGATGTGCAAAATGCCATCAACTTAAATGTGTGAGACAAGGTTAAGAGAGTTAATGGATTGATGCAGTTAGTGTTTGTATGCCTCTGTTTCTGTGGAGAGATCTTGGGATTTTCTTTTATTGTTAAATCATGTAAATAGAAAGTTGCTGCCTAGGAAATTATTTTTATATATTTTATATATTTATATATGTTATGTATTTATATTTTTTATATTTTGTCTTTTTTTTCCAAGTTTGGTGCAGGAACAACAGTGTTTCACAAATCAGTCACCTGGAAACAGAAAAAAACCCACAGTAAGGTAAAATTTGTTGTTGCTGTTGTTGCTTCTGGTTAGACTTTCCATGAAGTTCTGTGTATTTTCACTCCAGTTCTATGTCCCTTGCAGGCGGCATTCAGGGGGGAAACACACACGAAGCAGAGTTCTTCAGAGTGAGTATTAGTTTATTTTTACACTTTCGAAACAGTCATGTCAAACACATTTCTAACTGCTATACAGTGTGATTGGATTAATACAAAAATGGTTGTGGTGGAAGAAACCCTCTCAGTTTTTGTGTGTGGTTTCTGTTCAAGTGCGGGTTTGATGGTTGCTGTATTTAGGAAGCTGTGAAGTGGCTTAGGGTTCTCTGGCAGTTCATTTTGTAAAATTATTCACTATTTTCTGGTTTCCTTGGGGTTTTATTTGCTTTAATGTGATTTACAGTATTCTGTGCAAAAGAAAGCTGCCAGAGGAGTACTGAAATTTGTCTCTCTGAATTCTGTGCTAGATAACTTTGGTTAAATTTCTTGGGAAGGAACTAAAGAGGTTGGCTGATTGGAAAAACAAATCGTAATGTAAAATGCACAGTTAGGATGTTTGTACATTTTCCTGATATTACTTCTTAAAAATTTCACAACGTGGATAATGTCATGTTTTCAGATAGGTTCTGAAGACCATTAGCAACCCCTTCCCACAGAGAGATGATGTTATAGTTTCTGCATGTGGCCATGTTGTACATGGAAGAACAAACTCTTAAGATGTCTTGAATGCTTGCCACAATTAAAACCTGATAGATGTACTTGGGAATGATGGAATTTGTATACAAAGAATCATAGCTCTGATTGCTTGGTACTTCCCATTGTCTTTATGCAAAGCAAGAGCAGTACGTACAGTAAAAATGCTTTTACCAAAATTAAATGTTTTGTTATTGTGTACCAATTTTTACTTACTTTGTTTTCATGATTAATTTACCTAATTAAAATATAATTACTCTGTGAGCTCTATTTTATAGAAAAGATGGTGATTTTTTCCAACAGGCTCTTGTTTGAGTCCTTGGACTACAGCAAGATTCATGTGTATTCATATAAAAAAGTATCTTTATATGTAAACAGACACTGAAATTTTCCCAGCCTGTCATAACATATCAAAATAGGGTACATTCTTGTCTCATGTAAACAGTAGAATGCAAAACTGCTGCCTTAATGTTGGCTTCTCATTGTAGTGGATGTATATTAACTGTCTTCTAGGTCTGAACAACTTGGAGAATGTGGGAAAAGAACAAGTTGCTTTGGCTTGTGGCCGAAGAAGACAGGTTTGTTCCTATTTTCTGTTGTAAATGGAGACAAAATTAATGTGCACTGCACAGAATTTTTTTCCCAGCTTTGACTTTCTCCAAAATTCCTAGATTTAAGATTCTGTAGATTACTCGAGCTGTGCTATAGCTCCTGAAACTGCTATTTTCTTTTTAAAGACAAAACTTATTCTTTCCAGTCTCAAATATGGTTGCTAATGCTTCTGAGTCTTTAATTTGTTGAAATACACTGTTACTAAAGCTTAGTTTGATTCTTTTTTAAAACATAAAAATTAAGTTCTTTCCACTGTTGGGATTAAAGAATTCAGCATATCATTTGACCATGAGAATTTAGGGCAAGCATCAAAGACTTCTTATTTACCAACTTAGAATGTTAAAGATTTAGCAATTTCATAATTCGCTACTTTGTTCATATGAGGTGAAAATGTCTATTTACTTGAGAAGCTATTCTAGTTTTTACAAACCAAATAATAGGGTCTTCCTATAATGCTACATTTCAAATGGTCCTTTGTGTTCTCTTCGTGGGTAAGCCTACTTCATTGAATTACTTAAAATAATCCCACTATTTTCACTAATGTCAGAATTCCCTGTTGGTGGCAAGTACAGAAGTGTATCCTTAATAGAATGCAATTTGAAGTTGATTTGATGTTGAGGTGAATTATTTCATTTTTGTGCATAGCCAATTTTCATTCATGATTGTTCAGCATCTTATGATAACTGAAGAAATTAATATTAAATAAATGAATTGCCCTTGTTGAATTCATCTTCGGAATATCTTTTAGGAAGCAATTTCGAGTTTTTCTGTTTAGATAACCTTACAAGTTACCATCATATGTCCATTTTGCTGTGAGCTGTTTCATTTTTCTGGTATTCATCTTGACATTTGGTTTTTCATATAACAGGGGAGGCCAAACCTGCTCATGCTTTCTTTTCCAGATTGTCCTTGAGGAAAGTTGTACTTATTTTGAGTTCTTTAAGCATTTTTATGGCAGTTGAAGTACGGGTTAAATCTTCAATTACATGATGTCCTCAAATTGGTTGAGGTCCTAATGAGAACTCATCCATCCTAGGAAGTTAAGCCCCTATAAACAAGTTCGCACTTTCTCACAAATCTCAGGACTAGTTAAATCACTGGGAGCATCTTTAAAAGCTACAGATACAACCAGTGCCCTAAAAAAATAAAATAGCAGCACCTACTGGATCTGCTGGTTGCCTTTAAAAATGTAATTACTTCATTCGAAAGTATACTTGGATAGGTACCTTATTAACTAGTTGCTGGTAAGCATGAACTCTTCCATCAAGCTTGTGGTCAACATCAAGATTTAAACTATTTGGATGACAATTGACACAGAGCTAATGAGAACTTTCTACTCACGTATTTTCATGCTGAGGTAGTCTGTTATGAGGTCACCTACAAGCAGTGTATCTAGGTCTAGGGCTTATGCACACATCTCATTAGAAAAAAAATAGATGTTGTTTGCTTAATTACATTGTTATAGTTCAACTTTAATTGAAATGTAAAGACTAAATTTGTAGAAAAATGTATCTGATAGCAGCAAAAAACTCCTTGAAAATTTTATAAAAACTTGAACCAAAGAACTGTGTTTCTTTAAACACTTAGAAAAGGCATAGGCATTTGCTGCCTCTGTGATATTTATGCCATATTCCCTTCCAGTGAGACTGCTCATAAATATCGTATAGAAAGCAATGATAATTGGCCTTTTAAACAATAAATCTGCTACTCTGCTTAGTCATCTGGGTTATAAAATTGTCTGCAAGCATGAAAGAATGCAATGAATGTCAGGGCTGTTGACTTCTAGAACTTCCTTTTCCATGTAGTCCGTCTTTCAATGTTGGCATTGTTTGCTCTTGTTTTGTAAATGGCATTTCATTGCAATGGTTCAGTGCCCATTTTCAGCCTTTCATTGCTGTGTTTTCAGTTAGCTGGTAATAACACTCTGCGGGGCTACTGAAAGGAAGCATACTTTATTTTCTTGTCCCTAAATTAGGGGATGAAAGTGTCGTGGAATTTAGGGAACTCTTTGTACTCACTTTTATATCCTGTATGCATATGAAAGTCTTTCAAAATCTGACGGACAGTTCCTTTAAATTAAAGGATGTGTCTGAAAATCTGGATGTTCAGAATTTAGTCAGACTTGTGTGGAAAAAAAACCGCATATATTTAAACCTGAAGGAAAAAAGTCGGAGCAGAGTCCCATAATGCATAAAGAAAGACAGGTTACTAGAGGAGGACTGACTCTAAGGAACAACAAGATCTTTAGATACGAGTATATATCTCCACATTCTGCATGGCAAACTCAAGCTTGCCCTGCCTGCATTCTAAGCTGGCCAGATGTGTTGCTTTGGACTAGGTGCTCTGATGATGTGAGCTTCAAGCATAGTGCTGCAGTATGTCTGGGCTTTCAACCAGCCTTGGTAGCTTGTAACAGTGCAAAGCTGGAATCTACACAAATGCTGTCCCAGAGGGGACAGACAGTTCCTCAGTGAAAAGAAAATAAATCAGTCCCTGATTTACTTGTAAGGCAGGCTTCTCATTTGCATGTTAAACTGAAGAAATTTATTGTACAAAATATTTAATTAATTAAACAATTTAAAATCAAAACAAGATACAACAACCCTTTTAAGAAAAAATGTAATTAATCATTGCAAGTAACAATGATCATGATTGTCTCCGATTGAAGTATTTGAATTATCTGGGGTTCTAGGTCAAGAATAATGGTGTCACTTGAATAAAGATTTTATTTAGGATAGTTTTCTGGCATGCTCTGAAATGAGATGGACTACATGATTCCAATGGAATCTCTGGCCTTTTAATAAAGTAAAAAAAAAAAAAAAAAAATCCATTCACTGCTAATGTCGCAAAAGATTTGTGGAATAGGATGTATTGGAAAAAGGAAGTACTTTTGATAAAGGGTACACTACTTTAGGGAAGTTTTAGTTTCCTAACTTTAGAAATACAGCTGAACTACTATCACTTGTAATTCTTGCACTGCTTAGTGAGCTTCATCAGTGATCATAGTTTACTGAAGAGGCTCTGATAGTTGCATTAAGCTGGAATAAGTTCAACTTTGAGATGTGAAGTTAGGTCTTCACATACCTCAGCTTCCACTTTGTGTAGGTGTTACATTTTCCCTTGTTGTAGTATAACCAGGATACAGTTCTGATCAGGCCGAATGTTATCTAAGCTCCTTCTCCCTCAGACTCACCCCTCTGCCTTTTATATTTGAATGCTGCTGACACTTCTAGCAACTTAAATTCAAGGGAAGTGGGGAACCATGCTGAATGGCACTCAAAATCGTCACCTGGCCCATTGCCAGTGTATGAATTGATGTTGCTTTTAGGAGCAGAATCTTTTAAGGATCCCGGAAGGGTTCCAGGTCGTTCGGAGAGGAGATAGTTCTTTTTCTTCCTATCTCCATGGATGTGGGATTTAACACATGGACCTCTTGTGCCACTGACAATCATATTGCCTGACCCTGGGTTTTCCTGTCCATCCTCCCTTGTGCCCCAGCAGGATGGTATGCATTTGTCTAATTACGGCAGCTATGAGATTTACATTTCCAATGGGTACATTATTTGCAGAGTTAAATGTTTGTTCCCCTGTAATTCAAGTATTCCCTCACACTTATCAGATCTACCAGTTGGCTTTGTCAATTTTAAATTTCTGTAAGTTGAGGCTATTCCTTTGCACCTGTGTTTCCCTTTCTGCCCAGTTCTTTACGATTTTGAAAGTTTCAGTTGTAAAGATGAGACATAGCATGATTCTCTAGTGTTCCCTTTTGCTTTATAGCCAACACCATTTATCCATTTGATAGTTGGAAGTGCTCCATTACTTATTAGGAGAAGGTCTTATGTATATTCTGGTAAACCAACCTTTCTTTTAATCCTATTCTTTTAATCCAAGCTACAAATTTTAGGCCTTCAGATTAAGCTATTTACAATTCTTATGGCACTTGTCATGTTCTAGAAACACTTTTTTTCCAATCCAGTTATTTCAATTAACCCAAGGCTTTATTAGCACAGGTTCTCTTTTGGAGCCCCCCTCTTCACTGGTCCTTTACTTCCTGGCTGGTGCAGCTGAATGCACCAAATACAAGCACCCTTCTTGCTGTATTGCAGTGTACTCTTGCAAGATGTCTCCCTTTCAGGTACAGGGTGAAGTTTTCACTCATTCAAGGAGACAAAGAAAAGGCAGAGGGGGCCTGTGCCTCCTAGGTGGCAGTTCACAGTCACTGCTTGCTGGACTGACCCTCCAGCCAGATGATGACCAGCAACTCAAATGAAAACTACAAGACACAAAAGGCCTCTTCTTGGTCATAACATCTGTTCTGAGCCCACTGTGTCGATCGGGACTGCTAACAGGTCCCAAGAAAGCTTATGCTGGAGACAGGAAAGGGAAGCGAATAACAGGCAACCCAGGACCAAATCTTCACCCATCACCCGTTCAATCCTTGCCATGGGGACTGCAGCCCTGTCCTGAACCCAGCTTGTTCATTCCATATTTGTGCCACGTTAATTGCTGAAACCAATGCAAGCTTCAATTTTAACTGCCTTACTTTGACCAGACCAGCATTACAGTTGCTTTTGCCTCTTTTAGCTGGCAGAGGGGTGCCTGACTGACCTATATTAAAGCTGGGATTCGGCAGCCCTCACACACCACAGGAGCCTACAGATGACCCTGTGCTGAAGCCACAGCAGGGTTTTCAAAAGCTCCTCTACAGTGGCAGGGATCAGCCCATGGTGTGTCTAAGCAGAGCAGGACGTGTGAATCCCATTCACAGCACCAGCTGCTGTAGAAATAACCCAATTTGCGGTTTATATTACTCAGTAGCTGTGGTGATAGAAAAGGACAGAGAGCAACAGTGACGGCCTTTGCTGATGTGAGTTCTGCCCAGTTGGGACAGCTAGAGTTCTACAAATTTTACAAACTGCTTTTTCACCAAAATTGTGTCAGATAAGCAGCTTATGGTGCATAACAACAGCGAATTCAATTTATCAGATGAGGAGGCTCCAGTCAGTATGTTCTTTTACAAATAGTTCACTCCTTTGTCAGTGTAAGTCATTCTGGCAGGCAAGACCATTAGCTGCAAATGCTTCTTAACTCCTGAGGCCCACAAAGGCCTATTCAACATTAGGAAATTTGCTTTCACACACTGAACATTAATAAGTAATTGCAGTGCTTTTGATCACTTGCCTGTGTAAATTTTATAATACTTTTATGCAAAAATGCTGACTTTTTTTGCTATTTCAGAGCAACTCTGAAATCAGTAAAGCACAGGTAATGGTTAAATGCAGAAATAAGACAGTCTTTTGGTTGGGTTTTCAGTAGTCCTTTGCTCATGACATGCACATAAACACATTCAGACTTTGTACAAGTCTGGTAACTAATGATTTTCAATATGGAATCTGTTGGAGTTCACAGAAATGCCCGCATGAGACCAATGAAAACTGACCATTTGTCTCCTTTCATAACTTACTGTGGTCCATGAGATCACTAGGAGCAGCAGGACACCTTCTGTTCAAGAAGCAGAACTGAATACAACTGAGGATCCTTTCCTATGTTTGCATAGATAATATGCAATTCAGTTTGCCTGAGGAGGTGTGCTGGTCATATATCAGCATGGTTACTTGTGTATTGAGCAAGCAAGGATTTGAAGACATTTGTGGAGGATTAGATTCTAGCCAAATTAGTTGTTTTAAGATGATTCCATATTAAAGTTGCTAATTGCTATTTCGGAGTGCAAAAACTGAATGCACCTAATACACCTTATACATATACATGTTAAAAAATGCAGTAGTTAAAAAAAGGCATGCTGGGTATATAGAATTTGTGAATTTTTGTTACATATATGCCTATTTTTATCAAGTTATGCTAAAGGAAAATTGATACTTGATTCTTCCTCACACTTTACTGTAAAGGTAAGATTCTTAAAATCAAGTATTTGATTTTTTAAAAATTCAGGTATTTGTACCAAGAAACAACTAATAGAGAACTGGAAGGGATTGCTTACAGATGTATAACTGCAAGTAATTTTCCCTTACTTTTATGAGAGAAAAGTCCTACCCTGAATATTAAAAAGCTTGTAGATCATGGCAGTCAGACTTAAGTGGTAAGCTCAACAAATGGCCAAAAGCAAATGCATAGCTGTTCCTGAGAATATGGCTGATCTCACTTTCAAATACAGTATGTATAATTTTGCTTCTATAAGCATTTTAAGTATTGAATTTTTTTTCCGAAGCACACTGAAATTCATTTGTTGTTGGTAAATGGTCTTGATTCTTAGTCCCTAGCCTAATGTGTCAAGGAATGCTTTCTCTTTTGTGGTGTGTACTAGGATCAGTCAAGGTTTGTTTTGGCTCAGTTAGCTAATAAAGTACAATTTTGCAAAGCATGTTTTGAATGAAGCAAAACTTTGCCCAATATTTTTGTTTCTTTTCCTCCTGCAACCTGTGAACATTGAAGCAGGTGGTTCTCGTTCCAGGTGGTATCTGCTACTCTGTTGTAACACTTGACTTGATAACCTGTGTTGTATTTAGTTTCAAGATTTATATTCAAGTTTGAAAAAAACCCTTCTGATATCTGTACTCTGTAATAACTAGAGAGCTGTATGAAAACTTGCTTTTATATTTGCTGTAACGTTAACTATTACATTAATACCTTTCTCTGTTATTATATATAGAATTTTTCTGTTCTTCCCCTAGCGATGGACTTACAAAGAAGACTTGGAGCTGAAATCAGGAGTACGGAAGTTTGGAGTGGGTAACTGGGCTAAAATTTTGGTCCACGGTAACTTCAACAACCGAACAAGTGTCATGTTAAAAGACCGTTGGAGAACTTTGCACAGGATTGACAGAACCTAGCTTTTCAGAATAACAGCCTGTTTTAGTCTGTGTCCAGAAGTGTTGCAGAAGAGTGAAACAGAATAGTAGTAGGTATAAAACATTAATGTAACCAAACTTGTTCAGGTGATGGCTTCAATGTAAAGCCTGGCCTTTTAGCTACATGCAGTAGATGATGTAAATTCTGAAATGTGAAAATGCTTGCAGTGATTTAAGCTCAGTTTTATACATAGGAGTATTAAATGTCTAGCAGCATCTTCAGCTTGATAGAGGCTAATACAAAGTCAAGTGTTCTGAATTTTTAAAGGGCTGGATCTCTAGTCAGATTGAGCTTTTTGCCTTTTTAGTTCCTGCCATCTAACTCACTCTATTCTGATTTGCTTCACTTTGAAATTTTGGTCAGACTAGTCATCTCTATCAGTAAGTTATATCAAAAATATGTATGTATTGATATGGCTAATTTTAAAAGCTGATGGTTTATTTCTTTACTTGCTTTTCTGCAATTAAAAATGTGCTACTGAATGTAATTTTATATTTATAAGTAGCAAAAGTACTGGTTTGTTTGGGTTTTTTTATTAAGCTAAAATTCTAGGTAGAAGATTCTTTTGAACTTAGATATACCGGCGTAATAGCACTTTTTATCTTGAAGAAGAGATGAAGAACACATGGAAAGCAACAGTATTACAGTAGCAGTTAATATCTCTTGATTATCTTGTGTCACCTACCTTGTCTTGAGAAGTGTCATCTTCTTATAGACCAGCAGAAAAGGGAAAGCTAAAAAACAAATGGCCAAAGTGGGGCTCACTAACTAGTCTACACTGTCACTGATGGCACTGCTCATGAGACATGTCTCATCTGTGCTCTCACCATCTCTGTCTGCAAAGATAGGCTCTAATGAGGGTCACTATCAAGCTGTCAGCTGGACACTAAGTGTCCTTCTCATGTGAGACTGTAACAGAGGGATATGGTACTTTGTGGTCTCTCTTGAGTGTGAATCTAGTGACTTGAGCTAATGTAACATAGCATTCTTTTAAAAGTGAAATCCCTCCAATTCAGATGTCTTCTGTATCTTTCTTCTTGGATAATGTTTTATTTTCCACGAACCTTACAAGGAAAAGCATCTGTCTGAATTGGTCATAATAAAATAAACCTCTCCGAGATAATTTTCCTGGTTACAAAGGAAGAGATATTGAGGGCTGAAATGTTCAGGAAGTATTAAGTTTCTGTTTTGGAGGCCTATTTTCATTAAAATAAAATGGTAAAATACAAAGATTTGTTTCCCGCTCTTACTGTGGATAGGACCATAGCCTGATCACCTTCCTCATTCTTAGCACTAGACACTATGGCTTCTTCTTGCAGCTGCTAGAAACAGTGGCAAACAGTGGTCTTTAGGTTCCACGGAGATGCTGCATGTCCTAACAGTAAATTTTCTCAAAGCACAGTTTGGTTTTTTAGGACACATTGTGAATTTCAGGATCATGATAATATACATGCTTTTTCCTTCAACAAGGAACCTAGAGCAGCTGTAAGCCAATTCAAAAAGTCATAGCAGGTATCTGACAAGTAAAAAAGTCCAGAATGCAGCCTCTTTAGTGCTATAACAATAATTTAGAGTAATAACAGGTAACAAACCAAGAATTAGTAGTCTTGCCGATGTGCTAATATTACAGGTTTCTGTGTTAATTGTTTTACATGAACATTTTTAACTAGTAATAAGGATTTTTTTTTTAATGTTAGCCAAGGCCTTAGTTACAAAGTCTTATTTATGTTCATCTGCCATAAAGTTCACACACTGTGCATTAGTGACATGAAGTTCTGAGAAGTCTACTTCCTTAACCCTGACTAATTATATGTCTTTATGAAGGTGGCTGAACATGAAAACTGCAATGTAGAGGAAGAATACTTATGCACTTGTAGTATAAACAGTTGTCTAGATGATGCTGGGAAGGAACAAAGCATCTAAACTAAAATCCAGTTTTAGCTCTGAAACTCAGTTTTATTCACTCTTGCTATTTAATGATCATAGTACCTATTCTTAGACTTGAGAACATTTGGCTGGCTCACTACTGAGTAGAAGCAGTGCCTGTAGCCAAGGCTGTGGTTTGTAGAGAGCAAGAACTTCAGGAAAAGCAACTACTATGTTTAGAAACATCAGCTCTTTAATTACACAAGAGAAACATCGAACATGCTTCTACTGTTCTAACAGAAAGATCAGTCTTAGCATTTTGTATTAAGGCAGAGAGAGTTTCCCAAAATGCTCCTGCCACAGTTCTGGCTCCTTTAAGTTTTGTTTAGGCTCCAGAAAATGCAGCAGAAAGATGTGGGTTTCTTGGCATTGATGTTAATTTTCTCAATCTTTTTGTTGTTGCCATTTTAAAGATCTTTTCAACTTTCATGTAAAAATAAAGCTATGCACCAGGGGACATGAACAGTGTGCCAGTTGCCGAATCTTCTTCCAGGTTCCTTGGCATTGAGGGTTGCCAATTGCTTCCCAGTGTAAGATTTTATCTCTGAAATGTGATGACAAATAATTAGAAGACTGAAAACTGTATGTTTCCTGTTACTGGATTGTGTTGTATAACATGTCAGAAGATTATATTTGTTTAATCATGCTTTAATTAACTCATCTAGCTCTTAAAATGCTTTGTGGAGCAGGCATTATATTCCAAAGTATAGTATACAGGATGGTGGATTGAATAGCTGGTTGTACAGATGTTAAGTATTATGCATATTAATAAATGTATGGATCAAGTAAAAGTCTGTTCTGAATAATAAATGTCTACTTTCACAATTACTTTTCTAGACACCAAGTTTGAGGGGAGTAGTGATCCACCACTGTTAAACCTGCAATCAGATTTGGTTTATGTCAGGAAATACCATTTTTAAGTAAAAGCGCCCATAGCTGTCAAAAGTCCTCTTGCACTACAGAAGCTGCACAATTATGAATAAAGCATGCAAAGCACAGAACTCTTATACTGAAATTACTTCTCAATTCTATGAGAACTGAAAAGGTAAACCTGAGCTCTACAAGTGATATGAGCTCTTTCATTTTTTAGATATACTAAATGCAGCTTTTAATGAGACTTTGAGAAGTTTTAACTTCTGTACTGGGTTTTGCTCCAGAAGAGAGAGCAGGAAAAAGGCTTTCTTTACCCGTCTGCATTATGGCCATCCCCAGCACAGCGATGCGTGTCTGTATTCATAGCTGGAGGCTGGCAGGCGACACACACAGTATGCCCTTCCCGTAGGTACTGCATCCAGCGAGCAAACGGACGATTCTCCAAGGCACAGTGGTGTGAAAGTGACTCTGTCCTAAACTCCACACAGTATCTGCTCAGCAGGAAAAGTACTAAATTAGTCATGACAGATAAAACACAAGCTAGGTATATACTTTGAATGCACCTACTTACCATACAGGTGGTATTTGTGAAGTGCAAGTTAAGACATCATCATTGCTATCAAGTCTTTCTGACCCAACCTATTGAATAGCTTCTTAAAGATAAACTATTTCTCATTCTGTGCCCCAGTCCAGTGCTTTATGTATAATTTCACTTCCTGGTTGTGTTCTGTATTCTTAAATTAAGTTGAAAAACAGACCTTGGTAACCCATATCTTTTCTTCTATTCTGCTGAAGGACAAAATGGAAAAGAATACCAATGGGATTTATTGTTCTGGGGAAAATAGCACAGGACAAAGCATTATGAGCTTACAGACTCAGTAATAGCCTAATTTAAACTTCATAACCATCTCTACTGGTAACCAAACAATTTTTTTTTACTGCTTGTATTAATTAGGGGGTTTTTTGAGACCAATGCCATTCAGCCCACTTTGTGAGTTCAGAAACCTAAGTCTAATTTCTTAGACTTACACTTAGGATCCATTCAGCTTTGGTTTAGCATTATACACTGTTGCCTTTCAAAAGTAGCCATCATCACATTTGCCATAATCCCCATGTCTAACTCAGGACAGTTAGCAAGTAATAAAAACCAACATGTAGAATATGCAAATAAACTTCAGGAAAGAAAGCTAGTACAAGCTATAGCTTATTGTTTAATTGTTGCAAAGTTCATTACATTATTCTCCATAGCCAGCTACTTTCTATTGAACAAGGTGACCCACATTCATATGATAAACAGATTACCCAGCTGCTTCTTTGTCAGAAGGCCAGAGAGAGGATGCTGCTCGTTTTCTTTCTTTACCATATTCAGAGGTAGTTATGAAAGCAGGCACTGAGGAAGAAACAGTTACAATAAGGCAGCAAGACACAGCTGAGTCATATTTCAGTTACTGTAACAGTGGATGAATGAATAGGGAGCTTGTGGATAGTGATGCTGACTGACTATTGAAAAAGTGATAAAATGTTGGCAAAATCAGACATCAACCCCATTCCCTACAGCTAAGTTCTCCTTATTCAGAGGAATAATATTTAGAAATGCATGCCATCTAGTCTGTGAGGAATTAGGATGTGCTGCAATCCTACAAGGAGTACTGTTTCCTGTTTTACACTGTGAATTTGTGTTCTAACTTTGCACAGGTATAATTTGATACTTATTGATGGGCTTATATCCAGAAACTGAAGGGAATGCATGCAGCTTAGTTGTTTACTGAATACAAATTAAGAAAATCTAGGGCGGGGCAAAAATAATAAAGAGCAATATGATAGCAGAAAGCAACATTTTCAATTGTATTTTTAATGACCTATCTGCAGATATATGCTACTTTTCTCTTTTTTTCACTGTTCATTGACATCAGTGAAATTTATGACAGCTTTGATGGACACAGATAAATCAAAGAGAGAATACCATGTTCATGGCCGCAGTCCTCCCCCTGGTAAGTCAGGTATTCCAGGCAGCCAGCCTTCTCCTCCAGAGCAGGACAAGGATCCCCACCATTTTTAGGTTCCTGTTGTACATAGCGCCTACGTATTCGCAAAGCAGGATGACATTGTTCTGCACATCCACTCCAATGACTCCACTCCCCCACAACACAGGGGAGAGCTGCAAAGGAGTATCAGAACATTACAAGTAGTCAAGAGTTCTGTTTTATCCTAGTTGCTCTCAAAAACTTGAGGTATTAAGACTGTGTTGGTTTTTTTTTGTTTTGTTTGGAGGTTTGTTTTGCTTTTTTTTTCTACTTTTATTGATAGTTTTAAATCCTCTTCCAGGAATTTGCATCCTCAGATTTAACATTCAAACCTGCCTGAAGTGCTTGGCTCCCTATTCCACCCCTTGTCCACAAAGTAACAGCCCCTCACAGAAACCTTTCACTACAGCTATGGGATTCTTTTGTACCCTCTTCTGAAGCATACAGCATTAGCCTCAAAGGAGACCAGCTTATGGATTTACCTACACCAGAACAGTCTGACCTACCCTGGCAGTTCCTACATCACCAGATTTTGTTTAAAGGCTGGAACATTAAGTAGCAGAACTCAGGAAGCCTTTCAGCGTTTTTGATTCCTCTCAGAATGATTTCTCAGCCCTTTTGCCTCAACACTTGAAATAAGATCCAGTGCCACAACTTTGTTGATCTGTTTTAACACAGGGTGTGTTACTCCATGGTCCTTTCTGCAAAGACAGTTTTTGGTGATAATTTTGCCTTGTTTTTTTAGTCTCAGAACAATGCAGGGATGTGTGTGGACTTGTGTTTCCACATCTGTACAGCTACTGATACAGAGCTTTACAACTATGCAGACCAACTATACAAAATGTGTACAGATGTGATTTGAAGGCCCTGCTCATTCGCAATTCTGGAATTGTGTGCTGGACATTTGAATTTTGGTTCTCATGGATGACAAACTTCCTCTGAACTTAACCAAAACATTATAGGGAAAATGTCATTATTTTGAAAGTAAACTTTGAATCATAAGGAACTGCATTTCCCTCTAGCACAGCATCAATAGCACAGGTACCATATACTCGTACCTTTGGTCTCTCTAAACCCAGCCTAACAGAGATACAAAGAACTTCTCTCTTTGCACTTATTAGATGTGATCACTCTAGGTCACAGATGAAGAAAGAATGAGAAATGCTTTGGTTTGTATTTTGTGGCATTTTTCTTACAAATATTGAAACCTTTAGCCTGGTTGATGGCCTTTAACACCTTTTTGATTAAATAACATGCAGGTTCTTTAGGAAAAAAACCTAAATCATCATATCGTGTAGAGAATGAACCCTTATTTCATGTTTGGCACTTCTAACCTTTCTATGAGAGCTGTACATGATAGACTAAGCATGTCTCATTTTCAGTATTTTCTTTAAACTCAGAAATTATCAGATGTGCTATCTACTAGCTATTTCCCTCATTATTTTATTCTCTGCAATGCATCTAATAATGATGGCAGGCTCAGTGCATCTAATAATGATGGCAGGCTCAGTGATTATATTAAGCATGATATACAAATTTCCGATCTATAGTTCTCCCTTCTCTTGCATTTCTCTTTTATATTCTGGCAAAACAGTTGCTCTGTGCCAGCCTTGCTCAGGAACAATAGGCCAGATCTCTTTTTCAGGTGGATACACACAATTACTCTGGAAGAAAAGGTTTGCAGCCTGATTCCCAGAGAATACAGAAATAGATGATGGATATGTTATTCCTAAGTACAAACACTTAACACTTAAGTCTTCACTTTCTTTGTCCATTAATAGAGTATGCAAAACACACAGGTGTTTCAGATGTTTCTGTGAAACTGAACTTGCTTAGCCTCATTTCCAAGAACACCAAGCCACATGTTTTGAAAACCGTATAACTTAATAATTTCCCCTTTAGCCGTCAAAATTAATACTATAGCTCTTCAAAACTGTACTGCATGCTGAGCCCTGCAGATGAGGATGATCTCTGGGTGCTCATTTATGCAACAAACATAACCCCTCCAACAGGGAACTTCAAGTATACTCAGCCTTAGCAGGCAGTGCAGAGAAAGAGCAGATAAGAAAAATGTCTCACACATGGGCATCCATCAAGAGAAAGAATCCTCTACAAACAGTCAATCATTCCCCTACATGAGTTGTCCTCAACCTGTGGCCTATGAGAACATTTAATCTGACCAGTGGTCCATTCCCAGTAGCCTGTTTTCCTGAAGGCCACCTTGTTAGTGCTTTAGGTTAAGGAATGGTACAAAATACACATTAGCAACAATTAGGCTTTCTTAAATTGGTTCTGAATTGTTTTGGGTCATGCTTCTCATTATCTAGTTAAATGAAAGTTTTTCCTTTCCCGTGTATGCTGTTTCTCATTAGCTTGTAATGGAACATATCACATGCTTTCAATTTTTTTTTCCTTATTTCCTGATTACAATTTATATCCCCAAGAAGCTTTACAACTTAACCATTAGTTACATATTTTTATCAGTGTTGCAGAAAAGTGATGGGACCAAACTAGTCTTTCAGGAAAATATTTTATGCCCTTTGGGATTCTGCTGGTACAAGACATTGGGAAGAAAGAGTAGAATCTGATAACCTCCTTGGGGCTTGTGACTCTTCTCAAAAAACATAGAAATCGCTGTGTTTGCTCTGTCACTACATCTCTAAAGTCTTGGAGCAGTACCAATATCATAAAGCAGATAAAACCTCTGAAAGAGGCTACTTGGCAAATGTCCTTACCACACTACTATAATTCCCCTTCTCTGTTCTCATTGTGCACCTGTTCTGACCAAACCTGTCCACTTTTAGTGCCCTGACAGCACCAGGTGTATGAATGGCTGAGGATGCTGCATCCCACTCCCTAAGGAACTCCACTGAGCTGCCCTAGGTTGTCACCAGTTGTCCATTCTGCTCAACAACTAGCATTCTCTGGTGTTTTCTTCTGCTTACTGATAAACACCTTCCAAGTCAATTCCTGGGTATGATTTGCAGAACAGCACTTGGAAATAATGGAAAAGAGGTCCCTTTGCAACATGCAGATACCTGACACTGCACCACCAGGTTCTGCCCTCAGACGCATCTAGGTAGCCCAAGGTACACGATACAGCCTCTGTGGCTGTGTAAGCACCATGCTGACATGTTGTAGCATAGCCATCAGACATATGTTTCAAGCATTGGGAACTAGAAAACAAAACCAGAGATAGTAAAAATTTCTTAGACCCCACCATGGGATAGGCAGAACAAGTGCTAATGTCGTATGGACCTGACAGTCTTTGCCACCTGGATGCAGGGTCAGAAAACGGTCCTCCAGCCGACTTTATTTAGCAGTACAAGGATAGACTTCAGTGTCTGATCACACATCTGCAAATCATATCCAAAGTACCCAAAGGACAGTAAGTGTCTATTTAGCCTCTTTCCTTATCTGTTGACTCTCTTCCAAGCTGGCCTATATACGTAAGAATTTCCACATAACTTTAATCCCATATTAGCACCTTGATATGCAGATAACATCAGATTTAACATGACATTTTCCATGTAGGAAACTCCCAAAGGGACTGAGTAACTGCATAACAAATAAAGCAATGACTTCATGTCTTACTGGAATTAAGCCCAGCTGACAGTACAGCAATACATGGCATATTTATGGTCATCAAGATTTAGAACAAGAAGAATGAATTGCCTTAGTCATGTGAAAAAATATGAATATTGGGTTGCTAGAATGGAATTTAGTCAGTGGCATAATAATGTCCCTCTTGCAGTCAGTTCCCAGCAACTATTAAGGGACAGTACATCAGTTTTGTGTCTCATTGAAAAGATGTCAGATTCCTCAGCATGACAGAGAATGGGTCCCAGAGGTGACATGAAGGGAATGGTGCCATCTCTTGAAATACAAAGAGAATTATCAGGGACCCATAGCTACATCTTTATGGTCTCTCTCTATGTTGCTAGTCTTCAGCTTAGTTAACACAACAATGGTAAATGATAATTCGTTGAAACAATGAGAAGGATGCAAGTCAAAGGAACCTGAAGGACAGGATTTGTGCTCAGATACTGACCAAAATGCTGGAAGCTAATGAGACACTTGGAATTTCAAAAATACACAGAAAAATTACATTGCTATCTTAGGAAACACAGATTGAGTAGTCAAAACTTTTTTCTTGTCTTCTATTTACAGCACAGTGAATCATAGATCTTTTTTATGAGTCAAATTCTATTTAATTTTTTCCCATCTCTGGAAAAGAAAGGAAGATTACCGTATGTTCATTGCACAATGTATGTTGTAATGTATAAGGATCTGTGGATTTTCTCAGAATAACCACTTCAGTTCAAGTGACAAGCTCATTCTTTTCTCAGGCTTTCTCCTTGTACAGTAGTTCCTATTTAAAATGCTCTGTATGTACAAAAATATTCTTTCATCATTGTTAGAACTATAAGGAAATTTATTTAAAAACTTCTGAACTTCAGTTCAGCAGTACATGGACTTCTGCTGAGCCATCTACTTGTAAAGTACCAGATCTACTGCAATTTTTAGACATGGCAGAATTTAGCCCTGCCACTGGCACCTTTAGGAAGCGCCTCCTTTCAGTGGTTTCTATTATTTTGAAGCATTCATTTTGTATTATTCTTAACATATTCCTTGATTACCTATACTTGAGGCACTTTACACTTTCCCTAATATTTCATCCCGTTAAATATTTGTGAAAGGATGAAATGTCATTTCAGCAGGTGCTGAAATCATGAGTGCTGAAGAGGTTGACAAACAAGCTGTAGTACAAGAACCATAGATCACCTTTTTTCACATTCCTGTTTTCAAGTTTGGAACTTTACATTCAAAACAGTGAACTCTGCCCATAAATACTCTTGGTGTCATTAAACACATAGACAGAATTTAGAAAGGCTCAACAGAGAGACCTCAACATCCAATAGGAACAAAAACAACTTTAAAATTTCCAGCCATACTTGTGTAAATTGATACCATCTCCCACTGGAACTCTTTGGAATTTCTGTTTATACAAAATACAGCTTAATGACTGCTTGCCATAGAAAGTATGTATGATCCTTTGCCTTTAAAAGAATGACTTGCTGTGAATTTTGTGTAACTTGGGAGTTTTGTAGTTTTTGGAGGTATGAGTTCTAGGACCACTTTTCCAGGCTGCCAAAATCCTGCCTTCCCATGCTACACCTATCCATTTAAAACCATCTGTTCCCTCTGCTTCCGTTAGTGTTGGAGCTCACACAGCTGGGCAGTGAGGCAGAGTAGGGAGTCAAACCATCCAGAAACAGACAACAGAGGAAATATAAATAATTCTCTGTGGGTATAGGTCCCTGAACTGGACCACCAGAGACAGTCAAATTCTGGCTCTGGTGCCGGAGAGGCAGAGAGATTCCATGGAGACTTCATCTTCCTGCCTGGATCTAGGGCACCCACTGCCCAGGCACGGTAGAATAGAGAGGCAGCACAAACAGATAAGGGCCTCAGTGGCCTTTTGAGGAAACCACCACTGAGCATGAGACAAAAAATACCATCTCAATAACAGCAGGGCATCATCAGATGCAAGAAGTCGTGGTAAGGAAAGTGTTTAAACAAGCAAAAGTTTGAGCTTCTTTCTGAAGAGCATAGAAATTTTTATTGTATTACAGCTCCATTTTAATGTTAACATTGGCCATGTTTATCAACTCTCTCCTTTTATACTTGAATATTAAATATCATTTACTGAAAAGATGTGATATGCCGTGACTGTATGACAAGCAAGCATTTTGTCAGTTCTTCCCCTATTGATTTTCCTAAATGAAAGAACAATGTATTTTAAAAACAGTAATTTTAAAAATGCTACCTTCTGTCATAGGCTGTGGTGCATTTTTTTCCCCATGTTATGCTGGTGAGATTATTTAGAGGTGAGAGAACTGACTGTGTTTCTTCCAGAGACCTGGGGTCAGAGTTCTGCTCTGCCGAGTTCTTCTGTGCAGCTTTGTATCCCTTAGGACATGTCTACACCATCTGACAGTCATACTCCCTCTTCCCCATAAAGGCAGACATAAGCCAACTTGGGTCCCAAAGATATGTGGCTATGTCAGCATGGCATTGAGCCTGCTAAATACACCCTAATTAGCAGAACTGTTCAGCAGAGGCTCATGACTTTTTGGCTGTAGGCTGGCATGTGTCCAGACAGCTGGGAAGAGATATTAGGCAGAGTACTAGTGCTGCACCTGCAAAGCAAGGGCTATGTCCTGCACTGAAGGCAGAGGGAGGGAGGACAAATTGTGAAGACCCCAAAGGGTAGAAAGAGGCAGTGTCAATACCTATATTTGGTAGAACTGGACCACTTCCCTTCTTGCCACTGGTCCCTTGGGGGCCAGGCCTTCCCCCGAGGGCTGGCAGAGGACCCTTTTACAGAATCACAGAATATTCTGGTTTGTAAGGGACCCACGAAGATCATCCAGTGCAACTCTTAAATTAATGGCCCTTGCAGCAATCAAATCCCTGACCCTAGCATTATTAGCACCATTGAGCTTGCACTCAATCTCCTATGCTTATTTTAAAGCCCTTACCTTCACAGTAAATCCTTGCCGATTCGTACCCCTAGACATGGGGCCGAAACCTCACAGTGGGGATTGCCCCAATCATTTCATTGGTATTTGTTTGGCAGGATGTGAGGAATCAGCCGAAAGACACAGACCCTGCTGTCTCTATAATGGGACACACCCCCTGCAAACAATGTGTGTTTGGGACTAGTGCAAGTGAAAAGTAGGTAACATAATATTTTAAAGATAAAATAACTTCAGACTATCACTGTACTACAGCTGATCTGGAAACCTTGCAGATGTCTAGCTAGAGAAAAATCTGTCCTCCCTTCCTGCGCCTGCCGCTACCCTGGCGCTGCCCCAGCCTGGTCCCAGCTCATGCCCTCGCCCCGGGGCTGAGGACGCCGGGCACGGAGGAATCTGTGCCCCCCGCAGCCCTCAGCCCATGACCGCCCGCGCCCCTCCAAACCCCAGCGAAACCTCCCTCCATCCCGCGGAGCCCCGGCTGGCTGCCAGCTACCTGTGCCTGGGCAAAGGGCCGGAGGTGGAAGAACCTACCTGGACACGCCTGGCTGTGGTCGTGGCAGCAGTCGCCGACCCGCCGGCAGCCTCCGTCGCAGTAGCAGGTCCCGTAGCCCCCTCCGTCCCTCCATCCCTCTCCGACGCAGGCGGCATCCCGGCCCTGGCAGCACTTTCCCGAGCAGCTGCCGCCGGCCCCGCTCCCTGCCCAGAGCAGCCCGAGCCAGAGCGCTCCCGACAGCGCTGTGCCTCCCATCGCCGTGCCTCCCATCACCGTGCCGCCCCTGGCCGCACCGCCCCGACGTGCGGGTCCCGCCACCGGCACCCGGCGGAGCGGGGCGGGCTCGCCCGGCGCGGTCCTGCCCGGCCCTCCCTGTCCTGCCTCCCCCGCTCCCGGCCCCAGGGGCACCGGGCAGCGGCACAGCTGGGAGCGGGAGCCGGGGACGGTGCGTGTCCCGGGGGTGTCCTGCCGGGCGGTCGGTGTATCCCGCCTAGCGATGTCACACACAGCGATGCTCTTTCTGCACCGGGATGTACAGGGACCCACAGAGCCATGTCCCACACAGCAGCGTGCCGTTCTGCGGGGACTCACACAGATATGATCCTCACAGTGATGTCCTGGACAGGGATGTCTTGCACTGCCATGGCCCATGCAGCCGTACCTCACACAGCCGTACCACACACAGCCACAGCGCGCACAGTAATGTCCCACTCCGCAGTGATGTCCCACACAGCACCACACTGCAGGGACCCACACAGTGGTGGCCTGCCATGTACCCCCATGGCAATGTCTCCGACACGGTGATGACCCTCACGGCAACATCCCACCCAGCACTGTCCCTCAGGGTGGTGACCCTCGCAGCAATGTCCCACACAGCAGTGTCCCACAGTCCAGTGACCCCCCACAGCAATGTCTCACAGTAATGTCCCTCCCACAGAGAGCTGTCCTGCTCAGCAGCGTCCCATGCAGTGGTGAGCCACAGAGCAATGTCCTTCACAGCAGTGTCACACAGCCATGTCCTGCACAGGACTGATCTGCAGAGCGATGTTCCACCTGGCAGTGTCCTACACAACTGTGAACTGCCCAGCCATACCCTGTACAGTGACCGACACAGCCGTACCAGAGCATCTGCATCCATCTCCATGCAGGCCAGCGGCTGGGAAAGACCTGGGACCACAAGACAAGATTTATTGGTACAGGCACTTTTTCATTTCAGGCCACATCCCATACGGCCAAGAGCATTGTTATGTTTTTCATTTTCTTTCTTTTTTCTTTATTTTCTTTTCTTTTTTAAACTGTTTCCAGAAAAAAACCCAAACAAACAAACAAAAAACAAACAAAAGAAGCCATACTTGCACGTGCACAAGCAAAGTGAAGTGGATTCCCAAGTAACTTCCTAAAATACAAAGATTTGGATTCTGGTTTTCACTTCACTTTAGTGTTAAGAGGTTTTCAGGATTAATGGAACCTGATAATTTCAGCCAAAAGCCAAATCCCAAAAGTAAGTAGTGAGGTGACTGCAAAAATATGTTAGTTTGCACACTTCAGTTTGCCGATAGCTAGTAAAGCAAGAGACATCTGGTCTCCCAAAGCTGCCTACAGATGGGAGGTAACAATCTTTTGTATTATCTACTACATGTGGGTACTTGAACCCCCTGAGACAACTTGGGCCAGACAGAGTTTAATTTCTTCTAGTCATCAAACGTTGCTCTTAAAATGTTGTCTAAATCCCTGAGGATTGGGTCTGCGCTGTTATCCAGTGTGCCATTAATGAACTCATTGGCATATGGCCAACCTAAAACTTGAACCTGTGAATAGCAAATGTTGGGGGAGTTCCTGCAGTGGGAGAGAGGAGAACAAGACTTGCAGCCTGCCTTGGTAAAGGCAGTGTGAGAAAAGGAATGCCTCTATGTTTTCCTTTCCTTTATTGCATTCCTGTGCTTCACCTGAAAGGCAAAATATTAGCAAATAATAGTAGAAACTATCTTTGTAAGTGGATAAATCATGTACAGATGACTTACGCTAAAAGGATAAGTCAGTAAAACTTGGAGAAGTTCAGAACAGATTAAAGAGGGGCTTTATCTTAGCAGATATGTTTACAGTAAAAACAAGAAAATATGTCTGCAATGGTCTAGTAAAAGAAAACAGAATACAAATGAAAAATGCTGTAATTTCTACAAGATGTAGTAAAGCAGATTCTTCAGAGTGACCAGAAAAAAAGAATCTTAATTAAAGGAGAACAAGCTCAAACAATTTGTTCTGGCAAATAATTTGGGGTGGGGTTTTTTGTGTTTTTTTTGTTTGTTTGTTTGTTTTTTGCTTTTTCCTTTTAGTTTAGTTCCTTTCTATTAGGAGTAGCACTAGGTAACTAGGTAACAAAGAAGGGCAAAGAAACACAGCAATGTGTTCTCAGGCAATGACGCAGCATTGAAAACCTTACAGGCAATTCCAGCAAAACAGGCAGAGATTTCTTTCTACTCTGACATGATGTGGTCCACAGAAAGTAGGTGTTGTTCGTGCCCTGCTGTTGGTTAGCTTTTTGTCATGCAGAAAAATTTACAAGGAAAAGCAGTTTGGGGCAAGGGGGATTTAAAATGCATGTGTAGGTAAGCTTAGGGAATGTGCAGAGCCCTTGCTCTGTCTTTCTTGTAAGCCTCAGAGGAGCATTGTGTGAAGCAGAGGTCATCAGGCATCTGTTCCGCATGTGCACTTCGTGCTGAAATACTTCTTAATCCCAGAGGTGAGGAGAAATCTAAGGACTGTATTGTAGTCCTCTCAAAAACAGGTGTTGCTGTTGGCTCTGAGATTTTGAAAACCATGGTCTAGCTCAAGCTGTCAACCATTTTTGTACTTTTCGCCATTTCCACCCTATTTTTGCTTTGAAAACGCTAAACTCAAATTCCCAAACTAAAACCTAAATGCACTATTATATGGTAGGAAGGGAAAAGAAACCAAGGATGTGAAAATTTTTTTCAACTAATTTTTCAAACATATATATGGTTCCAGAAAGTCTTGTTCCAGTGTTTTACTTCCAACCAAAGTGTGCCCATTGCCTTACATGGAATTCTCCTTGGTCTGAAATACCACAAAGGCAAAATTGAGCCAAATGTGTTCCAACAGTAAATTAGAATGAGTAATAGCCTCTATTATTTACCATATTTACTTACCAATGTTATTATTTACCATGGTTGTTTATGCTCTCCCTATATAAAGAATGTAAAGCAGATCCAAACTCTTACTCTCTCTCCATTCCTGTGGTGCACATCTACCCATAATATTAGATAGAAGGCTGAAAGCACCTGCAAGTGGGAAAAGCTTCAGACTAGGAACAAAATACCTGTTTGATAGTAAAATACCTCTCTTATTTTTCAAGTTTAATTTACAGCCACAGTGACTTTGAGTACTTGAGGTAAGGACTATTCAACTCAACTTCAAAGTAATTTTCAAATACAGTACCTGTCAGCCAGCAGCATTCCACATGCCCACACCTCCTCACGAGCAAACTCTCTGGAAGGTCCTAACTTGCACAAATAGAGCTAATTTTCCTTTGCTTCTAGGAGGTTAATCCAACAGCATCAAAATGAGAAGACTTCAAAGATCCTGCAGGGCATTTCTTTTACTTTCAGATTCATGTTTGCACACAGCTCTATTTATTTGAGAGAAATACCCTTCCAAAAGCAAACTGCTTACATTTTGTATTGAGACAACAAGATGACTGATGTGACTACAAAGGCTACAGGCTGTCTCTATCCTGCCACACAGGACTGTGCTTCCTGAGAGCACCACAGTCAGCTGCAGCTTGAGTTTGTCATAAGAGGCCCTTGTTCCCATTGTTCTGAAAAAGGAGACTTTCTCCTGATAAGAAATAATCCCTTCTAAGGTGAATAACCAAATCATGGTGTTTGCTAGTGTAGCTGACAGCTTAAAGCAATAGCAACATTTTGTATATATGAAAAATGAGGAGTAATTTTTCTTCACTAACAATCAGCCCATATAAAAACACAGCAGATGAAACATAAAAGGTTTCTATAGTTTCATAGCCTGTGCTGTTATACAGAATGCATGATTCTGTTTCAATGACTAGCTTGTGCTGTTCTACATCGAATGACCCATAAGAAAGCAGACTGAATACCTAGCTGTGTTTTTGAGGGAGGTCATTTGTGGTGCAAAGAGCCTTCCACCCACTTAGCCTTGGCAGTCCTGTCAGGCACAACCCTGTCATGGGAGACACATTGGCTTGCTGTATCTCAGTTACAACCATTGATTTTGCTTGGGGTTGGTAATGATGCATAAAATTGCTTGAATTTGAGAGGTTAATGGAATTTTAGCAGAGCTATCTATCAGGATATTTTTAGCTGAGTTTTTAAAGGCCATCATCCTCCCTGTAAGTGATTGAAGAAATATCCAAGTAGTGAGATGAATACAGAGTTGCTGTCAAGCTTCCATGCAGAAAAAGTCAAGAAAATCTGTACGTCCAGTCTAAGTATATCAGGTCTGGAAAACATCCTTTTCCTGTCTTTTCCCCTGAATTTCTCCTTTTTTTCAGATTCAGGGAGCTGAAGTGAAATGGAGCACTTGAGCCAGCAAGAGGAAAGGGAGGTAAGACAGGGCAGAACAAGCAGAGGGCAGCAGGAGTGCCTCCACCAGCAGCAATTAATGGCTCAGCTAGTGCACATTCTCCTTACTTTATTAGGCTACAACTACATCTTTTGTCTGAATTAAGAGCCTATGGCTTAAGGAATAACAGTATCACATTCATTAGTACATTTTCTCATTTAGTTTTTATTTTATCTTAATTCTAAATGCTATATAGTCTAGAAGTGTTACTGATACAATTCCAATTTTCATGTGTCTTCATGGTGATGAGAACAATATTCACCCCAGGGATCACCCATAAGTGAACATGCTGAGCACCCGGCTGTGTTTGAAGAAGAGCATTTTTAGCATAAACAGTGATGCATAAAGTGATGAGTTTTTAAACTCCTGATCCTGGAAAGTCAGACTGTTATTCAGATACTCTGTCCTGGTTCTTCAGGCCAAATAGGACACTCGTGCTTTCAAAGGCTTTGCTCAGATGTGAAGGCATCTATTCATTATGTGTGAGAAACACAGTCCACTTGACTCCTGTTTGTTAGTTATCTTCCTGCAGGATTTACCAGGTAGTTTTACATTTTAAAGGCACATGATCAACCAGAGTAAGAGCAGGTGGCAGTTTAACACAACCACTTTCCATAACAGAACTGCTTCTTTTAAAATTATGTGTCCCTTCCAACCAAGCATATTCTGTGATTTTGTGAAAATAAGCATCACAGGATGTTATTCCACATACTTTCTTGTTTCCCCTGCTTTCAGGTTCGTTTCTTTGGTATTTACAGACTCCCTCTTTTCTGCAATCATGACTAAATCAATTACTTCCCTTTCCAATGTAGGAATCATTATTACCCTTTTAAAGATAGGATAAAACAATACTGAGAGATTAGGGCACCTATCCAGCAAAACACTTAAGCACTTGCATAACCCAAGGCACATAACAACCCCACCATAGAACTGTTCACTTGTTCCAAGTTGTGCAATCTTGGAGGATTTACTGAACCGGGCCTCCTGGTGTGCCCGAGGGCTCCCTGAGACTCAGCTCCCTCACTCTCAGCTGCACCCTGCACCCACCAGTTTCTTCAGGCACAACCTTCAAGCAGCCACGCTATTGTGCCAGATCTAGGGCAAACATCGACACTGATTTAGGCCCAGTCAGCTCCTTTTTCATCAGCATACAAAGCCAAAGAGATGAATAGCTTATTCTCTAATTAATTATTTAAATTAATGTAAAAAGTGGCTAAGACTGTTTATTTCTCATTAACTTCAGATCAGATTTGTCCTGCTGTTTTAAACTATAACCACTATTAGTATAGTCCAAAACTCAGTCTGTTTATATCTTTCTCAGTTATCACATCCAGTAGCAAAGATTCTGCATCTTGGAGCTATTGGGTGATTTTGATGATGATGCATTTTGCAGAGAAGAATGCAGCTCCCCTTCCTGCAGCTGATGAGCACACTCTGCTGCAGGAATAAACACTTGTTTCTATCAATAAAGAAAGCAAGAATAACTGTGAGTTTATGAAATTAGGGCACTGAACCATTGAGAGAAAGAGTAATTTTTTCTGATTGTAATCCCACTTTTAAAAACCTCTGCCAATCTTTCCACTACTCTGATGAAAAGGTGGATTTTGCTGACTTGAATAGTTTGAAAGTAAATAATGATTCTGGTGTACACTGGCTGGCAGAGGGAACTGTTTATATAATTCTGGACTTGCTAATAACCCTCTTCATAGCTAGAAATGGTGCCAGAGAAGCTGCTGGCTATGTAAAAACACTCTCCCATTTCCTTGCCTTTATTGTTTTCTGTCACAGCTTGTTTTTTTTTAATTAGAACGTGAACTATTTTTAGTGTCTGTAGACAAAAATGTATTGTTCAGGCTAAAATGAGGCCTGGTACCATGAAAATGTTTTCAGGGGAAAATATTTGGAGCCAGAGTTTGTCCTTGGCTGTGTGCAATGAAAGTTTGCCTGCTTAGTCCAATTAGTTACAGCCATGTCACTTCACGTAAGTGAATGTAGTTGTGTCAGTGTACAGGGCAGATTCTGGCTCTCAAGCTGCAGAGGAATATTCTAAACCACACACAGCTAGCATCTGCAACATCTAGAATATTCTGAATTATTTTTTATCCAATCAAATTCCATGCACAGCTTGTCATTTAAAAACAGAAGAGTGAACAAAACTTTTTAGTCAGATGATGAACTAAGGCAAATGCGATTTTTGATCAGGCATCTCTTTGTGACTCATCTAATCAGCTCTAAGAGATATTAGAGACCCTGCACTGTAGACAGACTGTACACTACACTGAGTTCTACCTATGTGTGTACACACACCTGCATGCCCCATGCAGGTAAAGGTCCAGCAAGATTTGGTGACCCCCTAGTTCAGCCTGAAGAAATAGATAAAAACCTCTTCCATATGTAACAGTCTCAGCTGAGATTTTCTTTATGACCGTTTTCTTCTTGGGTGCCCAAAGCCAAGTTCCACGTTATGCCTCCACTCTAGCTAAGCATTAAATTCCTCTAATGTGGTGAGGACTCCATTACCAGAGAAGAGCTTATCTGTGTGGAAGTAGTATCATAATGGGAACCCAAAGAGAAATCCACCAGAAATTAAGAGCTTTCCCAAAGAAACAAGTGCCTCCTCTTCTGAGTACTACTGCATTCTTTGATTTTGCCTAATTAAAAAGAACTATATATGTTTACCGAAAAAGACTCCCCAAATCTACCAAAATAAGTCACTCCAATGTATGTACTTGCCCTTATAAAAAAGACAAATATTACTCATGTTGTCAAATACAGCTGTGAAAGTTTAGCCAATACTATGGTGACGAGAAAAACAAGGCATGTGAAGTGTAGGTCAGTCCTAGCTGCATATATGAAATGGGTTCTGACAGTATTTTCAGTAAAAGAAACCAAGTACTTCAGAAAGAGGGGAAAAAATATAATCTCCAGTTATCTGTCACCTGTGCAATGCAGACTTTTAGCACTTCACCAGGTAATTCCTATGCAGAGGGAGATGACTTATAGGTAAAGTAGCTCTACTTTAAAGTACTAAGCATTTTCAACTTTTACAGGTTTTGGGTCCCTAAAATATTCCAGATGCACTGACTTCTACTGAAAGAGCATTGGTTTAGAAGTCACCAGATCCTACAGTAATCCAAATAGTTGTGTTTTCATATATGCTCAGCTGTGTTTTCAACCTCCCATTCCTGGATCTTCCCAGCAGCATAACTACCAAACCTTCTGTAATACACTAGTGACCTTCAGCCAGAATGGAACACAACAGGATGACAAAGAGAAGAGAGGGTTAGAGGATGAGCCTCAGAGCTTGGCTTTAGGGTCTGCTTTAGATTCCCCATGGCCCACTCTGTCTTTCAACACCACAGGATTTGAGTAACCTTTTCTGCCTGCATGGACCAGAGTCAGGACCTGACAGTCCTCAGGGAATGTGTAGGTACCTCTGCAGGGGAGGAAAGCTCAGAAGCATGCAGCTAGTCCAATTGTTACCCCTTTTTTCTCCTGTTTAAACCTGTCTTAATAGAAATAGCCTTTGTCTAAGTTGCCACAGAATCACAGTATGTGCATATGGTATAAAATGAGCCTCATGAGCCAAGAAACTAACCTTGCAAAGTTGCATCAAGTGGAGGGTCTAGTCTAGGAAGATCCTTTTATTGCCACCAATAGTTCAAGGCTTCTTTCAGGAGATTCTCTGCAGTTGTCCTTGGGACTGCATCACCCACCAAACATGACTTCTCTCTCCTACCACATTCTCCACTTGACTGCTTCTGTGTGTCCAGGCATTGTCCCAATGGGCCTTGGCGCTCGCAACCCTTGCAGCACCTGATAGATTAGTGATGTGGGCTATTCAGCTAGAGGACTGGAGAAATTTTCCACAGAGGCTCTAAATGACTTTTCACCTGGGATACCCCCATCTCTGTCTTTGAAGGTTGCCCTTTCAGAGGTAAGTGGACTCTCCTGGACGTGCAGAGGAGTGCATGTGAAGGGCCTGGGAGTGGGTTGATGTTTTCTTAGCACTTACCCTGCTGAGAGGACTGTTATGTGCTTCCTTCTTTTGAGCTACCAGTAACAGATACATCCTTATTTGTGGAAATGTTAACTAGGAGTGCAGGCAGGGGCAGTGATCACAGAATCAAAAATCCCTCCTGCTGCACTGTAAGTGTTCTTGAGTGCTTTGCAGTTCCACTTAAGAAACCTGTGCATTGTTTTTAAAACAAATATAAAATCTAAATAAGAGGTCAGTCCCCAGTCTCAGCTGGCATCACTCCATGTGACTTACATGGAAATGTGTTATTTTAGATGGAGATCTACCTTTCCATGTTTCCCCCAGTTCATGTGTTCAGGAATTTTTGGAGTGCTCTGCACTTCACAAAATGGCCCTAAATTGATTTGGGTTTCTTTCCAGTGTCTTATCCCCTTTTCAAAAGGCTTTTTCAAATAATATTCAAACAATTTGGAGGAGCCTTCTTCCCAAATGGCAACTGGAAGAGGTGAAAGAGTGAGATCACCAAGAGTGAGAAATAATCATTTTATACTCAGTTGTTGAATTTGCAACCAGTTCAAACTCTGAACTCTGGGTGGATGCGCCTCTTTTTGCTGTTACTTCAGTAAGTAACAGCACCAAGTTTGGCCTGGTGTACATGCAGCCTGGGTACATCTTTGTCAGCTAAAATGGAGATTACCCAGAGTGTACAGAAGGCTCATAAAATATTGAACTGTGCTAAAGAGAACAGTTTATGCAGCATGAGCTAACTTTTCCCCAGGACAAATTTACTATTGTGCCATTTTTAAAACTTTTGTTCTTTATATCACACAAACAGCAGATTGTAATTTGCATGCAAAGGGATGACACTTTATTTCCTTCAAGGATGCTTCAGATGAGTTCAGAGATGGAAGTAACTCCTGGACTCTCCCTGCTTAGTAGGAGAGACTAGGAGTTAGTTACTACCACTGCACGGTTGGAAGAAGAGACAATAAGTGCAACTAGGCTTTACATTCTGTTGGAGTGGGTGTATGGTAAGGGCAGATAGAGCACTGAACTCAACAGGAGCCAGCTCAGCTTTGCCTGTAGCAGATGAAGCAGAGCAGCCATCTCATCAGCCAGTGCCTACAAGTGGGAGGGCTTTTCCCACCCAGGAAACACACTTATCCATGGCACTGAATTTATCTCAGTCTCTCTGTGTTTAAATGTATGAATTATATGTGTAACTGCATAATATATAAAAAGATTATTAATTTTAGGGCTACACTGCTCTTTGATCTTCTTATATCTTTCTCTTAAATGCCTTATTTTGCTATCTAGCTTGAATATGTGAGTACTTCAGCTGTCTTTCTGTCTCTCTCTGGATTCCTATATTGGCTTAGTTACAAAGCAGAGGTCTCCAGGGTAGAGGACACCCACAGTTAGGTCTTTCTGTCTGAAACATGTTTATCAATTCTTTGTGAAGTTATCTGAACCTTAATTTGATTGTAGACCAGCACAGCATGTCTACAAATTTGATACTGAAATTTTTTACATCAGTTACGTGTTCAGCTAGAGATATATTCATGGAAAACAAAAGTAGATATACTGCACTTAGTGCACAGAGAAGCTTATATCTCAGAAAGGAGAACAACACTTTTCTCATGGGATCATGTTCTGGTTTTATTCACCACTCGTGAAACTCACAGAACTGTCCTTCTGCTGCACTGTATATGAGTGCGGAATGGACTGCCAGCAATTCGTAAGCTTTTATAGACTTTAACTTCATTAGCACCAACAAAAATATACTGCAGAGACTCTTTGGTGTGACTTTCAAAGATCCTCAACACCTACACTGATGAGGCCATCCATTCATAACTATTCCTTCTGGCAGACATCAGTCTCAGAGAGATCTTTTTGTTTATCCAAAGCAATCAAAAATACTGCAATCACTCATATGGGAAAAAAAGAAAGCCCTACACCCATTTTAAATGCCTTCAGATTTACAGCATTAGGAAAATGTTTGACAGCACCAAGTGTTTAATCTACAAAGGGATTATAGTTATCTTCACAGCATGCACACATCATTATCGTTAATGGGAACTGCACCTCCAAGACTCACCCTAGAATGCTGACTGTAAATTGCATCCCAGTAGGATAATTAAAAGCCTGGTAGAAATACAGCAAGTTCCAAAAACATTTTCTCTCAGGGTAAGTGATCAGAGAATTTGAAATTGAAAAATAAAATCAGCATTTTGCCTGAGATGCATAGTGCTTCAATGTTACAAACAAGCTCGTACACAAAGGCTTTTCCAACGGGTATATTTTTAGTTGATCTATTTTGTTCCATGTTTTTTAGCCTACTTGCTTTTTTTCTTGATGTCTGTAATCCTGCTATACCGGAAGTTCAATGCTGGGATATGTTTGCGGTCATTACTGTATCAGGATTGCCAATTCTCATTTTTATTTCTCTCATGTTAACTACTGGGAAAAGTTCTCAAAACTGTTAGCAGAATTACACCTTTTTTTCTCTGATTTATTTCTGCTCAGACTTAACAGAAAACTATGTTTCATCACTGTATGTAATTTTTGGACATGAGTATGTCTTCTGCCGAAGTTCACTATCTTCTAAAATTGTAAGGGCATCAACAGACAAGTACAACAAAACTGATCTGTCTCATTTTCATATTTTGCAAAGTTTGCTGATGAAGGCAAAGC
Source organism: Xenops minutus (assembly GCA_035221455.1). Taxonomy (NCBI): domain Eukaryota; kingdom Metazoa; phylum Chordata; class Aves; order Passeriformes; family Furnariidae; genus Xenops; species Xenops minutus. The sequence continues at coordinate 119,119,160 of JAWWEE010000074.1, forward strand.
TAGGAATGAAATCAAAATAATCACCTAATGCTCCATCAGGACCAAATTGCACTGCTAGAAGGAAATAGCCTTCTAACATATGTAATGTCCCATACATTACTCAATTTTGAGATGACAACGTTTGCCCATAGGGCACCATAAGTCATGGGAATGGTTTTCCTAATCCACAGAGGTTTCAAAGTTTCTAGGAAGCATTATAGGCCTTGACACATTCTCAGTTTATCTAAAGTGTTCACACAGAGGCTCAGAGCTTATCCAGTAACCTTTGAATCTCCACTGCTGACAGCAAGAGACTTCAGACTTAGTCTCCACCATTGCCTTTCCATGGCCTCGGAGAAAAAAATCTCCCAGCACATTCCTGTGTGTACATGTTTAAATGTGTGCATGAGATGAGTGCCTTAGTGCAGGATATAAAATACTTCAAACAAAATGGACTTTATTGTTTATGAGGAAAAGAAAATCAGTTTAGAATTTTGGAAGTTATGCCACAGGCAGAAGCCGACTGTGCTGCAAAACACAAGACCTTAAGCAAATTTAGCAAATTTTGCTACAGTTTATCTAAAGACCCCGATTTCTTAAACTGGAAATTTTCAGCAAGCATTTCTGCAAACTTTTAAGGAAAAAAAAAGAATGTTTCTTTGTTGTTTCACTTGGTTTCTTGATCTCCTTGCAAATCAATTCACATCCTCTTTGGAAGTATCTTGGTAAAACAAGTCATGAGCATTTCCCTTAAATGGGTGTTCATTTGCCTACAGAATTGGATTTACATTGCACAAAAAGCAGAATCACTTGTACTACTCCACTGAAATCAACAGGCACTCTCAGGGAAGAACTGGATCCAAAAAATTATAAAAGTGAAGTTCTACTTCTTTATACATCATTGGATTTAAAAGTATAAGTCCAATACTACCATGCACAGCACAGTTAAAGCAGTGGGATTAAATGAACCCCTGAATGAGTAATATGTGGCTCTGTGGAGGACACAGAGAAAACATAGCACAGCTTCTGGTTGTGCCTTATGGCAAGGAGATAGGATGTTTGTTAATAGGACTGAATTATTATTGGTGGTAAAAACAAAGCTGCCAAGCAGCAGAGAACCTCAGGTCCTTTATAAAGCTGCTGCTGCAGCACAGTGCCAGGAATGGATCTCTCCAAAAGCTGATGTAGTGTTGGAGGGTTTGAAGTCTGACCACAAAGCAAGCAATACAGCTACCTGGAGCAATTTCGCAGACCCACTTCACACTTTGGGTGGCTCTATAGGATTTCCAAGCTAGGGAAGTTACTGTAAATGGCCTTTTCCTGTCAGTCAGCCCAAAGGGTTTTATAAAGGTTGCAACTGGCTATGCAAACATCTTTACACAACCTTCATGACAGTGTGAGGCACAGAAGTGCCTAAATACTGTCCTGAGCTCAAGGTGAAGTGACTTTGAATAGAAGATCTTCATGTTCAAAAAGAATAGAAGCCAAAACTATCAGCATTACTATGTTACTCTTGGAGCCAGACATCATCCTCCAGTCCTGCACAGCAACAGTGTTCCCACTGCTACCACCCACCAAGTGACCTAAATGACCTCACAGCTATGGGAGCCATCTTCTCATCTCTGGTGCCACCTGTCCCTCCAGCATCCTGCCTAGTACATGTGCTGCTCTAATGCTTGGTGCAATCCCCTCTTTTTCTGGACTGAATCTCTGGGGAAGAACAGACGTATTCTTCACAGTTAGCATGGGCAAGCGCTGGAAGTTAATGTACAAAGGGAAGGTGGTATCACCACCATCTTTAGACACATACAAAATTAGACTGGACAAGACCTCAGGCAACTTGGTGTAACTTTAAAGCTGCCCCTGCTGTGGGCTAGATGACCTCTGGATGTTCTGTGGGACTAGTATTACTTTATAATTTTAAATACAGCTCTCTTCTTAATTAAATCAGTGTCTGAAGTGACAGGAACTGAGGAGTATCCCTTTCACAGCTTGTGGAGCATCTAGTGACCTTGACTGTATTCTCTGCTTCAGAGCCACCAGAACTCAGTCACAGCAATGGTGTTTATATGTTGCTTGACCTTGCACAGTGTACACTTAGGATTTACAAAGAATAAATGGAGATGTCTAGACTTCACCCACATTGCTCCTCTGGACTGCACACTGTATGAAGAGAAAGAGGCAAAGCAGAAAGACAGGATCCTGCTATACAGTGAAAACTACAGATACCTAGTGACCATAAAGAGGAAATATGGTGTAAGTATTAGGTTAGCAAAGGATTTGTCTTCAACAAGGTTTTAATCACTCAGTTGTGAAGAGTATAACTGTTTTCCGATGACAAAAACGCCCAGCAGTTTCCCCCTCTAGTAATTCTGAATTGCTGTGTGTTTGATTCCTCACATCAAACAGTTGTATATCTTGACTTGACAAGTCACTTACAGTAGACAGTTAATTTTGAGTCCACTATCCTCTCTTTGTTCCTTTACAGTGGCAAAATAAAAAGACCTGTGCCTACTCATTAGGCATTTGCTTGCTCTTGTCTGTTCTATGAAAGTGTCATGCTATAATGTAGAATTTTTTTCATCCTTAATTTTTCAAGCACTTCCTTCTTTTTCCTTGCTCTCAAGCCAGGTAGTGGGAAATTTGCTTTGAGACATAGAAACTATTAAAGAAAAAGCTTAAGATTTTCAATTCAACTCTCTGCTACAGTAAGCAACAAAACCATGTGCTGGTAGCTATTTTAGCTTGATACTTTAATTCCTAATAGAAATCATGTCTTTAATTTTAAATAATTTTATTTAAGCAGGGGGAAATAAAGCAAAGACTAAATGAGCACCTTAAATATTGTAAATAAAAATGAGAATTTAAAGTTCTGTGCTCTGATAGTATCAAGAAGATGATCCTGAGCTAGGTACTGTCATGATTTGCAAACAATTTTTAATTATGATTACATTATTTTTTACTATAATGGTACAAAATAGCCTTAAGGAAGAAAAATTAATCCAGCCCTTGGGCTTTCTGCTTAGCATATGGTGAAGTGATTTACACCTTCAGAAAGCAGACAGAACACACTGAGAGTGGACAAATATCAGCTCGTCTGCCCTGTTTTCGAAGCCCAGTTTGCACAGGTTGGGTTTCCCAGCATGCAAAGCAGTGGAAAAGCAGCACAGTTACAATGAGACAGACCTTGTTATCCCAAACAAACCTGGAATGTTGAGGTGCAGTTTAATGAAAAGCTTGAGCTTGTTTTACGACTATGCCTCTGTGGAAAGGGTAGTGCTGCCTCTCCACTGCCACTGCTGCCCCCTATGTCTGATATTTGGGATGAACAGAGAGCCAAGTCAGTTTACTGATTCAGCTAAATGTTAACTTTTTTTCTTTTTGCATGGGCTGTTTTCAGGCAGCTGTGCAAGCAGATCCAACTGTTCTGAGATTGCATAATTCACAGTGCAAATGAGAAAGACGTGGTGGGAACACGTAACTGGAGCACAGATGATTGCACAGACATTTTTGATGGCAACGTGGCCTTGCACTGGATTAAGAAATCATCTTTAGAAGGCATGTTGTGATGCTCTCTGTGACTTGGCACTAGCATTGCCATCAAGTTTTAAAGATAATGAGCTTTATATGCTACTCATCATGGTGACAAATTGACCCTTCAACTACTATACCCCTTACTAACTTCTATTAAACATTTAATTCAGCTTGAAAAATTCAGCTTCTCTTAAACAGAAACACAGCATTCATTATAACTTTTCAATATTTCGCAGCAAAGCCAGTCGCAGAAACTCATATTGGTAGGGAGGAAATAAGAAAAATGTTTGTCTGTCTGCCAGCTTCTAGAGAGCTACAAGATTATCAAGTCCAGAAATATCCAAATTTCAATTTGGTAGCAGAGTACCCTCTCTTTCCATGAACAACCCCTTAAGCAAGCAAACTATTTTACCACTGAAGTAAGTGAGAGCTGATTTTGCAATTTGACTTCATTGAAACTCTGAGCAGACCTTTTACAAGATGCTCATCTTTCTTTTCAGGGAAAAAGCTGACTGGGCAAGACTGTTTCCTGCTGGTTTATCACTTTTTGTACCAGAAGTATGGTTTTGGCATTTATTCTTTCAACTTCAGTGGAAATGAAGAACAAGCTTGACTGAGGTGTTACCAGCTATCACAATTTCATCACAAGTCTCAACTACTTATGTTTTTTTGCAAAGCCTCAAGATTCTGGCTGAAAGAAAGATAAAATTTTTCTATTTCATAGGACTCTCCCCTTGCATTAAAAGCAAAGTTTCTGGTTCTTTTACTTGCAAAGTATGAAGAATGTGAGACAATTATAGTTTCAGGGCTGAAGAGTCCCAAGTCAGTTATGAATAACTCAATTTTCTTTTTCTCTTCGTGACTTCTACACCATTTCAAGGCTATGGGGATTATATTCTTGTTTTCTTTCAGTTTGCAGTTGGCAGAACTACAAAAGTAGCGGGGAAAAAACATAAGCATCTTTTATCAGTTTTCAGTGTGACCTATCAAATTGAAAAAAGTAGAACTGGGACTTAGAGAGCTGACTCCAAGATTTGGACAGCTAATAAAAATGAAAGGAAATGGTGCAGATGACTGAAATTGCTGTTGTGTCAAGAGAAGTATGATGTTTAAGTAATACCCAAGTTGTTGATATTTTTAGTTTATTTCAGTTCAATATTGGTTTTAACCCTAGGTCATCAAGGTTGCTAATTTGTAAATACTACAAAGAAGTTTTTTGAAACTACCAGCTTTTCAAAAATTGAATGTTGCTGTTTGTTCTGTCAAAGATACTTCATATGATAGTCAAATTTCCATATTCAGTGAGACATCTGGTAACATTATATGCAACAACGTAGATAAAAAATAATCCTATCCTGCTTGTGTCAAATTTAGCCATTGAAATATTAATATTGGGGAAAAATCCTCATAAATTATTTTATCATTTATGATGTTATCATAGACAATGTACAGTTCCCATTCTCGTTAGCATTCAGTTTTTAAAAACTGAAGCATGCACAAAACAGGCATAAGCATAAGCCAGAACTGAAAAAATGGTATTTTGAACATGGCTTTTTCAGGCCCTGACTCTGAAGTCCTGAAAAGACTCTCAAACTGCTAGGCTGGCCATTTCTCCCTCCCTCTACTTACAGAGACACTTGCCCCCCCAAGCCCCAGACAGCCCATACCTGGCTGGCCACAGCCTCTCCCTCCTCCAGCTGGTTTTGCCTACTGTAGCAGTACAGGGAGTGCAGCAAGCACATCCACCTGGGGCTGGCCTGATGGATCACTAAACAAGCTGGGTTTCTGTCCCTCCCTTGATGAGGGGAAATGGTTCTCTACCATATCGTTTTCCCTCCTCTGTCTTCATCCTGTATCCAGACATGCTGCACAAGTTAAGAGGTACAGGGGGGTGTCTGGGTGTTTTGTGTGAGGGAGAGACTTCTTGGGAAGGTGGGAATGAAGAAAGAAACCTTGCTCCTGCAGTTTCTCAAGAAATATTTTCCTACTTACAGCACCTGAAACCTCTTCTTGTCTTTATCCCCACCAAAGCTTTTTTAGGTCCACCAGCTCCAGAAACATCATGGACCTGCTTCAACTTCTCAACTCCACCTTCTCCCCTCAACACAACATTTCAGAACATGTTCCATTCCCTTTGGCTTTTTATAGCTTTCTTAGAGGCAATAAACTGACTTAGATTCTCTCCTACAGGAGGATCAATCAAACCTGCATTTTTAAGCACTCTGGAGCCTGCAGAACTGGAACATATAGAACATTTTTCTTGCTTTCCTAGGAGGATAATATCTCTTGTTTCCACAGGCTGGACATACCTCTTAGATGAATGGGATTTGTGCCCTGTCCTGCTGGGTGTGCAATACCATCCTGTCCAACACAGCCTGTACTTTATTTTTATTGAAGATCAGAATGGGATTCATGTAAATAAACTATATCTCGTTTAGCCTTCTTGGAACAGGTGTTCATGAAAGAGTAGAGGTTTTCATAACATTTACTCAAAATATTTATTTCAACTTTGGAGGCCTCCAGGACATACAGTTTTACTGTTAACATTTCCCAGACACTATCTCTAGATCACCTATGCTAGTTTTATCAGTTCACACCATATGTAGTATGATATTGGGACTTTTCCAGACTGTTGCCCATTTTTATATGTTTTCCTCACTGCTTAAGTCACTTTAGTTGTGTGGTTGCCTACACTGTAAGATTTGTCTTTTTATTAATTTTTTTGTCTATACAAGGAAATGTTGAAGGCTTTAACTCTGTGACCAAAAATAGAGGGAAAGAAAAAGGGTGCCAAAGTTGTGACCCACTTTTTCCTTCACTCCATTTATATCGCTGTCCTCTTAAATACATAAGAAATGCCATGCAGCTCTTTTCATTAAGCTCTATAAACCAGATTCAGAAGGCTGTGGAGTTAACTCTGGACTTCCATTAGTATGAAGGAATTTGGAGCTGAGAGTTCGTGTTGTATTTAACATATGCCTTTCATATGAAGAAAAAATCCAACATGATCCCTGCTCAAATAGGCTGCAAATGAGATTCCAGGCCACCTCTTGATATACATTTTCCTGTGCCAATGATTTTGCTATTTCTCTGCTGGATAGCAATTAACATCTTTTTTCAACTTTATTCTGGAATTTTTTTTGTGCCAAAGTGTACTCAGCCCAGTTGATATGCATGAGTGCTCTTAGACCAGAAGCAAATACCTTCCAGCAACAATGAATGGTTCCTGCAAAGATTAGAAATGGGCAAAACATTCCCACTGTGTTTGATTCTAGTGGTGCAGCAGACCTTTGGAAAGAAGTACTCAGTCCAGCTAGGAGTGGACATAGCAATAGCCCACTTTCTTCTCAGCTGGTTTCTGGCAGGTTTACCATAGCCCTACTCCTTCCTAGAGCAGCATAGGGGATGAAAATCTGCTTTCTCCTCAAAATATGCCAATTTCTATATTGCTCTGTCAGCAGCAGAAGGCTCCCTCTACTATCTGGAGAATCAGTTTGGAAAGTTTAATAGGAAAGTGGCAGAACACAGTGTTTGAAAATGAGAAGGAGTCACTGAGGGTTTTCCAGCTGCAGTTCTGGATTCATTTTTATGGGGTAGTCCCATGGGATTTTGGCCAGGCTAAAGCTGACATAATCACAAATTTATGGCCAAAGAATTAGCAATTTTGTTGTCATAATTTCTTGAACAACTTTCACTGATAGAGTATTTAATTTTAATTACATTTTTACCTTGAAGAGGAGGAATATGTTTGTGCCAGATTTGATGTGAAAATAAGAAGTGGGCAGAAGCCTCCCAAATGTTTCAGATAGCAGTGTAAAGGCTGAAATATGTTTGTCCAGCATTATACAGTAGCACACATAACTGAGGAGAACATTTCTGACAACTTCAGGGTATATTTTGGTAACAGAGTTTAAACATGTGACATGAGAACTTAGGAGAAATACTCATACAGTCTTTTTCTTTTTTTTTTTTTTTTTCCCATTGGTTTGACAAAAAGGTGGAGATTTTACATACATATTTGGAAAACTGAAAGTATGTCTGCCACAGAGAGAGAAACCTTCAATACATTTAATACCTGTAAACTTCGGGAAAATCAGAAAATGTACAGAAAGACCAAAGTAATTCCCCTGCCACGGAAAGGCAGTCTTAACATAGCTGTGTTTCTGCTCTGTGATGCAGCATCCATTTGACCAATGCACCCTGCTACTTCTTGTTCAGTTAAACAGAAAGCAAATAGCAAAGGAGCTGACTATACTGCAGTGAGGAGAGGGGACTGAGAAAATGAAGACATATAACACACAAATCTGTAGGAAACAAGACTTAATTCATTCAGGCTGCTCATGAAATTATTTTTTTTCAATATATTAGGAAAATTACTTGCACAGGTAGGCTTAGTGATTCTTTTCTCCTTTACTTATTGAAGTATGTTGAAGAATTCCTCCAGTGCTAATAAAAATACTGCAATATAACATTATCTGCCAAAATACTAACCTGAAGAGGACCTCCCAATTGTTTCCAGGCAGGGTATGGGACAGCAAAGATAAAGATTTAGCTATTATCCAGTAAAATAGTGCTTGAAAGTTTTCCTGAAATACAATATTGAAACGTGTTTGGATTTTTAATTATGTTGTTACTGCTCAAATAAACCTTTTTGAATAAGTAGTTAGGGAAGTTCCTTTGCTAGCATAGTATTTTTCTGTTAAGAAGCTCTTCAGAATTTTTCCTTTATAACCACGACTTGTCACAACTTTATTAAAACATGCTATAACATTTCAAGTTATCTGGATGCATGTTATATACACTGAGAAGTGGAAATAGCGCTTTTAAAAACTGAAAACATATTACCACAATCCTGTTTTCTTTGTAGTTTTGCTTCATTCAAGAGCAGGAGGTGAGCTGGGCCTGAAGACACAGAATCATCTGTAGTTTTGAATATTTCTCTAGAGGCCATTCTTGAAGTTCTCTTGAAGTCAATTCTTTGTACGTTTTCACCAGTTGTCTCTCTCTAATTGCTTCATTTATAGGTTTGGTACATATTGACAGCAGTTCCCCAGTTCATCTGAGGATGTATATCCCAGCTGGGTGGAGCTGCAGAGGATGACTTTTAATACCAGCTGAGAACCTGTTCTGTAGTCTCTAAGTGCTGTTCATAATATATATAAATAAAAAGTCTTGGAATGTATCTCTGACACTTATTAAACAATTCAGAAGAAGCAGTGAACGTAAAAGTACATATACCACGAGATCATTGCAGTCCTTGAGCACTGGGAGGCATGAACTCGAACCAAAGGGCTGTGGTCCCTGAGAAAGTGATTACCTTATGCTGATGGTAAGGTGAGTCTTTCTTTTACAGGGGGAGCATTTGCACTTTGGCAGTGAAAAATAAATAAATAATGGTATTGACATTTTAGAGTAGTTTATCCTTTGTTAGAGTCAACATTTCATGCAGTAAGCTTAATATCCATTGAAGATACCATTCAGGAGCCTAATGTCCATTTCAGTCTGTCAGAATGCTCCCTCTGTTCAGACATACAGCCTGTGCTTAGAAAAAGCTGTGGTGGTTCTGACAGTTTGAGTTTTGTGGCAGACACCAGAGGGATACATAGCCATCATACTTTGGAGTCACCTGCCAAGAAGGACTGAGGAATTTAAGCGAGTCCTCACTGCTTGGTAGAGCAAAAGTACTCCTTGAGGGACTAAGGTCTTCTGTTCTCATATAGATTCAGGGACAGACAGTATAAAATACTAACTCCCCAAACACCTTAATACTTGAAAATTTGCATAGCTTGAGCCAATTCTAAAATCCAGTCTGGCTATGTTGCTGCAGTGACTTCATTTTTCTGTGAAACTGATCTTGACCCAAGACACTCCTTGGAAACTTGACCTCCAGAGAAGTAAGAAAACAAGGCTGTTCATGATAAAACACCTGTTTGTTGTTAATTTAGTAAGGACTTTTGGATCACAGCCTGCTATGATTCTGTCTTTCTGGTTCCCTTTAAAGACTTCATCATGGCTAGGCTTCACGAATGAAGATTTGGGAAGGGCACTACCCACTCTTGCTGCAAGCGCGCTGATGGCTCGAAAGGCCAATGCAAGATAGGCAAGTCCAGTTGCAAAAGGCACAGTGGAAAGCCTCCATTGACAGTATTGCTGAGCCTTGGACTACACGGTTGGCACTGAAGAGAGTCTGAAAATGTTCAGGCCATTGATTCAGAATGAAGGTTTTATCTGTGAGAAGCATTTGTCCATCTGCACTGAGGAGGGGGCTTTGAGCCTGGTGAATGGGTCAGTACATTGCTTTCAGAGCTTCTGTTTGCCCTGGGGTTCTTCCAAAGGAGGTAGGCAAATTTATATCTGAACAAACTATCAAAGGAAAGGTGGAAAAAATTATTCTTATGTGGAGTGAACTTTCCTAGAAGAGGAAGCCATGCATTCTTAGTTGCTTACTGCATGAAGATTTGCCTTGAAAATTCCTAGGGAGAAAACATCTTAATTAAATGTAATTCAACATTTCTTCTTTCTATTAAGGAATACTGTTCCCAAAAGGAAATAGCTTGTATTCCCTTTTATTACATTTCACTGCATGTGGAAAAGCTCAAACTGTTGGAAGAAAATGAGCATTATCAGGGGGATCTTGCTAGGGTGCCTAAAAGGAGAGTTGAATCTTTAAGTTCTGGTTGAGCCAGGAAGAGGTAAAGACCCTGAGGTGAGCCATCCTGCACAAGGGTCTGTCTTAAGCATTCCCAAGCCATGCATGTCCTGTCTTCCTCCACTGGAAAAAGAAAGTGTAATGAAATTAGCCACCTGAAGGTTGGTAGGCATATGCTCTCTAGGCTTCTTGTTCATTCCAGAGTGATGGTTTTTTTATGATTTGGACCTTGGTCCATAAAAGCCTGTATTACAATGGTACAAGAGTTCCATAACTAGTCTAATCCTTATTAAATTCATGTTGTTCCACACCAAAGAGATCTGTTTTGGTGGAATGGACAAGTATGATCCTGGGCAGGTTTTTCAGGTTACACCTCTAATTTCTGCATCCTGTGATAGAGAAATGTAATGTTATTACTGTAAGTGCTGCTGTCATTGCATTATCTGTCACTGTACAAAAGTACACTAAAAAGGAGCATTCAGAATAGGGCCAATATTATACAAATTGTATCAGATAATGACCAGAGTCTGTACAGAGACTCATTTTCTTCATACAAGCAAAAAGGGCTGTTCACTATGGTAAGACCCTACATATTCCAAAAAGTGTAAGAACTAAAATGATGTTCAACAAGTTCAGAACGTTTAAATTTTGTCACAGGCAAAAAGTGGATTCCAGTTACTTCCCTCTCCTGCAATAGTGTTTATAATACTGTACTTCAGAGTCCCTGTGCACAAGGAAAACATTCCCTAGCCAAGGGCATTAATGAACTGCAGTCCAAGTTCATCACACAGGTGAAAAATCCAAATGTAAAACACATGAGGTAAATAATAAGGTCTTTAAGACTCACTCTAAAGAGACAGACATTATCGATACTTTTAATGGTGTTCTGGTTCACCAGGAAGGCTCTGAAGGCACATACCATTGGATTACCTCCTCTTGTGACAGAATGGCACAGGCTCAGCTGTACTGCATCATATTTGGATCAGCTGTGGGTTCAAATCACCTAAAAGCCAAATGCCAAATGCCTAGATGAGAGATTGGACTCACAGGTAAGTATCGGAACTTCACTTCAAACTTTTGCGTTTGGGCCAAGCACAAACTACAAAAAAAAATCTATTTGCCAGATCTTTTCCAGATCCAACCCAAGAAAGCAGAAATTGCACAAGGCCCGCTCCCACCCCCCCAAAAAACCCAAACCAAACCAAAACAAAACAAAACAACAAAACAAGACCAACAACAACCAAAGAAAAAAACCCAGCAGGTTTTTCACCATTTTAATGTAGAAAGTTCATCCATCAATTAATCCTGGGTTCACCATGGTTTTGAACTTTGAAAGATAACCAAACACAGCTGGAATGTACATTTGTTTCATCACATTTCACATTTCAGTATGCAATGAACTCCATTTCAATCTCCAAAAAATTTCAGTCGATTGCTCTTCCTCGTGTCAGTATCTAAATTTTGCATCTAAACGGGAGCGGACCTAAGTTTACCTACCAGTCTGCGTGGGCTGATGTAAAAGCCCACAAAAACACGTGGTTACTCTCAGTCAGAGCCCGTTTCTGTCTCCACTGAAATTGAGGTGAACTTTCACCAAGCAGTGGCTGAGCCCTGGCCTGGCCTGGAAAACTTTCCACTTGATGATGATTCAAGTCCAGGCTGGATGGGACTTGAAGCAACTTCTTGTAGCGGCAGAGGAGCTGGAACCAGATGGTTTTTAACGTCCCTTCCAACCCAAACCATGCTGCGATTCTACGAGTCTATGATTTATTTCCTTGCACCATCTGGTGGTTCTTTAGACTAAGTGCAAGAGCAATTCCCAGTGTTCCAGCGGCGATCTCACAGAAGTTCCCAGCCGACCCTGAAAGTGATCTTGGGCGAATGGAGGAGATAGCACCTGTCGCCAGACGAGTTAATCCAAAAAGACTCAAATTCCCCTGGTATGGCAGAAATCCCGCTTCTCGCTTCAGGTTGCTACTCCATCATCCTGATCACAACCCTCTTCACAAAAGCACATGGAGAGTTAAAAATGAAATCTGACAAAACTGTATTTATAAGAGGAAAAATAATTCAGTCAAGGTCTAACAAGTGCTTTAATCAGGGTATTCTATAAAGCCTGCCAGAGGTATGTGCCAGCTAATAGCAACTTTTGACCCTGAGTTTTGGCTTCATTGACTCTTGGCACTCAAACAACATGCTGGCTCAGCACTCCAACGAAGCCCACCAATTGGATCAGATTGTATTTAAGTGGGTTTGGAGGAGGACAGCAATCATCATGAGATGATTAAAAAATCTTGGGTTCAGGAGTGGCGTAACAAATGCATGTCAAACTGTTTGATCATAGAGCACAGGTCATAGGACAGCTTAAGGAATTGAGTCAAAAAAACACCAGAAATGCAGATATTTCCCCAGGGGAATGCATGACATTATAGAACAAGTGATGTCTTCACTCCCCACTTACAGAACCTGGAGGTGGTGACTGTGGTGAAATGGCTTAAGGTCTCAGATGTTGAAAACAGCAAATCTGAATGGATCTGATTAGACAAGTTCTACAAACCCTGCCAGATGCTGAACACTGCTCAGTTAAAACCTGGACTAACTCCACCAAAGACAGTAGAGAAATTAGGAATAACAGATTTCCTTCAGCCCAGAGTCATGTCCTTCTTGTACTTTATGTTATATTCAAAGAGCAAAATTCCATGTCTCCCTGCTTTAGATAGTCTTTTTATGACTCATATAATTTCTGCACATTCTGATGGTCTCTGGAGATGTAAAATAGGCCATAATCCTAGTGGGACCTGTCCTTGGAGAATATTCCTTGCACAAAGGGAACAGCTCTCAGAAGGATGGCCTATGGCGAGTACCCCTGATACAAGAGCTGCCTCAGGGAAGGGGACCAGTGAGGCTAGCAAAGCTGTTAGACTGCTCTGACAAAGATGGGGATAAACAATACACACACACAGACAGAGCCCAAAGCTGCAGGAAATTTCAGAACAGGCTGAGTCCTCCTCTTCTTCTTGTCCTCTGCCCTCTTCTCCACACCCACATCCACACACCCACAGTCAGTGAAGGCTTGTTCTCTTTCCCCCCCAGATCAACTAAATTTTTTACTGTGGGCAAAACAAGATTTAAACTTTCCACTGTGGAAGGAAAATCTCTATCTCCTGGTTTTGCTGGGTCATATCATTCCAGCATTAACTGCCAAGCCTATTCCCCACCTGGATATCTGTGAGAAGGACCTCACACACACAGGTTTTTCTGTCAAAGACTTTCCGGTCAGACACACCCTTTTTGAACTATGTGGGATACAGTAAAAGTTCTTCAGAAAGTATTTCCTCTTTCCTGGCTTCTGACTTAGATAGCTGTAATTTCATTGATTTGCCAGCCACTGAGTCCTGTTCTAAGGAAAATGCTGTACCAATATATCCTGTGGAAAGAAATAATTGAGCTGTTAAAAAAAAAACCAAACCAACAAGAGATAGACTGAAAAACAGGTTTGTTTTTAACCTCAGTGTTTTTGTCCTTAGTGGTAATGGGTGTTTCTCTCTGATCTGTCAGATCTCTCTCTCTATTCAGTACTGATATTCTTACCAAAGAAAAACTCCCATGAGCCCACTTTCATGAAAAATACTCCTCTGTTACTGAAATAGTGGGGAGTTTTTCTGGGTTTTTGAACATTATATAGATCTGTATCTTTTTAGCCTTATTTTTTTAAGTTGATCCAGCACACAGATGCAGGACATTATATGCCATGAATCCATCTTTGAAACACCTTTGCTTACATTTATATTTGTGAGCAGTCAGCTTTAAAAACAGACTCGTTTATCAGGCTTGCATCTACATCTGAATTCAGGATAAGGATTTGGCTCTGATAAGACTACAATTTCTGCTCTAACAGTCCTGCCTACACTGGGAAGGACTTTCTTTGATCTGTTATAAACTGATCAAGACTTAATAGTCATCTGAGAAAGTCTTGGTTCATAACTCATTTTTACAGCTATCGGTTTTCTTTTCAATTGTTTTAGGTTTATCTCGGTTATGAGGCCCCTGAAACAAATTTAAACCTCTCCACAAAACTATGAATGTAAAAACTCCTGTGAAGCAATCCAGTTTATCTGTTATCAGGATTAATCAGATTGTGATTCTCCAGCAAGGCTGTCCTAAGGCCAGAGCAATTAAAGACTTGCATCCTTTTGTGGTTCCTGTTTTATATTTATTTTTATATACTCTCAGTAACTACCTAGCCATTTCAGTTTAATTGCTGGAGTTCTGTGGTACTCTTCTCTTCACCTCCAAAAAGGAGTTCTTCACGAACTTTTTGTCCCTAAGCACTAATCTGTTTTCCTGACCTGAACAGCATTTATCCCCTGGTCATAAATGAAATCTGTATTTCATCACATTCATCGCTCTGTTCTGTGCTACAGCCAAATAGCTGCACTCCTACAGCTTCAAATGATGGCACAGAAGAGAATTGTTAGATATGCACATTCCAGCTATCCCACATCTGCCAGGTCTGTTGTGGGCAAAAATGAGGAAGCCAGAGCCAAAAAAACAACCCTGCTTTGTGTGTATGTTTTATTTTAAACCATTCTGAAGCCAAGAATGTGAAGATCAACCAAATGCTGACATGCTAGTAATATTTTGTTTTACACAGAACTATAAATATACTTATCACTGTTTAAAGTAAGACTGAATATACTGTAGTCATAAGAAACACACATGTTCTAGAGGACAGATAGAAATAATTATATGAAACAAAGACTGGAAACACTTTCTTTTTCTGGGTGTGGTTAGACTTCCCATAAAACTTCACTGGGGATAATCTTCCATTCCTTGTGCAGGTGAGATTAATGGGAGTTTTCCCTACCATTGGGCCCAAACACAAAGATTTTTTTTGTAACTTGTTTTCAAGTTCTTTGTAAACTTCTTGCATTCTGGAACTGCTTCTAAGTCATGCCTAGCTATAAATAGCAAAACTATTATCAGTAAGTCTGAATTCACTATATAGGAGAACCTTCACTGGAAAAAAAAGTGTACATTTCCATAAATAAATAAAAATGTTCAAAAGAAACACAAAATTGCCTCAGCTAGGGATCAGCCATGATTAATGTAGTTCACCCTCCTGTCTCTGACAAAAACCAGCACCAGACACAGGGCTAGAAAACTGGTATGAAAGGATATACTGGGATTGAGAAGAAGAGGATGAAAAAATGTAGTAAGGTACCCGTTGTACGGGCAGAATGTACATACTGACTTCTTGAACTTTCATTATGCTGAAGCTCAAGGAGAAGGAATAGGCACACTCCATAGACCATCTTTGGTGAAGAAGAAGGGGAAAAAAGAAAAATGGCAGTGATAGTAAAGGGTTGTAAGCAAAGAGGGTAGAGACTTTTGGTTCTTCTGTCATAGAACAGGCAGGGCAAGCAGGAGTGGAGATCATGTCATGTAACAGGAAGGATCCTGTAGGATGTCTGAATAAGTTGCTCCAGATCTGCTCCTACCCAGGAAAGGAAATGCACACACCTGTGTGCCTCTGGGAAAGGCAACAGAGAAGTCACTCACAGACTGACAGGTAAGAACAACTGCATTGGTAAAGTAAGATTCTAGAACGCAACCCAATCTTGGATAAGAAGAATGAAAGGTATCAGATGAGATTTGTCAAAGTTTAGAAGACTGCCTTCTCTACAGCAGTGACTGGGGAGCATTTCTGTTTCAGAAAAACAGAACACAATTTCCTGAGTCAGTGCCTGAGCTGGCTGAGCATTCCTAGATTGAGAAGGTCTGAATTCAATGTGTCTTCTCAGCAAATACAACACATCCCCCTAGATGCAAGGACACCTTTGTGAGTCACTCTGGTGTACTGTTAGTAGCTCTTGGCTCAGAAGCCAGACCTGCATTCACACGCAGCAGGAGATACATTTCAAAGCCCATCCCCTCCTTCATTCCTGCAGCACAACACATACACAACACTCACAAGCCCAGCAAGAAGCAGCTTGAGACAGAACCAAAAAGCTCTCCTCTTTTTGTTCTTCAGAAGAATAATGGACCCGAGGCAAACTTACCCAGATCTGACTTGTGTACTGGCAGTCAGACCACACTGGTTTTCCACATGGTATATAAAATGAGCAAACATAAAAATGGGTATTGATGAAGTGTGATTCCACCCTTAAATGCAGCTGAATTCACTGTATCAGTCCAGACAAGTGCCAAAAAAGTGAGGGAGCTGCAACAGCATCACCTAATCTGTGAAATTAATAAACTCAGAGTTAAATGGACCTCACAGCATGAATGTAAAACTGCCCATCTAGTGTGAGAAAGTCTCACAGTATAAATAAAATTCAGAGGCAAATCTTGCAGGAACTGCAACAAATAAGATACTTAAAGAAATTTCAGGTCTGTTGAAAAACTATCATCACAACCATTTAATGGCAGTAGCAGAGGGGTATTGAGTTCAGCAGTTCACAGATATCTATGGGTAAGCCAATGACCAACCTGTGTGCTTATTTTCTGCACATTTAAACTGTTCAGTCCTTGGAAATTTGTCATCTTTGTATGGTTCTGTTTACTCAGTTTGCCCTAGGAAAAAAGTTGGTTAAGAGGGAGTGAGTAACTTTTTTTCGCCTTGCTTTTTTTTTCCCAAGTAAGGAGGAGAATAATCTCTTTTTTTTCTCCTTGTTTCCTGCCAGCACGCTGAAAGGTAGGCATATTATCAGACTGATAAATTTTCCAAAGAATTCTAAAGGGTTGATCTAAGCCAAATGTAAATACTAAGCAACACAACTCTCATCTTTTTTTGGTTCAGTGTGGTTACAGAAATCATTAAATTGAGTAGGGCTTGGACTGAGATCTATAGTGCTTTTTTTCCATGTTCATCAAAGACCACTGAGTAACTTGAAAAATGTTCTTTTGTATCTTAGTAAACAAAAACAAAAGTTAAGACCAAGTTTTTCCTCTATATCATTCCAAAGCGAAACATTTCAGCTTCCTTTGAGATTTGTTCTTCCCTTGAAAGATATATTAGAGTTTAAAAAGTACCATGACTGGCATGTTAAACTGTTTGGGTTGTTACTGATGCTTTATGCTCTCTGGAGCATGACTACTACAGTTATTTGGTTCTCAGTTAAATGTTCATGGGGGTAATTCCACTGCAGTCTTCCAAGGAGAAGTTCAAATACATCAGGATTTATGAGACTTTTGATTCTTGAACTGTGATCTGTAGACATTTTTTGTAAAACACGTGAAGTTTATTAAGTGCCTGGCACTCATGGGCATCTTATCTTTTTTACCTAACAGCATCTACATATTGTTTATCCAAATCTATGTAAATCTAAACAGAGTAAGCCTGGGAATGTATCACCATGACAGACAGCGATCAAGAGAGGAGTTAACTAAAAAGTGCAAGCTAATTCTGAATTTATAATTAATAATTAACTTTTATAAGATTGCAAACCCTTTACTCCCACTGTCAGGCTGCTATTTATCAAAACATTTTCAGTGCAGTCAATGAAAGGTATGCAACAAACATGAAAATGAGTCTGCAAGTCTTCAGTATTTGGTGTACACTGCTGAGTGTTAAATAAAACCTTGATGTCATTTATTCAGGACAAATTAGATCTATTGCATAGCTGCTGCTACTTTGAAAACTTGTTGTTTGTTTGTTTGGGGTTTTTTGTTTGGTTGGTTGGGTTGGGTTGGTTTTTGTTTGTTTGTTGTTTTTTTTTTTTTCATTCTGGCAGATTTTTAGGAAGATTCCTAAAAGGTTTGGAGTAGCTTAGGCATGTCTGCAACACATGTGGCTAATAATTGAGCAGCATATGTCAGTAAGTCAGGCCAGCATGGAACTGGCAGGGTAAACTGCCCTATTTTCTGTGGAAATAAATCTACTGCCACTCCCTTTGATGTCTTAAACCACCCGTGCACAAAAATTGTGCCAGAAATCTGCCCTAATGTGTAACAACCTACCTTTCCTGACACTGTTTGCTACATCCTTAGTTACCATAAGACACTGAGTTTCTTCCACAGTCAGCTTCCTTCCCTTTATATGTCTGCCCTTTCACTTGATAATTTGCATTAACTGTACTACTGAAAGCTAAAAGCAAACTGAAAGGAACATGTGAGCATCTCCTTCTCTTGAAGGTCACAGTAAGATACCATGATTTCCCCAACTCTTACCAGACTTGCAATGACAAGAAGAGGGGCTGGCCTGTGACAATTGCTTTGTTTGCACCCATTGCTTACAAATTTCTTATACTGTACCATATACTTTGACTTAGGTAGTATCTTTCATAGCCCATTCATCCATAACTGATTCCCCACAACCCAACTAGCTCTCAGTGCTGTTTTGGGAAACACAGTACTGTAAGAAAACAGTGGTATTTGCTATATATTAGCTATATTCTTTGGAAAAAACTGAGAATAAAATACACACTGGAACAGAAACATCAAAGTAGCCACCTGGTTACATTTTCATCACTCTTCATCTGAAAAAAATTACTCTGATTTCTAGAACTTTGTGGTTAACTTTCTCATACATGTAACAGTCCCCATTTTTAACATGTGTACTGTGTTTCTCCCTGCTGATCTCAGTAATAAGGAGGTATTGAAACCTTAATTTTAGCTGCTGGATGTTGATAGATTGACATGGACAACATCAAGTAAGCATTAACTTGTAAACTCAGGCACAGATACTTTATTAACATTTAAATGGACAATGGGCAATCACAGGACATAACACAAGAATCATATTCTTAGTGTGATATTAGCATTAGAACCCTTGTGGCACAGAAGGTATCAATGTTCATTAGAAATTTCAAACTTTTCAAGCATCTAGAAATGTGCCTTATCCTGCCAAGTACTGAACATTTGTCTTTTGTAAAAAGCTCTTCAACACATTTCTTAAAGTTGAAAAAAGGCATGCTACCTCCACCCTTAAGTTATTGGGAGAGATAGCAAGTTGTCAGTGTGTTATATTTCAGGTGAATGAAGGTTTGTCTCTGGTTTCTTACAGTTTTGGTAACAAAGACATCCATTTCTACTATGGGAGTTGTTGTTCTTCACCTCCCACATGCTATTGCTGCTGTTTCTTATAAATAAAATGATTTGGTTTGATTTTAAAATATATTAAGCAACTAAGGCTCATGCTGACTTCATGAAGAACTCTTAAGTTCTCAGTACATCAGGCCCTCCCTCATTATTTCTCTACTTCATTCTCCCAGTAAAGCAGACCTGTGTTTAATTTCCATGAGTTCAATACTAATAACGTACAGCTTTTGAAGACATTCTTTATTTCAGCAGTTAGATACTAGTTATTAGCTATTCACCTGAAAGGTAGATGATAGGTATTATTATCCCCAGTTTTAATAAAGAAAGCTTGTGACCTTATGGGCAAATGGTAAAAGGTTTCTCCTTCCTCTTATAAATCTTTCCATGAAACCTCATTCTACCTACTAATGACTACATAAGGTTCCTCTTAAAACTGGAACTAGTTCTTTATAACTGAAATTAGTTGCTAGATGAAGAAGCAGTAGAAAGGAAATTATAGTGATGTTGATGGGAAGACTACTGGAACTGGCTAGAGAAGCTAGTAATTAGTGAAAATTAATCTCAACAATTGCAGTGGGAGAACTAAATCTAAGAATCTTACAAGTTTAACACACATTGCAAACTGTAAACTGACACTAAAATCCTCTAAACCTTTTATTTCCTTGCCTTTAAATATATTTCCTGATCAATTTTTAGAGTATCTTTGTAAAGAAATTATTTTCCTGCAATCTTTTGTGACTAATGCTGTTCCCAACCTTCTTGAAAAGCTTGACTTACAAAACCAAGAGGGCTCCACCTACATTTGTTTAAGCTCTTAATGTAAGTGATACTTCTTACATAGTACTGTTTGTACAATGAGACAGCAACTGGTGAGAAGGGCATAAAAGCTGCTGAATGCACTTCTTACTTATGCAAAAAAACCCCCAAAAAACAAAAACCTCAGAAGACTTTTTAATAAGAGTAAAAACTTTTTTTTTTCAATCTTTCATAGAACACCTATTTTTTCATGTGTTCAACATTTGTCTTACACACTAGTATTTTGGATAGTTGTCCCATTTGAAAGCATAGGCCTCCCAGGGATAGCCTTGGATGGCTGAATTGGAATATCTGGGCAGTATCTCCAACAATTTTGCTTCTCTGTTTCATGAGAGAGAATCCAGCTTTATTAGATTTTTTTTTCCTATTTAATGTGCTGGGTATGTGCATGGTTTGATGTACAGCATAATGCTTGTTTGGTTTTATTTCCCCTCTGTGACATATAAAATCTAATAAGCAAGTCTTTTTCTTTTGTTGCTATGGCAGAAGGATTCTTGAAACACTTAATGATAGAAAATAATTTTTTAAAAATCACCAAACAAACAAACAAACAAAACCCCAGAGTGGCATCTCACTTCTATTTTTGGCAAGTTTGTTCATGTATGTTTACAAAGCCAGAACTCTGAAAAGCTCTAAGCTAAGAGTTCTACAGTGAAACCAAGCCAACCTCATAAAGCTCAGTAACTCCAGAGTCTAAATTCTTATGCTAAATGTATTATGGTTCAAAAGGAACTTGTAAGCATCGTTTACTGGGAAGGCATGCCTTCCTAATAACTTCCAAATAAAGTATTACCTGTTTGCCACAATGGAGCAACACATAGGGACTGTGCTTTACAGGCCATAATTCCAACCATGCAGTTGCTCATGCTCAGAACCCCATTTATAAACTTTTCAAGGGATTTGCTTTCCCAGCTCCATCCGAAATTTGGATGTTTTTTCCAAGTGTAACTGTTACAGAAATTTCTAGAAACATTTATAGTGTTTACGGGTTTTAGGAGGTGCAGCATCAGATTGTGGTATAGAATAATTAAAGCAGAGAAATACGAGACAATGTTTCTGTAAAAATGTAAGAAATTGTACTCCGTCAGTGGGATCTCCTGGTTGTGTGGTGTTTTATCACAGATGATTGATTTTTAATTTTACAATCACATTTGAAAATTAAATGGAGAAGGATGAGAAAGCTTAATACTTACCAAACATTTATGGTTTTTATCTCTTCCCCTATATGTACAATCTTTGCTTTTCATCTTCCTGTTTATTTATCTCACTTCTCATCTTGCCCCGTACTCCCAGAAACTCTCCTGCATCATCTGTTCTACCATGACCATGTTTTATTCAGCTCACAGAAAGCTATATCCACGCTTTCATGGTGCCTGTAGAATACACCCACACATCGTCAGACTCCTCTGAGTCTGAAAATATTGAGAGAGAGCAGGTATGCAAGGGAATGTACCGGAGGTGCAGAGAAAAGATATAGCAAGAGCAAGTTTGCCTATTGCAATGGAGCCTTTCTGCTCTCTCTGTCCTTTCTCTTTCCTTCAGGACACTTCTTGAGCTCTCCAGTTAGAGATAAATATATAATAAAGATAAATAAATAAAAAAGAATGTGGAACTTTATCACAGTCACATTATGCTAATGTTACCTTTACATGAAGGAAAAGTGTTCACCCTGTTTAACTGTAGGTACCAAATTTAGGCTCACCCTAAAGTCTCAGTGGCTTCCACAAATCAGATAATTCAATTAGATAATGTTGTAAGCAGCACCAACGTAGCCATATAACTTTCACTTGCTTTCACATTCATACTTTCGTAATGCTTTTTCCATTTAAGGAACTTGTCAGAGCACTTGCTAAGTGCCTGAATAACTTGTCCTTGATAAATGTGCTATCAACAGAATTTAACAGCTTCTCAAGAAAAAGCAAAATTGTGTGGAAGAAATTTTCTTAATAGGTGCCCACCTCAAGTCAATAAAGTGTATCTGCCTGGGGCAAAAAGCATATCAGAGAGCTGAGCAGTTTTTTTATTGACTTAAATTTAAAGAAACAAAATGAGCCTATAATTCTGTTAAAAGCAATCTTTAACCAATTAGTTTTTTCATGGTGATGTTAGAAGTAACCAAATTCAGTATTACACTGTATAGGTAGGTACATGTTTGCTGTTTTCTTGCAGTCCTAGCTGCTAATGGAATCATACAAGAATTGTTTTACAAGGACAAGATCTTGCAGCAGTCAAATTCTGAGGCCGGGACCCAAGAAGGGGACAAGCAGAACCTGGTACCTCTTCCAAAGGGCACTAGGAATTGCTGGTGCCAAGGAAAACTAACATCTTATGTAACATAAAAATAATTTTTAGGGGCCAGAGGCATAAAAATGATACAATACAAAAAGTTTTACATGAAAACAAGAAGTTTACAATATTTTGTAGAAATATAATCTGAAGAAATTATGTAATTACATGTTATAATGAGAACTTGCTTTCATTTATTTCCCTCAAATTTTTCTCCATGTCCTAAGTGCAAGTAAAGATGCTGCCATAGCACGTACAGCAAGGTAAAAACTAAGACACAAACATAAACGAACTCCACTGTATTTCACTTGGTTGTCAATTAAGTGATAGCAGCTGAAATTTCAGATCTCATTCTGCAATACTTTGTCACATTGGATGCATTACTTCCTCTATAAGTTAGATGCTACAAATCTCTGATATTTGAACACAGAGAAAACAATAGAAAAAAACCCAGATTATGGGCCTGTTAAATATTGTATAAACTGTTCCCTAATAATTCTTCTCAAATCAACAGCACTCAACAGCCTCTGACAACACACAGTCTTCACTTGAGTAGCATTACTCCAGGCCTAGTTTCATTCCAGCAACCCACAGGAGTTCTTGATCTCGCCTTGAAGCTTTTGAAAAAGGACAGCAAGAAAACCCCATCAGGATCAAACCATTCATGGACTGTGCCCAAGACAATCTCAAGTCCAAAACGGGAATTCATGAGGGGCATCAACTGAGTGTCATGGCTAATAGAAGACCAAGCTTTGGGGTGGCTTGAAAGCCAAACAGATAGTCCCAAACAAATAAACAAAACAAGGTTTAGGAAATTCAGTGATAGTCTTTCTTGAGGTGAGAGGTACTGGAGCTGCCTGGCAGCATCCTGCAGCTTAGAACAAGGCCAAGAACAATATAATGGGAGCAGAAAGTAAGAGTGACTGGAAATCCAGCCCAGTAGAGGATTGGCACAATTGTGCCCATTGGCACACCTCACAACAACCTGGAAGGCCAAGTCAAGCATGGAGCATCATCTGTGCAACTGGAAACACAGGGCATTTCAGAAAGAAATCAGCATGTATTCACAGGAAGCAGGATCTTCAGGAAAATGAACCCCAAAGTTGTTTACTGAGCACAGGAAAAGCTGGATGTATGTTCACTTTAAAAACTAACTAATATTCAAATTGTTTGAAATATTCTTGAAGCTAATGTTCTCTTCTTACGGTTAAAGGTCCTTTTCTAAATTTTGCCTTTATAGCCTTTTGCATTTCAGAATCATATGCCAACCAAATTAGCACTCAGGGTGCTTAATTTCCTTCTGAAAGGTAAGTCTTCTAGTACGGTGTGTAGTGTAAACAGCATGATACTTCCCCACAAAATAAGTGGATTTTTAAAAAGCCAAAAAGCACCTTCTTTTTCAATGATTTTTCACTTGTGTCAGACTGGCCCTCTCTGCAGTACAGTTTGAGTGCACAGAGGGATGAAGGCTCTGCTGTGCTACAGCCAGATGCCACTGCTTTCTGAGTTTATCAGGCTACTTGCTCTGCTACACAGCCCTGCAGGGAGGGAGGCAGCTCTGTATGGCAAAGGAGGGGAGGGCTGGGTTGGCACTATTACTGTTCTGTGCTGTGTCCTACCTCCTCTGTGGGGATAGGAGGATTGTCCCAGCTTCATGCTGTCTGTGGTCTCTATGGGAATACAGAAGTGTGTTATTTGCTTCTCTTTCCAGGTTCTCTCTTCTTCTTGCAATCGCCTTTTCAAGAAGTGGTGATACAATTCTAGAAATGTAAAGAGACTTTTATTGCCCTACTGTGCTTTTTTTGCACTACGTCCTTCAGGTTGAGGTCTCATGTTACACTCCAATGATGTGGTAGTGAGCTGTTGCCAAAAGGAGCAGGCCCGCTGTTTGCCCCCCCATCTGCAGATACTTGCTCTGGCCGTAGCAGCCAGTTCCTCCTAGTTCATGTCCATCCAGTGTAGTGACTGAGTGGTTTTAGGATTAGTCTGTTTATGTGGCCCATGACACAGGAAACTATTCTATTTCTTCTCTCCCAGGCAAGGGTTTCTTTCGGATCAGTTCATTCATGGCTGCACCTTTTCTAGATTTAAAATATAGTAATGTTGAGTATTTTGTTGTCCTTTTTTGCTTTTTTTTATTTTGCTTAAATGTGATTATAAAATTGAAATGGTAAGGAGGCAGAACCTTTGTTTTTTCCACCCATAGAGTGTGTGCAGGTGCCCCTTTCCCATGACATTGTCACATACTAAAGTAAATCACAAATGGTATCTGTTCTGTTAAAGCATTTTTCAAAGTTAAATAAGTGGGGAGCACAATTCATATTAAAACGTTGAGGAAGGTGCTGTCTATGCTGCTGTCACCACTCTTGTCTCTTCTGTAACATTTTTAAGCCTCAAGAAAACAATGAGAGAACCTTTTGTGCAAAGACTGATGAAATACATCTCAGTAAAAGAATTGACAACTCTTCCTTGATTTTGGTATACCTGAGAAATCTGCAGTCTTCATTGCTTTCCTTTGCTTAGTGGTTCCTTGGTGTTGCAATCAGTTGAAGCAGACTTGGGATTTATAATGAGAGAAAGTCTAGCCCTAATTGATCTGACTCATCTCTGGCTGCAAGGGCTCTGTGTGCATGTGGGTCAGAGGCAAAAGTTTCTGTAGCATGATTAAAAATGCAAGATTCATTTCTATTACAAGCAGCATGGACACTGCAGAGGGATAGAGCTGACCCAGGTGGTACCTGCAGCTCAAGCAGGCACGTGTTGTTGACAGAGACACCTGACTTCTTCAAGAGTCCACCTCACAAATACAAGATGTCATGACAGCCTTGGTAATAGAGACCAGATCTCTTTATAGCTGACAGAAACATTTGTTTGCATTCCACTGGATGATTCTGTTTCCCATCACTAAGAGCTTAAAGAATTTCTTGACATTATGAGTTTTTTAATAGCTTTCCTTTTTTATTAACTTAAACAATTTTCCATTAACATGCCAGTGTTCTATTTGTTTAATGTCTGAGGGTGATGTAAAATCACCTTAATGGCTGCTATATCACCATTTTCTGTGCTGGTCTATTCTTTCCCCAATATGTAACTTGAGTAATCCTGTCTTTAAGAATCCCATGTTCTTGCTGGAACAGTATGTTGTCATTGTAGCAAAAACAATATGAAGTAAAGTCAGCCTCAAACAAGTTCTTACTGATTAAGAATATAAAACTGATATCCAGAACATTTCAGGATGTGTGGCAGGGTAAGAAACTGTTTTTGAAGAAAAAATTGGTTTTTTATATGATTTTAGCTAGTTTTGGAAGTTTTTTAATGTTCTTTGATGAAACCACAAAGACCATTCTTTGCAAACTCACATTTTATTTTCTATTATTGCACCAGCGTCCCATCATTCTGAATCTTTCCTTGAATGTTTTTAATGACAGTCTGTATTGACAGAAGAGAACAATTCATCATTTCAGGAAGTTCTCATGGGAAGGGTTTGTTGTGTTTCTGTATCAATGCAAATCATTCATAGTCATGGTCTATTCAAAGCAATCATATACTCGACCATGCGTCATTTGTGAATTTGTGGAGTATAAACGATTTATCCAGAGAATACAGAGGTGACAGAAAAACAAGTGAGTTGTGGAAAGAAAACTTTACTGACAGGTTCAATTTGCTTTTCATTTAAAATATGTCAAATATGCCTTGCTTAAGCAGTCAATACAAATTATCAAATCAATTTTTATGGTTAAAAATATAAAATCATTCACCCATTAATGTCAGTCTTGTGTAAATGTGATCAACAAATCATTTGACTTCTGAGGAAATTTATGACATTAGCCATTGGGAAAAAAATCAGCTGGATGGGTAGTAAAGCAAACAAACATGGGGGTTTGAAGAACCTATTTGGGTGCCTGTTAGAGATGGACATACTTAGCAGGGTGTGTTAGGAAACAGTTCCTGTCTGTCTACTGCATTTATTGGCAGCATCACATCTCGTCTTTGGAGTAGATACACTCTTTTATTTTAAGAGGTTAGGAAGCAAGTAAACAAGGATTTTCTGGGTGTGGATTCGAGAATGAACAATTGATTCTTTGCATACTTCCCACACCTTTTCTTTCCCTTTAGATTTTACTTGCATACATGCGTTTGAAAAAAAAAATCAACACATTTAAAAGTAATCTGAGAAGGACTGCATTTTGAGAAGCCGTAGCCAAACATGTCTGCACATACAGGCAATACAATAAATCCTTTTTTTTTCTCTATATATATAGAAAAAGGCAGTAAATTTAAGTATTTATACACACTCTATTTTTTTAACTTTATATTTTAAACAGATCAGTTTCATCTTGGGCATGTAAAGAACAAAAACACCATCAGGTTCTATTTCTGGTCATAGATATTTTAGTGAAAAGACTGCATCAGGAAGATGATCTGTGTGCTTTTCCTTTGAAAGTAACTGGAGGAGTGCTTTGTTAAAGGCACAAAGGATGAAACAAGGTAAATGACTAAACTTATCATTTTAAGAACTGCAGTGTAGTTCAGTTTTAACAAAACCTACCTCTTCTCCGTCTGCAACTTCCTGAAGGGGTGCAGTGGAGGAGGGGTGCTGATCTCCTCCCTCTGGTGACACCTGGAACATCAGGGGAAGTTCAGATTAAACACTAGTGAAAACTTCTTCCCTCAGCGGGTGGTTGGTCACCGGAACAGGCTCCCCAGGGAAGTGGTCATGGCACCAAGCCTGTCAGAGTCTAAGGAGCGTCTGATCTTTAGGTTGTTCTGCAAGGAGCAGGGAGTTGGACTCAATGATCCTCATGGGTCCCTTCCAACTTCATACATTCTATGATTCCCTGATTTCTCATGAGAATTTGGTGATGAGCACCAAATGCTGTGTTTTTCTGAGTCTGTTTCTCCAAATTAAGTTATTTTTTCCTTAGAAAGTAATCAGGCTCTGTGTGGGCTGGCTAATTATCTATCTTGAATGGTAGTGTCACTCCCACCTCTGCTAAAAGGAGCCACACTCTGCTACCCAGCTGCTCATTTGAGCACTCCCTGATCACTCCCTGAGTGATCAAAACAAGTTGGTTTAACAGACGCCTACCCCTTTGAATTAACTTTGCTCATTTTTTGATGAAATTAAGGTAGGAAGTGATCACACAGCAGTTCTGGTTAGTGGGACAGTGCACTTGCCATGAAATTAATGGCAAAGGTACAGTAGTCTCCTGTGAATTCTAGAACTTCAGCAACTGAATTCACCAGAGTGCTATTTTAAATTATCAATACATCTTGCATTTCCTGCTCGTTTTAAAGGTTTCACATAATTATGGTAACATTGTCAGACCATTACATGAATGCTTTCCCCAACTCCCCCCCTAAAAAAAAACCGAACAAAAAACCCCTGAAAAAACTCAACCAAAAAAAACCAAACAAAAACCCCCACCAGCCAAAACATTTTGTGATTTTAAATTTATAAAAGGAACTTAATAGGAATTAGTTTGTTATTGCTCTTTATTATATCAAATGTCTTACTTATAATTAAAAGCTAATGTTCGATATGTGTCCGTAAATGTTCATTTTAAGCAGAATATGGGTCACCCTTTCACATAAAACAGAATGAAGATATTGTTGCAACACCTAATTTTGCACAGAGACTCTAGGGCTGACAAGTCATCCTATCTCTTATACTTCAGATGAAAAAAGATTTGGTGCTCTGCAAGCATTTCCAACACGGCATACTATATAATCTACTGTCTGTGTATATATACATATATAGATAGATATAGATATAGATATAGATGATGTAGATATAGATAGATATAGATCCATGACAATTTTTTACAGATAAAGTGCAGCCTGAATAATACTACTTTGCTATTTGTCACAACTCTTTACAGGTGTTCAATAGTGCATTCTCAGCTATTTTTATGCCCAGAGGATACTAGAGTGAATATGTAGGTTATATTATTTTTTTACTCCTGAGTGACATTTACAGAATAGCACTTACAGTGTACACATAATTCTGAAAATACCTTTTCATCAAGTTAGTAGATCAGAAGAGATGGGCAGTTTATGTAAGAACCTGTCTCACTGGAATAGCTTAGACTACATGGTATATCCTTGTAGAGTCCTCCTGGCAAAAGAGTAAAAGACCTAGTCTTGTAATAAATGCTGGAGCATGCTCAGCAGTACTTTCATTCTTTCTTCAGAACCTTACAGTACAAGGGTCTTCTCTTAAAAAGCTGTGCATAACTATGAATGGTAGTCAGGGGGTTGCATTATGCTGACTGAGTGACTTGTGTGAAAAAATAAAGTTCCTGCTTTTACAAGAACAGAACATCTATGTCTGTGGACATTTCCATCTTCTAGATTAAGAGTGTTTTCTCATTTTCTTCCAGACCAGTTCCCTGACCCAATTCACAGCACCCATTTCTTCTGTCAAAACAGCATGGAGGAGAGGGGGCAAACAGCAGGGGTGAGGGTTGGAGAGTAGAAAATACTTAGCCAGCTTTGCTCCTTTCTTATTTCAACCTTCCTATACTTTACATTAAATTGTTTAAGCAAGCATCACTCAGTTCATTAAAACATCAGTTAGGTTCATATGAAGGACATGAGTAACTTGCTTTCTTGTGTAACACTTTCCCAGAGTCTTAAGATCCATTCAAAAATGAGTTCTGTCTTGAAATCTAGTGTCCTAATAAGCAGTCTGGAATTTCCCTCATTTTCACCATTTCTTAGAATGTTCCTTTCACTAGTTTGGATCCTACTATAAAGAGAGGGTTTGTTTTTTTAATTTGTTATCCTTTTCTGCCACTTGGCAGAAATACTGCTAGCTTTTTAAAAACAGATCAGATATATTTGTGCAGCCCTGTGTGTTCCAAGTTGCAGTGGAATATCTTCTCCACTACCATCTGTACCAACTTCACTATCCAAAGAGATTCAGTTCCTTCCTTTACATGTTTACAATAACAAGACACCACTGTTGTGCTCATAGCATTTACCCAACAAAATCCAAATAGTTGAGCTCAGGCCTTCTCACCCTTTGTACTGCTTCTACCAGGAGTGTTCAGGGTTTAGATAACTTACAGGCAAACAACTGTTCAGTAGTCTATTCATTAGCTTTCTTTCAAGGCTGAGTTCAGTTACCCATTCCTTTGAAATAGGACACACTGGCTTGCTATCACTTTATACATTTCTTCACCTGTGCGTTTTTTGGGTCCAAAGCAAATGTTAGGTTTTCTTATGGTCTTAAAAAAACCGCTCTTCTTTTTACATGCTTGTTTTACACATTAGGTAATCTAATATTGACTTCATCTTTGGTGTCTTGGTTTCCACCCACTGAAACAATAGAACAGTTTACACTTCAAAGCTCTTCTTTGTAATAACTGACAAGTGTGTGCCCATACAAGTCCTCCATTCTGGTCTTGGTGGAAAGAAAACAATGGTGAAAAAGAGAATTACCATATGTTTTCTTCACAATAGCAATCAAAATAAAAATCTGGTCCTTTCATACCACTTTTTCAGAAAGACTACTTCTCTGTGTGGGGGAATCTGTGTCAGTGATAGATCTGCAGGGGGGTTGAAAGAATCCTTGAAGCTGGGCATTAGGAGGACTGCAGGCGTGTGTGGTGGAAGGGAGAGATGGAAAACTGGATGTATGTAGTTTGTGGTACAGCATACAAGGGAATAAAAGTTTTATTATATAGGCAGGGAATACTGGTTATCAGGCCACTGCAGCAAAGTGGGGACCAGCTGCCAGAGAAAAATAACAAATACCTCAATTCTTTAGACAGGCTCACTGAGGTCAGAGGAGTGCCAGACCACCTCGCTTTTGCTGCGCTGTATGTCTGGAACCTAAGAATTAGAAAAGCTTTGGAAAGGGTAAGGTGAGAAAAGAATCTGTATAAAACACAATAGAATAGTTGTGAGGAAAGATGAGTTCCTACAAAAGTATTTTTGGTTATTGCCATGGTGGTGCATTGTTTTCTAATACAAAATATAGAAAACTCTGTCATATTTCGTTTGGTTTTAATACTGTTTCGAACTACAGAAATCACTGTAGCATGCTGTATTGTAATTTCCCAGCCTGGAATTTGACTAGGGAATTGGTTGCAGCTTTATACAGGTAAGAAGCCATGCTGACCATCATGCAAAATCTTTCATCTACTTACTCCACCAGAAAAAATAAAGAGAAAGAAATGGTTGCTCCAGAAGATAAATATCTTTAATAAAAATGCCCCACTCACCGCCCACCCCACAGCTCACCCCCCACACTCACCCTATCTCCTTTCTCTCAGCATTTTTTACTGAGTGTGATATGGTATGGAATACTCCTTTGGTCAGTTTGGGTCAATCGTCCTGGCTGTGTCCTCTCCCAAGATCTTGCCCACCAGTGAGAGGGGAATGCTGCAGAGATGGCCTGGATGCTGTGGGAGCAGCGCTCAGCAGCAGCCAACACACTGCTGTGTTACCAGCACCTTTCCAGCTACCAGTACTAGCACAGCACTGTGAGGGGCTGCTATGGAGCAAATCAACATCACCTCACTACAGTGACCCACTACAGTGACCCATGAATGAAAGAAAAACATCTCCAAACAAAATGGAAACTGTTGTTTTGGTTTTTCTAAATTCCTTTGGCGAAATAGACTTTCTCCATGTGATCATAAATGACGGCAAGGCGATAGAGATAGGACAAAATGAAATACAGAGGCTTTAAACCTAACTTTATTTTCTTCACAGAAAATATTTTAATCACATTTTAATACTTTTTTCAAAGCATTTGCTTGTCCTCTGTCTTTACTTCAAAGTTCTAGGGAGTTACTTTGTTGAGATGATCAGTTAGGTAGGCTGTCTCTTTCACTCTATCAGCTTTTCTGTAACTTCATTTTCCAATATTAAGGTTCAGCATTAGATTAATCATCCACAAAAGGAACAAAAGAAAGTTCCAGGTCACACTAATGAGAAATAAGTATTCTATAAAGTACTTGATTTTGTATGATGTAATAAATATCTTCTGGTTTGAGGCTTTCTCTTAACTACCATTGCACAGATCCTTTAAACAAAGCTCGACCTGAATATCTGTGAAGGCTTTCTCAAACGGCCTAATTACAATATAGAAATGTGTATAAAGAGAGAAACAAAACAATTACATAAGTAAAACAAGGGCAAACTGACTGAAAAGAATAAAATTGTTCAGAATGTTGCTTCAGGAACTCATTCTTATCATTGAAATCCAAAAATTGTTTTTTCTGTGCAGTATGATACTCAATAATTTTCTCTCAAAACCCTCCCTATGTAAGCAATTCATAAATATCATAATTTGGTATTATGGAATTCCGTATTTATAGATATTGTATGGTTTAACATCAATGTTTATATTTATGTAAAATATATCATATTTTATAACAATATTTATATGAATATTTTATACTTGTATAGACTGTTCTTTTTAGCAAATCACATTAGTTATTTCTGATGGGCCTGGATGTGCCTGTGTTCGTTTGGGTCTAGACTTGCCCTAAACATGTACCGTCATTCTGTGTTGTGCAATGAGCCAGGTTCACTCAGTCTTCCCTCTCTCTACCTTCTCACACCCCGCCCCTCTTACTTTTCTTGGAAGAGAAACTCCGAGGTAATAGATGCTGCACCATATTCCAACAGGTCTGTCCATGGCAGACAGAACTTCAGTCAAAGATGTGGTTAGATGTCTTTGGGAAGTTCTAATGAACATGAAGATTTTACTTTGTCTGCTGTCAATGAAATCAGCTATGAATATCAGAGTTGTTTCCTCATATAATTTTTTGATCTATTGATGGTAGATTCTTTACTAAATAGCTTTATCACGGATTTTGTTTCTTAATTTGAAGTATCAGGGGAATCTTTTTCCCCTCTTCTCCCTCAGCACTTTTTCTTCTATGATTTTAAACTTCCACTGGGTGGCATAGTTTCTCCCATATAAAATCCAGTACGTGTGAATCTGCAGTAAACTTGGAACTTTGAGCTTCTCTAACACAACTGTGGCTAACACACTGATGGCATAGATGGCAAGAGAATGCACCCTATGAATATGTTCCTTCTATCTATTTATGGCAGTCTGCAGATGGCCTCTGCCTTGAGTTCTTTTAGACTGTGCTGAGAAGAATTGCTAGGTAGGTTTCTTTGGTTTTCTCCTTTTATACGCCAGATAGCTGGGGAAACAATCACAACTCAACAGAATTTATTTGTATATGCCAGATTGTATTTATGAAGCTTTCTCTGGAGATGACAGTATTAGTGAATTTGGAAACAAAGGAAAAATGTAAGAATTGTGCTGCTCAAGGACCAAACAATAGACATTCGACACTCTTTCTAATAGATTTACAGATCCCAGCTGGTTGCAAAATGCAATAAAAAACCTTGCAGCCATGCTGGAAGAATTCTTAGAATCTCGAATGGGAAGTAAAATCTTCAATCATCACCAGGAAAAAAAAAAAAAAAAAAAAAAAAAAAAAAAAAAAAAAAAAAGTATTTACAAAAAAACCCTAAATTGTGAAAATGTGTCTGTCTTTTCATCAGTTAGAGTAAGCAACCTTCTGTGCCTAAATCTAACTTTTGCAAATATTCTTAAGCTAAGTGTTAAGAATTGACTCTAATTAGATGCCTAATTTTCTACAAAGTAACTAGGCAATCTTTTTTGACATGAAGTTTCTACTTGATGAGAGGGAATAAAAATTTTTAAGTCAAGTGTTGGGATCTGCCAGCACAGCATGCAGTCGTGAGACATGTACTGTCCTAGCCCTCTTCAGAAGCCACCAATTGTCTAAAAGTTACTCGAATGTCAAATATTCCTCTAAATTCATCAGTGAAAACTAGTGGGAAGTGATTCTTGACATTGTGCTCAGCTGGGAGTCCAGTATTCCCTGGTTTGCTGCCAGGCCTTTCGATGTCTCACCAAACTCCTTGAACACACAAAAAGACAATTCCTGGCGTGTAGTTTTTGAGTGGGATCCATCATGTCATTTCTAATTATTAATGATCATTTCTTTCTCCATACTTTCTGATTAGTAGTTGCATGCTCTGTCCCCACTCTCCATCTCCCCCGCCCCTTCCAGTGTTTTATCCATATCTATTGAAAGAGCCACAGTCCAGTTCTCCAAATCAAGTGTTGCAAATGTTCAGACAATTTAAAACAAAACAAACAAAGAAAGCCTCTTGTGAATTTTCTTAATCACATATAGCACCATTCAGTGTGAAAATCAGGAGAAATGGAGTTTTGATTTGATATATACTGCCCAATTAACACACCTTTTACATTGTAGCTGTTTGTGGCTCAAGACGGTATTTCAGGTGAGGTGGCTAGAAAAGCAAGGAATGAATCCCTTTGTTAATTTCCCTATCTGTGGATAGCTTCCTGGAAACTAAATTAGTCCATAAGTCTTGCATACTAATGTCAAATAGCCATTTTATTGCCAAAAAAATTGGATTGTGTCTTTGATCTGAAAACTAAGAAGCATTCTGTACAGTGACCAAGTTCTTTGTTTCCTTCAATTAGCAAAAGATTGTGCATGATTTGCAGAAAAATGCCACAATATGCAAACTAACTTTGAAACTTGACAAAATATGATAGTTGCCTTGAAATCCATTCAGACCTTTTAAGAACTGTCAAAGATTTCACACTAAATTTAGCCAGTTTAGGAAGATAATGCTAGTATGTCCTTTAACATGCAGAGCCAAATTGTGGGAAAGCAAATATGCCAAGTTTCACTGTGTGGATGTCAGCCTTTGGAGGAAAAAAATGAAGATTGCTTCTGATTTCTGAAGAAGTCTGTAGGAGCTGCAGGTGCTCTACATTTTTAATTCAGACAAGTCTACATAACAATCAGCAGATGATAAATATGTTTGTTAAGCATTTTTATTGAATGAATTAGAAATGTGATGATATTTCTGAGAATAGTAAACAATCATTATATTACAGAACCCAGGAAGGGATGCTGGTGTGATACATAGAGAATATGAAAATCATAAGTAAATTAGTCTCATTTTCATACATGTGGTATTAAAACCTTTACCATGGTAAAAGGTTAGAAAAAGGGATCACTCCACAAAATACCTAGACTGTTTTTAACAAAGTGAAATGCTTAATTTGTGGAATCGAGATCTGAAATTTAGAAACAGGTTGAATTTTTAACATGACTAGGCAATATGCAGACTAAAAAGGCCTGTAGTTAGGTTATTTATTGTTAAGGATATAAATTTTTGCTTGTCCCTGAAGTACTAGATGTCAACTACTATCAAAAGAAGAGTTTGTGACAAATAAATCATTAGGTCTTGTCCAGAATGGAAGTTACATTTTGCTTGAGAAATAGTTTCTCTATTGTAAAGTCCAAAAGTATGTTTATTCCGCTTCAGTTGAGCATCTACAGGTCATGGAAGTGAATGAAATATCTAAAACTGTGTAAAGTAAGCTGATCATACATAAATGATGCTGTGATACCTTGACAACTGGTACATAATTGTCCATAAAATCTGTTCTTTGTATCTCACTATTGCAAAGAAACATTCTGGAATCAGGCTATAAACCTTCTATCCTTCTCTGTGAGAGTATCCTCATGACTAAGCTGTTAATAAAGCTGTGGGGGTTTTGGTTTGGTTTTTCTTTTTTCTTTTTATGTATTTTTCTTTCCTCTTGCAATGTAGCTAAATGCAATACTTATGGATGATTTTCAAAACTAGCCTTAGGACATTTTGCCAGTAAAGGGAATTGACTGGCTAACCAGGTCTGGGTTTTATAATTTGAAAAACCTGTACTGTATTGTTTTAATTTTTTATCAACTGCCTCATGTATCTCCAGGTTTTCATGTATTTTCATCTGGCTTTGTTTCAAAGAGGGTGAATCTTCCAAGTGGATATCATCATTCTCTTACGTTGAATTTTACTTGTATCAGTCTTTGACAAAATTTTTTTTCTGCTTGCCTATATTGCTACAAGTTTTCATGACATTTTGGTTTTGATTTCTTGCCAATATGTTGTATAGTTAATGAACTCTATTCTGTTTTCCTAAAGTATTTCCTCAATAACTAATTTTTCTGTCTAGCTAAGGTAAAATGAGAAAACCATTTGTTTTGTGACAGTTCATCATGAGTTTATCTGGTCAGAGCTCCATTTTCAGAGGCCTTACTAAAAATTTTGTTAGCTTGTACTGTTGTTGAAGATTATGTCTATCTAGATCCAAGTACTAAACAGTGTTGCTGAACTGGTGCTCAAAACTGGTGCTTAAAACTGAAAGATATTTTTCACTCTTTCTTGCATTTAGCTGAGTTTAACTAACTCTCTCTGTCAGCAAAAATCCAAAACACCAGCTGAAATGTAGATAGCTGCATTAGGCTATGCTTCAGTCCAAGTCAAATATATTTTGTTTAACATTTTCCACTGATTTTTTGAGGGGGATTTGGAGGTGCTATTTTGTAGAATGAACCTTCACAGGCTCAGAAAACTCCTGAATACGTAACCAATATTTGAACATATGGCCCATGATATCATTCTCTTGCTGCAATAAAGTATGTTCCTTCTCATATATTTCATTCGGAGAGGTAGAACTATTGTTTCCTGTAGCTGAATTCTTTATAATTTTTCTCTAGATTTTCCAAATTTCAGGTATTCATCTAGCCATCTTCACCCTCATCACACTGTTCAGCTGCAGTATCCTGCAGTCTTCTAAGAAATTTGAACACAATGGGGTCATCTTATGGATACTGAGAACTCTTTCCTGAAAGACTGTCTTGCCATTTGACATGACCACCTTTACCAAACAGAGTTCATAAATCATTTATCCTTAGTGCTACTTTTGATCATATGTGCCTAAGGCTAAATCTGAATTAAAGCAATCAGCCAGGATGTCAGTGCTCCCTCCCTTCTGCACTCTCTTCAGCCCACTAGACTCTTTTCTGTACTCACATGTCTTCACTTTGTTTGCCATTATCAGTCCAGCAGTTCCAATGCCTGTGGCAGAGCTCCCTGAACCAGGGAACACAGCTGGTTGCACTTAATGTTCTGCCCTGGGCTGGGCCCTTCAGCTGTTTCCCGAGGACAAAGAAGAACTTTTTTCTAGAAATCCTTCCTAGAATTTCTAGGACACAAATATCCAAGTCCTATTGTATAACTATCCTTAAGATATCTTTAAAATCCTGAATAGCCAGAAACACACTTATCTCTTTAGCTTGTTAGCTGAGATAAGGTGGAAAGCTTTTCCATGGTCCAATAGTTAAAATATCCAAAGCCCTTACCAAAGCCTCAGCACCAAGATCATTTTCTTGGTCATTTCAGCACAAACAATTTAGTTTTATTATAGTAAAAGCCTATTCCATAATTATTTGGATTAGACTTTGTAAAGTTTGGTTTCAATTTAGAGATTTGAATTTGATTCATGAAATGGTGGGTTTAATGCTGCCAATTGGATGGTTTGGCATTATTAAAAATCTGGTAGCTTTTTAAGTTGCATTATATTCTGTAATCAGACAAAAGAGAAAAAACAAAACAGAACAATATAATTTTGTTCCTACCTCTCTTTCTGAAACATGGAAAATTGTGGAGTCTAATCCTGAACAGCAGGTTCTGAATATGTCAAGTTTTGGTTGATTGAATTACCATTAATTAGCACTGAAATAAATGGCTTATCTAAAAGAAACTAAGCAATCTAATGCCTTATTTGGTAAACAGTCTTGAGTGTCTGAAGGCTAGAATTAGATTCAAACTTAAAATAAATATTTAAGACCCCAACAGTATTTTAGTTTTAGAACATGCTCAGAGCTCTCATGCTGATTCCTTTGTTTAAAGAGCACTAGCTCTAGCTTCATGCATAAGTGCTGTGGCATGTTTCTTCTGCTTTTTGCTAAACAAGGACAATCAAGAATTGATAGACAATACATTGTTATCCAAAAATAACTTTTTCTTGTCATTACGTGGGCTTTTCCATTGACCTTTACTAGGCAATATTTTTCAATGTTTTAAGCTTAATACATTTTAACTGACAAAAATCTGATCAAGTTCAGCCTATCAGTTTTTTCTGAATCTGTGCCAGTTGCATGAGCTGAATCATTCTGGTTTGAGCTATTCCCAAGTAAATAACTGGCAACAGCATTTAGATTTAGTTGGATAACTAAGACAGTGAAAGTGCTTTAGAAAGACACCAATACATTGTTCTTCAAAGCTCTGTTTAAGACTTGTGAATTATGTCACTAAAGAGAGAAAAGCCTGTGTGAAAGGAAGAAAGGTAGGAAAAGAAGGCAGAAAAAGAAACTGAATTTTTCACTCCCAGGTTTAGAATAGGAGGGAGGGAATACTCAAGATAGAAGACCTTTCGGTTTGATCTTTGTGACTGTAGGGAAGGACATCAACTTGTGTGTCCCTAATAGGCATGTTCTAATAAAGATTAGAGCTGCTTAGTTTGCTTTAAATTAGTTATTTATTTGGAAAAAGGTTTTAATTTTAATATTTATATTTTTAAAGGATTTTTTGCCTTCCATTTAAATTGGATAATGCTTGAAATATTTTTGAATCCAATAAGGGAAAAGGCTTAAAACATGTTAGGTTCCTTTCTCACTGCTTCACAGTTTATTCTTTCCCACCCTTTCTTAAAAAAAAAAAAAAAAAAAAGAAAAGGAAGCAAAATAAACCAAAACACCTTCACCCTGTTATAGCAGGATATTTTTTTGAATCTCTGGATCCCCAGGAATTAACTTGTTGAAAACCTGCCCTAGCAGCAGTGTAGCCATGCTAATACAGTCATGTCCTTTGTCAATAAATCCTGGTAGTTTCAACCAATCTGACTTGTCTATGGTATGCTTAATGTACAGCCCAAAGATAATTCAGAGGTGACTTAACATAACACACAATCTTCCTTGCCTTATCTGTAAAAAGCTCTCTTGTCTGCATCTTGCTTTTGCAAATGACACTTACTGGTCTTTTCTAGAACACGCAAGTTGAGTTATTTTGTCTTTATAGCTTTTACATGCATGAACTTCAGTGAAATGTAGTAACATTTTAAAGCTTATCATAAAAATATGCAATACTGAACTCAACTTTCAGTTATCAAGGTTATTTGTGGTACAGATTTTAACCATGTCCCAGTTGCAGAGCTGGTGTCCTTAAGAGACAGTCTGCTTCAGGCTGTGCTTTCTGGTGTGGCCCTCATGTGAACTAATGCAGTTGTTTGGATTTCAGCTCTGTCATGGTGTTGTGGGTTTCTCTGATTAGGTTTTTTTTTTAAAAGAGGATCAGCTTCTGATGGAAGTCTCTGGAAGTTTCCCTCCATCCTATAGAGCCGAGCCAATGAGGGACAGCTCCGAGGAAAACTTCCAGCTTTTGAATCATTAAGTTACGCCCCTGCGTGAAAACATATTTAAGAAGTTGTTGCGCAGATAGAATTAGGGCAGCCATGGGTTAACAACATCAGAACGCAGACATCAAGGTCAGTGCAGGAGGAGAGGAGAAGGAGGGGGAGGGACCCCACGGATCAGGGAGAGGACTTAAAATTATTCCCTGAATACGTGGTGATGACCATGGTGATTACGAGTTGTCCCCTCAAAGCCCATGGGATCCATCGGGGTGCAAAGACCTCCCTGCCGGAGCAGGGGGATGCATGAAAGAAGCTGTTGCCTCGTGGGAGGCCCCCAAGGTGGAGCAGAGCCTTGCAGAGATTTGCAGCCGAGACCCACGGAGGGAGAAGCCCATGTTTAAGTAGGTACAGCCAGACTTTCATGAGAGACTGT
Source organism: Xenops minutus (assembly GCA_035221455.1). Classification (NCBI taxonomy): domain Eukaryota; kingdom Metazoa; phylum Chordata; class Aves; order Passeriformes; family Furnariidae; genus Xenops; species Xenops minutus. The sequence goes on from JAWWEE010000074.1 coordinate 119,158,196, forward strand.
GCCCCATGGAATGACCCATGAGGGAGCAGAGGATCTCTCTCGTGGGTGGGACCCCACTGAATGCAGGGGAAGGACTCAGTCATTATCTCCCTGTGACCGTGGTGATGACTGTGGTGAAGCAAGCTGTCCCCTTTGCAGACCACAGGAAAGCCCCCTGAGATAGAGACTGCTAGTTAAGTTTTGAACTCACATCTGCGAATGGCTGACCCAACAACAACTGACTGTAAACTTTCCATTTTCCTTTTTCCTGCACCATTGGGGGAAGGAGGGGGTATAGACAGACCAAGGGTTGGTGGGGGAAAGGTGTTTGTAACTAGTTTCTATTTCTAATTTTTTGTATTTAGTTTGTTAGTCATAAATTTAAGCATTAGTCTAAGTTCTGCTTTGCCTGGGGTATTAATCAAAGCTCCTCTTTCTGTTATCTCTAGCCATAAATTTCGAGCTGGTTTTTTATTCCCCTTCCCTCTGGAAGGCAAAAGCGGGGGAGGGGAGTGGGTAGAAAAGGCCTTGAAGGAGCTTTGCTGGACACCAGGCGTTTATTTAGGGTCAAACCACCACACCTAGACATAGTTGTATTGTCTCATACTAGTATAAATAGAATAAAGGGTCACATTCTACAAGTAATTACTCACCTTCATCTATTATAAAGAAAATAATTAGATAGATTATTTAGCCAGACAGATTAGCTAAGGTGTATACAACCTTTAGTGCTGTACACAAAACTGATAAATGCAACCCATTGTTGTTTATGCTGATCTGAGAGGCAAAACCCAGTGTATTGGGTTGCATGGCAAGGTTTTTGTAGTAGGGGGTTACAGGTGTGACTTGTTTGAGAAGCTGATTGAAGTTTCCCAATACCTGATGGAGCCAATTCCAGCTGGCTCCAAGACAGACCCATCACTGGCCAAGTCCAAACCCATCAGCATCAAATGGCAACACCTCTCGGATAACAAATATAAGAAAGTGGGAAAACAACATCTGGAGAGAAGAGTAAGGTTACACAAGTGCAACAGCCCTGCAGACGCCCATGTCAGTGCAGAAGGTGGGGCAGGCTCTAGGCACTGGAGCTGAGGTTCCCCTGCAGCCCCTGGGTCAGCCCATTGTGGGGCAGCTGTGCCCCTACAGCCCATGGAGGTCCACGGGAGAGCAGAGATCCACCTGCAGCTCCTGGAGAAGCCCACACTGAAGCAGGGGGATGCCCAAAGGAAGCTGTGACCCCGTGGGAAGCCTGTGCTGGAGCAGGGACCTGGAAGGTCCTGTGGCCCCATGAGAGGAGCCCACATGGAGCAGAGCAAGAATGGGAGTAGTCATTCCTCTGCAGATGAAGGAGTAGCAGAGACAACATGATGAACTGACCAGAACCTTTTTCCTTTCCTCCTCTTCTGCTGTGAAGGGAGGGAAGTAAAGGAAATCAGAAGTGAAAGGTGGGAACGGAGAAGGCCAGAAGGGAATACAAAATGTTTATTCTGGCCATTCTAGATCAATATAACCAAGCTGCAACAGTGCCTAGGAAATGATTTTCAAAACGAAAAAGAAAGACTAGTCTGAAAACCAGTCCTGTAAAGGTTACATAGCCCTCAAGGATATTGCATTTTATGGAAAATTGAGTCTTACCTACTTACTGACTGAAATAGATTTTCCCTGAAGGCTACTGTAATAGGAAATAGTGAAATCTAGGAAAATTCACACTGGTATCACGATTTGGAAATGCGAACATCATATGTCATTTATTAGGCATTAATAAACACACATGAAAGCCTCTGAAACACAGAATTAATGATGTTGGAGGGAGACTCTTGAGATTATATAGTCCATCTTGCCTACTCAGATAAAGTCATCTAGAACAGCTTTCTCTAAAGGACAGGATGGTTCCTGTGAAGGTAAATCTCGATATCAGGAAACACTTAACAACTCCCAACATCACACTTTAAAGAGTTCCTCAGCAAATTTCTGCTTAAATTCGGTAGGAATGATGCTGCCCAGAAGAGCTGACAGTGATCATTTTAACCACACCATGGTAAAAGACAGCACAATTATTAGGCTCCCAGTCGTAGACCAGAAATTTGGGATGGAGGCAGTGGCCATCAGAGCAAACACTGAAAACAAAAAGTTTGAAATCCAGCTTTTTGTATCCATCTTTCCACCATGAATCTCCATTCAGCTACTAATTTTCCATGCTGTAGTTGTGGTAAAGGAAATAACAATTATTGGGACACTGTTGTAAAATTACTGAGACCATATTCTTCATTACATCATTAGAATTGTACATCCAGCTTCACAATTAATTACTCCACATGGTTAGATGAAATTATTTAATACTACTGCAGCGCATCAAGGACTAACAGGGCTTTAGCTGTGCTAGACACGATACACCAATATGCAAAATGAAAGGCCTTGCATCAGAGGGTTAATAGCCTAAATAACCATGAAAGGTAGAGGACTGATGGGTAGCTAAAGACATGGGAAGATGAGATTACATGCCCAAGGCCATATAGCAGATCAGAAGTACAACTGGGAGTAGAAATCAAGTTTCAGGACTCCATACTCAATGCCATCAACAAGGCCATCTTTATGTCAAAGAGGCTCTAGAATGGAAATCTCAGTGAGCTCAAATTCTCATGAACTCTTACAAGTCTGTCTAATGCACACTTTCCTCATTAAAAGTAAAAATTACTAAGTTGAACAAAAATGGAATTACTTTACAGATTATCTGTTGGAAAAAGAAACACTGCCATCAAAACTTTGAAACAAATTAAAGATGAAAATAAACAAATCATTAGAAATGAAGCACTTGAAGACGTATATTTGCAACAAGATGACAAATATAACTAAGTTCAGAATATTTTTCCCTTAGAGGAGGAAAAAGTTGCTACTCAAAAGTAACCATGTTTGGGGTTTTTTTGTTTGTGTTTTGTGTGTGTGTGTATTTGTTTTTTAGAGAATGTTTTTCATGATATATGATCTTCAACTTTTGCAGAATCACTTTTTTAGTGACATATTATGTAATTTCAAATATAATTTGTCTTTGGCTTAAATCTCAACAGTATAAGTAGCTAGGTGAGCACTGAGGTGTTGGTGAAGATAGCAAAGAACCTTTTCAGCCAGCTAATGCAAATCACACAGCTTTATTTAACTCTGCATTTTACTAGTTCTACCTTGAATGCTCTAATGCTATGCAGATAAAATAAAGATAAGTTTTAAAAAACACCCAACCAACCAACTAAACTAATCCCAAACAAACAAAAAAAAACACAACAAAATAACCCCAACTATCACTTGCAATATCTGTGAAACACGTGCTAATATGCAACGTGCATAAAACTGAGAAAAGTATTTGCTATGCTCCTACACATGAATAACACGCCAGATTATATGAATGTGGGAGAGTTCTTGATGACAGAATGCAAAAGTTAAAGAAAAGTATCTGGAAATTATCTTCAATCTCTCCACTTGGGGTTATTTCCATTGGAATATTCTTCTCCCAAGGCCACTGAAAAATTATAACTCTTACGGTAACTGATACATGAATATCTTGGTCTAGGCTAGAACCGGTAATTCACCCTGCTTTTAAGTTTGGGAAGTTAATCAACTGAAGATTTTTTTTGTTTTTTTCCTCGTGCGTATGAGGAAGAACTGGGAAAAGAATAACAGAGGATATTTTTTGAAACAAATATGTTTGAATAATCCAATTTCTTGTTTACAATTGTATACACTAATTTAAAAAGTATTTCAAAATATATGGTGATCTTAATATCTCTTCTAAATATGTAGTCTGATAGTGATGGCCCATTTTTGCAAAGTGCTATGTTTTATAAAATATACTGGGTAATGTGTATTGAAACATAATTATGAGACTTTATAATATTACAAAATAAAATCTCTATTAAAAATGTCAGTGGAGGAAATACAATCTGGAGATTAAAATTAAGTTGATGAAGAGGTAAATGCAATAGAATTGTAGTAAATTGTATGCGTGTGACTGTAAGCAAGTTACCGAATATTTCAGCATCCTAGTTCATAGCCTATAAGCAATCAGTTAATACTTCATTGTTTGGCCTTACCTAGTCTTTCTTCTACCCTGAACAAGATAGGAAATTCTTATTGCAACCTGTACACATACTGCCAGCAAGAGTAAAATATTTACATGTAAAGGAAATATACCTGAAGGTCAGTAGATACAAATATCTGAATGGGAAACATGCTTCCTTGAGACAGCTAAACTTCCAGCTACACTGTATCTGGGAGGAGGTAAATTACCTTTTACTGTTTGGAAATAATATAAACTTACAGTGTAAGTTCAGCCCGTAAAAGTTAAACCTAATCAATTCTTGAAAAGAAATGTTATAGGTATCCAGCATGAGAACTATACTGCCTGCTTGTCAATAAAGGTACCATGAATTTTTATACCTGAGGTAGTTTTCTTGTCTCCTTTACAGCATGAGAGACCTGTTACCCCTGGAGAAATATTTCCTGAGTATCATGCTTTGACAGATGTATAAACACATTAAATGAATTGTCCTCTCCTGATACCACAATGGTGACTACAGAGACATCTATATGTGATATTTTAAGCAGCTAGTATGGAAACAGATGAAGTGCATTCTCTTAAGAGCTTACTCTTTTGCCTTAACTGAAAAGAGAAACTTAATGTCATTCAACTTAATATGTTGAAATGTGCATGCAATTTATATCCATTCGGGACACCTTAGTAGTTCACCTGGCCTTCTGTTCTCTCTCTGAGAGCATGAGTCTCTTCGTGTCAGGAAAGGATGAGTCTCCACTTTAGACCCCCAAGATGATGGATGCTGGTACTCTGCAGTCCAGAATGTGGCAAGAGAGCTGTTCAGCTTTCACTCCTGTCAACATTTCTAAATGATATTCTGCCTTTGTTCTAATTTGCTAACCATGGTGGATAGCTACTGTTAGTCCTCTTCTGTGAAGTTTCATTTTTTCTGTTTGTTGTATGGGTGAGGGTAAACTGTGTGAGAGTATCTGGTTCATTAAGTTTCTTTGTTCAAGACTACTCAGTATAAAAGAAATAAGAACAAGGAAAGTGATAAACTCAGGGACTCACTAAGCTAACAAAAAGGTGAGAACGGTGATGACAGTGAAGACCTGAGCTCTTCATTCTCTAGACCACTAATGAAGCTACTCAAGCATAGCCTTGGGAGACAGTCAAGATGAAAGGCAAGACTCCCAAGAATATTAGGAGATATCATAAAGGGATTATGAAACTGTGGAAAACATGTCATGGAATGATATGTGTAAGTGTTAAAGATCAGGAAAAGGAGAGCTAAGGAGGGATGGCAGAAGAAAAACTGCAGGAAAATGGAGAAGAGGGCAGACAAAAGAGGCAGTTACATGCCAGCAAGGAGCCAAGTGTACTTACCTGATGGAACCCTGTGAATGATCACAGCAGTCTGCCTTACCTTCTTATTAAATACCTTTCTTGACTGTTTTCTCTGGTGTAGTTTTTTGGGGTATTTTTTTGACGTTTTTGTTGTTTGTTTGTTTCATAATATACATATAAATAATGCAAGATCTAAGTGCCAGAGACAAAAAAGGGGTCTGGGACTCACAGGGTCCATAGGTCTAAGTATCAAGCCAAGGACATCAGTGCTTGAGAGAGGTTTGGTTAACTCTGAAAGGGACCCCTGGTCACAGGGTTCATAGCTCTATATGTCAATAACTGTTTATGAGTAGTATGTATGGGTGTCAAAGTGTATGTGTATCTATGAGAGGCCTAAAGGCAGCAGCTAGAAGCACATCGGTTTATTTACTTTTTTTCCCATTTAATCATGCTTGCACTCGTGTGAGTGTGTATAAGTCTCTAGTTAAATTCTAGATGAACAATCTAGTGGGTAGGAGGACATCTGTATGTACAAAGATTCACAGTCTGAGCCAGTGAGGAATCAGGTGTCTGGGATATGTTCATGAATATTAGGTACAATGAGAGCTTCTGCTAACATTTAAGGCATCTCTGACTGTGGGGGTGCTTGTGAGATGCTTGGGTGGTTGCATGCATTTGTTCATTAACTGACTTCAGGCTGGACTAGCCAATGACTAGGAGAAAACCTGCACACTGGATGGACCTATACATGAAACAGACCTTGAGGCCATGCTGATATTGGAAGAACTGTGAACACGAGTATTGACGAAACTAGAGACTGAAGGTGTGTGGGAACTTCAATCCAGATGCTGTGTCTGTGGGATACACCCTCAGCCTTGCTGCTGATCAAAGCCACAAAGGGAAAATCTGCAGCTGCATCTATTGGGTGAGGAGTGACAGATTTCCACCTTCTGAATGTCTAGTGGATGCAGATGCACTCAGGAGTCATTTGAAATGTAGGGTTTTTTCACATCCTTAGGCATGAAGGCAATATAAAATTTTCCCCAAAACTTCACTACATTTCAGAGACCAAAAACTTGAGACTAACCATCATATTAAATTTCCAGATTATTCCTTTTTTATGATATTAATCTGTATGTCTTCATATGTGTTTTAAAAATCATAGCTCCCTTCACCTCTTCCAAGTTCATTGATAAATCAGAAAGACTCCAATAAATATATATTAAAATAAAATTTAAAAATTACATTTTTCTCTCTCTGTAACCTAAGAAGCAGAAATTTACAGCAAAATATCAAAATGCCAAAAAGAAGGCAGGAAATACCCATCTCCTCATCACTCCCCTTTACTCTTCCTTTCACCCTCATTTTGGGGCAGCCTTCAGCTGTAGCCTTGAAAATTAATCTTAATCCTCACAGTTTCAGATGTTTTCATTTTAAATAAAATAGACAAGTTTCTATTTTGGGAGGAAATGATCATGGTTTTGTCAGATTTCCAGACATGGTCTCTGATCTGATAGGAATTTTGGCAAAGCAAATGGTTGTGAGCTGAGTGCTAAAACGTCTCTATCAAGACAAAGTTAGATCTAAATAGTCTCAAAAGCTTCTCAGGGGCAATCAGGAGGGCTTTGATACAAAATGAGAAACTAAAGGCTGACTGAACATGGACTAGTGGTGTTCTAGTCCTCTGTTTTGAACTTGTCGTATCTAAATCCTGTCTTGGTGTCAATTTAGGAGACTAAGTCACCCTGAGACTAACCTTTGAGTCTAAGGCTTCGTCTAATTCTTGCTTACATCCCTTATCCAGGTTTTTCAGTGCTAGTTATCACCCTAGATAGAAGGCTCAGGAAAAAGAGTTAGCACTGACTCATGGGATTTGTGAAATCCTTTTGGTTTGTGTGAAGTAGCATTGGCTTGATACAGTATCTAAGCCCGAAAAGCATAAACAGTATGGAAAACACCACAGACTTACTATATCTGCCTATTGTGCTTTAACCTCAGCCAGCAACTCAGTCCCACACAGCTCCTTGCTTGCTTCCCTGGTGTTGGGATGAGGGAGAGAATCAGAAGAGTAAAAGTGAAAAAACTCCTGTGTTGAGTCAAAGGCAGTTTAACAGGCAAGCAAAAAGCAAAGTTAAAAAAAAAAAAAAAAACAAAACAAAACCAACAACAACAACAACAACAAAAAAACCAAACAAGCAAGCAAACAGACAAAAAACACCAACACAAAAAAACACCAACAAAACAAATTAATAAACAAACAACCCCCCCCAACCCAAAACCCACAAACAAACAAACAAAAAACAAATGGGTAAAGCAAAAAGCCATGCACACAACAAAGAAAAATAAGTAAACCATTCACCATTTCCAGTGGGCAGACAGGTGCTCAGCCATCCCCAGGAGTGCAGGGCTCCATGCTGTCTAATAGTGACTTGGGAATACAAAAACCATCGCTCCAAACCTCCCCATTTTTATTCCTTCTTCCTTCAACTTTATATGCTCAACATGATGCTGTATGGTACGGAATAACCCTATGGTCAGCTGGTGTCAGCTGTCCTAGCTTTGTTCCTTCCCATCTCCTTGTGCACCCCCAGACCCCTCGCTGGTGGAGTAGGTTGAGGAGCAGAAGAGGACCTGGTTCTGTGCAAGCACTGCCCAGCAATACCAACAACATCCCTGTATTATCACCACTGTTACCAGCAAAAATCCAAAACATAGCCCCATAGCAGACACTATGAAGAAAATTAACTCTATTCTAGACAAAGCCAGCACACTGCCACACATCTGGAAAACAAAAGTAATTCTGAAATGGCCTAAGGAACAGACATTTCCCAAGGAATTTTGCTGTCTTTTCTCTATGTGAGCTGGTCAATGCATACAAAGCACACACAATTCTTTATGGCTGCATAAGTAGTGTCTTTCACAAAACACTGACTTCTGTCCACGTGATCCTTTCACTTTAATGGTAAAATCAGTGGTTTTGTTTGAGATTTTATAACTGATCTATTTTACCAAGGGGATAGCATACATACACAAGCAAACCTTGACACTTCCTTTGCAATGTATTTCTGGTTTCCACCTTTTTTATCCTCTACTGAAGAGTAGCTTACAGAGAAGCAGAGGTCAGTCCAGATTTCACAAATCAATATTTCACTTAGAACTATAGTCATGGATCAGAAACATAGTTGTATCCCAGCAAAGGAAATCAGAGCTTTATTCTTCCCCCAGTATTCAGGAAAAAAAAAAAAAAAACAAAAAAACACAAAACCCAAAGAAAACAAACAAACAAACAAAACCAAAACCAAAAACAAAAACAAACAAACAAAAAAACTATGAGTCAAACTTCTGAGCCAGGATTTGGAGATACAAGCTACTTTGCACCTAGTAAGCCAATTCCATTTGATCATAGAGTGAACTTGTGCTTAAAACATCTTCTAACATGAGATTGTCATATTTCAGTTCTCAGCAAGTATACATGCCTTCAGAGAGGAAACTGATCAGAAGGTTTAACTGGGCCTTTACAAATTTGAAAAAGAAGGGAGAACTAAGGAAATTAATGGAATTATGTGCATTGCCTAAAAGCATCTCTTTTCAGTTTGTGTCCCTTTAATTTCACCTATTCATAGATCTGGAACTGTTAGATCTTCACTGACATTTCTGTGGTTAAATTTTAAATAAAACACCTTATTATTACCAGGTTTGCTTTTCCAATGCAGTCAAGTCACATTCTTGTTCTCAGTACTATGAGGTTTTCAAGAACCTTTTTCTAATTTTAAAATGCACTTTGCAGCTGCTCTCTCTTTTCTGTGGATTGTACAGAGGATTTTTTTGCAATATCCTGCAGCAAACTAAATTTCAAATTAAGCCTGAGACTAGAAAAGTGCAGGGCTCTCTTTCTGTTTTGTTCTTCTATCCCTTGTTTCCCAATTCTGTTTTTTTTAGTTAAGCATTAAGCTTTGGTACCTGTTGATGAAAAAATAGACATACACAGTCAAATTTCGACATATTTGGAGTTTATAGCCTTGCTGTTCTGAGTTGTGCCCTCTTAAATAGCCATTCCCCTTCGACTGTATAACCAAACAGGAACACAACTCTATGTATCATGGCTACCTCCTCTTTAAAAGCCACAGAACAAGGAGTTACAGTGTTATCTTTGCGAAAAAAGGCAAAAGAAACTTCGGATTTTTCATCTGAACTACAGTCACACTGATGAACACTGAATTCACTAACTCAGTTTGAGGAGAAAAAGTAATGCTCGAGTTGAAGCCATAAGCCAATTCATGCTATGAGACTTGTTAGCAAGTTTCCATCTCACAGATTTCCAGGGATATGAAAGACAATATATGTTTGTAAGGAACCCTGATTATTTTCAAGACTTCACTCCGAGTTATCTGGATTCTGTACAAGTAAAAATTCCAGATTTGTATATCAATTGCAAATACAGAACTGTATTATACAAAATATTCCCAAACTCAGCAAAAATGAAGCATGATTTAATTGTTAAATTAGAATAAAATGCAATTATAAAAAATATAAAAATATAAAAATATGGATCACTGAGGTTACCCTCTCAGAAAGGTTCATTACTTTTATCTTTCTGTCCTTAAATTCATGTGTTGGTATGTCCTCTGTTTCTATTGTATCTGGGTCTTTATGTAGGGTTAGTTCTGAATGAGGAAGAACCCAACAGTCCTTTGAGAAATGAAGAAATCTGGCACCTAATCAGCTGATGTGTGGTTCTTTTTTGAGACTCACAACATAAATCCACTTGAAAGTGTTCAGAAATACACAGCTATTTTAAATCATCATAATGTTTCTATGATAGAAATCTCTAATTCCGAAGTCACTCTAAATGATGAAACAAACCCTCGTATTTCTTTAAAGAAATGGCTTTGTTTCAAATGGGTCACTAGAATTCTGTTAGTATCTACCTACTTTGGATATTATTAAAAAGAGAGGACATATTTTCCTAATTTTCTGCAGAGGTTATTTGGAGATGAGGCATCAAATTAGGCAGAACTCCATCTTGAGGTATCAAAGCATTTATTCTTACTTGTCTCTGTTTATCTGCAGAAATCATTGTTATACATGATAAATGTAAGACAGCAATATCCAAGTGAAGCTTATAATTTTTTTAGTAGTATACAGAAAATTTTGATTATTATCAAGCATTTTTTTTGAGAATGTTTAAAAAGTCTGTGGAGAAAGGACCTTTGTGTATGTATCTATCTACATATATAGATATATAGATATATCTATATATCTTCTCCGTGGACACCCCCTTGTCGTGGGGGAGAAGCTTGCATACCCTTATGAGGTTGTGAGCTGTGCTGGCAGTGGTTCATGCCTCCGGTAGGGTCTCCCATGCTAGTCAGGTCTCAACT
>JAWWEE010000074.1:119169026-119241876 GCA_035221455.1 Xenops minutus
TTAAGCATTATTCTAAGTTCTGCTTTGCCCGTGGTATTAATCAAAGCTCCTCTTTCAGTTATCTCTAGCCATAAATTTCGAGCTGGCTTTTTTTCCCTTCCCTCTGGAAGACGGGGTGGGGAAAAGGCCTTGAAGGAGTTTTGCTGGACACCAGGCATTTATTCAGGGTCAAACCACCACATATGGTTACAGTTTTAGCCCAGCTATTCCTTGAGCTGGTTCCATTCTGAGCAAGAGAAGGATACTGCAGAGGTAGTCTTTGTCAGTGCAGGAAGGTTCTGCATGAGTCCAGTCTGGTTGCACTGGGCTCTAACAGATCAGTCTCAGCATCAAATCTGCTGGACTTTCAGGTGACAGTCATTCTGCACGACACCTCTGTACTCACATACTTCGGTCTTTAGGTTTCCAGAAGGCTTATTCACTCATTACTTCCATTGTGTGAACATCTCAGACAGCCCCAGTCTGGGATTCCAAATAGACTAAAAAATATTTCCTGGAGTACTGGGCAGTATGAGGGAGAGCCAGCAGGACTTCTGTACAACACCTACATCCAAGCAGCAATGTTAAACCATAGGTAACACCAAAAAGATCAGTTCAGCCTAAACCACCTCCATGCAAGAGTTATTCAGAGGCATCCTTGTCATGCTATCCATAACCTCTGTCTTAGAAATTATGTTTTCAAATATTTTCTTGTCATGATTTGAGTAATAGAGTCCTTATTACTCTAGATACTTAGAGGTCATTGCATGTCTCAGTACAAAAATATAATACTTACCACTTTTCAGAAGTACTTTGTAAATCTGAACATTTCCTGTGTAAAGTAATGCAGTTTTTCAAAGAAAACACTGAACAAACAAAAAGAGTTAACATGATTCCACTGAGGGAGAATCTGTCTGTGAGAAATCTCTACAGCAGACTGAAATTTAGCTGCTGTTAGTTTATTTGCTGGAAGAAAACCAGACCATCATTTTGCCCACTTCCCAGAAGAGAGTGTCTGTGGGTGTTCTCTTTTCTTTCTCACCAGTAATAGATGAGATCTTGCAATAAGACCTGACTGCTAGAGAGACTACCTCAAGAAAACTATTGTCATGTAAAACAATTACATCAGCCCAAGATCTCTGTTATTGCCCTTGCACTCTTCCTGTGATGCAACATCAGTAAAGAATAGTTGTTTGTTTCTTGGAACAAGCAAGAATTACTAAAGCTAGCTCTAATGCTTTGCTGTATTGTTTTGCTTGCTTACAGCCTCCTTTATCCTAACTTCTAATTACATTTTTCTTGTGTAAATATGGATAAGGGAAAAAAACTATTTCACATATTGAGCTCTCCAGGAACATGTAATGATGGGAAGTGGCTTCTACTTGTACTTGTGTGTCCCAAAATAATATATTCCTTTGTTTTGGAAAGAAATGTTTACAGTTTACATTAATCCTTTATCCCCTAGGACAGGGAGCCAGCACTGTGGTCTTGAGTGCTTAAGGAAACATGGATTCCTGAGTCTTGGTAACACGGATTATAGTGGCTGCATACCTGGCATTCAGTTCCTGTCTTGGAACTCTTATGAATCCATTAAGAAAAAGCACACAATCTAAGCTGGGTTTCTATTCCTGATATAGTTTATTCTGCTTCCTACTTGTAGAAAAGGCTAACTTCAATGGATCCTTGTTATTAAACCTAATAGGTTTAATAACACTTTCAGCTCTAGTGGTACTGCCCTCAGTTGGTTATCACTGCCTGCGACCTGAGGTCACAACCTCTGCATGTTCATGCAAAAGTATGTGTAAGGGTGCTCCCTATTCCCTTGACAGTCAAGTAGGTTAGCTGAAACCACTCATGAATTATACTGAACTGGTCCACTTTGCCAGAACTGATAAAGGATAACTTAATTTCTTGTATCAGAAGATGTAGGACCTTGGTGACAAATATTAGCATAGCATTATTTTCATCTATCCCAATGTCACAGTTATCCTTCTGGGTGCTTTGATACAACCTTACCCCTCTGTCTGTGAATCTTGTGTTCCTATAAAGTGCAGTGATTAGCAAGTCAGCAGACAGCAAAGTAATTTTTACCATAAAAATGAATGTAATAGAAGGAAAAATGCATATGGGGACTTAAGTACAATTTAAATACGCAAGGACAGTGTATGTTGTGAAAGGAGAAGAGTCAGAAGCAGGACCATCAACTGGAAGAGATGCTGACTTTTTGGTAGCTGAGATGTTTCAGTATGATCTGTCACAGCTCGCTAACTGTCATCATTACCTCCTTTCCCATCCTTGAGAGATAACTCAAATTCACTCTAGTTAGAGAAAGATGATGACTATGATGAAAATGTAACCATTCAGAAATAGGCAGAAAGAAGGCAAAAAATATTAAGGTCAGCATTTCAGCCTCATGAAAGTGACCGAGTTTGACAGACACAAAGTCACAAATGCTAGTCCCCAGAAAGCCAGTGTCTCCTCCAGCTGACAAACCTAATGATCTTATGCCTCTTTTTCAATAGTTATATTTTCATCACTGTAATCATCTTCTTCAGATAAATTAAGGTCATTAATGCATGAAGGATGGAAAAATGAATGGGGAAATGGTAGTGGGCAAGGAAGGATCTTAAACAATTGGTGATGTAATTCTAAAAAAGCAACAGTGCAGGGTGTTGCTGTGCTGTATATTGAGTAAGAAGTATAAGACACTCTGGAGTTGGTCTGCACTCAACAAAAAGACACTTTCCTGATGATAACTATGGTGGTAAGATTATGCCTAGCATAAACTCTTCATAAAGTCCTAATGCTAGAGTTTATATCATGGAAGTCATCTTCTTCCTTCAATGACCCTTACTATAAGCTGTAATGTTATTATATAGTCGCAGGCCTTTTATTCAGCAAGACTCCTGTTTCCTTTAGTGCATCAGATGAATGATGCTCACTTAAGGAACAATAATCCAGTACAGTTTCCCTTTGATACTCAGTGTGTGGCCCTCAAAATGATTTAAAACATATTGTTCTGAAGACAGAGCTATGAATTCTCTTAGGAGTTTTTCTCACTACAGTGTGTGCATGTGTCTCACAAAGTAATTTATTTTACCCTTGTTGTAGAGGAAGGGCTGTTCCACACAAAGGGTACATTTCAAAATACCTGCTGATTTTGATTGCCTAATCTGAGGCATTCTGGATCTGGTTTGTTCAAGGTACTTGCAATAGTCCTTCATATGTGAAAATGCAGATCCTATTACTCTTACTGTGACTTCTCAAGGCTTTTGCAAGTAATAGCCTGGGATGTCTGGGCAGGTATGTAGAATATTAGGAAACCTATCATTGCAGCTGTTAAAAGCAGTAGAAATCATTTCTTCATGGTAATATGAACTGAGGCCTCTTTTCTTGCCCAGCATCCCTGTATCTTACTATCATTAGATCACAGCAGTAAAACACAGGGATTCTGAAAACAGAAGTGTCCTTGCCTACACAAGCTCTGTTCATGCCTAGAGGCAAGGGCAATGAACAGACTAGAGGGATGAGAAGACAAGGGGAAAAGTGGCAGGAGGTGACTCCACAGAAATCTGAGGTCCCTTTGATACACAATGGCAAGCTACTGTATGTAGTCATGAAATAAAGACCAACAAAATTCAAAAGGGCAGGCAATCAAGCTGTGTTTGTCAGGTGACTCCACAGTCATGTATTTAACAAGTTATGTCTCCTTAGTATTGGAAGCTGAAGCTACAAGATGCATTTGTGAGAGGCTCACCTTTGGACAGAGCTTGGAGGGGGGATGAAACCATACAGGTCCCAGTCTGAAAAGGGTGTTGGGTGCTGTTCCCTGAGAGCACATCTGGGCTACAGCAGTGTCACCTGCTGGAAGTGGGCCCTGGGCAAGTCATCAGGTGAGCAACCATCTGAAGGGACAACAGGCGTGCTGAGCATACAGTAGCATTAGAGAGGATGAAGAGAAGATAGCACCTTTGAAAAGAAAGACAAGAGCCCAAGCCCCACATTGTATGGAAGGAGGAATAGTAAGACCAGTTGCTCTTGGGATGCTCAGCCTGGTGAGCGGGGAGAGAGGGACAGGGAGCAGAATGATACCTCCATAATCCAAGGGGAAATGGTCAGCAACACGCTATATCACTTAGACACACACACAGGTCTATGGGGATGGAAGGGATCCACCTCAGGGATTCTGAGGAAGCTGGTGGAAGTGTTCGCTGAGCCACTTTCCATCATTTAGGAGTGGTCCTGGGTATACAGAGAGGTCCCAGTTGACTGGAAGTTAGCAAATGTGACCCTCATCTACAAGAAAGGCTGGAAGGAGACTCCTGTGAACCACAGGTCTGTCAGCCTGAGCTCAGTGCCAAAGAAGGTCATGGAGCAGATCATGTTAAGTGCCACTATGCAGCACAAAGAGGACAAGTAGGGGATCAGGCCCAGTCAGCCTGGGTTTAAGAAGGGCAGATCTTTCTTGATCAGCATGATCTCTATGATCAGGTGACTCTCTTAGTGGGTGAGAGGAAGGTTGTGGATGCTGTCTATCTAGACCATTAAAGATGCAAGTCTTGGTGAAAATGGGATCTTGCAATGGTGGAGGCTAACTGCATATCGACCAATGCCAGCTAGAGCATGGCAAGTAGACTGAAGAAAAGGGTTACCTCCCTTTACCCAGCACTGATGAAGTTACATCTGGAGTATTGTGTCTAGTTTTGGGCCTCCCAGTAGATACGTCAACAAAAAAGGAAATCAAGAGGGCAACTAAGGTATTCAGGTAGATGGCATGTAGAGTCATAGAATCACAGAATCACAGAGTTGTTTGGGTTGGAAGGGACCTTAAAGATGATCCAGTTCCAACTTCCCTGCCATGGACATACATTGTGAGAGACTGAAGGATCCAGGTTTGTTCAGCCCATAGAAAAGAAGGCTAAAGGAGAAGAGAGAGGCGACTTTAATTGCAATCAAGTACCTAAATAGAGTTTAGAGAGAATGGACCCAGATTGCATCATTACAGAAGTGCACAGCAAAAGGGACAAGAGGCAACTTCCATATACTACAAGAGTGAAAATTAATTACATGAGAATAATTGGTTAGCATGGAGAAAGACTGTGTAATTTCCATCCCTGAAGAATTTCAAAACTCAAGGGACTGAGCAAGCTGACCTTACTTTGAAGTTACTGTACTTCAAGCAGATGATTGACTTCAAGAGCTTCTTTCCAAACTATTTTTTTCTTTATTCATCTCTTTTAGTTATTCAAGCTCTCATTTACTTTAAAATTAGCTTCTTGTCACTACAGAGCACACTTTTCACATAAATCACATTTCATTGTTGCTCTGAGGCTGGAGATAAAGTCCTACTGTTTGTCATTTCACTGTGAATGTTTATTTGGTTCTTGGTGCTTTGCCAGGGATCACAGAGAAATACGGAGGTAGAAATAGAGCTGGCATATCACCTAGCATAGTTATCCATATTCAATCACAGATAATGGCAAAGCCACTCTCTGCATATATTAACCAGGTCTACCTCATTCTCTTTTTGCAGGTCACTATGATAGGAATAAATCACTAGAACAGACTGTGTTTTTATTACCTGGACAAAGTACCCATAATTGCTTTCACATTTTGTGTCTAATAGACACCTTTCATCAGCAATAGATTGAGCAAAGGCAGCTACTGCCCTACAACTGAGCCTGCAGAGAGATGGACACACTTGCAGTTCTTCCCTCAGTCCCATGATATGAGTAAGGATCCTCTGCTTAATTGAGGCAAAAAGTTTCTGGATCACTGAGCATGTGAGTATTACTGTCTGAAAAGAGGAATTATCTCATGCAATGAAGTCAGAAATAACATGAGGTGGTGTGGGACTTTTGACTGATCAACTAAAGGTTACTCAGTTGGATGTCTTCAAGAATTAGTGCCAGATCAGTTCCATGCAAGACAAAGCTCATGGTTCTAGACTTGCTTCACTGGCTATTCTGCAGCACCTGTGAGCACAGTAATTGCTGGGATCTTATCTTTTTCCAAAGAAGAAAGCAATTGTGAGGCTGCAATTGTCTCATGATCCTGAGATCATGTAGTCTTAAGTAGTGTTTCACAGACAGTGCAGAAAGCTGTATTTTTGAGAGCTGTAGTTTTCTCTTAGTCTTGACCCAATGCGGCACAAACTCACCATATTTTGTTACATGATTGGCTGGAAAGGTGCTGTCCCATAGTGCAGCTACCTTCAGCTCCTGCAAGACAGCAGGATAGAGGAGGTTCTGTGCCAAAAAGGACTTTGAGAGCTCATAAAGGTGGTTTCCATTTGGTCAGTTTTAATACAGATGCTTTCCTACTTTTCTAAATACATCATTTACCATTGTGAGTCTGTGAAACCACACTATGGAGTTGTGTGAGGGAAAAATGAAAGCAAACACAACTTTAAACAGTCTCTTTAGGCAGTCTGATATGGTCTACATTATGAAAATAATCAAGAATAACATCTAAAACCAATCAGGGATTATTTTTCCTTAATGTTATATTTGCACTCTGCAATTTCTTTTCTCAAGGAAAAGAGGGGTTTAAGCATTGGTCTTTCCTAAACTCATGCAACAACAGTGTTGAGATCCTTAAGTCTGCATAAGTGACATAGCTGGTAAATGCTTTTCTAAATCAGTGAGTGAGTAAATGACAGGCAAACCAAATATCACACCATAAACACAGCACCAAAAGGGAACATGTGTGACTAGCACTTATCAATGCTGACAATTTAGAAACTTTTAATGTGCAGGCAGATATTGGAGGACACACCATTTTCATACTGATTTTGTGTATGTAATGGATACACAGGCGCAGACTGACAGTGAGAGAAGGGATTCTAGTATTACATTAGCCATTAATATCCTGATATGCAATTGTTTAGACTATAAGCACTGGAATTTTTTAGGCTTTAAGCCCTACTGAACCTGGCAAGTAACCTCAGTAATTTCAACGTGGATATAAAGATCTGGTATGGCATTGGATGTTTTCTCACAGCTGTAGGCCTTTGGTATAAAAAATCTTGAGTTCATTTCATTGTCTGAAAAACTCATGCATTTTTGGCTCCATCTAGAGATTCATTTACAAACTGGCTGTGGTACAGTCATCTACCATGTCCTTACAGGCTTTGTGTAAGTGACCAAAAGGTACGTGGGGCTGCATACCTACAGCTATTTTAATTTAGATTACTACTGCTTCTAAATCATGTGCCCTGTCCTTCCCAGCCATACCTAGAATGCAGACCCCATGAAACATGCATGCTGAAAAGAGCCTTGCTTTGTTTAAGTGAACTTTCAGAAAGTGACCAAAACTTTGTCAGAGGTTATAGCTTGACATGTGCTCTGACACATCCTACTTCACAGGTAATAAATTGATTACAGGAACAGTACTTCACTTGTGAAGGCTCCAGATGGATAATGGGCAGCTTTTGAACTGGGGGTTATTTTCTCTTCACAACCAAAGACTGCTCTGGATGCAATTTTAATGAAATTTCATGTAACAAATAGTAGTATTGTTGGATCTCAGTCTCACAATTGCTTGAAATGAAGTGGTTTCAACACACCAGAGCAATTGCCTTCAGCTATGTGTAGCTCTGTACAAGGGTGTTACCAGGAGGAACATTTCTACAACATGTTACTGCAGAAGGAGCCTTTCTGTCTGATAGAGCTGTCAGCACCATTAACTTCTGCACCTCAATAGGGTCCTGAAGGTCTTAAAGACCCTAAAGATACTCATAGTGCTTCTGTACTATGAATATACAAGTTTAAGTTCAGCACTTCAAGAGGAGACATTGCAGATGCCCAAATACCAGGAGTCCTTGGGAAAAATAATCTGTGGAGGGAGAATTTCATCATCCTGATTCCAAGCTGGAGAAAAGACCTGCTTTTCTTCAGAGATACAGAGACTTTTCTAACAGATTTCTGGCCATTTCCCATGTAGGACAACTGTTACCCACACACCTTTTCCTATATGTTAAAACATATCCTATAAAAAAATATGAAAAAGGTATATAATTTTTTTCAGAAGTGACAGCTTATCATTGAAAAAAAAATACATTCACTTCAACAGTTCAACTCCTGTGCAAAAGCTGAGGGTTTATTCCTATTGCAAAATCTTCATTCGGGAAGACTCAGACTGAAAACCTGGAAAGAAACTAAACACTAGAATCAAAATTTGCATTCTGGAAATGTAATTGAGGCAGAAATAGTCCCTTTTGCTTAAGCATGCATGTTTTGTGAAAGAAGAAAAGAAAGCAACAAGGGAATTAACAAAACCAGTAATAATCCAGTCATTTAGCAAAAGTGGATTTAACTCTAACTACATATCAATGTTTTTAATATAACATGATTCACTATGATTATATTTCAAAGATCATATGTATGTGCCATCACTTGATTTACAAACTCCTCTCTTTTTTCAGTTTGTAGTTTCTTCAGTACAACAACAGTCTTTCAGAAATGCTAGTACAGCATCCAGAACAAAAATTTGGCAAACTTATCTCAGGTCTTGGCTTGCTAAACAAACACAATTGTCAATCTAGATTACTTGTATAGTGGAGAATCAATAGGCTTGGTGAAAAGAAACACGTTAAGGGAAGAGATAGTAATTAAATTATTTAATTCTTATTCCCTGTTTTTTTCACAGCTTAAATTTTCACAGAACCCAGGAATAAAAACTGTAGGAAAAATAAGTCAAATTTAAATAAAGCAAGCAGTGACTGATGTTCAAAAGAGGGTCTTGGTTATTTGAATATAAGAAAAAGAGCAGAGCTAAGAGGGAGTAGTCCAGGGATATCACCTCTCTGTGGGTCCACTCCAGCTGAAAACTGCTGGCTCAGACCTGGCTCTGGACCCAGTTCCCTTTGCAGATAAGTTTCCAATACGATGTTCAAAGTGTGCCTATGAGCTCAGTCCTGCAGGCCTACAGCAGCCAAAATTGTCTCCTAAAATTCTCCTACTGTCTGTCCAGAGTACAGAATCTCTGTATTTATGTCAAGTCTAAATTCATTTAACATCCACAATTGAAACCTATAGACCAAAAGATACTCGAGCCAGTAGGATAACTCAGACCACACGTAATGCTTAGTTCAAAAGAAAGCATAGTCATTACTCAGAAGAACTGAATTTCTAAGAAACGTAGGTAATATTTGCTGCAGAATTATATATATGAATTTGAACCTCAGTCACAGAAAATTATTGAATACACATAGACAACCTCTTCCCAGGTAGGCTAGACTAATCTGCTGCAAAGAGCACAGACTATTACTAGCTTTCCAGGGATTCATGTTAAAGAAGACTAAATCCAGGACAGGATTTTGGGTGGTGAGTCCCAATCCTGGTGCAAAGATACCTCTTCCACTGTTTGTGATCACAGACACCTGGCTTCAGAGCCCTTCCTTGTCACAGTACACTGGCTTGCACAAATCCTATTCCCAGCCACAGCTACTGGCTCCTTGACACTGTTCAGAGACTTCTTCCCAGGCTGCAGATTCACCTCCTCCTTCTGTGGGCTGAGCCTTGACTCGGCTACAAATCTGGTAGGCGAACTTTGGCAAGTCCTGTTTGAGTAGGTCTGTTCTCGCAGGAGACAGAAAAGGGCAATAATGGGAATGGTGAAGTACTTCCAAGTCTGCTAAGAACACTGCACAGTAATGGAAGCAGTAGTGAGAAACATTTACTCTTCATGTGGGAAAGCCAGGGACTGCAGTCCAACAGAACAGACAGATGTTGGGACAGAGATGCTAGAAGACTGTTAACTCAGTCTTTCTCCTAAGGCTTTGGAAACAAACTAGTTTGAAAGTACTCTGCAAAATACATGTTCTCTGGAGTCATTCTACATTTAGCCAGATAATTTTTAGTTTTATACAGTAAGTAAAAGCAAATAAAAGGATAAAAGGAGTGTTTTGTTCTTTTTCCTAGGACTTTTGTCTCCTAAGTCTCATGTCCTCAAAACTTTTAATTGGGAGCAATAATTTCAGAGATAGCCACAAGAAGGAAAACAGCAAAGATCATGCAGACCTTCAAAGAACCACCAGGCTCTAAATGGACAAAGCAATCATTAAAACTTAACCAGAATAATAAAAGTAACATCATCTACCAGTTAACGCTGTGCTTAACTCAGAGCTAAAGCCTCCTGCCTGCAACACTTTGGGTTATAAATGCAACATTTATATCCTGCCTCTTCAGTCCGCTAAAGAATGTAACTGAGATAGACACTACAATATAATTAGTTTACTTTCTTTTTAACACATAATTAACACTTGGTATGCCTAACCAAAACAAACTGAACTGTCTCACACTATTTATTTTCAGGCACTGATCTCTTCTCCCTGGTGACCTGAGGGAACAGAATGAATCTATTTGTCAGGGGAGGCTTAGGTTGGGTGTTAGGAACAGATTCTTCACCCAGAGGGTGGTTGGGCACTGGAACAGGTTCCCCAGGGAAGTGGTCACAGCACCAAGGCTGATGGAGTTAAGCAGTTGAACAACACTCTCAGGCCCATGGTGTTATTCTTGGGGGGCGGTGGGGGGCTGGAGGGGCTGTCCTGTGCTGGGCCAGGAGACAGATTTTTATGATCCTTAGGAGTCTCTTCCAATTGAGGATACTATTTTATGAATCTAGGATTATGTGTTTTGAATTCTGATAGCTTCTCCCATAGAGTGTGTGTGTATATTAGGAGACTATTTATATAAACAAAAGCCTCATCTATTATATTTCAGTAGTAGGAAGAAACACCACAATCTAAAAAGAAGCATTACAGGTTAGAAAAGGTACTTAAAATTACAAAGTTAGGACTGACACAACAAAAGTGCCAGTATTACTAGTTAAGTATGTTCTCTTACCATTCAGTTGTGTATTTAACACCTAACAAAAAAAGTTAAAAAAATTGTTTATGTTTTTCAGAATAAAAGTAAAAATGCTTAGACCCTTCCTTGAATGCCATTTTCCTACTTTTCTTGGCTCACTATATCTGATCTAAATTTATCTTGATGGCCTTGTTATAATGATATGTAATATAAAGTATTAGTATCAAAAGTTTAAACATGTATTGTGCTGAAATTATGAGGTACTACTGTATTATTCTATTAATGAAATACTCAGTGACTAGGACCTGAAAGCTTCAATTGGATTTTATGGTGCAATAAAAAAAAGAGCATAATAATGTGGATAACAGCTGCCATCAGGTATGTCAGTGAGATAATTCTTGCACATCTCCTAACAAAGTGCAGTAACAATGGAAATGTGCCATGGGTAGAGCTTCACTGCAGGGCTGCAGGTCCTGGGCAGCACATACTCACCAGGACACATCCAGCACTCCAGGCAGACTCCAAAGACTAGTTAAGCTGTACAACACGCCTCTGACTGCCAGAGCAACTCAGGATGGGAGGCATGTAAAGCATGTGGCATGCTGGCTAGTTAAACTGGATTTACAGCCGTTCTGTACTGCCAAAACAGTGCTAAGTGACTGAAGAGTTACCCTGCTGCTTACACCTCCCTCTGCTCCCTTTTCCTTCTATACCCCAGATTTAACTTTGCATATGGCTTCTTCCCCACATCCACCCCATTGCCCTAGGACTGCACACACCCTTATTTTTCATTGTTTTCTTCCAAGTACCTACTTATTTCATAATGAAAGATATTTGGAGCAATTAGTAGTTTATATGAAGAAATACTTAGCCGTATTTGGACTGCAAAAACCTGCAAAAGCAGATTTTTTTATCTTTAGAAAAATAAATCAGGGAAAATTGCTTTCAGCTCCAGAATTTGAAATTTTCCTTATTTGCAATATGACCGAGGACACAACTACTTAGTTTTTATGGATTAAGCTAGAAATGACTGGTGTGATCATCTACAGACAGATTGAAAAACTGTGGAACTTTGTGTAGAAAATTGTTTCTGAACATCTCAGTTCTTTCTCAGCACTTGCAATCCATGAGCTGTGCGTCAGTTTTCACTTTTCACTCATGAAAACAAGCAACATGTAAGAGCTTACTGACATCTAAACCTGCATGTTTGGGAGAATCTAAGATGCCTGAAGTAGGGTGGTGTAGTACAACCGCCTTTAGGAAAAAAGCAAGTATGTCAAGAATGGGAACATCACATGCAAAAGATTCATGAAGACAAAGAAATTCTCACTATAGCTTAGACCTGACAAAACTAGTAAAGCAGAACATTTTGCCTGGGATTTGGGAGACTAAAATTTTGTTCCCTTCTAAGCTTGACTGCTTTCAGATTCATATATCTCTCTGCTCTGCAGTTTCCTGATCCAAGCTAAAATCAGGCTCCTCTCCCTACCTTAGACTTCGGTGGTTTCAATAAAGAGCAACATGCCAAGATTTTCTCACCAACAGTTCTGTGGAAAGGACAGTCTTCTGGAAACTGGGAGATGGGAGGAATGAACAAACCCATGCGCCTACTTACCTAAGCATATACAAACCTATTGTATGAAGCAGGAACACCACTTTGCTTGCTGGGAACTCAACACAGACAGTAAGCACTGCTTAATTCTTAAAAAACACAGGTCCCAGTTCTCAGGAGAAAGCTACAAGATCTGACTCCAAACAAACAGAAGCAGTAAAGCCCATAAAAGGTATGTGAAATTCTAACATCTTTCTCCTGAGCCCTGTTTGTGCTAAGGTTCAGTTGACTCACCATTTGTGCACTGTGGTGCTCCAAGTTCCCTTGTGAAGCACATCACCACTCACCACTACCATTCTGAATGTCACTTGGGGTAGTCACCTTAAAACACAGCTCTAACCTGTAACCCTCAAGTACCTGAAGTAACTTTTGCTGAGTAAGAGGGTTCCTGGACTGCCCTCAACAAATCTCTTAGAAGTATAGCATATGCTTTATAGGAAGAAAAAAAAACAGGTCTCTATTTAGAACTGACCACTGACAAAGAATCTGGCACACCACTGGTTAAGCGTTCCACTATCTAATTAGGTTCCATTAAAATGTTTTGTTTAAATCCCAGAATTTATCTGGCTTCAATTTCAAGACATTTCATCCTATTACAGCTTTGTTAGGATCAAAGAATTCCACATTATCAAACTACTTTTCTTCATGGAGGTAATTATAGGTAGATACTAATTTTGTAACCACGTCTGCCTTCAAAGTAAGCTCTCCGAGTATTTTAAGGCATGTGCTTGATTTTTGGCACAAAAACTGGATACTGCATTTGGCACTAGTGTAAGCACTACTGGAACAAAAGTACTATTGCCTCCCCCATACCATTTGATATTTCCTTTTTAATGCATCCAAGAATTGCATTTGGCCAAGTGGGAGCTTATGTTCAGCTGACTATCCATCACGTCTCCTAACTTTCTCTCCAAACACTGATCCTTGGGATGGGCTCCCATTCTGTTTCCAGATGTATGACTTTACGCTTGGTGATAGTGAAACAGGCTGTGTAAGCTGGACACCGGCAAAGAAAAGAGTATCAATTAACTGTAAAGCATATAAACCTTAGCAAGCCTGAAAAAGTTGTGAGTTGTTAGCATTTCAGTCTCGTGTTGCTCCTCCAATAGCTATTAGGTAAAGCTTCTGGCTTCAGTTCTGAGGAACTAACAGGAAGATGTTGGTCATTCTGAAAGAGGAGGAGAGTTCACAGAAATTTTATTTCAGAATGTGTCAGCAGCTGGCAGTTATGGACAGCAAGCAAATAACAGCATGTTTCCAAGAACCTGAACTTTGTCATAGAATGTTGTCAAAGGATCTGCATTATTTATTGTTTAGGGACTAAGTTATTGTCTATCTGCTGTATTTTTAACTCAAATTACCTCATAAATCCTCCAAAACACATGCTTTAAGTGGATAGTGCCACATTTTCTATTGGCCTTAGCTCACTTAGTGAGCTGTTCCTGTAAATGCCTACTATGGGACATGCCTGAAGAGCGATACCAAAAATCCTGCAAGCTGTGCTACTATAAGAGGTGACCAACTACAGCAGATTACTGGCTTAAACACAGCTAAACTTTAGTATTGGCTTCCACACTAACATTTTGCAGCTGTTATCTGAAAGGGGATTTCAGAGACAAGCAAGAAAAATGAGTTGCTTAAGTATCATGAAAACCAAATTAACTTTATCCTCGCTAATGCTTTAGTCCATGTACTCTTTGAACAAAATCTGGGCACTCATCAGCCAAACAAGGCCCTACAGCACTAATCCTCTATCAAAGTTAATCTTCTCTATACCTATCATTGTCTGCTATCCATTTGTATGGCTTCATTATATTCACAAAATGCTTTTCTGTTAATATACTAGAACACATGTATGAGTCAGAGGAAGATAACTGAGAACGCTGTAGCACAGTGTACAAACTACCAACTAAAACAAATGAAAGGGATAGTGAAGTCAACGTTTCTCAGGTATATCCCCCTGGACATGCAGATTTCATTGCTTGTTGGTGCAATTCTAAAGTTAAAGGAGTAAGACTGTACTCTTACAAGATCAATACCATTAATTGTGCAAAGTCATTATTACATTTTTTACCATTTTCCCCCTTCATCCAGAAACTTTATGAATTTTTTTTTTCCTTGTAAAACAGCTTATCATTTCATGGAGATGCCTAATGAAATACTTCAGTGGTTTTCAACTCACTCTCATGAAGTCTCTTTCAAGCACGTTATCAGTCTAATTACTTCCACTGAGTAGCTGTAAGGAAATGCTAAATTCTTCTGATTTAGTGCAGTTAGCTTAAATGGACAAAAACATCAATACTTCTGTATTAGATGGCTGTGTTACTGTATTTTGAAACTCTATTCACAACAGGGAAATTACCAGTTCAGGTTGTTCGAGTATCTGGAAACACTGACCCATCTGACTGGCACTCGGGTCTTCTGCCAGTTCCTAACCACATTCACAAACAAAAGCACCCAACTATTTTTAGTTAAGCTGCCATCATAATTTCCCAAGTTAGTTTAAAACAAAAGTAGCTTCTGACAAGCTTCAATAAACTAGCATTGCTGTTAAACTGAAGCGCAGAAATAAGTTCTTGCACAAACTGGCATAAGAAATAAAAATCAATGCCAGTAATTTTTAAATGGAGATCCATCACTGGTGATGTAAATACAGCTTGCCTGGACTTGAGAAAAGCATTTCAGTCGGACACAACTTGTTGATCTGTTGCACCAAATGCCTCAGCAGGCTAAGACTCTTCCAGTAAAGTGCATGCAAGATGAGAAATCAGTTTGAACGCAGTTACATGTCTTACCAGTCCCTGTGTTTCAAATCTGTTCTCTACTACACCTATACATTATCAGCAACTGCTCATATCCTCCCGAGTCCTGCAGTCTCCACTTCAGTAAAACACTCCAAACAAATTATGTAATTAAACTGAGTAATTACCTACAATGTGGAAAAAAAAATTACTATTTTGTAAAGGATTTCATGCTTCCTTTGGTAAAAAATACCTGAAGAGGCTGAAAGCTGGAAGTAATTATGATCTTGAAATCAGGATCTTAAGATGTTCTTTACATAGAAAAATTTTCACCCAGCTTTCTGGTGCCCTACAACTAAGCAGGAATCCTGCTCCCTTTGCAGCATACAGTTAAGTATGTAATTTACTGTACTTTTAATCACAAGAAAAATAAATGTTGCCACTCAAAACCTGATCTGTTACCTGTACAAATCCTTCTAAATTTTCTTCCCTCTAATGAAGGCTAAACAGCATCTAAACACTGCTAACTCAAACTATACAAGGCTCTCTGAAACAGGTTACTCCAAAGAGAACCTGTCAACCACCACCACTTCAAGAGCATCATAAAAAGAGACTAATCAAGACAACAGACTCTTTTGTGCAAGATGTTTTATTAACAGACCAGAGTTTGAAATATTGCAGCTGGGCATCTGTATCTGCAAGGGAAAAAAAAGAGAAAGGTACCATTAGGCATATGTAGATGTGAAACCACTTTGGCCAGATGAAGAAGTAATACATTTCTACAGTTTATGATTTGGGCTGAAAACACATTAATTTCACTGGAGTGAAGATTGCAGTAGTCTTCCACACAATAACTAACTTCTAGATTAACATGTCTTCACTGAAAACACAGATTTCAAGTGCCAGACAACATTTCTACCTTGAACCATTGGTATCTGTACTTGATATTTTAAAGACATGCTGAGACATTGTGCATATTCTAACTTGTGTTTAAAATGAGAGTGCAGCAAATTTCAGGGACTATTTCCATACAAGAACAATAATAAAAAACTGGCTTGAGACCAGTTCCTGTAAGGTTTGTTTGAAAATTAATGAAATTAATTTTGCCAATTCAGTATGTTGCCAATACTGAATTGTCAAAATTTGCTATCAAGTACTATACTCTGCCCCACTACCTATATGAAGGAATCAGTTATGGAAGTCTATTTTTTAATTCAGTTGAGGCTATCACTGAAGTAATCAGAAATAAAGACAAATAGCACTAAGCAATCTACATGTAGGAAAGAGGAATACTCTTCTTCAGATACACAGCCCCTTCATAATAGTAGTTAAAGAGTATTGCCAGCATGTCACCTGAACCTGCTACTCTAGTTGCCCATCACCTCAGCAGAAACTACAACATTCTTTTTTCTACATGTAGGCTACTTGCATTTTAAGCAAGCACTCTATTCAAAACAGTAGGAAAACGACAGAGAGAATGCAAGAGACAAGAATCATCAGTTATGTTAGACTTGCAGAGTTATGTATGTTTGCAGTTCAAGCAGAACAACTAACTGCTTATAAGCATAAAATAAGAAACTGCAAAGTCACTTCCCAAGTTAAAAAGACAGAGACTAAAACTAAAGCCCTTAATGTATGCCACTTACATGGCATGCTGAGCTACACATCCAAAGGAAAACATGAGCAACCAGCTGAATATCCCTAGTTTCTCTACCAATGTACCAACCCCTCAGTACTAACCCTCACAGGCATTTACAGCCACTGCAACAGTGAACTAGAAGGTTCCCTCCTGCAGGAAGGCTCCTGAAAACAAGACCACGAGTATACACCTGATGTTTGCCAGGGAAGATTGAGGAGAAAGGATCTACCCTGACATAAAAGCTGTGGTGTATCCATTACGAACAGCAGTTTCCATCTTATGCAGAGGGTAAAACTAGTTTTCCTCAACCTTGGTTATGTATGAAGCCTCATGCACTAACTTCAGGAAACATCTGCAAGTGTTGAACCTCCTGCCATCAGCAGCAAAATTTCTCCAAGAATACTAGTGCGAGTAACATAACATCACTCCAGGCACCAAACGTTACAGCAATTCTCCTTCTCAAAGTTACTCACTTCTTCCCATTAACTGAGCTAAAAAACTTTGCAAGAACACTGTCCCCAGTAAGCAACTATTTTCCTAAAGTGAGAATTTCCACATGCCACGTAACCAGTGCTTTAAAACTCTGTTGGCTTCACAGATGGAAGTAAAAACACAACATGCAAGAAGCTTGGGGGTGTGAAAACTGAGGAAGACAGCAGCCTACAAAAAAAGCTCCAAGAATAAAAGCTGTCAATCAAACAAAGTATTTCTTAGATCTCCTTTCACTCCTTGGACAGACAGCAGACCTCAATGAGCCTAACTTGCTGTGCCCTCTTGGTTGTAAGAATATTTTTAAAAGATTTGAGAAAAAAAAAAAAAAAAAGCAGAACTTCCCTCCCTTCAGAAACATTAATTTCTGAAAACTCACACAAATAGCAACTGCACTTGTTTTAACATTGTGAATCAACCTCTTTTTAGTGCACTTTTTTTGTTAACCAACCCTTTGGAAGTCAGGAATCCCCAAGTAAACTGCACATCTGATGTAAAAAGCCCCTAAAATCATACAAAAACCAACTAAACAACAAAAAAAAAACCTATCAAAAAACCTTCTTGGCTTTGGAGGAATCAGTTTGGGGAAAATTGTGTCTTTGTGTGTCATCCTTTCCAAGCACCCTAACACAAACAAGTTTTCTTGCATTTCAGCATACCTGTCACACCAAAAGGGCATTTATCTTTGACCAAAATTAAGATATGGGCGACACCAAAGCTAGTTTATTGTGTAAAAAGCAAAGGAGAGTACAAGAAGTCTGAAAAAAATCTGGCTTTAAATGGCTGAGACTTTTCATCAAAGCAGAAACAGCAGTGACAACAATAGATGAGACAGATTGCTTGAACTAGATCGTACCTTTGAACTAGATCCTACCTTCAGGTCTCAGCTGTGATTGTTAAACTACCTTAAGTGTTGATAAACCTTCCTATTTCTAAAGGATATACTACTCAAATGGGCAAATTAGTTTTTCAAAACTATCATCTTGGTCATTATACATTAAACTTTTAATCAAATCATTCTGAAGCTTGAACAGGCCAAAAATTTAGACCACTCCTGAACAGGCTTTTATAGACAACACAAAAACACACTGTACCTGCAACCACAAGACTTTGATCAGACTGAGAATTCATTACTGAGGGCTGAAAGTTTTAGCCAAGATCTCAAGGCTTCCCATCATAAAACCAAATCCAATTTTAAAAGTAGTTATTGGTAATGTTTGTATTTCCTAAACATATTAACTACAATAATTTATTTTCTTCATGAATGTTTAAGCTTTAGTAAAACTTCAAAAATAAAACCAGAACACTGTATTGTCCAAGTAGCTTTATACTGTAGGTACCACCCAAGCATGAGTGAGCATCTATGAAATCTAAATGTCTGACAATAATGGCAGCAGCCTACAGGGCAGAGCTGAGACATTGGATTGCCTTTGGCGACATCTCACCATTAGTTCATTCTTCTTATGAGTCTGTTGATCTGGTCTTCTCTGTTACCAGCATCCCCACCTTCCACAAAGTGGATCGTTTTCTTCTTCATTCCACCCCGAGGAGAGGATAACTTGAAGGGCCAAAGGAAGTTGTTCACAACTTTGAAGTTCTTGCCAACAGTGTAAATTTCATGGATCACATCTTCCATGCAGATGATGCCAAGCTTTCCTAAAATTCAGAAACATTGTTTTCAGAAAGACTACAGAGCCACTGGTCAGTAACAAGCTGAAAATTATCCCGTTGTTACTGTCATGCCTACTTATTTTGATAAACTTCAGAAGTCAGAAAGCACTCTCTGTCATGAAACTGAATGTCTGACTTTTCCACTTAAAATGGATTAGCCGCAGCCAGCCCAACATCTAGTTGGCATATTTGGCAAGGGGCTTCAGTTTCAACTGTTAAATATTTGCAACCAGCAATGAGGTACAACAAAAAACAACCCTCACTTAGTGAATTTTAGGAAAATAAGACTGTGTTCTTTGAAGAAAGGCTAGATTAAATACACTTAAACCATAGCTATGGGTAGCTCACAGAAATTCACTGAACTATTTAGTTAGGCTGTTGTATAATGCAACAGCATGTTTCCTTAATGCCTTTACAGAGTCTTGAGCAACAAGTTACAAGTTAACTGCTTCTAAAATACCCTGGTAAAAAGAAAAGTGATCGTAATGCAATACTTATAGATTTAGAATCTGTTCATCTATTGCACTGAAAAAGAAACAAACATGACACAGCCCAATTTGAAGCAAAATGCAAATTAAGTGTCAAAAAAGGGAGAGGTTTAAGTCTTAGCTTTCATTGCTCCTGGCATGACTGCAAAAGGAGTCTTCTGGAGCAGTCCATATCCCAACAACTGTCCACTACACTTTGTTATTACTAAATACTCTGATGTATTTTAATAGCTAGTTTCAGCAAGTTTAAAAAGTCCATTTGCCAGATAATGAAAGTCAAAGACACAATGTCTGACAGCCTGAAAGTTCAAGGCTACTTAGTATCAGGATTCTTTCCTGTTGCAGCACACCTGAACGATCCATTGACCTATTAATGGTCAAGGAGTTTACATTTAAAATTACAAATTCAAAATGCTAAAATTTCATTCTTTACACTGATTTTCAATACTTTATAAGAGAAGTTACTTCTTTGCTTCGTATTAAGCAATCAGAAGTAGAGATACTAGCTAAACACCAGTATGCCCCAGAGACACACAAGGACCGTTGTCCAGCCCGGCACTGATCAGCCCAAGGCACCAGGCTGGTGTCTGGGTTTGCTCAGCAGTGTTTACCAAGGCGTTTCTCAATCAGGCGGTTGTCAGTGAGAGCAATGCGCTTCTTGTTGATCTTGCCATAACCGCGCTTGTAGATCAACTCATGCACAGACTTCAGGTTGGGGTACCTGAAACAGTCAAGTTAAAAAAAAAAAAGAACTCTAAGTCTTTGCAAGCCACATTCCAGATTAACAGCCCCAATTTAGACTTTTGCAACAAAAAATACCATTTCCAAATGTCCCAAATATAAATACAAAAGCAAGACAGAAGCAAATCTTACACCAGTTCCCGAAAACACCAGTATGAGAGTGCAACCATATCCACCAAGCATTACCTTTAAAGCATTGCCTTAATCGTGTTTTCAATTCAAAGCAGGGAAAGCATACTGAAGATTAAAAAAATCCCACAAACCTAGCATAGCAAAACACAAAAGGTGCTCAACACTTGCACACTGATTAGGTAAAACTGGCCATTTCACTCACCCCCAGGCAATGTAGGGTTCAACAATCCGCAACATGTTGATAGAAGCTTTATTGAGTTTTACAAACGTGCCATTAAAAATCTGGCGCAAACGAAGAAGCTGCAACACCTTGCGGACCTTAGGGCTGACACCATTGGTGCTGGAGAACAAAGGGAAAAATTTTCAGTTATCAACATCCCAGAAACACCATGTTAAAATAAAACAACACACAGTACAACTGTTCCCATATGAAAATACATCACCACTTCACCAATGACACAAAGCAAGCTTACTAATCAACTCACTATCTCTATAAATTTGTGTTAAGTTAAAACATCTATTTCCATGAAAAGAATTGAACATATTATACTGAAACAATTTAGAACTAGCCTTGTGCTCTCCTGAACACAATTCTTTCAATCACATCTTCTGTTATTTTTTGTAACATCTTACCAAAGCAGAATTAAACAAACACTTGAAGAAAAGCTCAGAAGAATGTTTGGGAATGGGGGCATGTAATTTTACTGAGCTCAAGGTGAGGCAGAACAACTGTCTAGATGTATGTGCAGCCTTGTCTTCTTAATAATAATCAGAGATTCCTAAAGACAATAACCAGCAAAATTATTTGGCACTTAATTAAATATGCCTCTGGTGGACAGACAACACACTGACAATCACCTTCCAAGCCATCGGTGGAAGGCTTTATCTTATTCATACATTTAAGCCCTCAAAACACAGAGGTAGAAGGAAAGCCAACTTCAGTGCTTTTGAACATGAAACAGCTTACAGCTGTATTCAACCTTACCCTCTTATCCTGATCACAAATGCCAGTTTCGGCTCAGCTGGGACATAGTAGTTGCCAGCTTTCCGGGCCATCCTGGCCATACGGATCTCCTGCCGGTACATGTGCCTGTACTCCTTGTGGTAAGCCTGGGCTCTGGCATAGATGAGTTTTCTTTGTGTCTTACGATACTGGAACACATTGAAAATTGCTTAAGGTTACATAAAGCTTTTAAACCCATGAAAATCACCTTCAAATAACGTGTCTCACTTTAGCGCTTCCCACAAAGAACAAAGATTAAGTACCACGCAGCTCAGAAGAACCCTCACAGAAACTCTAGATTACCATCGGGCTGTTACACAGCAGTGCTGCTCTGCCTTGAACAATGCCATCACTCCTGACCCTTCCTTGGGAACTGCAGCAATACGACAAGGAGTGATGGGTACCAATTGAAAGAGAAAAAATATAGGTGAGATACTAAGAAGAAACTCTTTATTGTGAGAATGGTGAGGCCTGGAGCAAGTTGCCCAGAGTCTGTGGATGCCCCAACCCTGGAAGCGTTCAAGGCCAGGTTGGATAGAGCTCTGAGCAACCTTGTCCAGTGGGAAGTGTCCCTGCCCGTGGCAGAGGGGCTGGGACAAATGATCTATTAGTTCCCTTCCAACCCCTTAACATTCTATGATTCTATGATTGTGCAACGAGCTCAGCCTCACAAAGGCTATAATACCTTGCCTCGTACAAGACTAATTTCAATGTGACAAGACAACTGCACACTTGACCCTTAAATGCCTAGAATTAGTTTGTTATCAACAAAAAAAAAGCACATTTTAGTCCAAAACATTAAGAAAATATCAGCATGCTGGTCCTAAATACTGTGTAGTGCAGCACATCAGCAGCAACAGTTAATACTGTAACAGGCACGAAATCGCAGTCAAGGGGTCAAAGAATATTTACCTTTTTTATAGCCAAAATCTTCTTCTGACGTTTGGCTTTCATGGCCGCGTAGGCCTGCCGCTTCTTCAGCAGGCTCTCGGGCACAGAGGGCACCTTCTTTGCTCTAAGTGAAAGCATAAATAAAAAACACCTTTTAGCCAGGAAGAAGAAACCCCATGAAGTTCCACACAACAAACATCAATGCTAACACAAGGTGTGTACAGCCCTCGCTGCCTCCAGCCACTGCACTGTGAGATCTTCCTTGTTCCCACTGTTCCCAGACCTAGAAGAGTGCCCCAGGACAATCCCCTGGGACTGAACCAGGTGACTGACTTCCTGGGTTCAGAACCTGCACAGTTCCCCTTTTACCCAAGACAAGGAACCCTGACAGAGCAGCTACTGAGCTGCACACAACCTGCGTGGATGGATCACTATACAGACTGAAACCACTCCAGTGACTAATCTTTTTCCTTACCTTGCTACAGAACAACTCCTAGTAAAACAAAGTCTGTTTGAACGAGAAATTCTCTCTGATTAATAAACATTTCAACAGGTGTTTGAAAAGGAAAAGTTAATTTAGCAGTACCCTGAAACTTATTTCATAGCACTTTCAGCTTGCTCAGATTTTCACAGAATAACAGAGTGGGTCAGCCTGAAAGGGACCACAGTGGGTCATCCGGTCCAACTTCCCCATTGCACAGGACTGCATCCAGATGGTTCGGGAATACCTCCAGTGAGGGAGACTCCACAACCTCTCTGGGCAATCTCCTCTAGTGCGTGACCACCCTCATAGGAAATAAGTTTTCACTCATATTGAGTGGGACTTTCCATGCGTGTTTCTGCACGCTGCCTCTTATCCTACACATTTTAAAGTCTCAGACGCGGCAAAACCAGCCAGGGCAGCGTTTACAGAGCCACGATCCCCGGGGCGGGCTCCCACCGCGGCGCACCCGACGATCCCTGCCTGCTCCAGCCCCAGCACAGCCTTGACCTCCCTCCTGCCCACCCCGCAGGGCACCGCCGGCCCAGCCCGGCACCCCAGGCCCGGCCGGGGCCCGCTCCCCTTCCCGCCTCGCCGAGGGCCGGCGGCCGCGGAAGGGCCGGACCGGTGGCGGCTCCATCTCCGCCGCGCCGAGCCCTCCCCTCCCGTCGCTGCTGGCCCCGGCGGCCCTGGGGGCAGCGGCCGGGCGGCGGATGGCGGTGGATGGGGGCGGATGGCGGTGGATGGTAGTGGATGGGCCAGGACTCACTCCTTGTCCGCCATCGCAGCGCCGGAAGAGAGGGGCGTGCGCCTGCGCGGGCAGCTCTTAGCCCATTCGCCCGCGCAGGCGGGGCCCTGCGCGCAGGCAGGACCCCGCAGTTGGGCGTCCTGCCGTTGTGCCTGAGCGCAGGAGGGGCGCCGGGGTGGTCGACGAGCGCCTGAGGTAAAAGTGTCCGGGAGCCGCCTCCACCTGGTGGGGCTGGAGCCAGGCGTGTCCCGGGAGTGACCGTGACCTGGGACCGGCCCTGTCCCGGGGACTGGCCGTGTCCCGGGCCGCGCGGGAGGCGCTCCGGCTCCAAACCGTGACCCTTCCCTGCAGGGGGCTGAGAAGGCGCTCCCAAGGCGTCTCGCAGCAGGCAGAATTCCCCCTATTCCAGGCCTAAAAACTGTGCTTAAAGCCTGCGGGACGCCACCTCCCGCCCGCGCTCGGTGCCGAGGCGGGATGATGCTGACAGCGGGGACATGGCTGCATCCCCCGGCCCGCCCGCATCCCCCGGAGCGCTTCCCGCAGCGCATCCCGGGACATGCCCCTGCATCCCCCGCAGCGCGTCCCGGGACATGCCCCTGCATCCCCCGCAGCGCATCCCGGGAATGCCCCTGCATCCCCCGCAGCGCGTCCCGGGACATGCCCCTGCATCCCCCGCAGCGGATCCCGGGACATGCCCCCGCATCCCCCGCAGCGGATCCCGGGACATGCCCCCGCATCCCCCGCAGCGCATCCCGGGACATGCCCCCGCATCCCCCGCAGCGCTTCCCGCAGCGCCTCCCGGGGATGTGCCCGTCCCAGCGGCTGGATGAGCCCCGCCGCAGGAGCTCGGCTCTCGGCCGTGCCGCAGGACCGCTCGCCGGGATGCACGGGGGAATGGGAGTCGCGGGCTCCGTTCGTGCCGGGAAGTGGTTTCCTTAGGCTGGGCATGCTTTCTGCTCGCCGTAGGGAATCCGTGGCTGCGCCGGCGGGGGAGAGAGGGAGGGAGGGAGAGCGGCGCGGGGAGCAGCGCTGCCGAGCAGGGCTGCGGGTCGTGGGGCTGGTCCCGTCCGTGCCCACCTGCGCTCCTAAAACCTCCCGGCCCGGGCACATCGTTACACATGTGCGGGAAGAAGGGAAATCAGTGGACTCTGGGCAGCAAAGAACTGCCCGCTGTGAAAGAAGTGTAAGCAGCAGGGCTGGGGATAAGGAATGCCGAGCTCTGCGCCTGCTGGTTTTAGTGGTCGCCTGTTGGCAACGCGCAGAGGTGCCGGGTGGCACTAACACCTGAGAAGGTTATTGAGGATGCCTGGGGTTCTACTTACAGCTGTATTAATGTTGTTTTTTTATAATAGCATTATTTTATGCTAATACATATAGAAAAATTATAAAAGGAGGTGATTAAAATCAGCGTGCAAATATGAACTTAGACACCTGCAGTATCCACTAAGGAAGAGGTTGTCTGCACACTGTTCCAAAACTTTTGAACTCGCATTTCTGCTAAATCCGAGGGGCAGCGGTCACAAATACAAGGTTCCAATAGCTTTCCCAAAAGCTGGGGGCTGTGCAGGGGAGAAAGCGCAGCGTCCCGCTCCTCGGGGGAAGAGCCCTGCCCGTCCACGTGTAGGGAGCGGCAGGGGCACGCCCTGGTCCTGGTCCCCCGGGGCTGGCAGGTGCCCCCGCAGCGGGATGCGGGGCGCGGCCCATCTGTATCGCACAGGAAAAGGTGCTTCCCGTGTGCCGGCACCTGCGGGCTCCCGGTCCGCTCTGTGGCGCTGCATCTGCCTGGCGGCCCGGGAAGCCGCGGGGGTTTCGCTCAGCACAGGGGCCGGGGCGCTCCGTGCCGCTCCCCCCCCGCGGGCCGCCCTGAGGTGGCGCTGCGGCGGGACCTGCGCTCCGGGGGGATCCGCCGGGAATGCCGCTCCCTCCCACTGCCGGCCCCGGGAATGCGGGGCGGGCGGGCCAGCCCTGGGGCGGGGCTCGGCCCGCCGGTCCGCCCTATATAGAGGGCCGAGCGAGCAAGATGTTCACTGCCAGTAGCGGGGCCGCGGGCGGGACGGGGCAGGGCAGAGCCGTGTCCGGGCAGAGCCGTGTCCGGGCAGAGCCGTGTCCGGGCAGAGCCGTGTCCGGGCTCGCTGCTCGGCGTGTGTGACCGAGGCGGGGCGGGGAGCCGGGAGCTCGGCAGAGGCGGCAGCGCCGGGAGCGGGGCCGCGCTCGGTGCCCGCAGCGGCGGAGCCGGGCGGCGAGGAGGAGGAGGAGGCGGCTCGGCAGCGCCGGCCCCGCGGGTGCCCCGCGCTCCGGCAGCATGAACATCCTGCTGGAGTTCTTCGTGGTGACTTTCCGAGTGCTGTGGGCGTTCGTGCTGGCCGCGGCCAAGTGGCTGGTGCGGCCCAAGGAGAAGAGCGTGGCGGGGCAGGTGTGCCTGATCACCGGGGCGGGCAGCGGCCTGGGCCGCCTCTTCGCGCTGGAGTTCGCCCGGCGCCGGGCGCTGCTGGTGCTGTGGGACATCAACTCGCAGAGCAACGAGGAGACGGCGGGCATGGTGCGGCACATCTACCGCGAGATGGCCGAGGAGGAGGCGGCCGCCGCCGCCCCCGGAGGTGAGCGCCGCGCTGCCCCCCGCCCTGCCCTGCCCTGCCCTGCCCCGCGGAGGGCCGCGCTGTCAGAGCGCCGGGGGTGCCGCTGCCAGCCCGGCCGGCCCCCTGCCCGCAGCCCGGGGCGCAGACCCTCCCGCCCAGCCGCGGGCTCCGGCGGCGGCTTTGGAACCTGCCGCTCTCCTTAACGCGCTTTGACAGCGGCACTGCATAGCCGGGTCGTTGTGTACGGCGGTGACACCAAAGTAGTAGTGGAAGTTTTGCTGGCTTGGGACTGTATGTGCTGTTTTCTCTTAGCTCCTTGTTTGAATGTCAAAATGCGAGTAAGAACTTTGTTGCCCCCCCCCCGCCTTCTATTCTCTTGTCTATGTTCTTTAGTAGCTGGAGATGGAGAGAAAGATGCGCTGCCCCATTGCAACTTGCAGGTTTACACGTACACCTGTGATGTGGGCAAAAGAGAGAACGTCTACTCGACCGCTGAGAGGGTCCGCAAGGAGGTCGGCGAAGTGTCTGTCCTGGTTAACAATGCTGGTGTGGTCTCCGGGCACCATCTTCTGGAGTGTCCTGATGAGCTGATTGAGAGGACCATGATGGTCAACTGCCACGCACACTTCTGGGTAACTATAAACTCCTTTCTGCTGCCCTTCGTGGCTGTTAATTTGGGGAAATGAACTGCTATTGCTTAACTCCTCGAGTTTTGCACTTGCTCCTTTTCATTTGCAAGCTCACTGCCTTGGGGTTTCTTATTTTGAACTGACTGTTCTGTTTAACAGGAATGATGGTATTAAAATTGTTAACAAATGGCTTCAAATCGATTATATCGCCCCAGAATCCAGAGTTTTAAGTCTTGTGCCTATTTCTGTAGCTCTGGATATGAAATCCTTTACAAGCATAACCTCTGAAACTGCTTAAAGGTTGTTACTGTTAATGAATGAGTTCTTAGCCTTCCCTCACATGCTCTTCTGCCAGTACCCTAGCAGCTTTAAGGTGCCCTTTTAGTAATGGTTACAACAGAGAACTTCCACATTTGTGGAAAAAATGTTTAAAACTCCTGCTGGAAATGTTGTTTGAATTGCCTTGGAGGCAAATTGTTGCTTTTGAAGGCTGGGAGGAAAGGCAAAAAAGATTTCTCAAGAAATCAAGCCAAGAGCACTTTTTCAGGAATCCTGTGTATTTGTCCTCATGGCTTTCTCTAGGGGCTGCTCGTAGAAGTAAGAAAATCTTTAATATGGTTTCTGGGATGGTATTGTCACCATAACTAGTAGATGCTAACTGAGGAGAATTGAGCTATGTGATCTTACTCTTTTCTGTCCATCTAAACCTTGTTTTCCTGTGTGGTTTATTTTTAAACCCACGGTGGTGTGGTGTTACATAAATTGGAGTGTTGAAGGAGGGCATGATGCACACTTGGGTTAGCATTAGCTGTCAGACTGAGACTACTGTTAGTATTAAAACTGTTCTTTGATTCTTCAAATAGGGTTATGAAATAGACTTGCATAACAATGAAAGGATTAAGCAATCTGAAATATACTTCAACTTAAACCTTCTTTGCCTGGTTTTACCTTTTCATAATAAAATTTTGTAAAATGCTGCATCTTTGAAACTTAGAAGGCCCTCCCAAACTGAACTTTTTTAATGTGGAAGCTAAATGCTGTTTCATAACCCTAAAGGAGCCCCTTCAAATCTGTGCTGTGAAACACTTAATGACAGAGCAGTCTCTTTCCAATATATTGTAAAGCTTGCAGACAGAGTGCTTGAACTTCAGTGCACATGAGATAGTATGTTTAGAAATGCTTTTAAACTCTGAAAGTGTGTTTTAAGGCAATCTGAAAGATTCTGAGAAAGCTCACATGACTTCTTATAATTAAGAGCTCTGCATGTTCCGCTTCATAAAAGTTAAGTTGGTGCTTAAGCCAATAGAGATGTGCACTAGATTTAATGACTGTTATTGATGTGGTTTAAATGTTGAATTGATGGTTTCCAAGAACTCTAAATTATGACATCACCATGAGTTAAAATATGGGAGGATCCTAAATTCTCCAGCTGTTCTTCCTTCAGGCCTAAGTCCTACACTTACTTGTAACAGTTTCAGAAACCTTTTTAAAGCACTCTGTGTGTTCTGAGTCTCTTACAGTAATAGAAAATGAAATTTGGAGTCTAGTATTGCTATGATTGTGTTTCTGTAACATTTCCATTCATCTCTAAATGTTAGTGTGAAATTAAAAAAAAAAAATTACTCCAAGAAGGTATAGCTAGGTCCGACTGTGGAACTTGAGAACTTGGCTTAAGTCTTTAAGGAGCAGTCAACACCCTTTATATTTAATTGAGGATCTGTTCATATGTACACTTCTTGTAGGTTCTGTATCCTGCATTGCTTTTCCTCTTTTCTTTTGCTGTTGGCAAAGCTCTTTTCCTTGTATTCCCCTTCATGATCCCAGAATTGGGATCATTGAAGAATTGGCTTGACCAATAGTGGGTGGACTTCTGTTGAAAGTAATACTACTTAATTCAGAAGATATCATCTGAATCAGCTGATTTGAAGCCAACTTTTTTGATGCAAGTCAGTGCTGACTTAAATAGAACAATGTGTCTAGATGTGTGAAGTCTTATATAGCTAGTCTTTTCCATGTCAGCTAAACTGGTGGTCCAAAAGCAAAGCTAATACTCTGGAGCATTATGTAGGCTTTTAACTATTCTTGGAGGGTGTTTAGTCCAAAAAGCTGTAAATGGATTTTGTAAAGACATGGATCTTGCATGTAATATTGCTTCAGTAGTTAAGTTGCTGTACTTCCTGAGGTTTTGTTTTTTTTGTTTGGATTTTTTTTTGTTTTTTTGTTATTTTGTTTTGTTTTTTAATGTGGTTCAGGGGAAATTGGTTTTCATCTCTTGATCATTAACCAAGCCTCACTGTGCTTCTATATCAAAACTGAAAATGGGACTCGAGGACTGCTCCCTTGAAACTTCTTATAAAAGGTTGACTGCTTGCTGACTGTTCAGAGTGCAGGTGTTCTGAGCTTGCTTTCATGTTAGCAGCTATCATCTGAAGGCTGTCCAACTTCTGCAGTAGGCAGTGACATGAAAATCTGTCACTGTTTTGCTGTTGTGACTCCAACTGGGCTGTGTACCATATCACAAACTGGCAGTCAAGAGATCCTTAGCGTGCCACAGCCTAAACAGATGCTTTCAATTTTGCTGACATTTATGATTTGTGTAATCCTTCCTATGAGTGTTCTATATAAACATGTCACCACTGCATCATGTAGCAATTTCCACAGCATAAAATCCACTGCAGTATTAAAAACCTGTTATTTCATGCTGTGATAACTTGAATGCTTCTGATATTGAAAACATAGGGACAAAATCCGTTCCTGGTTTGAAACAAGCCAGCTCTGGTTTACTATAATTTGCAG
Source organism: Xenops minutus (assembly GCA_035221455.1). NCBI lineage: Eukaryota > Metazoa > Chordata > Aves > Passeriformes > Furnariidae > Xenops > Xenops minutus. The sequence goes on from JAWWEE010000074.1 coordinate 119,198,454, forward strand.
ATGCATAAAATTGTAGCAGGAGTGTAACACTATCTTTCCTGCCAGTCTGTTGCAAGAATAATAACTTAACTTGGCTGCACTTGTAAATTATTAAAACTGAACTTCTGCAGATTAAGAAATTTTCTTCATGTGATATGTCAGGATTCAAACTTTGAAAATGCTAAATCACAGTACAAGCTAAAGCTATTGCTTAATCAGTTTTTAGCAAGTATAGGAATAAGATTTTCTTTCTTATGGTTTTATGATAAAGTGTCAAAATGCTGTGTTTTTAGATTGTGTCACTGTATTGACCAAAACTACTGTACAGACTCTCATTTTTGGGGGGACAATTTGAGAGTCTTGCACCTACTCTAACATTGTTTTCTGGAAGAATAATCTATTGTTGGATAAGTAGATATGCTTCTAGATTTGCTTGTTGGGGCAGACGCAAGGTGATGAGCAGGGTCTGAAAATCTCCTACATGAAGTCCCTCTGATTTTCAGTATTCAGCTGAGAGAACAGTGATCTGCCTTTGTCATGTGGATACTCCGAATCTTTCAGCTTAGTCTCCTCCTAGAGTTCTCTTCAACTTACCAAAAGGGGGAAGCAAAAGCATTCTCCTCTAGCTTTGTCATATTAAAAAAAAAAAAAATCCATGTAGAGAGACTAGGACCTGGAGTTTTAAAAACTGTGTAATGCTTTCTGAGCTGGAGTAGTTATGTTCATTTATTTACAAACTACTTGATTTTTTTTTTGAAGGTATACTGGCATATCTGTAGGAATTTTAAGTTATTTTTTTGGTGGCCTGACATTGATACAGGAAGATATAAATACTGATTAAAGGGGGAAAAAAACTACTAAGTACTTAAGCAATTCATGAATAGTCTGAAACCTCTAAAATTTAAATATATCTTGGAAAGATGGTGAATACAGGGTTTCTAAATAAAATACCCATTTGTTCAGCTGCTGTACTTACCAGCCTAGTTAGACTGAGATGATTGCTAAAGCCTTGGAGAACAGTAGTGGCTTATAGTTGTCAATAATACATCAGTATTTATGTATTGCTGTTCTAGTCTCTTCAAGCTCCCTGATGTTAAAAAAAGCTCATTTATGCCTATAGTTTAGTTCAAATATGGAAGTAGTACACTGAATGTGCACACTGAATCTTCTACAGAAGAAAAAGCAGTTTGTTACTTGAAACTATACTGTGCTGAGTATTGTGGCCTGTTGGTGTAACAGGTTAATTTTTGTTATCAAATCTGGGTTCAAACATCCATATTGAATAGAGAGACAATATTCCACTGAAAGGCCAACTAGCTATATGTAGTATTTTGGATGAGTGGAGTTAGCAACTTTAATTGATTTTTTTTTTTTTTTTTTTTTTTTATTTCATGATAATCTACCCCAAGATGCACAAGTTGACTTGCAAAGTTTAGTCTACATGTTCTTGACTTTTTTCTTTGAAAAATTAGCTGGATTAAGTTCAACCAAAACATGTGTATGTGATCCAAAAAGTATTATCAAAACTAATGCTTCCCTTGCAAATTATTCCAACTACATGCCACCAGTAAATTACTCTGGACAGCACATGTGTTTCATATACTGTGGTAGCATGCTGGGTAATGAGTATGAAGGAAAAAGCAATCACACTCTTAGCTACGGAAATAGTCATATTAGTCATACTTAAAACTTGTAAGTGCTTTGGTATGGTTCTGCTGGTCATATGTTCTTGGGTTCCTTTCTCAAAAAAATTGAGGGAATCTATCAGTTGAGAAAATACTGTCTTCCAGAGGCGTGCCCCAAAATCTGCACTCTCATTTTATAAAGCAATGTACTTAACACAAATTTTGGAAAACAAATGTGTGGATAAATATTTCTGAAGCTTGAGTGAGCACAAGTCTACTGGTTCAGAGCTTTCCTCATATATTTACTTCATGATCTGAGGACTTGCCTAGCATTGTGTCAAGCACAGTTGTAACCAGCATGCAGTCTTTGATTTTGTAACCTGTATCTTTCAATATGTGCGTATCTATAATTAACTTTGTAGTCATGTTTTACGTACAGGGATCACTTAAAGTTTCAATTTTCTTTTCTTTTAGTTTTCTCTTCGTTTTTTGATGGGGGCGTCAACCCATACCATTTAGTTACCTGCATGTCTGAGCTTTGGCCATAGGAGTGATCTTGTATTAGTTTCAGAATAACCACAGATGAGGATAAAAATTACTTGTCAGGCAATGTACTTACCTGAAGAGCCAACATGCATAATTAAGCATGTTGAGATGGAGTGGAAGGTAGGTCTTAGTCTTTTGCAAAACGCCTCTTCATTTGCCTTGTATACAAATCATAGGAGTTTGAGCATCTATAATTGAACTTTGACAGTACTGCCCACTGAACGGTAGTTGTTCCACATATTTCTCAGCTCTGGTCCCTGAGGGCTGTTGAGACTGTTCCATCCTGGTTCTTCATTGTTTACTGTATCTTGATGGTGAATGAGTAGTTACATATCAAGGAGTCTAAGCAAAAAAGATTATAGCACTCTTGGTTAATTAGCAACACTTCCATCAGGGCTGTGGGAAAATCATATTGAAGATTCTTTGAATGTGTTACAACACCAGCCTTCCTACATATACTTTCTGTGCTAGAGCATCTTCCTTGTATGGTGGAGAATGCTGACTTCTTTTATTCAAATGGCAGCTGAATTTGTGCTTTTCCCTTCTCTCTCATTGGTGATGTAAAGTATTTGATTTTCATCCCAGTCTGAACAAATCTAAAAATGGCCATCCAGAATGTTTTACTTATAGTGCTTCAGTTACACCTGAGGTTTTGCAACAGCTTCTCTCACACATACTTTGGAATTTAATTTGCTGCACCATTTGAAAAGTACATGAATGTTAAACTCTCAAAGAACGGAAAATAGAGATTCTCAGATTGTGACCCATGAATTGTTTGTTGCCTGTAGATTGGTGTCCAACATGGTAGCATAAAGTGTGATCAGCCAGTTAATTCCATGCAATAAAGTACATGAAGCTTGAAGAGTTTAGGCAAAAACAGTAATATTTTTCACAGAAAAGAATTGTGAAAGTTCTGCTAAGGAAAGGGAAAGTTGTCCTGAAGAGGCCATGCTGAGACTTCTCAAACTACTTGAAATGTATCTGAAGTATTAATTGATTATTAGTGGCTTGCAATTTTACAGCCACCTAAAATAAAGCTGGAGTTGCAGTATGGCTTGTGGAGGTAAAGCACTTGGGATAATCTCACTCTTCAGTCTCCTGTGACTTTTTCTGGGGGTCGAAGACTTGTCAGTAAACTGTATGAGTGTTTTCAGGATTGCTAATCTACTCTGAAAGCACGGTCCTGGATGAGCGATCAGTGCGATGGTTAAATTCCTCCTTCTTGGGGAATGAGGCAGGTCGGCTGAATGAGCAAAAACCTCTGCCCTGACTTTGGTCTGCAATTATGCTTTTACTTGTGAAGGATTTGGGGAGATGGGAAAACCTTGAATGGAATGATAGTCTTTGCCAGCATGGTGCCTAACCTTGTCAGAAGTGGACAGAGTCATTCTTCAATGTTTCAGTGAAATACTCATTTAAAAGATTATTTGTTTGCCTTTCTTGTCCTGTGGAGGTGAGGAGGGCAACAGAGTTTAAAGTTGCAGATTCTTCCATTTACAAGTAACATCCACTGTCATTTTATGAAAAATAGCCAAGTTAATGTTATGTCTTTGTTATTAACTTTCTGTAATAACCAAGTGACTGTAGCAGACTTCTAGAAGACAGGTGTGTTCATGGGCTCAGTGGCAGAGAAAATCAATCCTAATTGTGATGCAGCTAAGTGTCCTGCTAACCCAGTGCTTGCATCCCTGCTTAAGACCTCTCTTAACTGATCTGTGAGGGTAAGCAATCCTTTTTCTTAGCTCTCAGTGTCATCAAGTACTCTGACTGGGCAGGCTGAGGAAAGATGAATGTTATGTTTTCTAGCACCATCCCTGCCATTTTAGCACTGCACTTCTTAAATCTTTTCTACTTTTATCTTTATCAGCTGTGAACTATTATTCTCTCCCAATGCTTCTTATGCTTTGATTTAACTTCCAGGGTTTTTTGAGGGGTGGAGAAGGGCTGGGGGAAGGTTTTGTTATGTATCTCTAGTACTAAATCTTTCCACAGTTCTCTGTATGTAAAAGCCAGCACATCACTCACTTGATAAGTCTTGCTCCCTTTGACCTCTGAGGTTTCTGGCTATTGACATTGATGGTAAAACTGAGTTACTGATATCTGCCTGTATTTTGTTAAAAATGGCAGAGGTCTTTCTGCAAAGGCAAGCTGAAGCTGACTTACCTGTGCTGCTGTGTCGTTTTGCCTGTGGTCGTAGGCTCCACAGTGTATTAAAAAAGTCTTTCAAAATGCAGTTGCAATATAGGTGAGTAGACATAGACTTTGACATTCATAGAAACTTGGATTTGACAGCTTAGTTTGAAAGAGGGTAAATCACAAACAGAAGAGATTTACATCTGTGCTTATACTTCTGAATGAACACTCTGTTCTTGTAAATAATTATATTAGTATAATGATTTATATGTCAGTCAAATTAACACTTGACACGAGTGAGTTATCACAACTGGGATGGGAGGGCATGGTAGGCCGAGGAGTGCCAGAACAGCTGGGGAGCTGAGGTGGCTGACTTGGTGTGAGCCTTTTGAAATTCAAGTTTGTTTGGCTGTTGAATTCTGCACCTAAATGTGCCCTGGTGCTGGTTGCTTCTGCCATCTGTTTGAACTTGTGTGACAGCTTCATGAGCACTCTCCTTTCAGTGTTGTTTTGGAAAAGTGCATGAGTACTTAGAGTACAAGTTGCTTAAGTACTTGAGTGCAAGTTACTTAAAAGTAACTTGTCCAAAACTTCTGTTGTCTTAGGATAAAACTACAAGGAAGCTTGGTGGTGGCAAACTGTCACATGGGACTACCCCTTGAATCTGCATTTTACCTTGCACTAGTTTTCAGATTTACCTGATCTTTGGGTGAACCAGTTTAGCTCACTAACTTGTTTGGAGGACAGGGAGGAAAGCTGCTAATTTTCTTGTCCAAGTTAATTAGTTTTTGTATTTAGAGACTAGAATTACCTCATGAACACTTTAGACTTGGAGTATTCATTGTCGGGGGAGGGGAAGATGAGGAAGAATAGGATGAAAACGTGTAGCTTCGTGGCTATCCTGATGAAGTCTCATTCTTGGAGATGTTTTGTTTTTGAATAGGATTTGTAGCCTCTAAATGGTTAAGTAGGCATAAATAGCTCCAAGCTGTAGCAAATCCACCACTGGCATAACAACCTGAATGTAACAACTCGACTTCTAAAGAGATGGCATTATTTTAATTACATTCTACTAAAAATGCTTAGATACAAGCGAGTTAGTTTTCTGTACACATCAGATAATGTTGTGTTAATAGCTCCAGCTTTTTTGCCTGGAACCAGTACTATGAATGCTGTTGTCTATCAAGAGCAGTGATCTCAGTGTTGTGTGCTGCACTTCTTTGGAAATCAGTTGTACTAACCCATATTGAGGAAAAAATCTGGCCAGAGCCATGCTTATGGGAACTGAGCAGTTTCCACAGGCAGGCAAAGGAAGTATCTCTGAAAACTCATTCCCTAAGAAAGTGAGTTGTTTACTGGTGTTTGGTTAAAATGCCTGTGCAAGCAGAATCTTTGAAAATTGTATTAGTTGCTGGTTTAGTCACTTCTAAGCAAAAGTTTACCTGGTAAGACTATTTTTTGCACATTCCTTTTTTGGAAGGGCAAGAGGCATGAAACAGAAATATCTAGGTATTTAAAAACCTATAAGCTTCATGCACTTTAAAAATGCTATTTCTCAGTCAGTGAGTTACTACATAAGAAGTTGTAGCCTTATGTACAGTCTTACTGTTTCCTAAACAAATATTGAAGCTAAATTCAGTTATATCATCTTCCCTGTTTTTCTATTTGTACAAAGTAAAACTGTTACATGAAAAGCTTTCCTTCTAGTCTTGTTCTTTTTGTGAGGTATGCAGTTGCAGCACAATCACTTTCCTCATTATAAAGTGGGTGATTCAAAACAATGACTTAGTGACTGAGTTGGGCAGTATGAGTAAAGAGGCTCAGCTTTATCTACCTGGAAGTACTCTGGCAATTGCATTGCTATGGAGGTACTGGCCTTAAGGTATCTGTAAAATGTGAGAGTCCTTTTCTGCTTAGCCACTTCTTGAAAAGTCTGCTATTTAAATCATAAAACATGAATGATGACTTCATATTTTTTGTAAGTAGTTCCGTCAGTACTGTCCTCTAGTAATGTTTTGGAAACCTGTAGACTAAAATACCAAGTTTTACTAAATATTCCAGAGGATGATTAAGCTTATGCAAGCTGGACAAAAATGTGTTTTTAAAAGTTGGATTGTGTTCTTGTTCTCTGAAGAGAATATTCTGAGGTATTATCTAATATTTTTTCTAAAACAAATTTATTATGTGGATTTTTCGCAGACTCATGGGGCATGTTTTCATTTTTGTCAAGATTATCAAATAGCTGGCAATAAATAACTGCTCTCCAAATGGTTGGACATTTGCTGCAAACTTGTGCTAATGAAGGTGAGGAACTAATGTGTTTGTTACACTAATGTCAACATAGCTCTGAAACACTACAAATCCTTTGACACAGCCATTTGTCAGTATATAAACAAAGTAGAATTTCTAGTCACTTGACTTCAGCAGGATTTAAACCAGCTTTTGTGGAAAGGAGTAGGCAAGTGTTAACTTTTTGTATCACTTGACCGGAAAAGTCTACAGTAATTTCAAATTTGACATTTGAATAAATGCCAGGTAGGTTGCCTTTACTGATAAATCTGCCTATGGAAGAATACAAGATTGGTGATGCTACCTACTTGGTTTGTAACTTAAATTCCTGAATTTGAAAGAGTGTAACTGCTGTCACAGCCTTGTTGGAGCTCTGTTAGTCTTGGGTATAGATAAAGCTCAAATGCTGACATGGTAGATCTGAACAAAAGGATTCTCTTTCTTTAAATTGCATTTTACTTTTCGGTAGCTGCTGCCAACTGTGTAATACTTCATTTAAATTGAATAGTAATTGTGGTTTGGTAGCTATGATAGTCTGAGAGTAGAATGAGATTAATATTTATGGAGAATAAATATCAACATGGATAATAAAATGCCTTTAAGTGCGAGGGAAGAGGTCAGCTTTTGAGCATTAATACTTTGAAACCTTCAGTTCTCATGCTTGATTATGCCCTATGTTTGCACTGTCTGGAGAAGTCTGCAGGTACACATTTGTTTCCAAGTTCCACTTCAGACTTGCATTTTGCAGCGTAAGGCAGGCTAAACACATAGCTGGGCCTCCAACAGCTCTCTTACCATGCCATCTTACCATCTACTATTCCTTCACATCTTTTAGATTAGTTTGGTTTTTGAAATTCACAACAAACATAGTTGGCAATTTGTTTTGCACTTTCACCCTGCTCAAATATTGTCTTTTTCCCTATTCATTGCTAGCTGCTGAGAATCCAATATGTGGTTACTCTGACCAGGCTTTAAAACCCATCAAAATTCAGAGTGGGCAGGATTATTGGTGAGGGCTCAGAATATCCTTAAGAAGCTGTGAAGGAAATGGTTACTGGAGGGCTTCTAATAGCCAGGGGGACATAATTAGTTTTTGAAAACAGTATGGTATAAGCATGTACTGAACTTGGCTAAAAATATGTTACTTCCACAAGAAATTAATCTGGGTGCTCTGCATTTCTTCATTGAGCCTTCCCTCCAGCTGAAAGGACTTGAAACCAAAGGAAAAAGAGACATGGAAGTAGAATAGACAGTGTTTCAGACAGAGCGTGATAATTTATTACAGGCAAGAGCTCCTGACAGGGAGATACCAGGGAGATGTGGAAGAAGAATCAGCATCCTTTCCAGTTGGTTAAGATTCTGTGTTTATAAACTTGCAGTTAACATAGACACAGAGTGCAGAGTCTCTGCTGGATTATGAACTACTTCTGTGAGAGGAAGAGGGAATGGGCTGTTGAGCAGGGAATAGGTATACTTAGATGGAGAATCACAGAATAGCTGAGGTGGGAAGGGACCTCTGAAGGTCATCAGGTTCACCCCCCTTGCTCAAGCTGGGCCACTTAAAGCCAGGGGACCAGGCCTGTGTTCAAATAGCTTTTTAATGCCTCTAAGGATGGAGATTTTCACAACCTCTCTGGGCAACCTGTGAGAATGTGCTTAATTTTTCATAGCCATGGGAAATCAAAGACTTGCAGACTCTGTAGGGAAGAGGTTTAAATATATAATCAGTGATTTAAGCAGTTTAGTGTACTGCTGCACATATAGGAAGCATTGTGTATCGACCAATCAATACCTGCAAGTACCAATGAAAGTAGACAAGTCAGTGTGCATTTGTGGTAGTGTATTTGTACAAGTATGTCCATTAAAGGCAGCTAGATGTTTCCACAGAAATGACTGGTGACGTAGAGTCATTAGAAAGATTAGAGACTTTACAGGACAGGCCTGACATCTGAGGATGGAAGTAATTTAAAAAACGTGTAAACCAAAAATCTGTTTAAGTTCTTAGGAGCAGAAAGGTGGACACTGCATACCAATAACATAAAGGATCCAAATTCCATTTGCTGGTATACTGATAACAAGAGTAGTTCAGCTTGAATACCTGAATTTCCTCATGCCCAAAAATCATGTAAGGTAGTGAACCCTCTAAACAGAAATTAAATGTTCTTTAGGAGAAATGTTCTTTAGGGCTGTCTTTGGCCATGTTCTGTATACCTAAACCTTTGCCCTAGGTAATGGTTCACTCAAAAGTGATGCAGTGGTGGGGAATGCAGAAAAGCTTTACTGAAGAGAGTTTGGAGTTTGATTAGCAGCAGAGCACTGTAAAGCTTACATAGTGATACCTTCTCCACCTTGTCTCTCAAGAGGAAAGTTTCTGAAGCCAAAATTGTATTATTTAGGTAGTGTTTTTGAGTAATTAACCTACACTTCAGATGAGAGGGAGAACAAAGATGTTTTCTGCCCCAGTGTGGGGTAAGATCACAGGAAATTAAGCTCTTAAAAGAAATGAGGGGTGAGACAATGTAGTGACATGATAAGGCAACAGTAACAAAAGTTTCTGTTGCAATGTCCTTTCTAAGCCGTTTCATATCCCTCTCTCTGTGGACACAGCCTTTTTCAACTAAGCCTTGTAAACAAGCTGTACAAAAGGCAATTTAGTGAGGCAATGTTCAGTTGCCCTAGGCATAGCATAATTAGTTCTAGTAGTAAGGAGTGGAAATCAATGATTAATGTTTGAGAGATAACTAGTGGTATTAGTTTCCTGTGTGCATTTTTTGTTTAATAGCATTACTTATCTTTACTCTCTACCCATTGTAAACAGCTTTGTGGTACTAAGTTCTGATTAAGGAAACTACTTAATTCAGTTTCAGCGGTTCTTCTGATTATACTCAACATGCGTTAACTACATGTGAAAGAGGAGCCACTATGATAACTGAACCATTCATAGGAAAAAGTGGCAGCTATTGGCTTTGAAAATTGGAGAAATGTTGAAACTGAACCCTAAACAATGTAGTAATGTAAATGTGGACAGTAGCATACTTTTTCTTTAGGAAATGGCGCGACAGATACTTGTTACTATTAACAAACCCATCTACAAACTTCTGCAAATAAGATTTAGCCTATTTTTGTACAACTTTAGTGCTTCTCAGCAGAATCTAAGACTTCATGTACTTCAATGCAGTATTTCATGCAGAGTTGGAGAGAGGAAAAGATACGCTTATTTCTCTGGAAATCAAATACAGTTTAAAATTAGCTGATGTTGCTTTTCATTGTGACTTACTTCTTCTGGGTATTACCTTTAGCTCTTAAATTGAGTAGATTTTTATTTATGGTTTCACTCTGTCTGCAAATGTAGGCTATCCAAAGTATTGGGAAGTATGTGTGTGGCTTTGCTTCCTTGATACTCATCATCATTATAGACTTCTGTTTAAGTCTATCTTGTTCTTTTATAGCTTCTGGTTGCAAGGCAACTGTGGCATTATTACTGTGCATGTATGTTAAGCATTACCTGCTGGTGTAGTTCAATATTAAAGGAATCCCCATGGCCCCAAAACAGTGGGTTTTATTAGAAGGATGAATAAATCTTTAATGAGAAATTGAAGGTTGTGTTGCCTGCCAGGAGATAAATAACAAAGGGACTTCTTTTGAAATGAAATACTGGAAGGTCTAGCTTTTTTGTTCTGAATGCAAGGTACACTTGTGCACAATCCTTGAATAGTTTCCTTTTGTGCTTTTAATACAGCCATCTATGGAAGCTTGGCTTGAGGACGCCATGTTTATCTCCTCATTCTTTTTGTTTCAAAAGGATCTGGGTAGACCCATAAAAAACTGAGAAATGTGTGACTTTATTTTTTATTTCATTACTTTAGGAAGGCTGTATAATTCTGGCCTATCTTTCATTGTCATTTCTTGAGAATAGAAACAAAAAATCAGGTAGTTCTAATTTCCACAGCTATTCAAATATTTACTTAGACAGTGGCTAGTTATCCAGAAGGGGCCCAGCACTTCTTGGAAACAGTCAGTAGAGACATCTGAGGTCCTTTAAAGTACAACTTTGGTCCCTTGTGTTGGCAAGGTCAACAGTAGGTGTAGACTTCTGTCTGCTGCTGTATTAGGCCTGTTGCTGTCAGAGCCACATCCTTTGTGCTGTGTGGTCTCCCTAGCCTTCAGCTCAGTACTTGATATTTTCCATGTAGTCTTACTGCAGTTACTAATCTCACCTTAACCTGATATTTCAGAGATGCTTATATGATGGAATTTAAGAAGGATGTGGAAATTATATAGGAAAAGTAATTGAGATGATAGTACCAATGACAAGTAATTATTCTGAGTTCTACTTAGAACGAAATAAAAAAGCTGGAAGGAAAATAAATGGTTAAGTCCGGGCTTGTAACTTCATGCTTTGGTGCTTGAGAAGGCATTTTGGATATTATAGCCCTCTAACTTGAATAAATTCTCCTCTGAGAGTTAGAGTTCTAGGGTATATTTTCAAGGCTGCTTCTAAAACTATTTGGTGATGACTTGCACTGTAATCCTATAAGTGAGGTTTTAATCTGTGTTTATTAAATGCATTTAGAGTTGCTGTCTTTTGAAATAAGCTGGGATGTATGACTGTAGCTGAAAATAACTTCAGTGTATTCACGGATAAGCTTGCCATAAGGGGTTTTCTGCCTTTTGGGAATATTCCTTTGCCTTTTAACTTATAGTAGTGCATCGCTGCTATGCTGTGGTGTTTGGACAAACCTACTTCAGGTAAGGCTGCCACAGCCTGTGTACAGAAGAGTTAGAGGTACTCTTTTGTCAGAACTTTCTGTGTGTGTTCTCAGTTACTGTAATGGAAGGAGAAATTGGGGCATGTGGAATGTTCCATGGTGAAGTGAGTGGTGACATGCCGTCCTGCACAGGACTAAGAGAACTATGAGTGTGTTCTGCTGTGGACTGTGAAGAATAAGGGGAAGAAAAGAAGTCTGAATGTCCATGCTAAGGTGGAGGAGTGTGTATATATATATATCTATTTTATATATAATATGTGTGTTATAAAAAAAACCCTTCTCTTGTCACTCTTAGTTATAGGATTAGCTAACATGCATGGTAGCAGGCTGTTATGGTCTCTGGTACCTTAGTTACCAGAGATGTCTGGATATGAGTCCTTGACTAACCACACCAATTTTGTTTCTTGGATCTGGCTGAATAGTTTTTAACATGAAGTTGAAACAATACAGTTACTCAAATGCTGTGATTGTTTATGATGTCAGGCACCTGCCCTGGCAGTTAGGAGTAGCTGTGACTTGTGAAGAAATATCTTGTGTGTTGTATCAGTATGCCACTGTATAACTAGTGATGTAAAAACTCACCTCTTTTGCTAAGGTCAAAAAACTCCCTGTGCTCTCCATCTTCCTTACCTGAAGGAGCTCTGTGGAAAATGAGCTATTCCTTTGTCATAAAGGCATTCTTACCTTGCAGTAGCACAGCTTGTTTATGCCATCAAAATAGCTTTAAAAGGCTGTTGACAGAAGGCCAAAAGTTTGAAGAATTTTTTTGTATTGAAAAATAGAAACTTTAAAATACCTCGTGTTGGTACCTGCTTGTTTCTTTCTTTGTTACAAAGGCAGCTGCCTGAACATGAGGTAGCACATACTTTTCTATTTCGGTGTGCTTTCTGCATTCAATATCCATTGTCTTGAGCTGCATACAGCTAACATTGTTTTCTGTGGATGCTTGCTTTCTTCTTTAAGAATAATTAATACAAAATTTAATTAAAAAATCACTTTCCCAAACACAGTATTTCTTCATATTCTCATTTGCTGTATTTAGACTAATTTGTCTTGACATTGCAGCTGTGCTGTTCTTTGTGTTACACAATCTTTTGAGTTTTGTTTCATTAAGAATGGAACTAAAGAATTTGAGGAAGGGGAGGGAAGAAGTGCTAGACTGTTAGAAGTTAATTTGCCGTAAACCAAAATCTTGGGAACAGATTACGAAAGCTATGAAGTGACATGTAAATGCTTGTTCAGTTTCACACTTGTGAGAAATAAGTCATTTAAGCTGTGTGCACATGAAATAGATGTTTGGTTACAACTGCTGGGAATAGTTTGTTCTTACTGGTATATTCAGAATCATAGAGGAAAATGCTTAGAAGATATTGATCTCTAAGCTCCAAAAAACTTAAAGGTTAAATTAACTTGAAAAACTAGCTCTACTCTCTGTTCAGAGCAGCATCATATATTCTGTCTGTCCTACCTAGTTTCTGTGTATCTAAAGTATACTGCATTTTAGAAAATTCATGTTTTCACTGTGCTTCTGGGGGTTGCTTTTTTTTCCTTCCTAAATTTAAAAAAAAAAAAAAAAAATCTGGATGAAGAGGATGTTTAACTTGCATTTCTTGATGTTGAGCACTGCATAACTTCCCTGATTCTTCATTCCGATGCATCACAACACAATTCTTTTCATTCACTCTATTCTACTTATTGGTTTCTCCTCAGTGTTGAAAACTGTGGTATGTTTGTCATGAATAAATGACCTAGGTCTGGCTTTAAGTACTTCAGTGTTTTGGTTAAATGTCTTCCTCTGCAGCTGTGAGAGGTAAAATTGAAACCTCAAGCATCAAACCAAAAGGCAGATAGTTTGGTTAAATCACTTGAGTTGATTTGAATTATTTTGAGGGTCTGGTTCATGACCTCTAATGCCAAGGACAAAACACTTCTTGCTTGGTATCTTTTAATTCTTTTTTTTTAATGGAAGATTAGCATGCCCATGCATCACCTCGGAAGACTAATGTGGGCTGTGCTACCTGTTCAGACAAACTCCAGATGGGAAGGCCACCCAGGAGGCATCTTGCCCCAAACTGGTCAAACTCTTAACTAGTTTCTCATCAGCACAACAAGCACACAGAAGACTTCAGGTCTGGTAGGCAGATGTAGCTGAAGCTGAAAGAAACTAGGTTGATCTGGTTTATGTAATGGGCAGAAAAACTGGGGACCAGTGTATGGAGAAAGCTGCTTTGATCAAGAAAGTGTGCTGTGCCAGGAGCTCAGTAAGAACACTGATTTATTTGGGGATTGCTTATACCACAAAAAATAACTTCACTTTGGGATTGTTTTTCTCAGCGAGAGAAGGCTGGGAGGGGCAATGGGCAAGCTTTTACTCTGAGTATGGAAATGCATCCCCCCCGTAGGGTGTGTCTGCCTCTGAGTGCTTGTTTTCAAGTGTTGACTCCCAGCTGCTGCAGATGGCTGGAGGGTGGCAGCAGTCGAGATGACTTTCTCTGACATCCGTGTAGCTGAGACGTTGATAGCTGACTGCTAAGTTTTTACATATGATAGTTTTGCTGTCTTTATAGGCTGCCTCAGCTTCAGGTTTTAAATGGATTTGTGAGATAATGTTCCCTGGCAAAGTACAGGGGCCTGCTCTGAACAGGCTGTTTCAGAGCACTGAGGTCTCATTGCAAAGATTTCTGTGAATTGCTAATAGTATTCAGAGCAAAGGAGCTATGTGTTTTTCCTGTGTGGCCATAAATTACTTTTTAAGAGATGACTTACGTGAAGTGACTATAGTTCTACACTTGGAGTTGTTCCATCTGCACTTGAGATGCTGAAGACATCACCCAAAAGTGTCCTCAACAGGCTTTATTCATCATGTGCCAATTTTATCTGGTTAAAAATGAGTTACTTTAGCTCTACAATTCAGATTTTTGTAATCTTTTTGCTCTGAAGCCGTGTAGCATAGATAAGTGGGCCTTCTGAAACTTACTGCTCTGGTTATTTTCTGTGTTTTTATATAGGACTCTAAATTCTCTTTTTCAGCCATAGGTAGTTATGGACATCTAGTTATAGTTCATTGTATTAACAACAACAAAAGGGAAAAAAAAGCAGTGCCATAGTCAAGATTGGTGCACTTGTCTGTTTATCTCTTGCCTGTTTATAATATTGATTCATGCCTTGAAAGTGGTAGGAAAAAAAAAATCTATTGCTACTTCTTTTCCTTCTTTCTCTCCCCCAAGACAAACTCCAGGTGATTGCCCCTTTCCTGTAGTGTCTGCAGTTTGCAGCCAGAGCTTCAGTCTGCATTATCAAGCTTTCTAGCAATGCGAGGTGGCAATCAGTCATTCCAATGTGATGTGGACAGATAGCTGAGACATAAGTGGAAACTGATGATGGAGCTAACAAATGCTTTGGAGGAGAGTAAATTGTTAGTAGGACTGAGTTTGGAGCATGAATGTCTTACAGGGATATAGCACAGAGGATCAGGGATAGTGTGCACACCGTTGGTGCTGGAGTGTGCAAGGCAGGCTGCAGATGAAAAACTCTGTAAAACTTCAGTGCTGTCCAAGCGAAGCCTCTTACTTTTTCAGGCAGCATTGCCTGATGATGACTGGGCTTTGTTGCCATGCAACATAGGAAGAGAGGCTGAAACTTTGTGTGCCTGGCACAGATTAGTTTAACAGCAAACTGAATTCTTGTCCGAGGCTCTATATAAGAGGTTTAGAGATCCCTGCCATGAGGAAAGAAATAAATGCAAGGCAGCTTGCTCTGATTATTTTTATAATTAGCTTCGTTATGTAGTTATGACAGAATCTAGGAGTTGTATGAATCAACAGTAGAAAAGGCAAGGAGTCAGGAGGTCTGTTAATCTTCTATCATCTGCCAGCTGTCCAGTGAAAACACTCTTTTGTGTGGTGTTAGGAGGTCTGGATTAGTCATTTAACACCTGCAGGCAAAAATGTTGTACAAGAACATGTGAAAATCATTAGAGCAAAACTGTCCTGACGTCTGTGATTGGAAAATGCAGACAGCATAAGAATGGAATTAGATGGATTCAGCTGTAGCTTGCATGTCTTTTTAAGAATGCAGCTGACAGAACTCAGACAATTAAGTAAGTAGCAAGGGGTATTTGCATGCTCTGAGTTTGGATACAAATTACATGGGAAGACAAGTTTGTGGGTGGGTTAAGCATTCATGGTATGGAGTGAGTTCGAATAGGCTTGTAGCTCTGTCACTAATATACTAACTAGGCGTGTTTGTGATTGAAAAGCATTGTCTGAAGTTGTTGGGCAATTTAAGTGATCTCATGTACACTGACAACCCAGAAACTGAAGTACATCATAGCTACACATATCATTTTACTACTTCATTGATTTTTGTAGCATATATGGTGCTCTGCTTAATACTTACTTAAAATGGGAAAGTGTTGAGTCAGCTTCAGAAGAGAGATATGACAAAGGTAGGTATTCTAGTAAGGGTGATCTTCTAGCAAGTACCATCAATTGGTTGCTTAAAATTTAATTTTAAGATGTTAACTCTGACTCGTGTTTTTAAATTGAAACAATTTTGTTACAATCAAGTCATAAAAATTGGAGGTTAAAATTTAAGTTTCATCTTGAAACTTGCTTTATTTTGTTTTATTTTTAAACTTCTAAGGAATTGGTAACAGAAATGTATATTTTGTCTTTTTAGTTACAGCAATGCTTATGGATACTAACAAAGATGGAAAAAAATTTAGATTAGCAGATTTTTACTGTATTGAAAGTAAAAAGTAATATCAGCAAAACCTCTGCCTCTAGTATTTCTTTTAATGTAAAATGCCCAAGGTGATAAGTTATTTGGATAAAATTAGCCATATCTAACTTAAAAAACAAACTGTCAATAATTAGAACTGATAATTGGTACTGGGATGTGCTGGATGGTGTAATTAAATACTTTGCATTCCTTTTTCTGTCTTTAAAAAAAGTGACTTCCATTTTAAGGTCAAATTATCTCTTTTTGATAACTAGTCTCTTGCAGAAAAATAAACATGTCTGAGCTCTATTGATCCTTTAACCTTAGGATTTCTGGAGATATCATCCTTGCTGCCTGAATTCACAAACAGGCTGTAGACTTTCTGGTGATATTTTTGACAAACTGAGAAGTTCAGAACCTGTACAGTGATTGTACTTCTATATTCTTAATAATAAAATGAGATAGAGGGTTTGAAAACTTATTATTAATGCAGCTTGTTCATGGTGTGTCTCTTGTTTATGTTGTTTTATGTGTTTTGTGTTGTTTTTTTTTTCACTTTGTAGACCACTAAAGCATTCCTTCCGAAGATGCTGGAAATGAACCATGGGCACATTGTGACAGTTGCAAGTTCCTTGGGTTTATTCAGTACTGCTGGAGTGGAGGTTTGTTAGACTATACTTAATAAAAAATTTGGCACTTCTTGCTTAGGATAATCTTTTTTTATATTACCAGCTAGAGAAAATAAAGTCAAATCTCCAAAGGTGTTTGGAGGCTATGAGTACCATATCAACAGAGGGCTTGGGCAGACATTGTATTCATGGACTTGGATGGTGGACTTGCCACCTAGACCAAAAGCCTAGGATGGCTAAGGGTTTCAGAATGCTAAATGGTCTTTGAATTACCTGATAAATTTAGCAGCTTGAAAGATGCCCACCTACTCCTGTCACGATCTTCAGTGCTGAGCTTAAAGCCAAGGACAAGGGCTTTCAAAGTAATGTTTTCTGTTTCTTGTTTCTGTGGGGAAATGGCTGCAAACCACCTGAAATATATGGCTCACCTGCTTCTCTAGCAGCTGTTTGAGAAGTCCAGTTTGTGAGACTTGTTTGGTGCATAAAAATAGGTTAGGATTAGAGCTTATTCTCTTGGCTTTTGAGTCATTAGGACAAGTGCAAGTGTAAACAAAAAGCATTCAGTTAGTGAAAATTAATGTGTCTAGAATAATAATGGTCGTATTACCCCATATGAACAGACTTCTTTGCATGTAGGTGAGACTCAATCCAGTACATGAAATGGCTGTGTTTCATAACAAAAATGAATGAAGCTGGGGTTACTTAAGCCTTTGTAGAGTATTTACTGTCTTGAGAAAGCTACAAAGACTCTCCTGTGGGTGTGACCACCAGCAGAGATGGACTCATCCAACAGAAAACTCAAATGCTGCTGTCTATGCATTTATTTTTTTTTGCTGACATTAGTGTATTATTAGTGTATCTCAAAGTAATACTCAAAACTCCATTATATCTTCCGTTGAAACTAACCTTAGACAGAACACCTTTAAGATTTTTATGCCTATGCGTTGCCAGCTCTCTAACTTTTTTTCAAATCTGACTGAAGGTAGTATTAGGTATCTCAGTCCTTTGTTGTACCATTTATTATTGAGCAAACTGGTAATTGGAGTAACTTGTCATGTAAGCCTGCCTGATTCAAAGACTTGAATCCAAAGTAATATCCTCCTACATTCAGCTTTCCTGCTTTCATGATTCTGGGCTAATTGCCTCAAAAGTAAAGTGATAAATGAGTTGATTTGATGCTCTATTCAGTGGGTGTCTTTTGTTGTTGCTTTGAAAGTCTGTGCAGAATCACCTCAGGTATGCTGGCTTTGAACATCATTCATATCTGTCCTTTCTATGTTGTTTTCTTTCTTTTTTCCTGGCTTCGTTCATTGCCAACACAGGATTATTGTGCCAGCAAATTTGGAGCTGTAGGCTTCCACGAGTCTTTGAGCCATGAACTGAAGGCTGCTGAAAAGGATGGAATCAAAACTACTTTAGTCTGCCCTTATCTTGTAGATACAGGAATGTTTAGAGGGTGCAGGATCAGGTGAGTAGAATTCTCTTTGTGATCTGTGCTTGTAGTACCATAAAAATATTTGAAGGTAATTCAACTGTTACCATAAAAATATTAAAATACTTATTATATTTTCTTTAGTGTGTTAGACTCAAAAAACACTTTCTAAATTTGCAGTCTTTTTGTACATGTAATTTTGTACATAGACAATACAAGTTTTGACCTGCAGTCTTTGTAATTTGACAGTGAATATAAAGAAGTTCTAAAGAAAGTACATTAATAAATGCTTCACTGAGGTCAGCAATTCTTTATGTATCATATTAATCTGTCTTAATCAAATATTTCAGAAAAGAAATTGAGCCTTTCCTTCCACCTTTGAAACCAGAATACTGTGTGAAGCAGGCTATGAGAGCTATCCTTACAGACCAACCAATGATCTGCACACCTCGCCTCATGTATATGGTCACCTTCATGAAAAGGTAAGAGCGGAAGTACCAGTTAGTTGGCAATACAGTGCATAGAATACTATATGCACAGAATATATAAGCATGTCCAATTTCTGGATATAAACACCCTCCCATCCACACAGACCATAGGTGCTGTTTTGTTATAAATTTAAGTCTCTCTCTTGGCTTGCGTGTTTGTCAGTTGCTTGCTTGGGAAGCTGCATAAAACTGAGATCCTGTGTATTAATGCATCCTTGTTTTATCCTTCTGGTATCTTCCATCCTCCTTAGATTCCTATCCTCTTTTCAACAGACTTTTATTTTCACTGTTTGAGATCACGTTTAGGAATTGGGCATGAAGCAGCTACCAGCAGATGAATCTTGAGCTGATTGTCTCTAGAACCAGTGTGTAGGAGGCCCTTCCTGTAGATTCTCCAGAACTTGTGCAGATATGGTAGATAAACTGAAAATCTGCACATTCAGAACCAATTTTCAGAGTCTAAGTTTGTGCAAGGACTATTGAAAGGAGTTACTATTTTTGTTCTAACACAATACAGTTTTTTTGGATGGAAACTCTGTTTAAGCTGTAACCAGGCTGACATTTCCATGATGCAGGGTAATGCAGGAGTTGCTTCAGTTTCTCTGATGCAACATTACTTGCAATCTAGTTTATGGAGATCAGCTTCACAGCTGTCTGTTTTTGTTTTAAATCTGTAATGTTTAGTGGGAACCTTTATAATATACCATCTTATTTTCCTTCTGTGGGGGATGGTTGAAACAGAGAACCTTTGTGATTTTTATTCCACTTACAAGGTGGTGGTTCTCCTTTGGCTTAAGTCTCTTTTGGTGGACAGGCTCACCAAACAATAGAATAATCTTCACTGCTCACCTCTTTCCTGGAAGAACATATGTATGTGTCTGTTCTGCCAACAAATGAAGATCACTGTCAGTATCTTTAAGAACTAACTTCTTCAACCAGAAGCTCAGAGGGTGCTTCAGTGCTTCCTGCACAAGCAGTGCCTTATGCAGCAGCAGTCACATCAAAGGCCCTTCGGGTTTTCTTGGTTCAACACTTTAGCTTCCAACAGGGAGATCAAAGCTTCTGCATAATCCATGCCCCAGGCAGCAGCCTTTAGATCAAAGGCCCTCCAGTTGCTACTGCACAAGCAGTACTGCTGGCAGCGAGGACACCTGTACCAATGACATCTACTTGGTGCTTCAGTGGTCATTACTCCTGATGGCTGGAATCTGTGCACTGCTTTCCACTGAATGCCTGCTGCTGTTTCCAGGGGCTGAGGAATCCCTTTCTCGTTAGTTCACTAGAGCCCTTGAGTGCTATACTTGAAATAAATATTTTGTGCATGTGTGAAGGAGGGGAGGCTCTGTAGCCAGGTATCCATCACATAATCACCTCTTGGTATTTTATCTGGAGAGAGGGAAAAAGGAAATTGCTCTCTTTACTTCAGACCTTTCTTTTTGAGGATGGATGATTGCGTTTAGAATATAAATCAAGGTTGTTAGACATCTGGTGATCAAAGAATGGCATTAACTAACACTAATCCCACATTAAAGAATATCTTAAATGTCTGATGACCTCTGCTGATGTGGCTTTCAGCAGATGCTTTGCTTTTAGTAGATCTTCTGTGATGCTCTTATCCCACCCTCCACTTCTTTAAAACAAGCTATCACACTGCTTCTGAAGAAACAAAGTCAGGTCTAAGCTGGAGGCATGTGATTAAGCAGCAGCTTCTTCCTTTTTGCTTGCCTATGTGGTTGGGACTCTAGAATTTCACTTTGCTCCCTAAGTATTCCTGTGAAACAAAAATCCTTTAAGTCTTTTAGGAAGACTCTCCCAAGTACACAGTACATGGAACTGCAAGTACTTACAAGTACATGTAAGCAGAGGCTTTGTTTTGTGCTGTCTTCTAACAATGTTATAACTTCTTTTTCACAGTATTCTGCCATTTGAAGCAGTTGTATGCATGTACCGATTTTTGGGAGCAGACAAGTGTATGTATCCTTTCATCGCTCAACGGAAACAGGCTACAAACAACAATGAAGCAAAAAATGGAATTTAACAGTTTTGGATGGACTGACATTTATAGGTGAATGCAATAATGTTACATGACTGATTTGCAAAGTGCACTTGCATCTAAGAGATGCAAATGTCAGCATCTTAATGTGGCATTCTCTTGGGTCCTAAACCTGTGTGTTGAACTCTAAAAATCAGTGGGTTTTTATATACTGTAAATAAAACTGACTAGAGTACTTGGGAAATGTGATAGGCAAGTCAAATGAATTTACAATGTAGCTGCCACCATTGTCCTTTAGAATATCACTGTATGTACAGTAAACTAGTCATACTACTTTTTGTAGGGATGCACTGTGTGATATCTCTTCCTTAGCCTGCCAAGACTTCTAACAGCTGTCTCCATCTAGAAGATGCAATGTTTCAGAAATGGTTTGACTTTCCCTATGTTATTTGGGAAGGGGGAGGGAGGAAAATCTTGCAGTTTAAGCTGCTGCTCATGATCTTAAATTCAAGGAGAGTTTCTGAATGCATCTCTTCATTTGTTCACCCAACTTCTCTGAAGGACACATGGCCAAATTGTGGTGTAATTCTCTTTTGTTGCAACTGTATGTGTTCTATTTAAAGAAAGATTAAAAGAAATTTGTAAATCTCTGCCAATTCAAAGGCAAATGAATGTCTTACATACGCTCAGAGCAAACTTTTACTAGGCATCTGTTTTTTTAGAAATTCAGTCAGTGATTTAAGCTGACTCTTTGCAAGTGACTTGATTTGAAGTATGCTCTGTTCTGTTTCCCTCTGTATGTCAGAGTCCAATTTACTGTTAGGGACTACATGTTTCTTTTCTTCCTCCTCATTCTTACTTCTGACAGAGTTCTCCCACCCCCTAAGGAAGCTGTTGTGTTAAATTCTGTAACTGGACTTGTGCCTAAAAGACAAAGCAACTCAGCTGAGATACAAACTGTTTATGTAAGTGCTGATCATATGCCAATTATTAGCAAAGGAAAAATAGAATAATGTGTGATGCAACTTTACATGCAGAACATGAAAGGTTGTAAAGATTTTTTGAGTCCTACTCACATTGTAGAACAGCAAATGACATTTTTACAGTATTTTTTGTAAAGCAAACAATTTTGTGCCTTGAATTTGGTAATCTGTATTAGTGAAGCATTGTAAAAGTGAACTTCTACCTCTGTATCTTAATGTATACCATCCACTTGTAAACTACTATCAGACAAATTGTGATTACTTTTTTAGAATGTCTTGTTAAATAGTGACCAATGCCTGTGGTTATTAAAGTGAGCCACCTTTTCCTTAAAACAGCGATTGCAATGTTTCCTTTAAAGACTGAGCTAACACAACCTACTTGTGCCTATTCTGCAGCTCTTTAGTATCGACACAGATCAGATACTTATTGCTCAATTCCTGTATCCACTTTGTCAGCTACAGGGTTTACAGTGTCATCTCCTAAGTCCGGCAGTAAGTACTGTAAAATTAGGCTATAGAAGGTGACGGTTCTGTCTCTCAGCTAAACTCAGTGAAGTAGCCGGTCAAAGAGATTTTGAAGAATATTCATTTTGGTGTTCTATAGAGCTGCATTCAGATCTATGAAAAAAAAATGACCTGGTGTGAATGCAATTTTAGTGAATTAAAAAGTAAATATAATTTCAGTACAGCTATAGTTATTACTGCATGTACGTAACACCAAAACATTGGAATCTGTGTTAAGAATAGTGTTGTTAACTCACTCTCTTTAGAAACTAATTGAAAGTAGAAGAAACTGTTTATATTAACCCTTATTCCAAATTCCATTGTCTTTTTCAAAAGTCTTTTAATGACTTCCCCAGAGCCAAATTAACTCCCATGTTCTTACAAAGTCACTAAGAGCAAGTACAGCAAAATTCATTCTATTACATTGCATCACTTTATTGCACATTTGTTTGTAAGATGTCTCAATCTTTACTGCTGAGCCAGACTGAGAAGCAATTTTTAAAGTTTGATGTATTGATACTTGACACTTAATTAGCCTGACAGAAAAGGAAAAACAAGAAGCTAACCAGTAATACTGAGGTTCTGTAAAGCATCATGACAAATTCAGTGGTTGCCAACTTACTTAAAAAGTGAGTTTCAAGGCTTGCGGAGTTCTACTTTAATTATTGAATGTGTGGTCATCCTGGTTTCTCTACTACCTTTCCTCTCCATTTTTCAGCTGTGTGACCAAGGGCTGACTTGTGGCTAGTGTTTCTAAAATTCATTCAAACCCTTAACTTTTCATCTCCTATCCACAAGTCATAGATACATACAGAGAAAAGGAATCCCAGGTACCTTATAGATCTGGTGAGACTTGCTTCAGTGCTTGTGGGGAGGATCTTTAAGGCTGTATAGTGCTTATCTTGCAAAGTGGGAGACTGAGCTTAAATTCAAGCCTCCAGTTAGCTTTTCTGATACAGGTGAGCTGTTTTAAAAACAATTGTGAAGCTTCTGTCATCTCTAGTCACATCTTAAAAAAATAAAAAAAGGAGTCACGTAAAGAAGATAATCACCTGCTCAAGAGGGTTTTCTGTTGACTGGGTGACTTTCCAGTTGCATGGGCGGCTCCTATGAAGCAGAAAGAGAAGATTTGTGCCAGCGGATGGAATGGGAACCAGGGTATGCCCTGTTTATATTATCCTCAACTACTGCAAATACCATGTGATGCTAAATTTCCTTTAACGCTATGAGAATTGCTGTGCATCTTCAGGGCTGTGGCTGATGGACTGTGTTATTTTAGCATAAAGTCAATGAAGTTTAAGTAGCTCAGATAAAAGTTTTAACTTAATATTTTGACCTAGTAACTTCAGGTAGGAACACTTTCCCGCTTTCCTTAGGAAGATGTCATGGAAGTTTACTGTTAAACCCAGATGAGCTAAATTGGGTGCACCTCTTGGCATTTTTTTGTCTTGCTATAAGAACCTGATGGTGTAGGCAGCTGATGAAAGTTTTCTCAGAAGATAATACTAAGCTTATAGACATGTAAAGGTGTTTGAGGATCATTCTATAGGACTTGACTTTCCTTCTATTATAGTCTTTAAAAAGATCTGGGGTTGCCCGATCTCTAAAAGTGGGAGTACCCACTCAGTAACTGGAGTGAGATAAGACAAGTTTGGGCTTCAAGTATCTTTGCATTTGCTGTTAGTAGTTTCCTGTATCATGTGCTTGTAGGTTATCCCATGTATTAATGTAGTTGCAGCTTGGAGCACCTAAGCTGGATGCCCATTATAAATTGTTCTTCCCCCCAGCTTTGGGCTTGTTGGTGTATATAGGGTTGTTAACATACAGTAAGTGTGTACTTTATCTTAACAACATAAGGACTTGTGCTGAAGACTTAAGTGAGGTAAGCTAATCAGGAACAATACCGTTTTACTTCATAATAAATAAATAATTAAGGAGCAAACATTATTCCTTACATTCAGGCACTGTCATAGTTGATCCTAACTCTTGTGTGTAGACAAACTGAGTCTTGTCATCAGGAACAGCTTGGGATAATTCAGAGGGATCAGAGCTTTCTAGTGAATGCACATAAATTAAAGGAGTAAGTTTTGGGCCACTATGTTTCTAAGTGTGCATCTGCTCAAGAGTTTGATGCACATAAAAGCATTAACTTAACCTCTGAATGTGATTCCTAAGTTTTCTTGCATCTCTGAGTAGACAAGTCCTTTGCTCAACAAATGCAGATAATCATAATGCAAATGATAATCTGGTAAGTATTTAGCCTCAAGAGTCTATTTCTGTCTATTAATGCTTTAAACCCAGGTTTTCCAAGTACAGAAGCTTTGGGACTCTGCTCAGTTTTCCATTGCTGCCAAGTTCATGCCCCGCAAATGGGAAATAAAACTATGTATCACAGAGATAAGGTCTTCTAACAGTCCCCAAAACAGCAGGTCAGGCAGACCTGGTTGATGAGATCACCTATTTAGGCCTTATTTTGCCATGAAGATCCTAAGCCTAAATTCCAGATGTTTCTCCCTTGAAAAAAAAAAAAAAAAAAAACCAAAAAAAACCACCAACACAGAAAAACCTGAGAAGTCTAGGGACAGTCCCCAACAATGTTAGAAATTTAGTTATATAAACCCCAAACCCCTGGTATGGTAATTGGCCTGCCATGTGTTTTTGCCTGGGCATCAAATGCTAATGTATCTAATGACAAAGTGTGGCTTTATCACGCTCAAAGAAATGAAGAGATTTATAGTAACTTTATTTAGACATAATTCAAGCGAACAACCCAAATATTTAAAATAACTTTAGAAATAGCATTCCAGCTTACATACTTATCTATCTGTTTAATGCTGACAATACACAATTCATTTCGTCCACAAAATAATAAGAAAAAAGCTTTTGAGCTAAATGATGAACTTGCAGAAGTCAGGATCAAGTGCTTGTGTATGTTTGTGCATAAGTTAAGTTGGCAGGATGTTTGTTTCCCCTCTTCCTAAGCAGTGCAATTGTATCTCTTGGCCAAGGAGCCACAATGTATTTTGAAAAAAATGTCTTTAAACACATTCCTGTCTATGCAGGCTGACCAAACTGCCTTTAAAATGTTATCCTTTCTAAAAACGTTTTGGTAAACAATGTGCCTGGGCCAGTGCCTATGGCACAGGGATAAAGGGAGCCTTTCTTTGTTAATCCAATTATCAATAAAAGCTGCTGTGGCAGTAAGATGTGGGGAATAGCTAGAGCTGAACTATTACTAAAGCTAGTAGCTGTATCTAGGCAGAGTTTTTTTTACTGAGCGAGGAAGAATGGGGTACTAAGATGGCTCTAGAGATCTCTCTTTCATACCCCATGCTAGCAGCTTCTGTTGCAAAGTGTGTGCAAGCACAGCATCCTGCTCATGTGTTGACTGACATCCAGCCCTCCTCATCACAGCTGCAGGCAGCCATAGTCCTGAGCTCATCTACACATGTCCCTGCACAAGACTTATTCTGAAATAACTGCACTTAAGTATGTGCATCTGTACCCTAACACTTTGCAATAAGCATAAACTGTTTCAGCCTAACTTAAACAAGGGCAATGACCTGGAGTAAGAAGTTCTGTGCTCTGGGACTTACTCAGGGCTAGCCAGTTGTGAATGCTTGTTGTACTCTCATCTCCATCAACTGTCATGTCTAAACAAGACCTTTGAAAACAATTACAAGCTTTCATTCAGATGCATCCACTTAAGCTGCAGATAAGCAAAGTTAGTTTAAACTTGTTCTATTTTCTTAACAGACAAGTGCATTTTGATCCACTATTTAGAACAAACTTTACGCAATATGAGTTAGGTCTCTACGTAGATCAGTAGTTAATGGGCAGATGGAAGCATCTCACAGTGATTAAGCATGTTAGGTTTTCCTGCCACGCTGAGAGCCAGCAATATTGAGCTTTGCAGCTGTTCTAGAAGGGAGCTTCAGCCTAGTTAAACCTCCGGCCTGTAAGGTAACAAGTTTTATGTCAACAGTAGGATTGCAGTAGAGGGTGGAATTAAGGTCTTCCAAATATCCCCAAATCAAGCTATTGTCAGTGCTCTTTATCTTATTGGTGTCTTCACAGAGGTTTCATCAACAGTTCTTGTTTTGTGGCTCCTACTAGTTCACTGTGGAAGCAACAGTGGGAGCCCTTATGTAGATAGCAGCTCAAAGGGACCAGGGTTTCCTTGAGGCCTCCACTTTCTCATGGCTTGCCTGTGAACTGTGATGCTTGAAATGCTGAGGTTTGCCAGCTTCTTGTCCAGCAAGTGCTCACAGGGCATGAGGCAAATGGGACCAGGGATTCCAGAGAAGGCATCATAAAACAGTCCAGCAAAAACACTGATACATGGATTTCTGCATCTCTCACTTGAAATCCACAGTCCAAACAACCTGATAAGAAATGCCGGCTTTTCTTTGCTTATGGTGACTCTAAAGAAAGACAATTTAAACAATTGTCCTTTGTGTTTTATTTCTGAATTACAGAACTGATCAAGTCTCTGGTTCTTTAACTAAAAATTTGACATTTAAATATAGCATGTGACTCAAATAATATGTCATCTTTTCACATGTGCAATGTAAAGCACTTTGTTAGTCCCAGGAATAACCTGGGAACTTCAGAGGAATACTAGGGTGGTTCTGAAAATGCAGGTTGTTCAAGCAGTTGTTCAGTCCCTTTCAGATCTTTATTTTGTGTAGCAAACTAGAATGAAGGAATTAAGCAATTAGAAGATGTGTAATTGTTCATGGTAGATGAGGGGAAAAGCTAAGTAATGACAGTTCTGTAAGGAGGTTATAAACTTTGGGAGCAAGTTTTTAAAAATAATTTGAACTATTTCAATATGGAATACTTATTTATAGGCAAAGCACTTCTGAGGCTACAGCTGTTGGTAGATGGTGTTTTCTCAAGGAAATAATTCATTTCTCCTTTGCTGAAACAGAACACTAGTGACTTTCACCAAGCCATTGTCCAAAACAGGTTGGGGCTGGGACTGGGTCTGGGACTGAAACTGGCATAGGGACCGGAAGAAAAATTGTGCCCAATTTCTTCATTGCTGGAAAAATTGCAAACTTTTAGCTGAAATTAGTGACTGAAATAGGCTTGGAGGTAAGTGTTTCCAGAGTCTCCAACAAGCAGCTTTTACCTTTCTCTTTTGGGTATTCTAAATATTTGCAGTCCCCCGTGAAGGTTCTCATCTGAAGACCTAGAGCATCTGATAAAAGCAGTCAGGTCAGCCAAGGTAACCCCTTTTTACTGAAGGGACAAAATTGCATATGAAATTCCACAACCCTTGAGCTTGTGGGACCCAAGTTCCTTGTTTTCTGAAAAACCCTGCTTATTTTCATTTTTTTCCTTTCTCCTGATGCTTGAATGATCAGATGTGGAGATGTGGTTAGTGTTCCTGGGATTCACCTTGGGAAGCTGAGCCTTTGTTACTAAATATTTGGAAACAGACCTAAAATTATTCTCTCACTGGGGACTCATAACACAATCTGCTGCCCTGAAAATTCTTACGCGAAACAGCTTGTGGGACTGGGATGGCTGGGAAGCGGAGAAACTAATACAGCACTCTGGGCCAGAGGGAGCAAGGCAGAGCAAAAGCTGAAGCCCCACTGAGAAATTCATTAACCACAGCTCCTACAGCTGCTGTAACTTCCTGCTCTGTTACTGTCTGGAGTTTTTCCTTGAGTCTCACTCCCTGAAGACAATTCCAGTGTCATGGTCAGGACTCTGACGTTTCTCACCTGCTGAGGTGCTGCATCCTCACCTCCTCTCCTTGCCGGAGGTGACAGGGCTGGTTCCAGGGAGGCCAGGAACTTAACCACATGGGCCCTGTGAGAGCTCCCTGTCTGTCTTGTCATTCTCACACTGGGAAAGGGGGAGTTGTTTACTATCATCTTTGTGCTTTTGCTTCTCTCCCAGTCTACACTGCAAAATTTCAAGTGCCCAGAACAAAACAGGAGAGATAGTTACCACTTGCAGGCTGATCCACATGCGGGGGAGATTTTTCTAGCCCAATCTTCTGAGCTAGAGAAGTTTCCCCTTGAGCCCCTGTGCTGCAGAGTCCACCAATGGCCCTGTGAAAGCATCTTTCACCCCAGAAAATTAAAACACGAGGTCATAGGCAGAGAGCCCATACCCTAACACTCATTTCACCTGGCAGGGAAAGAGACTGCGAGAATATATGTGCATAAACATGTAGATGGTTAAGAATCTCTGACCCCATGGTCAGAGCAGTGTCTGCAGGGAGCCCCAGTGCCCCCATGGGCAATCACTTTCTGTCAAGCACCTTTGACTTCTTCCCAGGCAGGGGGCTGTTGCACTTGCATCTTTTTCAAACAGAAAGGCACCACACATGGGGGAACCTCACCCCTTGAAGAGGACAAAGCAATTCTTCAGTTGCTGAAACATGGAAATAAGTCTTTCCTACCTTCACCAACACTGTGGACTCTGAACAGCACATTGTGCCCAGTTCTACTATCAGCCACATGCAGTGGTACCCTTGACAAATGGCTCCAGATCAAGTTAAGTCTTTCCACATGGCAACTGTGTTTGAACTGCTTGCTTTTCACCAATTGAGGTTGTTAGGCCAGATCTGTCATTTGAAGCCACCCAGGCAGGGTCCAATTAAAATCAGTGGTATTCGCTGGGAGCTGGAGGCTTTCTGTGATGAAACAGCCACTGCTTGTGTGCCACCAGCAAAACTAACTGAAAGGATTTCTCTTTTACTCTATAAATAGCCATCTTCTCACTAAATGGCCTGACAGCTGTCTGAACTAGACAAATCGTTGAGTTTTCACCTGGTGTCCTGAGAAGTGGTTCTACTTCTGTAGTGTCATACAGCATAGCCTCTCCTATGCCAGTGCTGAATTCCCTGGCTCATGGAAACCCAGCCGTGAGTACAAGCTGCAGTTCCCTAGACAAGCAGAGGAGCTGGTGAAGGACAACTGAAATGAAAGGGAAGAAAAGCATACAGGTTTGCAGGAGGCTCTCCTCAAACAGAGCTGTGTAGCAGTACTGTGTTGTTAAATCACTGTCTACTGTTCCTCAGAGCATTCCACTGGATTGTTCCAGCTACAGATTCCTGGCAAAAATTATTATTTGTTCTCACACATTCCAAAAAAAAAAAAAAAAAAAAATTATGTGCATGTTATCTTAACTACTGGATCATCTTGTTTCTTTGCAAATCCTTGATGCATGAGAACCTCTGCCTTCTTCCCTAGATAGTCATGCTGTGTTAGATCAAACCACAGATTTTCATCCCAATCTAAGTCTTTGAGTTTGTAGTTTGACTCACTTGAACACTCCTTTTAGCTTCTAAATCTGCTTCACATGCCAGCACTATAGATCTCTAAGCAATGAGTGTGGTTGCAAAGAGCACTGGTTATTAACAAGCACATATCCAAGGCAAACTGGCATTTGAAAACAAAGCTTGAACACAGAGAAACAGAATTTTATAGCTGTCTACCACGCATGAAAAGCAGATCCAGCACACAAATACCCCCTTAGTTCTTAAATCTGTATTTTGAACTGACTTTCAACCAGGTGTTTCCACTTTAATTTGATCCCAGGCATTCCGAGAGGTGATGTAAGATCCAGATCCACAAGGTAATAATGAAGTCAAGAGTTGAAAAATTATCAAGGCCTAATCTGGCAATTTAGTCCCTTGTAAATCATTGTGGTTAGTTATTGCAGAGTCCTTCCTATCAACCAAGTTCTCTTGAGATTTCGCATTAACTTCGCCACCTGTTTGACTGTCAAAGAGATAAATTTCCTTGAAGGGAATCTTCCACTCCTGACTTTATTTATGTTGGAGGGGGGCAAAAGGATAGATTGACTGGAAAACTTCAGCAACAAGGGTCTACATATGCTGAACCAGGTATTGATGCCATTCATTTACTCTGTTTGATTTTACTCATAAGGTCCCAAAATGAAACATGCAGAATTAAGACATTCATCTGACCTGTGTGCTGGTCAAAATACTCTAATGAAATGTAGTCAATTAATGTTTTTCCTTCTTTTTTTCTTTTTAACAATCAGACACAAAAGTCAAAAGATCACATCAGAGTTATTCTGTAACCCACTACTGAATGTCTTTCAGAGCACCTGTGCATTCAGCGTCCCAATGGCTAATACCCAAAAACTACATCAAAAAACAGCTCTTCTACTGGGAAATAAACAAAAATACCAGGATAATAAAAATAGGTCAGTGCGAAGGATCCTTCAGCTAACTGCCTGGGTTACAGGAGCAAACCATGAATTAAGTGTAGGCTCTGAAATGTGCTCATGAACTGAGCAGCTTGCATTTTGGATCAAAGATAAAGCGAAATACTTTCACAAGCCCAAGCTAGAGACTGTTTTACAAAGCATAAGCTCAAATTGCTGCTCAGGGTTGTTTTTTTTTTCCTTTTTTTTTTTTTCCTTTTAGGAAAGTCCTTTGAAACAACTGAAACTTGAGTGGACTAGGAGTAAAGAATAAAAAAGAGATTTTAGATTTTAAATCTGTTATGTCCTCACACACCACTTGCTTATGACAATATTTTCTTGAGTTTCTTCCATTTGGAATCATACAGCTTATAGTGTGGGCTTTGAGGTGAGGGGTTCTGGGTATGGACACACACATGCCACAACTCCCATCCTTGCTTCTTCCCATTCAGTACCTGAATCTGTATCCAAACCACTTGGCTTATTCTGTGTAAAATCTGCCCACGTGGCAAGCAGTTTTCTACCACTCACAGCAGCTTTCCATGTATCTGTCGTACATGGCACTTTATTAAACCCAGGCAATTGATGCTGCCCCTGCTGAAAGGCAGGAAAATAGCTTCCACTGCTTCTTTACCCCTTCGGTGTTCCTGACCATACAAAGCAACTAGTGTAAAGAATTTACTGGAATTTAGACAGAGTGTCTCATTTCCATGGCTCTTCAGAGTGACTTTTTTTGTTATTCTCTACTCTTGGAGACTGTTGACAACAGTGGAAGGGAAGCTGTACCTCCATTGGTGTGAGGGTAGAGAGCTCCTTGTTCCTCCAGGCTGGTTTACTCGCCAAGGAAGTGAAAATAACCAACAAGCTGCTCTTTATCATCAGGGTTTTTCCAAAGATTTGTGAGAACATGTGGGATTGTGAGAGGACAGGACATCCTTTCAGCCACAGAGAAGATGTGTATTGAGAGATGAAAACTAAGGAACAGATCTGTGGAGATGAACCAGCAGAGCTCTGGAAGGTGCTGTGAATAAAGCTGTGAATAAAAATGCATCTTACAGAACTGGAAAAAGTAAGTAAGACGATACAGAGTGTAGGGAATACTCAGGATATGATTCAGATATTTTTTTCATGGTGTGAATGCTTTTTATGTTCAGCTGTACAGTGGGCAATGCCAGGACTGTGGTCTTCAGCACTAGTCCTATTCTCCCCGGTGGGAAATAGGGGAGAGAGAAGGAACCAGAACTAAAGCACCAAAACCCACCTTTTGAGGACATGGGAAATGTCTCCATGTGGATGAAAGCCTTTTCAGCGCCATAGGAATACTGTCAATCAAGCTGTCAGTGAAGGTGTACACTATATCCTAGTGCCCACTGGCATTTCCAGAAAAGAGTGACAAGTTTTAGGTCTGGAATTGCAGCAGTCCACAGCTCAAAAGACCTTGCACTGTTTGGAAACCATTCACCAAGTTAAATGCATTACATTACTTTGATTATACTAATGTTACCCTTTGACCCAAACTTCAGCCAAATATGTAGAGCTGCAGGTGTTGCATGGGAAGCTGAAGATGGAGTCAGCTGTCTCTCTGAAACAATCCTGTTTAGTTACAAAAAATTTCAGAAACTCTGGTTTCTCTGGAGGTCGCAAGCTGCAGGTGACAGTCCTTTTGCTCCCTGTTTCACATTGCTGTCAGCCAGCACTCCATTTGGGATACTGCCTCTCCCCAAGCTTTTCTCAGAATCACATTTCTGGACAAATTTAGCAATGCAGGAACCACCCAGGCAGCATAGGAAGTGGTATGACACTGCAGCCTGTTTTTGAGGAGCCTTAGTAATGCATTTTTTGGACTGTTTGGTCACTGAATTAGAAAAGAAAATACAGAATAAGTGGCCAGGATTCAGCTGCTTCCCATGCAAGTCCCAGAACGCTCAGCTGTGCAGCCACGGTCCTGCTGGTGCTGCCCCACTCGCTTCTGGCACAGCTCCAGCCAAGGGACACTCTGGGGAGCTGTGTGGTGGAAAAGGTCCTTTTGCAGACAGGGGTGGCACAGCTTTGGCTACTGCTTCATTCTTCAGTTAAAAAATTTCAGGTTTGTTTCCTAGAAGATAGACCCCTTCTTTGTCAGGGACTCATTTTTCTACATTCTGGTCTTGGCCTAAGGGCCAAATGAACATTCAGAGCAAACTGGGATGGGACAAGTGCATCTTTGTGCCCAAGGGAAAAAAGTGGCTGGGGAGGGGGGTTGCAGTTTTGCTTTATTGCTTTTTGCTGAACTCAGGCCCACCAGGCCTGTAAGCCTTTTCCTTTGTGTGACCAGAGATCTTCCAATTTCCAAATGTTGAGCAGCTCAGGAAACCAGATGTCCACAGTTCCCTGACAAATTGCTGCAGCAGCAGACAAAGTCAGGTTTGTGCAGGCATAGGGTGTCTTGTGTCCAGGCTGCTCAGCTCAAGCAAATGTCCCATACTACCAGTGTGGCTTTAAACTCTCTCTTATGTCTTGTCTTTAGCCCCTAGGTCCTTCCTTTGCCTTCCTCTGCAAACTGGAACTGGTTGTAGCCCTACTGACCTGGGCAGGAGGCAGGTGAAGTGTGTGGGAGACCTGCTGATAGATGGTGTATTTGTGTACGTGCAAAATAATCACAAGATATACAGCCAATTTCCACCATCGCGTGCCAGGTTTTCAGTGAGAACCCCACTCTGAGAGGAGAGCTGGGAGATTACTGCGGCTTTTGTGGGACAGGAGCTTAGGAGACAGATGGAAAAACAGGGTCAGAGGGGTGAGAGGCCATGATCTGATGTGCACTTTGGAGGACTGGGCTTGACTGACCAAGGTGACAGGGACCCAGAGGAACAGGAGGACAGAGGAATATGATAAGGGCAAGTGCCAGAGTGAACATGGATTGGCCATAAGTGGAAGCCATCTCCTTGTACATCTGTGTAAGAGAAGTGAATGGGCTTGTGCTAGCAATTTATTCTGGCATTTCTTAACTGTTGAGTCCTTGGATCACTTATTTACAATATTTTTCACTCTGTTGATAAGAACATATAAAGCATATGCATGCTTAAGATATATTAAAATGAAAAAAAAGATACTCCAGCGCTTCAAAAATAACATTGGTCTTATAGGAAACTAATTAGTCCTTTCCCAATCCCTCTTTTTAACTGTTATCTTTTTGAAAAATGATCAAGAAAGGCTGTAAAAGATAAAGCTGAAAAAGGAAGAGCCAATGTAATCAGAGTTGTGCAGAAATTTGGGGTTAAGTCCCACTGGCTATTTTTAAAATATAACCCTATAGAGAGATTTTTTGTGCTAAGAGGTATGAATTAAGGCCACATGAGACTAAAC
Source organism: Xenops minutus (assembly GCA_035221455.1). Classification (NCBI taxonomy): domain Eukaryota; kingdom Metazoa; phylum Chordata; class Aves; order Passeriformes; family Furnariidae; genus Xenops; species Xenops minutus. The sequence goes on from JAWWEE010000074.1 coordinate 119,232,090, forward strand.
TCTGAATTTCCTGGCTCATGTCAGCCTAAGCTGTTATAAAAATGTGTGTATAGGGGTGTGGGCACTTACAATTCATGCCTTTTGGCTATCTGGGATATGCTTTTGTGTTATTCGTATATGAAATTTAAAAAAGAGCTTGGAAGAATAAAGCCTGAAGAAGTAAATCTTCAATTATAATTTGAATACATGCACTTAATTATGGGAAAACAGCCCAATCAGCAATTAATTTTCCAAACATGTGAGTTTAAGATGATTTACTGGCAACTGGGTATGTGCACATGTACACACACAGAGAGTTGCTTGCATCCAGCTTTACAAGAAATCTCGGAAAATATCCCAGTCTGCTTTACAGAATTACGGTAAGAAGAATGTGACACCCTTTGCCATTATGTTTGCTGCCAGTGATTCAGGCGGGGGTGGTGGGGGAAGGGGAAAGCTTTTGGCAGAACAGCTCAAGGTCCCCCTACACTTGAACTTTGAATAAGCAGTGACTGTATCTTCAGGAGAACTGTGGGTGTTCGAGCAGGACAGTGAGATACAGTGAGAGTAAAAATACCTCAGCAGGGGTTTTCCTTCTGCTTTATGGAAAATGATGCAAAACCATTCGTGAGTTCCTTGTAATGGGAGTGAAAAGGATCACAGGATTATTTTTTTTTTGATTAAGGCAGACGGCAGTCATCATTCTTAGTCACAGCTATCTCACAGCAGCTGAGCAGCTTTTCTGTCTTCACCTGGCTTCATTGCTCATCCAGTGCCCTGGGAGACTCTTCCTGACCAGATTTGATAGGGCTGTTTGGATTAGAGGAGCTTTTAAAAACAAAGTCTAGTTCCTTGTGATTAATCCCTTTCTGAATTCTGATTTCTTTCTGGAGCCATCTCCAGCCAAAAGTGTGGCCAATTCTGCATCTACCAATACTGCATCTATCTTCCTGTCAGGTGTGCCCATTCTTCTTTGCCCTGGAGGGGCAGTTCAAGAAATGTCTGAGAGGGTTGGAGCCTTTCCCATCATTTTTACATGTGCAGAACTACCAGAAGGTGAGGGTTAAAGGGCAGCACTGCCATAGTACAATTCCAGGATCCCAACCTTTGCTACATCTGTGGGGCTGGGTGACTGAGCCCAGCCCTCTCAGGGCTTTGCTGAGGGTAGACCTTCCTGTTTCTTCTGCCCACCCCCACAGCGAGAGGCTGCTCTGCTGTGGAGCTTCTTAGCAATGCTTTCCCCCAGCCATGTTCCTGGGAGGAGATGGTGAGCAGCAGAACCCCAGCCTGTAGCGGCACCATGCTTGCCTCCATTCATGCTTGGGTCACTGAGAAGACCCTGCTATTGCAGTCCCCCAAATGTTTGAAATGAGGGTTGAGGAACCCCAATGTAAAAGAAGAAATATTCATGTCTTAAAAATCAGAAAAAACTTCATTGCAGACATCAGCCTGTAAGAAAGGCAGGTTGCCGAGTGAAAAAGCATAAATGCATTTAGCTGCACACTCACAGGTACACCTCATTTAGACAATCAGCAGCCACTGGGGTCTTCTTGTTCCTGCCTGAACTTAAACTAAAAATAGAAACTTATTTTCCGTATAGACTTTCTTAAAGATGTGGGTACTTCAAGTGTATCTATCTCATGTATTATGACTAAAACCCATGTTAAACCAGCTCATATAGCCAGCTGAAGACCAGCTCTCTCTTCACTGGTTATTTGAGACCCACAGCTAGTATCTAAGAGCTTCCTGACTGCTTACAATTAAAATGTATTCCTGAAAATATTACTAAATCCTATCAAATTCTTCTCATATTTGCTTCCAAATCAACTGTACCCTTATGAGCTGAGAATTACGTACTATGCCTCATGGCAGGTTTTCAAATAACATACCAGAACTGTGTTTGCCACTTGCTAGCCCTAGTAAATTTGATATTTACTCTGTCATCAGCTAAAGTGTGTTGGGCTCCTGTTGTGTGACTTTGGGGATTTGCTGAGGTTTCTATAAAACACAAGCCAGCTGCAACAGTGAAGGCAGTTCACTTTAATAAGCTAATAAATACATTTAATGACCCTCATTATGTCTCACAGTGATATCTGGTATTAAAGTGCAAGTGTTAGCCCAAGAAGAATGTAAAATAGAATGTCCCCTGCTGAAACAGTGCAGTCTGTATGTGCATGTCTATGTACATAAACACACACACATATGCATATAAACCCACTGGAAAGTTCCTATAGAAGAATGCTATGGCATTTATTTTTCATTAATTCTTGAGAGATTTCAGCTGTCTTTGCAGATTGAAAGGAGAAATAATTTTAAGTTGTAAGAGAGTAGGCTAGATAGGAGTCATGGGATAGACCTGCCCCAATAGTATGAAGGTAAATGGTTGCTCACTGACTAGCAGACACACTGCACCCAGATTGTGTCACTAGTGGATAGCCAAAATAATTCCTCATGGGGCTCCTTGTGTTTTTTTAATGGATTGGGGGAGGAGTGTCTGAAACCCTCACGACTTTGAGCTGCAGTGGAAAAATTGATCACCAAGTCCTCATTGGGTGTGTGCACCAAGAGGTTCCCCTTGGGGCCGAGAGATGGGAAAATAGACCAGTTACCTTCATTAACACAACCTGGAGATAACACAGGCAGCGGAGGCACTGAGCGCCCTCCTTCCTGTGGAGTTGTTGGCTTTCTGGGCACTATCTTAAAAAGATGCCATAGATAATCCCCCAGGCCACGGTCCTGGGGTGATCCTCCAGCCACTTCCTGCTTTGATGTGAGAGTGGGGACCACACTCAGGGGCCTGGAAAAACTGGAGGTCCATGTATCAGCTTGCTTAGCCAAATGCATATTTGCAGCAGAGAAGGCCAAACAGGAGGCAAGATCGTGAAGAAACCTGCACATCATACTGTGAATATCACTCAGGACACACAGCAGTAGATATCCAAGAGAGCTGAAATGAATTTCCTGCAGGACTGGAACTGGCCAAGTAAAAACAGTACAGCCTCAAGATGGACACCATTATCCTCAAGGAATACCTTCCCTGCTTAGACTGCTACAGGCTCAAGCACAGTGCCAAGACTCCTGTTGGGAGGGCAGGGGGGTTTAACATATCTGGCTAAGTGGAGACTGTAGCAGGTTTTAAAAACCCCTTTCCTCATCAGGCTCGTGAGTTTGGATAGACAAAATGAACCGGAGATGCTGTATGGGGGAAAAGATTTAAAGTAATTAAGTCAAGAAAGACCAATTTTTTATTTCAAAATAAATCTTCTGGTACTCAGCATGTAGTTGATGAATTAAAATATGACAATCACTAGATCATCTGGACTGAAATGTCAGCATGTGTTCTAGGCATAGACGTATCTTTTTTATGTACAATATATATAAACTCATGAATTAACAGGCTAGTATGAATTTGAGTGCTACAGAAAGCAGAGTAGAGAGGCTTGAGTTCTTTCTATTGTCACCAGAAAAGCAAGATTATCTTAGAATTCCAAATATGTCCAATCTTTATTTTTAGTTAATATGTTAATCCGCTTAACAAAATCTCCCTCTCTTGCAATGCCTCTCTGCCTTCCTGTTTGTGGGAGAGAAAATGATCTTAATTATGAAAGAATCCACCCAGGCCTTGTTTTTGGTCATTTTACCAGACACACAGAAACTTTTCTATGTTGGTCAGGCAATGTACTAGCACTGTAGCTTTCCAAGCCAGGCCATGTTTCTGCCACCTGTCTCCTGTAAGTGGATGGGAGGGAGCACTGTGTATGTGCCCACGTGCACTCTCTGCTCCGGGCTCTTCTCAGAGGCTTCAAAAATGCTCTGGTGAGCTCTGCATTCCTTCATTCCCCACACACAGTCAGTGTTTTCCCTCCATAGGGACCCCAGCTAACTTTCTGGCACCAGCCTAGCCCTTTTTTTTGGGCAGTGTGCAGCTAATCACAATTACAATTTGCTTGGCTGCCATGAAGATGGGGGCTCATATCGGATACGCTGTGGGATTCTCTGATAGTGGCAAGTACAACAAGAGACATTTTTGCTTTAATCAACTACTTTAATCAGGAACAAACTGATGAATGACAGCCTTTGGAAAGAGATTTTGTAGCAGGTCAGGGAGATGGACAGGCTATAAAGCCCTGGACCAGGGGGTTTCAGGGACAAAGAAAGCGTTTGGACAGCAGGCTGCAAGCAGGGAGAGCCAGAGATGAGGCTGGGACCTGCAAAACAAACTGGTCACTCAGCAGCAGAAAGATTGTTCTCCTCAGAGTTCACTAGCACTGTTAGTCACCAAGAAAATATTGGACAATGTAAACTATGGGTGAACTTCTCATGGACTAGAAAGCTAAGCTGACTGCCAGAGCATTCCCTCTGAACTGGAGATGGAACAGTACACAACCACAGGCTCTGAAGTCAGTGACCCACGTTCAGTGACATGGCCTGAGCTTCTGTGTCCCCGGGCAGAACTGGGGGGTTAGAGCTGACTGTCTCTAGACAGCTTTGCTGTGTTTTCCTTTGTCTTACCACAGAACAGTGTGGCCACATGATGTGACTCATCCTAGGAGATTCTGTACTATTTTTCCTAAAAGCCCTTGTAGCAGAGAGAAGCTGTGAGAAGCACAAGCCTTTGAGGATCACAACCTCTGAAAGCAACAGAGGAAGAGATCAATTTGTAATAATAGTAGTTTAAATCCCAGGTGTTTTTCCAAAGTGGGATTTTGTGAGCCTCTCAATGGCAGTGGGCTCACTGGTGCTGCTGCTTGTTTCTTCTGTGGAGTCTTCTGTAGGTGGACATGGATCTTACAAACAGCTATTTTCTCATTTCCAAATGCATGTGTATGCCCTCAGAGCATGATGATGGCATTTGGGAAACTGGTACAGAAGCTGCTCTTTGGCAGAGTGCCAAGTGACTGGTTACACGCTAACCTTGTAAACAAGGGCAGCCAGGGAGCAACACCTCCCTGTTAGATTTTTTCGGTCACATACCAGGTAATATTCCAAAGTCTTGCAGACTGCATATCAGCAGTGATAATTCACCACTGCTTTAGAGAGTTCTATGCCGAGCTGTGACTAAACTTGTCACCAGTGTTAAGGATTCCTGCAATACTGCTGTGCTTCATGTGGTAGCTGTTGTGCTCCTTAAACACAGTGGCTGATGCAGCATGACTGTTAACTGTTGTTTGGTTTATTTTGGTTTGCTTTTTTTTTTATTTTGTTTTGTTTTGTGTGTGTGTTTTTGGTTTTTTTTTAAGGGTGAGTTTCTCTTCCTAATGGATCATTGCAAGATAAGGATGGGTGTGGAAGAGGTCTGAAATGTGACCTGGTGATGTTAGCATCAGCAGGTCTGCCAGCTCACTGCCTTTTACAGTGGGTGTTTCAGATTATTTAAGGACTTCTCCAACCAGCATAGCCACACCACTAATCACAGGAGAGCCTTGAAACCTCGGACATCCCCAGGGGCCACACACCAGCAAAAAGACAAAAGCTGGCCATCTTTGTTGGACATGACAGGATCAATGCAGAGCATTTCCTTCGTGCTCCACCAGAGGTTCACCTGCATTTTTCCACAGAGAAATGCGCCCCCAGGGAGTCTCTGGGGTAATGTGACATACCTCCAAAGGAGAGAGCCTCATTTAAAGAGACCTGGATGGCGCTGCACCCCACAAGGGCAGGGCTAAACCGCGATGCCCGTCACAGCCTGAGAGGAAGCAGTCGCGTGTTGGTGATCCCACCTGGGCTGGGGTGGCCTGCCAGTGCCCTTTGGTAGGAGAATCACAAACAGGCCTCATGTTCCACAGAAACCTTGAGGGCTTTCTACTGTTCTGTGCGTTCATGGGAAAGTGTCATACTTTTTTTAAAATAAATTTTCTTTTTTCAGATTGTGATGATGTCAGTCCAGAAGTTTGAATCTCTGCCTGGCTCCTGCAGTCCCCATTAGCTTTGCTTTGGCAATAGATGTACATTTGCTTTAAAAAAACCTCCAAGAAACAGACAACTGTTGCTGTGGCACTTCCTAGTGTTTTGAAACCAAAAGGTACTTTTCCAAACACTTTGCAAGACAGAAGTCCTGTGCCTGCCAAGGGAGCTGAGCAGGCAGCCAGCTGGGCAGGCAGGCAGAAATGAAGGCAGAACTGATGCATTTCCATTTAGCATTTCAATATTTTCAACAGAATATATATATATATATATATAAATGTTTTCATCAGAAAGAAAAACATTTATCTATAAAACCTTTAACTAGCTGTGGTGGCATGGATGATACCACTGTCTGGGCCATAGGAGCCATAGAGAATCTTTCTCTTGTCCTGAATCGTCTCTGAAAGAAACTCTTGTAGATCACCAGGAGGAGGTCTTGCAGTGCCTTCTACAGTCCCTAAATTGCCTCTTCTGGATGTACAGCACCCTGTATCATTAACAGTGGTTTGTCCTGAACCTTTAAAATCATCTGTCTGGTATTTCTGTTGACTAAGAACAGAAGAAGAAAAGAACTTTTCATTACCCCTGCTCACAGTGTCTTCCCTAATTTTTATTCCTCTTGATAACCTGAGCCATTCTCTGCTCCCAATTTCAAAAGATGTGGGTGGGCTTGGGCAAAACCAGTGTTTCCAATAAAACAAAGAGCCACACCATATTGTTATGGTGACAAGAATATTCAGGCTGCTTGAAATGGTAGAGAGGTATTTAATTTATTTGTATTCCTTCAAAAATACCCACTGAGATGATATAGGCACAAAGCAGACTCAGCCCACACAACCCTGAATGGCAAGCCTCCATATGTAGTGAAACCTTTCTGCTCAGTGAAACCCAGATGATTTCACAGAAGCATCTCCAGAATGAAAATTGAATGCTGTGCCAGACAGGAAAATCAAGGTGTGTAATTTATCCATGTCTGTCCTGCCTCTCCAGTGCTCTTACCCCACCTTAATTCTTCCTTGTATGCTTTCTCTCTTAGACTTGCAAGCCCAAGGTGTTGAGGGAGAAGAAGGCTGTCTGAACTTTCATTTCCTGCAAGGGCTTCCTGTATGATGTAACAAGAGTGGGAGCAGCAAAAAGCTCCTCAAGCATTAACTGTGTCAGGATGTTTGAGATTGTGTGAAGCAAACAGTACTCAGAGGCTTGAAGGAAAGTTTTCCTTCATTAATGAGTTTAATCATTAGGTTTTTTTTTTTTTTTTTTTTTTTTTTTTTTAATTTTCCTTCTCCCTAGCTCTCATAGGAATTTGAAGGTTACGAAGGGGTCTAACAAGCTGAAAGGAAATATCCACTCTCTTCAAGTTTATTATTGAAAGTGGCCAGATGTCATTTGTTTGTGACTAGAAAAGGGAAGTTTCATTACAGAATATGACACTCCAAGCCCTATGGTAAAAACAAAAATGATGATGGAAAAGCATTCAGCTGCACTCACTTGCATTTGTGATCCACAGTCTGGGACCCTTTGACATGGAGATAAGGACTGAATTTTATCACAGTTATGTACACTGTGAGTGTTGTCCATCCTGTACATTCGTTTGGGTATGTATCAGATGAATACAAAGTCACCTGGAGTGATGGGTGGTGCTACTCTAGTGGAGGAAGTGCATTATCTGAACTGGTTTGAAGTAATATGTTATTTTTATTTTCCCATTCCAGTTGGAATACCCTTTTGTACTTGAACTCAGACCTGTGAATTGTTGCCTTGTACAGGATATGAGAAGTGCTAAGAAAAGCATTATAAAGTTCTTCAGCAATGAACTAATTGTTCTGGCACTTGATTCTAAGCAATAATCAGAGTGGAGGAGGTAGAAACACCCTAGCTTGTAGCTATCCTACTAATTTTAATGAAGAGGCACCAGGCAAAACATCTGCTACCATCCATTCATGGATTCATATGAGCATTAAGGACCTTCTGCCATTGCCAAAGAATGAGATTGCTTATACTACCCTGTAGCACTTGCACTAGTAACGCTACAACATGCTCACTTGAAATCATTTAAGCTGTTTTTCTTTTCCAAGGAACATGAAAAAGATAAATTCACCAGTGAACTCATAGGTTACAGCAGAAATTATACAGATGGCATGACATCAGATTCAGGTTCCCTTGACCCAAGCAGTTGCTATGAACTTCTCCATGAAAGAATATCCTGGAATAAAAGACACATTCACACTACAAGTATGATTCACCCTACTTTCTCCATAAGTCTGCACAAGAGCCAGACTCAATTTCTATGCAATGAATAGCCAAAGAATATGAATAAGAGATGAGACCAGCAATTCCTGTCCCATAGACTTCCAAATATGAGCAGAATGTTACAACTTCCAGCCATATCACCAAATGCTAGATATGCCCAGAAAAACAAATAAAAATCTCTGTGCTATCACTCAGATTCTCTGCAAATTCTTTCTCACGTATGGTCAATTTTTGTGCATGTACATAAGACTATTTGTTGCTCATACAAATGCCCACAGAAGTGCTGTTCAGAAACATTTCTTTTGCCAGCCAAGTATTACTACCCTTGAGTAAATACATCTTGGATCTAGTAGTTCTTAGTCTGGAAAGGAGTTAAAAAGTGCTCAAGTTTCTTTGAGCACTATAATGGAAAAAATAAAACAAGTCCTGTTCAGGACACACTGGTTATTCCTGTGTTAATAAATTAAATGTACCAAAACACATTCCCAGGCATCAAAATATGTTTATGTTGCAAAATTTTTGGTGGTGTCCCTGGCATTTTTCTGGCTAATGCCAAGTAGTATTCTCCTAAATTTTCCCTGTCTGTGTCAGGACATGGCACAAGACATGGAGCAGATCCATTAGGTAGAATGAATGTGCCTATCCCATGCTTTGGTGGGCAAGAAAGCTTAGGAGTATGGATGTACCTATGCTTTCAGGTTTCAGGATTGGCAGAGTTTGACTTAATAGTATTGATATAGCTACTGGTGACAGAAAAAGTGAAAAGATTTTTGCTAATCCCACTCCCATTTCATTAGTCATACAACCAGAATGTTCTGGAATACTGCAGGAGACATACCAGAAAACCACTGGAGACAAACTTGACACTTTCTGGGGAAAAAAATCCCAACAAGTGAGGGGAACAAAGAGCATGCCCAAGCACTCAACAGAGAAAGTAGGTTGGTTGGGATGGGTAAATATTACTCTGAGCCTGAGGGTGTGCTTTTTCAAGTGACATTCCAGAGAAGTTCCTAGCTGTGTTTCAGGCCATGTGGACACAGAAGCCTTCAGCTTGTATTTGTGTATCACCTTGAAGATGTTTGAGGTTTGACAATTGTTAGATACACCTGTGCCACAGGATAAGGCTCTTCCTGCTGCAAGGTAACTCTCCACAAAGAGAAGCTACCTGAAAGAAGAAGAGAGGAGGGCTCTGAAGGCCACGTAATGACCTCAAGTGTCAGCTGCTCTGAGTAAATGGGTACCTTTTTGGTGATACTGTTATCAAGAAATGGGATGTTATCAGGATGTCTGTAAAATCATTCTTGGTAAAAAGATGAGAAAGACTTGATAAGCCATTGGCAAAGGGATATATGTCAGCATTTGCAAACTGAATAATTGCGTGTCCTTTGAGAAAGAAGCAACTGCTTGTTCTCAAAGACACCTGTGAAGCAGAGGTGAAGGAACTGGTTGCTTGCCTCAGTATCAGAAACATTGCCTGGGCTAAGGGAACAAGTCACACTCCTTACTGTATCCTTGTGTGATTTTCCAGGTGTTGCCTTAATGAGCGAGGAAAAAAAACTCCAGGCAGCTTTTAGTAGGAGATAAGATAAGTGAGCAGGAGCTTTAATGAGCCTCCAGGCTCCAGGAATACATTTACACAGGATCCCCCGTTTAA
>JAWWEE010000074.1:119241976-119380043 GCA_035221455.1 Xenops minutus
TACTGAAGTCATTTTACTAGTACATTAGATCTACAGTAATTTCTAACATCTATAAAATTGAAAAATCAAAAATCAGAAAAGCCCTTAGGCATCACAGGCACTGCAGTGGGGATGAAGAGTCACTCAAAGAATGGTACAAACTGATTACCTATGTAATCAGTACCTACCTACTCACAGAAATCAGAGGTCTGTGGACAGTCAATATGGATGCAAACTACACTGCTTTTCAATAGACTTAAACTAGAGTGGAATCATGCACAGCCTCTGGAACAGCACAACACCTGTTAGTTACGCTGAGTGCTGTTACAGCCTCTGTGACATACAACTATTGGCTCTGGCTCATATGTGTCAGCATTATCCAACCCAGCTGGTTGAAATATTCTGGATTGCTTCACAGATTTGGTACAGATAGCCTGTCTCTGAGTCAGTGAACTGCCAGGTCACAATGAAAGCATGCTTTTCCTTGTGCTGTCTTTCTTCACTAGTAATAGTCTAATTTCCTTGGAATTTGACATATACAGGTTATGAGTGATTTTGTACATTTTAATCTGATCAATTGCTCACAGTAATTTATCATTTTTTGAAAGTGAAGAAATAACGGTATTTCAAAAAGGAAGTCAAATTCTTAAGCCTCCTGTTTAGGCTGAACAAAGTACAGAAACTAAATCCTTGCCTTAAATGTGCAATCACAAAACAAATATGAGTGGTGGATCTGACACAAATTGGAGCAGACTTGATTTAGTTTGCGTATGGAAAGAGTTTGTTTTTTTTTTTCATTTGCCATGCAGCCAAAGGTCAAACTGTCCCCACTGTAGATAATACAAAACTCTGCTATAAATGATGAATAAAACTTTGATAAGCTCATTTGGCCTATTTTTCTATAATAACAGGGCCAAACAAATGGCTAACACAGGACTCAGAGGGCATCACCCAGCAGGCAATCTGCAGGATCAGGTCCAATTGTGGTCCAGAGTTCAATGCCCCTCTCAAGTGTGATTTGTGCCTAAATGGAACAAATATTTGATATGGTATGTGGAGCAGTCATCAGTCTTAGCTGGCCAGGACAAGGCTGAAGGGTAAACAAAGTGAGTGAGAAGAAGCCATTTCAGTTGAAAAGAGGACCTCAGAGATTTGTCTTCCTCGCATATTCAACAAGGCTTTCCAGCACAAATTAACAATGGACCAATTTATATGTGCTCAGTGGATTTGGGCTCACAGACCGAGCTCAGCCAGAGGAATCCAAGAACATTCCTTGAGGAGCAATATTTGCCCTGGAACTGGATGTCATCTGTCCAGAAATATACCAGATGAAGAAGCAGCTGCTAGAAAGCAGGCAGAAAGCTGGCTTCCATGAACATGTACATACTGCTCTGTGTCGAATATGCATGAGGAAAGGGGGGATTGTGATCTGGCTCAGGGATTTACTACATAGTAAGGACAGATGATGAATTTATGCTGAAATGTAGAGAAGATTGATGTAATATGGGTAAAATGTCAACCATGTGGGAAAAAAACAGTGATACAAAGGAGTGCTATGAGTACAAAGCTGGACATGGCAGAAGCAGCATCACTGGTGTCTTCTATCACAGTACATGATAGGAAGGGGTAAAACCTGGAAATAAGGATCAAGTCTATCAGTGAAGAGCACTTGAGATTGAATGACAGAAGATAGGAAAGGCACATGTCTGTACTGATCCAGGTCAGACATAAGTAATGTTAAGATTATGGAACAGAAGGTCCAAACCTGGAGCAGCCTGTAGCTCATCTAACAGAGAGAGAGTGATGAGGGAGTGTGGGCTCATCCACGCAGCAGCTTTGAAAATGGGTCAGAGTGGCACCATAGTGCAGTCAGTGCTCAGCTATTTGTGTCACAGAGCCATGGGAGAGGAGCAGAACAAAGTGGATTCAGAAGGACTCCTGTAGTGACATTTTGGCTTGACTATGGAGCCAGCCCAGCTCCCATCCTGTACAGTAGTGTCACTTGCTTGAGTCTCTCTATAGAGGTCTCTGTGTTGTCACCTCCTTCAGCCTGGGGACACAGTGCAGTGACACTTGGCCTAGCCCAGAAGGCAGCCAGCTCAGGCTAAGCAGTGTGTGTCTGTTCAGGCTCTGTACTACCCAAAAACAGCTAAGCTATTTTCCAATGTAGGCTGACTGTGGCATCCATGGTCATCCATGGTGGCCTTCTGCTGTCACTAATCTACAACTGTCCACCAAAGATGGAGAAGACCTGAGTGACGTGGCTCTGATTACAGCTGGATGATTATGGGTAATGGCAGCTGAATATATGTTTATAACAAAAAAAGTGATTACACAAGATTTAAGCTGATTATTACTTGGAGACCTCTACATGCCAGTTGTAAAGCCAGTTGGAATTTAGAGCTTGTCTCATGTTTAATTTCTTAAAAAGCACAAAGGTATTAGGCCCAAGATACTGAAGCATGAACCACACATACGCATATAACTGGTGTATCTGTTACAAAGATGTATTCTGATGAACTTAAATGTGGATCATGTAGCTGCCAATTACAGTGGAGTTGGAGAGGTGCAGACTGCTGGAAGTGGCAGTTCAAGTTTGTCATGTCCCCTTTTCTGAAGTGTAATGCAAGCTGCCTCACTGGGTGGTGCATTAATCTGGAAGACTTCCATTAGCTCTAGGTTCTGGAGACAGGTTCTAGAACTCTATGAGTCTCTGTTCTCCTTATCACAACTACAGCCCATCAGACTATTCAGTTAGACATTTGGGATGATAATCTTCAGTTCATGGGAAACTGCTGCTAGTGTATAAAATTATCATTGTCTAAATGTAAAACCACTTAGAGACATCGATGGCCAGAAAGAAATGGTCAGAGCATGAAAAGGTGCAAGGAGGGTTTTCTTAGTTTCTAGATAAACATTCAAATGAGACAAGGCTGGGGAAACATGAGCCCTGATGATGAATTACATGTACAGCTTATAATGCAAAATGTGTTGCTCCATTGGCTCAGAAACTTGGGTGCAATATAGACACTGAAGACAATGTAGACACAGTCTGTTCCTGCTGGATGAGGTGGGGCTCCCACTTGCCTGAAATATCTTGGAAATCCCTACCCCTTCTCTTCATGATCTGCAATGCAGCATGTTTGTGTGAACTTGAAACACTTCTTAACACATCCTTTCTTGCCCATTGCTTAACTGAAGAGATTTGACCATGCTGCTGAGCGTGTACTACCCAGCCTGGTTCAAAAAGGCATGACTGTTGAATTCTGACACTGTCAAACAACACGTTGAATTTTCTTCAGTGGTCTTGAATCTCTGTGATTACATCTTTAACACATCAATAACTCAGCCTCTGGTTAGCAAAGATCACTGAAGCATGGCTAATCACCAGATGAAAGTGTCTTTGTGGGGATTAGCTTTAATGAAAAGAAAAGGGATAGTTATTTTGGTAGTTTGAAATCTTCCATAAATCAAAGCGAATACTGACAAAGCAGGTTCATACGGTAAGAATGAAGCTATTGTGGATAAAATTAAGGGAACAGCTACTTTTATATAAATCACAGGCCAGGACAGCATTTGTAAGAGAGTTCATGGGAACAAGATCATTTAACTTCTTCAGGTGTAAATAAGTGATACTTAGCTAACATTAAAGTATTCCTAAAGAAAAACAGATGGATGAGGGTCCTTAGTAGGGAGTTTCTTTTTAGGTTTTCATTTTCTTCTTCTTTTTATTTATTATTATTTTTTTTTTACTTGCAAAGAATACCCAGCTAGTTTATCTTGGACACTTTGTTCTGTGCAGGAACAACCAGCAACATGTAACTTGGTATTTACCATTTCCAGAGAAGAGGACACAGCCAGATGAACTTTAGTCTGGATCCCTGATAGCAGTTGTTTTTGACTGGTGTAAACTAGAAAGTTTCTTGGTCTTCTGAAATGTGGCTTGAGGGAGCTCACAGGGCCATGGGGGCAAATAGAAAGAAATGCAAAATCCACACCTTTTAGGGAGTATTCTTGTTCAGCTCCTGAACTTTAGACCTCCTATATACTCCTGTGTGGTTAATGTGCTGTATAAATAATCACCCCTTGAGCTCCTCCAGGCAGTGACTCAGAGCACCCACGCTGAAAGCTTAACCCTCTCCAATGACTGTATGGGAAGCCTGAAGTTAGACTGTATGTGTTGATGTACCTAACACCTCCCTTCCCTTTATGTTCTCCTGTTGGTTTCTGCTGTGCCTTCTCCATTGCTTTATTGCAATTTTAAATTTAATGCCTGCAGTTGTGTGAATGTACCTCAAACTCAGAAGTATTATATTCAAGCATGTCTCTCTGCCTCTGACTTAACTGCATCCTTCCAGGTAGACTCAGGCAAATGGAAAAAGCACTCAGATCCAGTTTCCCTTCCTTTCAACTCTGCTTTTTTACTACTATCATACACACTTTTCGAAAAAAGCTATTAAAACATCTGGTCCACATGCTGCAGAAACTGATGTAGATGGTTGATTGAAAATCATAAATGCTTGCTCATCACTCTAAAGAACCGTAGCATTAAAGGTAAGGCTTTACATAGAAATACTGGTTTATGGTACTGCTCTGTTACCCCATTGGAGGGCTTCCCATACTTTGGAACCTTTCAGTTTGGGTGCTCTTTTTTTTCTTCTATGCTACTTTTTCCTTGTGCTCTCACAGTACAAGATTTGTGGGACTCCTGAGTGAAGGACAGAGCTCGACTGAAGTTCATGAATTAGGGTCTTCAAGCTGTTTAGAGTTCAGCTTTTAGACAATTTCAACATAGCTGAGGCTAATAATTATATGCTTCATATGGATCTCTTTTCTCACTAGTGCTAATTTTTCTTTCTTATGATAGCAACATGCTTTGTATTCATAGTCAGTGGAAATGTGTACCTGTGTGTGTGTATTTGGGTTCTAAAATCATAGTTTAGTTATTGCAAGTTTTCTAGGGAAATTAAAACAAATGACTGTGCTTACAGAAGGACAGGAGTAGAATTAAAAAGTAATTTTCATGGAAGAATTTACCACACTGTCTGGTATAATAACTCTTTCATTAAGTAGTTTTTAGGGTCATGGTGAAAAAAACAAAAAGCCCACCCCAACGAAACTGTAATTCATGATGTTTACATGATTCATAATTTATAATGGGAAGGAAAAGGAACGTTATGTGAAAAAATGCTATGCACTTTTTTGCACAACATTCTACTGGTATATGAATCATGCTTGTCTTTGGTTAACTCAAGGGAAATAATCCCAGTAATGTATGTAAGTCATGCCCACATGTCTGGAGTTTTTTATATCCAGATTTCAGTGGAAAGAGAGATACTTTTTAAACAGATGGCAAACAAGCCCCTTTCCCCACAACTACTTAGCAAATTTAATAACATAGCTAATTATAGAACCATGTATATTAATCCGTTCATGTGCATGCTCCATATATTTAATGTCACAAGTCAAAGGGATCTATGGAGTTGCTGGGCAATGGCAGCTAAATTACATCCATACCGTATTCCCTCTTTAAACATACTTTTGAGACTGAATCTGCTGGGATTTCTGTTGGCAATTCAGTACAAAAGCTGATATAAAATTCTATAGCTGCAGTCTGGAAGTGATGCTAGCAGAAGCAGAAATGCACTCAGAGGCTGTATTTGCCTGGTCTAAGGTGATGTCGCATGTCGCATTTATTCTCGGGGGTTGGAAGGTGAGGACAGTCAGTCCCAGTGGATTTTCCCCTCAGCTGCTGGCTGTGTCATGGGGCTGAGATGCTCCCAGGGCTGTTGCCAGGAGCACCACAGCCATCTGATGAGTTTGAAGGACCATTCCCTCCCTCACTCTGAGCTCTTTGAATCTACCTAGAAGCTGCATTCTGCTACAGAGGACCTGATCACAACCGATGAAATATCAGACCAGGTCACCATTGATTCCAGCATGTCAAGCACCTACCAAGAGCTGCCTGTTGATGGTCAGTGAGTACGAGGAACCACCTCTGAGACTATGAAGCATCAGCCCTATCTTTGCAACCAGGAGAGAGCATCAGTTCTTGGTGGTGTCTTTCACGGCATTCTGCATGCATTACAGCTAAAGCAGGTGTGATGCCATTCATGCTTTGAAAACATGCCTCAGTGAGGGGAGAGGCGTACTAATTACCTGTGAGGACAATGGCTCACTTCACTGTGACTGACAGTCTGGAGAGCCTTGTAACAATAAAAGCCTGATCTCAAGTGTCAGCTGCTCTGAGTAAATATATATGGGGTTCTTACATCAAAAGCTGTCTGTACAGTAAGGAAAACAAGCTCAGAACCAGACCATCTCTTGGCCAGTTTTGTATTTGTCATATGTAAAAGATTTGTCCATCAGGAAGATCTGGCTGTTTACATCGCCAGTTCTTTTTATGTAGAATTCAAAGCATATTACTAAGAAAGTTTAAAAATTCAGATTCAAAATGTGAAACTTGTAAGAGAAAACAGTAATACTGTCTGGAACAGGTTAAACACCAAAAAGGGCAGAGAAAATTAAGAGTGTCTGAGTTCCGTAATCTATGGATCTGCCTACACGTATCTATTTGCTTCAAGTGCCCTTTGTGATCTGTCAGAATTATTTAAAAACTTTTAAAAATGTATGGAAACGAATTTAGTCACGTATCACAGACTAGCTCAGGAAGGAGAAGAGTCTCATAAATCACAGAGGGATTAAGGTGGGGGTGTGGGGATTCAGAAAAGTGAGGGTTGGTGACGTCTGTTTCTGTGCAAGTGCCATCCTCACCCTCCAAATGTAGGGGCGAGGTGTCTCTGAGTTCATTTAACCATTGTGACACCCATTCAGTTCCCACAAAATGCAGAAAATTCAAAATATTCATTCTGCAGAAAGTGACTGAAAGCTAATCTCCTCTTTGAGTTTCCCTGCTAATTCCCATAATTTTGTTACTTTCCTAATCTAAATTATTTTCTTCCAGATTTTTACTCTGGGAGCTGTCAGAAAGCAAAACTGCAGTGAGTTTACAGGCTCCTACACTACCCCTCGGAAATGCAGGGGTTTTCCTCAGCTACTTGGTCTATCTGTAAAGCTCTTGGTGGGGTAGAGGTGCTGCTGCTCCGAGCTGATGCTTACCCTGTTTCTGCTGCAGGCTTGTGCCTACAGCACAACAGTCTCATACTTCTGTGCAAAAGTCTTCACCTAAAAAAACCTTCCACAAAAGATTTCCACTGAGACCAGTCCAGTGACTCAGCCCTCTCTGCTACTGCTGCCTTCCTCTGGGGCCACATCCCAACCTGTGCCTTCATTCAGAAGGCAGCATCACTTTCCCACAGATATTTTTATCTGAAGTGCTTTGCAATCCTACAGAAACCCCTTGCTTGACCCCCATATTCTATATTCTTCCTAAAGTCTGTAGGTTGCTTTCAAAAATAGAGCATGCCCTGGCTGTGTGTCTCACTGGGCAAAGGGCCTACTGCCTGTCATCCTTGGATCCATCAGGCATTTATTCAGGGTCAAACCTCCACACTTCCTTACTACTTGTTTCAGCTGGTTGTTTTCTTGGTATTTAAAGGCTTTGTTGTGTTCCACACTTTCAATTAAGGAGGAAAAATGCACTCTGTGTTGTAAGAATGAAACTGGCAGTTGTATGCTTTGGTTTGAAGCATAAACAGTTATACAAGCATCCATTGGCAACCTTCCCTTCACTAAGGAGGCTATCAGCTAAATGTCACAGATGTGTCTGGGTCTTGCCAAGAGCTGGAAATGTACTGGGAAACTTCTGAAAATGCCCTCAATTAAAAAAAAAAAAAAAAAAAAAAAAGCTCTCTCAAGGATGTAGTGGCCATGTGCTCACTGCAGCAGGGGATGGAGACTCTGAGAGCATATGGTCAGCACCTCTTCCTGTGCATTCCTCCTTACCTCTGGAGTCCTCTTCCTCATGTAACAGGTTGTGCCTCTCCCTTCACTCGAAGCCAGACTTCTTCCTCAGCAGTTCACTTCTTCCGTGTGGCCTATAAAGCTGAGCTTTTCCTTCTCAGTAACAGGACCACAAATAACATAAAACATTAAAAATGCCCTAGCCCCTTGACACCTTCATTATAACTAAAGCAACAGCATGATCTTATTGCTGGAATGCTTGCCCTCCTTTCCCTCATCATTCATCATCACTTCATGGTTTAACTACAGCCTAATCCTGCAAACACTTCCTACCCAGCAGAGCACTTACCAGCACCTAAGTAGCCCACTGACATCAGTAGATTATTCCAGGTAGTACGTTCTAGGAAAGCTAAAGAAGTGTTTGTTCCACTGGGCCATTTGGTTTGCAGGCTCTTGGGGGATATTACCTTTTGTCTGTAAAGACGCACGCACACGCATGGTGCTGTATAAATAATTAATAATAACAGAACTCACATCAAACTAGCACGTATGGGAATTTGTACCATCAGCTTTCCTGGCTGCTAGAAGGAAAATCACAGAATTAGGGACTTTGGAGAAAGCCTCCTGATAGCATATCTGGGTTTGTGGTACTCACCTCATTGTAGCAAAGTGTTTTCTCCTCCTCTGCACCGGAGGAAACATTGAAAGACCTTCACCTGGCAAGAATTGCACAGGAAGCATATTTTAAGCTTATCCAAAATCTGATGAATATCTCCCAAAGGTAAATTAAAGTTCTTATCACCCCATCTAACCTTTAATTGCATAAAACAGGAGGTCTGGGTTTTATCAAACTCTTGACTTTTTGTGTTAAGATTTCTTTGGCTTTCAGCAGTGTTGCACAAACTGTTCCTTGGTGAAGGCCTTAAGCAATAAAGTAACTGCTAATCTTATTTCAATGGACTCACTTTTTTGATCTAAATTTTGTTGTACTACTTTTTCTCTGAAATATAATAGAACTAATCTGAATGGATCCAAATTATCAAACAAAAATAAAAGACTACACCAGGGAAAGCAAATATAGAAGACAGAACTGAGAGGCCACAGAAGCTTGGAGCTCTATGTGATGTTCCAACACAACTTCTGGGTTAAAGGGAAAAACAAAGACCTCCTTTTTCTTTTCTTTTCTTTTTTTTTTTTTTTTTAAATATGATTAAGAAGGAAAATAAGCTACTTGTTAGAACATAGTACCTTCTTGACTTCAGATGCAATCTGGATCCATGAAAATAACCCTTTTTGTAAAGACACTATGTCACGGTGATATATTTCTCAGGCTTGCATCACCTATTGCTCAGACAGACGTTCTTCACTCAAGTGCAGTAGTCATGAAAGAAGGCAGTTTCCTTCTCAATAAGAAGAACTCTGTTTCCTTGTGGGGAGGGTGACATACGTACATTGCATTCAGCTGCTGTACTTTCCACATGCTTTTGCAAACAAGACTGGATATTCTTTTCCACCTTCAAAGGATGTTTTAGCCACCAAAATATGGAAGTCACTGGGCTACTTTCCTTCTCCATGGAAGCCATTTCATTTTGTACACAATAATTTGATATTCAGTCGTTCAGAAAGTACAAAAGTGAACATGAGTAACTGCCTCTTTATTAGCTAATACTGATATGTCACTATTTTAAGGAAAGAACTTAGGGCATCAGACTCTTTCTATCCTACTCTACAAGTACCCTAAGCACCAGGTAATAGGAATAGTATTCCTTTCTCACTGATTTAGTAAGTGCTGAACAGATCTGTTCAAAGCGAAGAGGACAAGCTGGAGAGAAGGATGACACTGCTTCAGCAGTGACTACAGCCTGATGGCTCAGGGTATTCTCTGAAGCAAGATGCAGAAGAAGAAGTCACTTTCCAGTCTTAGTTACTGAGTAAACCCCAGATTTTTACTGACAAGACTTCCTCCTTCATCAGTACTTTCTGTCTTGCCCAATCCCTGAATATCTACAGGATAGGGTGTCTCCTCCCTGGGAGGAAGGAAGCATCCAGCTTCAGAGTCCCAAAGTGTCTGGAGTAGGAAATTGTTCATGTGGCTAAGATCAAAGAGCTTCTGAACATGCCCAGAAATGGAGATTTACATGGGCAATCTTCTGCTTTCACAAGTTGTCTGTGGCATTTAAGACATTTTGTGTCAGATCTGGAATACACAGAGATTTTTCCATACCTAGTTTGTCACCAAGTAAGGCACTTAAACATTTGTGTATCTAGAACATAGGTGCTTCTGTTTTAAAATTGCAGACAGATCATTTATGTACATATATTCACATGTACATAGAGACACACACAAATATATGTAGTTTGAATCCATTCCCACACACGGAAACATAGAAGTGTATATATAATATTTAAGTATAGCATGCTTATATGATGATATAATATTTATGTTATATATGTAAGAAAAATTTAGCTACATTTTAAAAAGTCAGCACTGTCCCTTTTTACAGATTTTGCAAAACTGCTATTTTGTCTTAATTCTTCAACTAAAATATGAAGGACTCCTGCCTGTAGAAAGAAAGCAAACCATGTTTTGTTTGGGAAGGAATTCTTAGGGGTTTTTGGTAAACCAAAATTTAAAAGAAAATAGCAAAAAAACCCCACAACAAACGAACAAACAAAAAAACCCCGAAACTTCATGAAAGCTATTAAGCCTCTGATTTCTCTGAAACCCCTGTTCACAATATTTTTGAAATTCGCGTGGAAACTTTTGCTTCAGACCTTGTGCAAATGCATAAGTTAGGAGTACAACTGATGCTGAAGGAAGGGACAAAAGTCTACTGCACTTAACCTTCACGTGCCTGCAAAATCTGCTGCAAAATTTTGTACATGAGGGTGTCATGACCTTGACAGTATGCTTTCTGTTCAACAAGCCATTTACTTTTTTAGATATTCACAACAGGCTGGTAGATCTGCTGGTATTTCAAAAGCAGTCTCCAAATCACTCCAAAGGTGATATTCAAGATAATTGGGCCCAGTTGGGATCACATTTTCAGAAGACATCAGAAGATCTCACCCTTTCTGGTACAGTTTAACTAGGTCAGTGTTATTAACATTCTGGCCCTGGGTTGTTTTGTCTATGAGTTAGAAGAAACACTGAAATAGTAGCAACATAATTCTCTGTGCTGTGTTGATCACATGCAACAAGCATTTCACAATAGTAAGAGTAGCTGTGTTGAAGCGAGCTGCTTAAATTGACTGCACAGCCTTAGGCTGAGCAACTTTTGTAAGGAATTACTGCTTTTCTGCACTCATTTACTTGTTTACTCCTACCATGTATTGTACATTGTACATGTAGTCTCTGCTTACCAGATATTTAACTACACTGTTTCTACTGCATCTGTAAACAGTTCCCAACTTTAGGAATTATCCATGGGATTGAACTTTCATTTGCTAGTAACTCCTATGATATGAGAGTTGGGGCCTCAGCTAATAAGGCTGTGTGTAGAAGCTGGTCAAAGTATAATCACTATGCTGCATTTTGGATGGGTACTTCTTCCTCGACAAAAAATTTCTGTACCTCTTTTACTTTATACTTTGTTTCTGTATAGGAGAAAGTCAAGTTTGGTTTGCAAGAAATTGTCATTTTATAAAAATAGAGGGCAAGAAAGTTCAGTTTAAGTACTTGAGTTATCACACTTATATTTGATCTAGCAGGATACATGGCTTGGGGTTACACTGTTGAATTAAATTCAGGCTTTACTGAAGTCAATGGACAAATATCTACTGTCTTCAGCAAAGCCTGGATGAGCTCAGTCTTTCATTATAAAAAAAAAAAATTAAAAAACATCAGGTATATTTTAGGTAATAGGTAATCCAATTTTTGCACCAGAGACATATATCACATTTTGATTTCTTTTTCCCTGTCATATTCTAAGACATCTTCTTTGTTTTGAACCACACATGAAGACCTCCTATCTTTAAACACAAATAAATGTTAAAAATTCAAATCTATTTCCAGCCCAGTTCAAATACAGTGAATTGGGGGTGTGGTAGGGGCTTGAAACAGGCAATTTTGAAACAGGGAATTAGATGACATTGACTTACTATTATTGTCCTTGAACATTTTTAACAGCTATCAGTCATTTAGAAAAAAGAAAATCTATGCTGCACATATAAGCACAAACAAAAGTGAATAAGCAGGTTTAGGTGATATGTTTTAATGCACAAATAGATATTTAATATATTGTAGTGAGAGGCATAAACAGTTTTGTCCAGGTTAATTTTGTTCTCATTTATCATGTGCTGTTGGATAAAACTTCATGGGCATTCAGGCTCAGAACCTGGTTATAATAAATAAAGGAAAATTTGGGCCCTAGAGAAGTTATATTTTCAGGTTAGCAACCACTCTGTTTTGCTTTCCCTCTTCTCATAAATCAATTATTGAGGTCTATTTAATTAAGAACAGATTAGAAACATTTTCATTGTTGTTTTTTAAATTTCCTTTGTACTGAAGTGCTATGGAGTTAAAACACCAAGCACAAAAGTGCACAGCCAACCATGACTAACTGCATAAAACAAATAACAAGCCGCATGATCAAAAACAAAAGTCAGTGCCGTCCATGTGGAATAATAGAAATCATACCACCAAAACACTCCATACACGTCTCATGTACCTACGTACACACTTGCTCAGCTCATATCACGCCTCAGGAATGCAGTTACAAACAAAAAGGGACCTGCAGGAGAGGTAAACACCCAGAGGGGAAGCAGCATTTCCCCGTGCCGCATCCTGACTGTATCTGAACGCCTTCATCGTGGTGTTCATGGGCTGGCAGGAGGAAAAGGCAGAACAAGCTGTTACTTGGGACATGCTTCTCTACTTCCAGCTCTTCTAGAGATGTCCTTGGGGAGCTATGCCAAATATACACATTGTACATATTGCTCAGGGCAGATAACTTGCCATGCTTGAGCTGCAAAGCTGGTGAAAGACAGTCACTATCCATTCTCACTGGTCACAGAACAATGTCCCTGCAAAGCGCACAAAATCATCATGCCATGTTGTGTTCAGGGCTCTGACGTGACCCCTGTCTTCATCATCATTAAAAATCACCTTCCATTGTCTGTGTCAGTTTTCTCAGGGGTTGCAAAGGCCATTCTTATTTGAGCAAAGAAAATATTACCTGTTTGTGGGATGCAACTGAGACTGGGGGAATGGTAGATGTGACGGGAGAGGATAAAAAGATTTTACTAAGCATATTTTTTTTTCTATAGTGTTTTGAAACAAACAAACAAAAACCCAATCCTCTGCCTATTAACTGGAAAATGAATCCAGCTTAAAATTTTTGCTCAGCTCTCACTGCAGGAAGTGGGAAACTTTCTGCTGTTTCATGGGGAATTGGAGCAGGTCAGAGAGAAGAGCCACCCACCAATAAAATGCATGTAGTAAAGCACTGTCAGAGAGATCAAGGGCTTTGCATACACTTTAGGAAGGATTAAATTTCATTGTCACTTCAGGACAAGGAGGAGGAGATTCCATATTCCTGCAGTCATTCATCCCAACTACTCCCCTACTGATTTTTAAAATCTGTTGTGGCGCAGCCCTTTCCTCATGCTTCAGAGGGGAGAGATGGCAGGGGAAACAAGAGCTCCTGAGGTTCCTGTTATCAAAAGACCCTTTAAAAATGCTGCTGATAAGGGTTAAATATTTTAAATCCTATGACTTTGATCAGAGGAAATTACATGCCAGCTTAATTCTCTCTTGAATTCAGTGAGGACTCTAGCTGAGGGTTAAATTCAGCTCCACTGTAAATGGTAGGTGGTTGCTCAGATGGCTGCAGACAGAGATCTGCACCCTATTTTCCAGCTCTGCTGCCCCAATGCTCCTGTGTTTTGTATTTGCAGGAAGCAGCACGTCTGTCCCTCTGGAAATCAGTGCTACATGTCAATGTACAGAACAGAAATTTCCAGAGTGTGTTGAGTTGTTGACAAGCCACTGTGCTACTGAAGATGACAACTCAGATACAAAATTAACTGTGTGAATTCACATATCAGATGCCTCGTTCACTCAGTGATGAGCCTTTTCCTGGGCAGGTTCTTAGTTCACTGACCCCTGGAAGGTGTTGAGCAGATTTTTTTGAGAGGATACCTCTGGGTTCTATTTTCTCTTGGACATAATTCCTCCTGATTAATGAGTATTATGGGTCCAGAACTGATGACAATTGACATTTTGAGTCCTTAAAGGGTTGAACACAGTGCCATTAGTAATCTGCTAGACAGGGATACTGCATATCCTAGGCCTTGTCTGTTATTCCTAAGCCTTATCCCTAGGCCCCAGTTTGTACCTTAGATCCACTTCTATAAAACATGGCACTTGCTTATCTTTGCAAGCACTCTGAGACACAGGATGAGATGCATGGGATGTGTGCACAAGAGGGAACTAAACTATGCTTATTGCTTAGCAAATAGAGATTTGACAAAGACTCTTCCTCAGAGAAGGTATAATCCAAAAAAATAAAAAAAAAATGTTAACTGCTGTCAGAAAAGTAAGCAACCCTTTGAAAACTCATAATAGCATTCAAACATATTGATAGTCTTCCAGTGTCCATCATTAGTTATTTATTAAACAAAACTAGATATAAAGTCTGCTTTTTTCCACAAACACTTATTTTAGGAAGCAAAAAAAAAAAAAAAAAAGAGGTTGCTGGAAGAAAATAAAGTCGTTTTTAGATTATTGGACTTAATTCCTCCTCAGCATCTTTCAGATACTGGCAGCTCAGGAAATAAGAGGAACAGCTGTGAACCAACCAGACTGAAGATTGGAGACAGGTCCACTGGCTGCTGCAACATCTCTGGTGCAAGGATTTCCCTCAAGCTCTTGGGAGGTTGCTAGTGATAATTCCAAGTTACATTTAAAGCACATTGCTGTATACGTGTGTGAATACTGCAGGATTTTCTTTGAGAAAAGAAATGCTGCAGGTGGACAGACAAATCTCTTCATTGACACAGGAACCTTGGAGTGCCTTAAGAACACCAAAATGACGTCATGGTGTTCAGGTGCAGTATCTTGACAAGCTGCATATAGAGGTCTTTGTGATGCCATCGGTACCTGCAGAGAGCAGGAACTCTTTCTTCATATTATTCTGGGGAAAGCTCTGTCAGCCTTCATTGGGGCCTTTCTGGTAAAGGCATTTAACCTGTGTGCTTGAAAGGTGCTTTAAGACTGCCATCTATGTGCATTTTACACAAGGCTGCACAGGTTTTCTAACTTGTGATTACAACAATCATTAATAAACTCTGCATTTGGAAATTAGTTAGAAAACTTGCTACTATATGACCATCCTCCCCCAGTCTGCTTCATGTTTATAGTTTTGAAAAAAAAGAATGAGCCCCCCAACTCAGCTTCTTGCCTTGCTTTATGTCAAAAGTCAGAATTAAGCATAGTTCTGATGAGGAAGAGAATTTTGAAATAATAGTTTCATAGAGATACTCTTTCTTTACTGTTGCCTTAACTGGAGGGGCTGAATGAGCCGTCTTGGGCCCAGACACCTGGTTGCATGCATGTGATTGCAATTTGCTCGTTTAGAGTGAGGCAAGCATCATGTTGCTGCAGTTCACAGGCACTGGAACAGGCCTGGTGCTCAACGCAGAACCCACCTGCAACGAAGCAAGTAATCTGAAATTTACTGGGCACATTTTTGTGCCTGTAGCTAGAGAACGTCACCCAGTGTCGAGCTGCTGAGCAAACCAGTACAAAGGGCTTCTCTGTAGTGATGGGACAGGGAACTCATCACAGTGGTTTTGTCAATGCCAAGCAGACCATACTGCCAGTCTCCTTGTCACGTTCTCCCCAGTAAGCACAGCCTCTCGCTCTTTGGACAGCGTTATCAAGGAATGGGTTTGCCTCTTTCTTTTGTTCTTGTTGTCCATGGGAGGGGACACTAATGCCTTTTGTATCCTGCATACTGGTAGGTATTGCTAAAACACAGACTGAGCCTGTTTCTGAGATCTCTGATGAGGTGAAAAAGCAGAATTTCTGCTCCAGTTGCCAATTAGGCAGGTAACATATCCCTGAGAAAGATGGTATGCAAGAGTTAATTATTCTTGTATGTTGCTGCTTGAATAACTTGAGTCTGCTAGGTGCAAAATGGCTCTGCAAATCTCCCAGTTCTGTGGGAACTGAAAGGTTCACCTTGTTCCTGACACTTTTATGGAGTCAGATCCTAGAAAACTTCAAACTTCTAGTACAAAGACTTCTTTTCTGCTGGGGGTGAGCGAATCATACCCATGAGGAACATGAAGTAGGAAAAAAGGACTCCATCCACTGATTGCGTCAGAGCATGAGACATGCTACCCTGAAAGCCTGTTCCAGAGGCGAATCAATGCCACCATACCTTGCACCATTTCCTTACGTTGCTGTTAGTCTACTTTCCTGTGTGAGGCACTTGGGTTGTGATCCCTGGATTACATGTTTCTAAAGTCTCTTGCAATGTTGTTGTGACTGTTATGCAATTGGGAGAAGCTTTATCTGTTTGTTGCATTATGTTTACATAAAATAAAGTATCCATATTTTGAATAAAAAAATTACTTAAATACCAGCATGGCTAGTCTAACGCACTAAGTTTGTAAAAGGTGGAGGCATGGGGAAAAGTAGGTTGAACTCTGGTTTTGGTGTGGTAGCCAGTCATTTGTTACTCTGAAATTGTTTTCTTTTCAATTCTTTTAGTTGTCAATATGTGAATGATAAAGAAAGAGAAGACACTGTCATTGTACACATGAACTGATGTGGTTTTACTGCATTTGGCCACACACTTAAAAGAAATATGCTGGTACAGAGCAGCCACAGATCTTATCTCCACTGCCACTCCTTTCACAAAAGAATGATCTTTACATCAACACTTTTCCATCCTTGGCTTGATAACATTGCAGTCCTCCCTTTTGCTCTTGGTCCGAATGCAGAGATTAAAAACACTCAGTTGATGCAAACGGTGGCTTGATACAACACACAGAATGGGGTGTAGATGTGCTTCACACAACAGAGAGCAGAATTGAAGGCGAAAATGTTGTTTGGAGGCAAAACGCCTCTTTAATTGATTATGGCAAGGAAAATCAAATACCATATCTGCTTTTTTTCCTGGAGTATATCAAGACTGATCATAACTAACATCTGTTCATGTTAAGCAAATACTTGTCATGATTTAAACTTCTGTTTGCATACAACTCCGAGTAGTGCATCTTAAAGTCATACATATTCATATAGAATGAAGAATGCATAATGTCTGCATAAAAAGATAAGCTGTATGACCATATATGAAGACAACAACTACAATTCTCACAGCACTGTCATTGGTTAATTTTAAAATATTCAAGCATTATTTAAAAAACAGTAAGCTGAACTTAAAACTACACTACAAAAAATTGTATAACTGAACCAATGCTGACTTGTTTTCCTCAATATTAATCAATTTTAAAGTCTCCCTTTTTTTTCTAACACTTTTATTAATTAGTTGTTATTTTAACTTCCAGTAACACAATGAGACTTCTTCTGCTTCTGGGCAATTGAGTTATACTCTGATCTCGAGTTCTAAGGGTAATGTTCAATTTTATTTTTTTCCACAGTTGAATAAACAGTACCATGTATACTATCTCTTGTGTTAGAATAGTGTTGTCTTCACATAAGACTCAAATAATGGTATTAGTCATTCATTTCCTTGTACACATACACCCTATTGCGTGTTGACAGGTTTATAAGGATGCAGTGGCAGCCGTGGGTGCTGGGGAGCTCCTAGACGACAGCCTTTGAATCCTTGCAGTCCTGAGCAATGGTGCCTGAGTTAGTCTGTTTATTGTCTGCTTTCTCTCCCAGATGCTTGACTTGTCTGAAAGATTAATACATTAACAAGAGTGGTAAGGTCCAGGGTTGCACATCTTTAAGACATGTTTATTACCAGATGGCACATGAGATTCAAAGGTCACTGTGGAAGGTAACATTTTAAAGTGAAACAACAATATTTATGTTCAAATACTGCGCTGGTGAGATCATATGGAAAAATGTTTCTGATTAAATTAGTTTATAAATAGCCACAATACATCTATTGAAAATTCCAAATGCCACTTCTAGTCTTACTTCTTTTATTCTGTTACTTCCTAATTTATTTAGCAACACAAGAATACCTTCTTACATAAACAGACTAGCAGCTGCAAAAAAAAAAAAATCTTTACTGGATGGACAATCCCATCTTCTTAAATGAAAATCCAGTGTGAAATTTGGCTCTATTGTCTCCTACTTAAAGCTAATATTCCATATCGCAGTTTTTTTAAGATCTGAAAGAAACTTAAACTTTTAAATTCTCTGAGGTGAAATTCATCTTGCAGTCATAAGAACTTCTTGGCAGATAGCTATCCTTATTTACAGGCAATATGATGTGCTACAACACATTTGACAAAAATCATGTTATGCTACTTACACAGAATCCATACAATGAAAAGAAAATCCTTTTCCTTAGAATTTCCATAGGAGGACTGACTGTCTCATAGCTCATTAGCAAACATTACCAGTAACACTAAACCTGAAATCGTGTTTATCCTCTCAAATTGTCACAAACTGTATATAAATTCCAGAGGAAGTAGTTTTGCACAGGTTTAAAAGGGCAACTAAGCTCTTAATTAACATTTCTTATCTACCATTCCACACAGGCATTAAAATGCAGAGGATTTAAATGGTACTTACTTTTCATGTGATCCATTCTCAACTTTCATAGCCCCTTCCACTGGATCCAGTCCTTGTTCTGAAAACTGTTTCAAGGCACTTAACGCTGCCTAAAGAAAAAATTAGCTGTCAAAAACCCCACTGACACAACTGTATTAACAACAAATGAAGGAAGGTGTGTCTTCTGATAAACTAGATTTCATTAACTTGGCAAATACTGAAGCCATCTAGGCTACAGAGCTGACAGAGTGGGAATCCAACAGCTCCGTGACAAACAGCTGTGCCTGTGCATGGATTGAGCATATTTTCTTCTTTCTGGGCACATGAGTGACTCCCGTTTGTGTCAATGCAAGCTTCATCACCTACATAAAGAACATGATATACTTCTAGTCCTTGCCTTTCTAGCTGTAAAGCCTCTCCAGCTTCCCCATGTGTTTTTCTAGAGCCCTCACTTTCCAGAGCTCCTAGGGACATGCTCCTGTCTTGCAGATGGTTGCAGAAGCTGTGAGCAATGGTAAGAGGGTCAGACACTACTAACACTCCAGTGTTGGATCTTGATCATTACAGCCTAATGTCTTATACGTAGGTAGTGAAGTGTGCTAAACAGGGTGAGTCAATACGGGGTGATTATGAAGCATCAGCAATAGAAGAACAATTAATTTTTAGCTGACATTTTTCTTGCCAAGTGTGTTCTTCATTGGCCAACTTCTCTCTCCATGAGCCCTGCTTTTTCTTTCCCCTCTATCTGCTTCA
This sequence comes from Xenops minutus, assembly GCA_035221455.1. Taxonomy (NCBI): domain Eukaryota; kingdom Metazoa; phylum Chordata; class Aves; order Passeriformes; family Furnariidae; genus Xenops; species Xenops minutus. Next base: position 119,261,274 of record JAWWEE010000074.1, read on the forward strand.
GTAAAGGACAAATGATTTTTTGTAATTAATTTAGTAGAGCTTGATTATGAAACTCTCTGACACCATGCAGCTGACTTTGAAAAAACAGGCAGCACAATAAAATGGTTGAGGTCATTTCTGACACAAAGGTGAGATATAAAGCAGAACTGCTAAATGGATTTTGCTTCTTAATCACTTCCACCTAAGATACATTCAGAACTAATCATGGGGAAAGAAAAGGTAACTTTTTCACAGATGCTGTGCCCTGAAGTAACACCTCAAGCAGTGGAACTAACTGCAGGCCCTAGGGTGCTGTTCTCCATGGTGAAACAACTGCTGAAAATTGGAAGCTGGGACAGAAGGAATCTGTGTCTCCATTTTCCTCAGAGCAGAGACTCTTCCTGGAACAGGAGCTGCCATTGCAATGAAGTACTAGATTTGCTTTTGTTCTAATTCTTTGCCTGGATTCTCTCAACAACTCTTTCCCTTGAAAGGTATGTTTATATGACTTAAATATTATTAGACAATGTGTATCTTGGTGAGATGAATAACAGCACAAAAATTGCCAGACTGCCCTGAAGTAAAAGACCATGTGTCCCAGATTTGTCTATAGTAAAGCCCAGCTGCTAAAGCTTCAGAAGGCTGTACAAGGTACTCCCACCCATAATGCATGAAGGTAGAATCTTACTAGTCTGTGAAGTTTTATGGGGTTTGCCCTAAAAATAAATGCTAAACATTTTATAAAGTCTCTTGGTAAACCTTGGATTATCACTGTTACAATCCACTCCACCTTTACCACGTGTTCTGGGCCCCCTGTATGAGATAACCAACCTGCTCTCTGCTTGCTCCTTCCTCACATCCATTGCAATAATTTTCCCCTTCATCTCAAAACCTCTGCTGCTCTCATCTTTCTTTTAAACTTTTTTCCATGCAATGGCTAAAGGCTGAGCATCAGCCTCATCTCAATAACAACTTCTCCCGTTACTGGATCTTTCACTTTTATCACCCTTTGAGTTCCAGAGACCACATTCTCTCTTTCCTCATTTCTTCTGGTTTTCTTGATGTTTTGATATATTTGTATTTTTCATAGGACAGCTTACTCTACCACCTCATAATGTCTCTTGTAGTTTGATATGTCCATTCTCATATCCGATAAGATTTAACAACCATGTCTTTCCATCCTTGATCTTGACTGCATAGCAAAATTACAGTTCAGCCCAATTAATTTCTCCAGTGTCAACAAAGGTTTTCAGCTACTCTCCTCTCAACTTCTCTGTTTCAGTAACCCAACACACTTCTTCATCCCAGTTTCTCTCATCTCCTGCTCTCCCTGGGGTCCTTTTTATCACAGTGCAAGCTCTACTTATAATGTGAGGAAAGGGAGTGATTTGGACTCCTGTGCTTCCTTGTACTTTAGTTGGTCATGGGTTAGTAACTATAAGAGCCAAACAACCCAATGGGTAGGGACTGGCACCCAAGCATCTCCTGTCTTCTCATATCCATTTTTTTCCTGATACACATTAGTAAAGCTATCAGAATCTCCTTTCTTCTTATGTATGGTAAATCAAAACCCACTACCTGGTAGCACTGCAAGGAGAGAAGGAAGTTGGGACATCTGTTTCTCTTAAACTGCTACCTCATATGTTTCTCAACCACCTTGTTTGCTTTTTAATATCCATTCTTAGCTTCCTGGTCTGATGTGTGAATTGTAAACTTGTTGTGGAAGAGCTACATGTTCAGGTTATTTGTTTGTACAGTGACTTGGATGAAAAGGTCCTGATCATAGTTGGTAAGAAGTAGAGCCAAGTAAAGTTTCGTTCAAGATTAAATCACAGATTGATCATATGATACGCAGAACAGTCTGGTGTTGATTAGGGGTCACTGAAATCCCCAAGTCATCAAGAGATTATTTAGACCAACCCAAATTTCCTAATTCTAGAGTTGCTATGAGTACCTCTGTTACTTCCTACTGTTTTATTCACATAAATGGGTATTTGCAAGTCATCCCACATAAATTACAGAGAAGTTTTCAGGGTTGCTTTCCAGGAAAACTGCTTTGAAACTTCTTGGATGAATATTAGCCACTATGTCTATAGAAACAGATCAAGAGGGTCCCTCTCCTCTTCAAACAGCAAGGGAAGAAGTACTACAATATAAAACAGTGAACTCTTTGCCTACAAGCATGGATCATGACTATACGGGTGTCAGTAAAGTAAATATGGAACAATTGGAGGAAACATATAAAATAGGATTTGAGGTGCTTAATGATAAGCATGTTTAATACCCACAAAACTTCCAAACCCTAATGCTTCTAATATGGTGCAGTGTCATTTCTCCGTCTGACCCTTCTTCAAGCCATGCCTTTCCCAAGCTGATGTGATAGAAAAGGCAAGATTTCAGATCTACTGTATTTGTGAAACCAAATATCAGAGGGGGCAAGTGGCAGGAAAGCAGTCCTGCACCTTTATCCTTGATCTCCCACCTATAGATGTCAGGGTATTTGTATGAGCACTGTTGGAGAGACAGCTCTTTTTTACAGCATTGCTCATTTCTAGGCTTCTCACCTTTGCTGCTTTGGAAGCCAACAAGCTCCTCAAAAGCTCATGCTTCTCACTACATCTTCTGCCTCAGTCCCATGTCTTCCCCAAGCTACTCCAGCGCCCCTGGTCTTCCTCTCCTTACTACCCACCGTAGAGTTATGACATCTTTTACAGCAGAGATAATCACCCCTTCTTCTTCAGAAATCTCCTCTTACCCAAAGTCTCTGCATTCCTGCTCCTAAATGCTCTCCCACCCAGGTGCTCCCAGTTCCCAGAGCTAAACATTTCTTCCCGAGATTCCCCCAACCTCCTCCCTCTTTATCTTCTAGTTTCCCAATGTGTTCAATGTTTATATGAGATGTCATTTCTTTCACATGAAACCATGTCTTACCATAAGACACCTGTGTCAGAAGTCTAACTACTTATATCCCAACATTTGAGAAAAGATTTGAATTTTTTTAAATGTCCATTCATGGCATGTTACTGCAGGGTAGTAGAGGAATGGCAGAGAGAGCTTTGTAGTGCTATAAAGACTCCCCCTTTTCTTTCTCCCATAGCCTACTTATATTTGGAAGGATCAGCAAAGCTAAGAGAAGCAGGTGAGTAAACAATACTTTGGATCTTAATAGATGCCTTTAATGTTTCTCCTCTCCCTGTCATGCCCCTAGACAGACATGAAGATGCTGGATTCAGGAAGGAAGCTGGTAGCTGAGAGGCTGTGACCTGAATAGTCAGCAGAGTGACACAGAGCTCAAGTAATCTGCAGTGAAGAAGAGTTACAAGCAGACACCAGGCTAATTTAATACATGATTCAATTCTATTAGTCCCAATAGATTTACACCGCTTGGCTTAAATATAACTTACGAATGGCAGATAACTTGGGTTAAATGAAAAGGAAAGAAAAGAATGGAATATTTGACAGTGAATCTGGTGAACAATTTCCTCTTTTAAAGGCTCAGCACTTCCTTCCATTGATATTTTTCTTACAATAGAGCATCTGCACAGATACAGAAACATTTTTCTCTCCCCAGAAGGTTTTACAACTGTTTTATGAGTGAAGCCCCATAGGCTACAGAACAGATGTCTTTACACATTTCTTGTATCACTTGTTTTCTGTGTAGCTGCAACAGTGCCAAAAACACGATGCCAACAGGATGCACTGCACTGTTAGCTGTTTGTGTTGGCTGCCATTTCCATTATTAGTATGTGTGTGTATCAGGATGGGGATGGATGTTTCCAGTCATTTTTTAGCTTTCCTCAAGTCAATTGGCAATTAGTAAATAGCACTGAAACTTGTAAATATTCTTCCTGTTTCTCCCTCTAGGGATTAAGTGTCTTATAATGACACTCTAGTAACATTAGATCATTCTTTTAGCAAGAACAGCAGACAGGCACTGTACTAGTCCATGTGCATTTAAGTTCACATCCTCACGATAAAATTTTCACATGTTTGTTTTAGCACAGTATGAGGTTTGTGTTTTTCCTCTTAAATCTATATTACATTTCAGCTTATTCCATGAAGCTGAAAATTGTAAAAGTTTGTTGTTCTCTGTGGCCCTTCCAATTGACTTTACCAAGGAGGTCTGAGACAATCCTAATAAACACACTGCTTGATACTGTTAGTTCACTGGTGATATGTCTCCTAACATTAGTTTTCTAAGTACATAAAAAAACATATCCATCTTGGCCTTAATCAGTGTTTTCTGAAGACATAAAATTATGGGCAGAAACTGCAAGACTGAATTGTCAGGGTTCAGAGAAGGTCATGAAGGGCAAGATTTTACTGTCTGTAGTAGCTGGGTCTTAGTTCAGAACTGAGTTTGCAGAGTCAAATGACTCATTGTGGTCATATTGCCTGTAGTCACATGCCATGTACACAAACACATCTTTGCCTGTTGCCCAAGCTTAAGCTTGAGAATATGTTTGCATACCAGGTTATCAGTGATAGACAGATATAACTCTAGTCCTTGATTTCAATTGCAAGCCAAAAGTGTAGACAACAGCAGGGTTAATGCATGAACAAAACTCATAGCAAGTGTATTTACGAATAAATCAATGCTCATTGGTTTTCTAAGTCAAGAGAAAAAAATGTCTCCCAAATCAGTTAGTTTCTTCCCCTCTCCCTGACTATTGAGGCCTCAAAAGGCAATGTCAGCTGTGCAATAACATTGCAGCAAAGCTGTCTGCATCAGCAATGAGCTGCACTTCATGACTTTTTAATATGTGGATTTAAATATCACATTTAAAGGCTATTGAAAAAAACCCCAAAAATATCACAGCTGTAGAGGTGAGTTTGCAGGCTCAGTGTCCCAAAACTGAGCAACTATTTAAATGTGTATGTATTCAAAAATGTTCTCTATAATTGTTTTTGATTTCTCTTGATGAAGAAATTTTTGACTAAGCTTCCACCTGACTTTAACTTGATCACAATCAATACTTCATGCATATAGCAATGCACAAGGGGAAGATATATTTCTTTGTGTAGACTTGCATACATACATACAAAGTAGCTAAAATTTGACTCCTTAACATATCCATTTGATTCTCTTGGATTTATCAGGCTAGCTACACACAAGCTAACCAAAAACTTGGTATTGCAAACAAATCCCTTTTCCCCACAGCTTCTGTTGTAAATGAATTTACTATATTGCAAGCAATAACTTCAGCTAGCAGTTGTCACCATTTTCCTCACACTGTGCTGTTCTCTCCAGTTGATTAGATTTCACGTGAACCTTGTTAACATCTGATTGAAAATTAAGTTCAGAAAGGCTTTTCACAGCACACAGTGTAAACCTTAATTAAATGACTTTAAGCTCCTTCCTCACATAGTTTATGACATGCATGAAAAACACAGGGTTATAATCTGATTAATTCATGTAGTTTACATGGAAATAGCATTTTCCAAGCTGATTAATCTCTGCACAAAGGCATAGTCACCTAATAGGCACAAGAGTTAAGGCTACTGATTGCACCTGTCAAGAGAAGGAGCTTGGAGGTTAGGAGGAGTCCACTATCTTCAAACAAAGAATTGTGATTCACGGGTGTAGCTTAGAACAGGTCCCACGTAGTAGTTAATGCTGCCCCCAGGCAACTCATACAGCCAGATTTTAAATGACACACAATCCATGTACAGCCTGACCTTGCAGCTTTCTGGGGGTAATCCTAAAGTAAGGATTAACTGTTCTTGAATATTTTTTCCAATATATTAGGCAGGGAATTTACCAACAACAACATGAAGGTCACCTTATTCCACCTAGTTTAACTAGACACGTGTACTCATTCCTCCATGCTTCTTAACATTCTGAGAAGTGAATGGAGTGAAAGAAACTATTCAACATGGAATTTTATTTCCATAGGTTTTAATCTTCAACTGAAGTTCATTTACTTCACCTGCTTAAGTAAAGGGTAGGTCTCTAACAGCAGAGAAAGTCAATCGGGCACGGCTTATTTTTGCATGTGAACCACCACACTAGAGATCTGAACACCGTTCTTGGGACTATGCAGTAATTCTAGGAGTAATGAATGGCAAAGCCCAAGAAAGAGCTGCATAATCATTTGGGCTGAGACAGTTCTATTGCTTTAATGGTGCTACAAATTTTTCTAGTCACAAAGAGAGAAAAACATCCTGAAAAGCATCTAATTTTAAAAATAGTTAAAAGGTATGCTTTCTTATAAAGAGGATTTCATAAATAATACTGAAAGTCAAACATAACTAAGTTTACACTGATATAATAGATTAATCCAGCATAGAGAGGCTGTTCTAATTGCCAAGTTTAGGTTGTGTTCTTACTTGTATGTGGGAATAAGAGAAGAAGGGATTGCTAAAAGATCTGCATGGAACTTGGATTGTAGGGGACTGTTCTTAAATCTGTCTTCTCAGGCTCCTCCCACACACATATTCTCAGCTGCAAGGGGCAACATACTCAAGTGCTACCAAGACTTTTGCCTTCATGGCAATCTGTGCTGGAAAACAGTTGGCACTTCTTCATGAACATCTCAAAAGAGCTTTCAGGTTCCATGCTACTAGCTGTTGAGGTGTGTCTACATCCTCCAATGGTGAAGTGAGGTATGCAAGTTTGGCCACAGTACCAGCAGTTAAAATAAATCTTAAACAAGGTTCTTTTCTCAGATAATTTCAGTACCTTTTCAGTGTATATTCTGTAGTTTTTTCTAGAAGTCTGGAAGTTCTTTTAAAGAAAATTTATTTCTAAATTTAAAACTTCATCTTTTTTCTTTGATTGCTGCAATTGCAAGAACAAATACAGAAAGAATCACGCATAATTGCAACTTAATTATGAACATGAAGAAAAATACTATAAAATTAAATTTCCAAGCATTTATACTACATATATACAACAGAATTTCACCAGACAGCAATTAATCTTAAATTAATCTTGCTCCTAATTTTATATCCTTAGACAAAAGCTACTTAAACACTAACTTTCAGAAGGAGATAGACATCTAAGTAATATAGGTGATTTCAATAATTAGAGACTTCCAAATGAGAGCATTTAGATGGCCAATTATTGTATGGGTAGACAGAGGTTTAAATCATGCAATTGAGGCAACACTCAAGCATGATTGAGAAGCACAGACAAAAAATTATATAGTAGATTTTAAGGAACATGGCTTTAAATGTAAACCTGAAAACAGGAAAATGTATATCCTCAGGCAAAATCCTGCACCAGCACTGAAGAAAGGCCATGAATCACTTTCTCATCACTGATGGCTGGAAAATATCCTTGTCAGCTGTGTTCTCAGAATGATTTGGTTTATTTATTTATTTATTTGTAGGCATTTCTCCACATCACTGCACTAGATTTGCAAGTCTGCTGTCATTAACCCTGTATGCATTGCAAGACATTTTCACCTCTTCATTTTAAAAACGTGGATTGAGGTTCTCAACTTTGTGAATTCATGGTGACTTCTAAAATATGCTGTAATAGGCAATCTGCTTCATTTGTCTGACCTCCACAGTTCCATCCTCGTTTTGACATCATTGCCACTGCCTTCACTGCACAGGTAGCAGTACATAAACAAAGAAAAGACCATGTTATTCCTGAAAAGGGAATGGGCCCTGACTCACATAATAGCATAGATGTAGCTAAATCTCTTTTAACAAAATTAATGAGCCCTAAACTGACCTGCATTTAAATAAGATATAAGCATTTATTCTGTTTTTATGTGGTTTTCTTAGGCAATTGCTTATGCAGTGTGGTCAAAAAGATGGATATTGAAAGACTGTTATGAATTCCTGAAGATTCACACCAAAAGTAGCACACAACAAGGTTCAAACTATCAAGTAGTATTAAATGCTAACATCAACATCGTTACTCTCTCACTTAGTAAACTGAACTTGTAAAGCACAGTTACTAGTGTTTAAATACTTTTTGCCTCTCCTTACAAATATTCTCTTCTTTGTGAGACAAAATGTCATTAAGGAACAGAGGTGGTTTTATTATTCCTGTTTTTAAAGTGACAGAAACTGAAGTGAAGAGAAAGTGCATGAACACATAAAGGGCTGGCCCAAGGTCAAGCAATAAAAGTAAGAATAAGTTTTATTAGTTTAGATGCATCTTGTCATGGATCAACACAGAAAGAGGGAGATTCTGAAAAAATGGTATTTAATGATAAAAAATCTAAAAAAGTCTATACTGCAGCCATTTAATTCAAATGCCTCATTCCTGTCACTATCACCCATCAAGCTATCATCTTGCCATTAATGCTAAACACTTCACATGAAATACTGGAGAAAAGGACTCTCTTTAAGGAAAAGAGGACAGGTGAGAGTCTCTCACAAATTTGTTCTGCTGAAATACTGTAAGGAGTACTTTTCCCTCCTGCAATGTTTAACAAAACTACTTTTTCTTTAAACTTGACATAGTTTTATGTCTAAATACCATACACTTTGATTTAGACATGGAGGCCATTTCCTACTTATCAGATTCCTTGGTTTTAGCAATTTTAGAATGAAAGAATGTTTGTTCTCTCATACTGAGACCATTACCTTAAATTTTAAGTGTGTGTCAGTCTAAACACAACTAGAAACTTTGGTTTGAAGACAAAAGCAATGGGTTATACCTAATGCAAAGCACTGCCCATTGGCTTCTTCAAGCAGCACATTGTAGCAGGAACAATGGGGGAGTTTAGGACTGTAGATTCTTGTATTACAACATCTGTAATGAAGCTCATGTACTAAATTGTATCCTATCTCTGCTTCTCTGTAACTCTACTCCTGTGGCCCTCATATTGGCATTCAGAGAAGGGTAATTCCAGAGCCATAGCGACCGATCCCCTTCTTCATTCTCCAAGTCTCATTTTACAAGTGTGCATGTACATCCAACAAAGTACCAAATCTAGATTGACAGCTAAAAGCATTATATTTAGCATACATGGCATGTAATTAGAAATTTGAGTGTTTCCAAAAGGAAAAGTTTTTGATTCTGATCTCAGAGTATTTTTACACTGCATTAACTGGTATTTTTCTCCTAATTGAAGTTGATTTAAGTGCGATCTGAGTCAAGCCCAAGAGCTACAGGACAAACTTTTCATCTGAAGTAGTTTGTAATGTAATTTTGTCCTTGCTAACTGTTGATGGCTTGTCCTCATCCCATTTTAACCTACAACCATCAGCTCCTTTAATGGAAGTGTCTATAAAGATCTTCTCTAAAATATGCTTTTCCAGCACACTTAATGTCTTTTAATGTCTTTCCAATTAAATCCAGATGTGAAAAGCTTAAGGAACAGTTCTCAGGACTGAAAAAGATGACATAAATCTTGCAGCTGACAGAGATCCCACTGAGCTCAGTTGGGGAAATTCACAGAGGACTTCTTGTGGGCCAGAAAAGCTGCTGGGTATAAAGACAGATGTGTATACTCCTATTAAAAAAATTTAAATAAAAACTGACTCCTACAATGAGGTATCCACAATTATCAGGAACATTACTAACTCAATCCCTCAATGTGCTGAGCACATCCTGTGCGGTACAGATTTCCCTCATCTCTTCGGGAATTTTATCAGAGTTGAAGGGGGTTACATGTGTCTGGGACAGAGCCCTTCATCTTTTAGGGCTGCACCTCTTAAACCAGTGTAGGGGCTGATACTGGAAAACACTGTCTGTCTTGCGTTCCTACTGCTATCAACAGGGAGATAATAGACTCTGCGAAGAAAGACTGAATTTCTGTCCTCTTCTTTGCCTCCTCCATAATCAAGTTAGCAGATTAAATTGTGGTTTCACTACAGAAGAGTCCCCAAATGTGCTATTAATTATAAATTCTTAACAATCTTATGGGAAAGTGGGCATTCTTAGTAGCTGACTACCGCTGCTGGGCAAGTGCTGTTTGTGCAGCTGTCAATTTGGGGCTTGTTTTGCTGTAATCACTTGTACACCCTCAGGATTTTTCTTTTTTTTTTTTTTTCTTAATTTTTTTTCATTTTCACCACAGTGCATTATCCTATTTTGCCAATCCCAAACTGTAAATGTGGGCTCAGACCAAGCCACATCTTTCAGAGTGACAGGAAATATCCACACACACAGAGTTTGTATTAAAGAGTCTCTAGAAAACTGCCCAACGCGAACTGCTTTAATACTTTCCTACCTTCCTGCTGCTTACTTACTTATTTTTGAAATTAGTAAATTACCCAGACAGATCAATGATTTTTAAAGAGCTACATCCTTGTGAGGCACCTGAAACCAAAAAGGATAAACATCCCAGGATAGAAGAAAACCCCATTTCTAACTGCAGATTAAGTTTGGGTCCATGTTCATTAGTGACAGGAACTTTATTAGAGACATTTTGCATAATATTACTTAATTTCATTATATTTTTCTAATGCCCATAGAAAAGTTTTAGCACAATTTGGTGTCATGAGTGAGTGTATGGAAACATGAAACTACATGCCTAAATTAAAGGATAATCTTAGGTATTCAAGTACAAGAACAAGTGATTGAAAACATGGGATCTGGACAGTAGTGCAGACCAAACACTGAAAGCAGCAGGTTCCTAAATACACACACAAAAGCTCTTGAAGACAAAATTCCTCTGGTTCCCAACTTGCTTTATTTTCCACAATGGCCAGCACTTGTCAGACTATCATTCCTGCGGGGCTGAAGGCTGGATCTGACTCCCACCAAAATCACTGCTTCATGACCATCACTCAGGAGACACGAGGAATGCCCTTCCCTTGGAATGAGCCGCTGCTGCCATGAGGATCCTACTCTTGGCTAGTTCAGGGAATGAGCTCAAATCTTTTGCACTTTGCTGCCAGGGACCACCAGGCCAGCTCTGATTTATAGCTTTTTCTTTGCAGTTTTATGATACAAGAATGTTCACTTGTAATTACAACAGCATTTTGTTGGCTCCCTGCCTTCACTTGGGTATGCACAACACCATATCCTTCATTCCAGACTTCTAAAGTCAAGACCCCAAATTTGAGAAGAAAAGCACATCAGTATTACAAAGATGCTGCAGATCTTGGTAGTCCTTAAAGAGGAGACTTGTACATATTTTCTAGGGGACACACATGACCAGCTGGATAGGACACTGAACTAGGAGTCCAGAGAAGAGCTGGTCAAAATCCTTCCTCAGAAAAACACTGACTCAAGAAAAAACCTTTTTGTGAGAATGTATGACTTTTAAAAAAAGATTTTTTAGATCCAGGATAGACTCTCCAGTCAAAATATCACAGAGAAGTACCATGCGTAACCACCAGGGTAATGACTGTGCTTGGTGTGGCACATTCATATGCTTCCTGCTTCTTCTCTATGAAGGAAATTTAACAGGCCTCTAGCTAATTTCAAAGTGAATGAAAATACTTGTACTCTAGATGTGTTTGTGGGATAAAAGCATCTGTTTCAGTGAAAAGAAAGTGACCCTGCCATTAAGCTGCTATATCACCTTGAAGAAACACTTTAGTTCAGCATTTTTCAGACATACACTTCGCTCCTGACTTTGAGATCATCAAGCAGTACATTTCCATCACTTGTGGTTTAAATTTGATGTTGGCATTTTCAGTAGAGGCATGACATTCTTCAGGGAAAATTTCAGGTATTTTACATACCATTTAATAGTTACCTGTCAAGCAATTTCCAAGTCTTTTAAACAAAGAATATTTCTGTGCTAGCTTAGTTTATTGAGCCATATTTGTCCCATTTTAAGTGGATGTGATTAGGAAGAAACACTAAGCTTAGATTTTTCTACTAAATGAGAAAAGTTTAAAGCCAATAAACTGTATCTAGGATTGTAGCTGGGAGATGAAATAAAAGGCACATTTGTTCCTGGTCACTGCATTTTTAACCTGGGTCTGTTGCTCCCGCTGTTAAGGTCCTATACATTCCTCACTAGCCTGTAGCATCCAACAGTCTCAGCTCTCAGTGCCTGGAATTAGAGGTGAACTCCAAAATAAAACCACTTCTTGGGGAGAACTAGTGTATGGAAAGTGTTACATAATCTGACAGAAGACAGCAAATGAAAAGTTGGTTTTAAAATTTTAGATTCGATGCATAAATTCTAATCTACCATTTGGATCTGAGAATTCTGGCAATACTGGAAAAACACAGAAGAGGCTGCTGAATCTTGTGGATAAAATGAAAGCTGTACATTGTCTAGCTCCTTAGTACAGAAGCGTAGAGGTTGAGCCTTATGCTTTGCCTCAGCTTTCTATCTCAGGTATGAGAATACTTTTCAAGTGCCCCAAAGTTTGTCTTTATTATACAGCAAGCAGGAAAGAAAGCACCCTGGTTTTCTACCAACAGAACAAATACTGTCTCTGTCCCTCCTATGCCTTTTCAAGCTTATATTCTTTTTGTTTTTCCCCCAAAGTAGAATATTTTAATTTGCCATTTTGCAATACAGCAGCAGTAACGTGACTTCATTGCTTCTCCTTTTACTTCAAAATCCTCTGAGGGTATTTCCTTAAGAAGAAATAAAATAACCTGCCTTCACTGACTCATCAGTTCACTGATCAAATTAAATGACAGCATCGCAGGAAGGTCTCATAATACATATTTTTCCCCTGCCTAGCTCAGTGTTGATATTGTACAGAGAAATTCAACCATTTCTTTAGCAACTGTGTCTTGAGGTAGAGGATTAGTCTTCACATAAAATCAGTAGCAGGTACCTTCCTGTGCATTTTGTGAAGTAGTAGATGTACTTTTTGTTGGATTATTTTGTGTTTTCTACTGCTTTTATGCCCCCTTTTTAATGGAAAGGCCAAATCTACCCTTAGATTCAGATTCTGCTGCTGTTTGTATGTTGCTATAAGTAGGAACTGGCTGTGTGCACCTGGATTTTCTCTGCTACTATTTTCTTCTGTCTGCTACTGCTGCACAAGTAGAAAAATAAAGAGTACTAACAATGTGGGATGGATCAGACACTTTCAGTCATCTCCACAATTGCTGTCCTATGTGCTGCTCTGGTAAGAATGGTACATATTGGGTACTATGTAGCTCAAAAAGTGCTTCAAGAGAGACAAGCAGGAACCAGATGTCCTCAAGAACTTTAACTTCTTAAATTCAGGAACGTCTCCAACTGGCAGCTCAGCAATGAAGATTAGACACTCCTTGAGTCTGATTAACTGAGCTCTGCAACTATGGACCTGCTTTTACTCCATTCACAGTTACAATCCAAAATATAGATATATGTCCAAAAACTTTACTGAACAGCTGACTTTTAGTCTGGAAGATCTGCTAACGGCTACTTTATCATTTCATCCTAGCACCTATTATTAAAATTCATTACCACAGCTGTCAAAAAGAGCTTATTCAAAATCTTGCTAGTTACAAAATAACCTGTCAGGATTAGATTCAATAAAAAATTCAGGTGCTTACAAATTAGGCGCTGCAAAAGGCAAGTTTATAATAGCACATCCCTGGAATAAAATCAAAGGTCTAAAGTTAAGCATTCGGTTTCTTTACTCAGCATTAAGTGCAGAGACAGGATTCTCTGAAGAATGAGCTGAAAAAGCTACACATTGAGTATGGAGCTACCTGCAGTCTGTGAGGTACTCCAAGCCTAGAGGTGAACTCCTGGTCCTCTCTGGAGATCAGTTGCAAAGCCAGGACCACAGGCAGATACCTGGCAGCTTGGTCAGCTAGTGTCTACAAATGCACAGTCCTCTTCCCAAGACAGCTGGCTCTTCCAGCCCTCAGGCAGATCTGAGAAGGTGACCGCTGGAAGAGGGTGTGGAGGTGAGACTCCCCTTTTTGTCAATGGCACAGATGTGAGCACTCTTGTCCGGTGTATGAGAGACAGAGATTTCAGATTTCTTAGCTTTAGATCAACAAACTACACATCCTTCCTCATAGATAACCTCCCTAACCTCCAGGATAGGAAGATACCTAACTTTCCAGATCAGACATATTCAGCTGTTGCAGAAAAAGTCAACATACATGGGTCAAAGAAAAGAACACAGTAGTTACTGAGCTGTTCTGAGTATCATCCCTCCCATGCTCCCTAGATAATTTCCCTTCTTTATCTAATTGATACTTCAACGCTAATTTCAGAAGCAATGGAAGCAGGAACTGGAATACAGTTCTTCTGCTTTGGTGGCTTCTTTAACTGGTAGGATGCAATAATATTCCTTCTCATTCTTTCCCTGTGCAATCCTGAGTATTTAAAATTTTTGTTATGTGGTGGCTCTGGTGATCTGCATTTAGGCAGTCTCCTGTGACATGTACTTATGAATACTTTAAGGCTGTGGAAGGAGCAGAGTCCGAGTTCACATTTCCTGAGCAAGTCTATGTTACTGTGTAGAGCATGGAAACCACTAGTAACTACTCTAACTACAGCCAAGAAGGAAAGCCTTCAGGATGCTGTTTCATTTAATATTGTTCTGTATAAGGCATGTTAATTAATAAACACCTCTTTCTTACTGGAAGATTTTATTAAGACAAATAATAATAATAATCTTTCACTATTCAAGCTCTCTTTAGGCAAATGATTCCAATAAGCCCCCTCAAGTGTGCAAACCCTTTGAGAAGGTTTCCAGGATCAGGCTACAAGCAATTTTACTGCACCATGATAGAGTAAAATTAAGTTAGTTAAAGTCAACACACTCAGAGTAGAACCCGAAATATTAATATAACTTAAATGATAGTAGAGACTAAAACATTATGGCCAGTCTCAGTTAGTTTTAAGAATTTAATAATCTTAGCTCTCACATAAACAATACAATCAGAGCATGAAGGAAACACTAGCTTTTTAAGGCTGCTACCAGAAGCAGAGAAAATACATTCATAATGTTATGCACATTATACAGTAATATTCCTCAAGGATGAATAAGACCTAACTGAAACCATGCTTGAGATAACTGTCATGCTATCGAGTTACAGTAAAGAGAAGAGGAGATCTGACTTACTCTTTCCTTCACAATGAAATAAGTATAAACAAATCATATAATGTTTGGACACCAAACTCCTGAAACAAAGAAACCTAGAAAATCTCTTAAAACCACCCACAGACTCCCCATGCTCGTCTGTGATTATACAACTGGAGAAGATCATCCAAACTGTGATGTAAACCAATGTCAGTCTGCAAGGGATAGTACTACAATGATTCTAACAAAAAATAAAGCAAGTCCCTGGAAGAGCCATCACTAAGAAATACTTTCATGTTTATCTAACCATTTTGCCGGTAAATGAGGAAAACTTTTTTAAAAATCAGAGAAGGAAGACAAGTTAATACCTACACTTAGGATATAAAGGACACACTCATTGTGTGTCTTTACTAAACTGGAAAATACATCCAGCTAAACCAAAATAAGCTTGGGACCAACCAAAAAAAGAAAAAGCTTCTTACTGCACCCCAATGCCTACTGCTCCTCTAGGAAATCCATTTTGTCCTCACTATTTATTACATGGAAATATGCACCCTTAATTTTAGAAACACATATGCAAAATAGCATATCCTCTTCTGCTATGGGCTACTCACAAAAAGAGAAGATCAAATGCTAAAAATCTATCAGTTCTACCAGGAAAATACAGTGTTTCTGTAGACTGTATTTCTACATCAGACCTGTAGTTTTACTCCTTGTCTGTCATTTGGAAGCAAACTGTTCCAGATCTGAAAAAAACATGTGCCTGTTTAGAAGAAATGTGAAAAAGGATGTCCAGCTCTCCATCTGTAGATATCACCTTGAAAGGGTAAACATCTGTGTACCTCTTAGGTGAGGCTTCACAAGATTCCAGACACACAATATTAAGGATGTTAAAGCAGTTGACTAACCCGGTTGCCCTGAAGGTAGGGTCCATGACTTATCCATTTCTTGCCCTGTTTCTACTCAATTTAAGATCCCATAAGGCTGAAAAAATTGTTTTACTGTAAAAAGGAGTTAATGATATGATACAAGCATGTTCCCCCTGCTGAGGCAGTCCTTTCTTTCTAGCTATGATCATTCAAATGCTTTTAGTAGAGAAACTCACTCCATTAGAATCAGCCATCCCTGAAAATTAGTTAAGAATTTATATTTCCCTAACATTAATTTCGCTCTTGTTTTTAAGCCACAATTGACTGAACTGTAACTTGGTATCAACAATGGGTATTAATCATACAAAAGAAAACAAAAGACATAGTAATAAACTGACAAAGCTTGTTAGTCTTCTCCAGTAAGGGTGCAACAATTAGCAATGCAGTGAATGAATATCAATCATTCAAATGCTGCAAAATAAACGCCAAAAAACCAAAACTCCATATAAATAGAAGAAATTAAGAATAATAGCTGACAAAAAATTAACAATCTTGGAGGAAAAAAAAATCTATGAAAAGAATACTTCATTAAGAAGATGGCAAAAATATTTTTTACGAAAATGAATAAATTGTAAATCTTTAAAAAGTATCTTCTGCAGGATTTACACAAAGTCTGTTCTTTCATATAGTCATATATGCTTCTTATATTGCCATATTGCTAACCTTTGATCTTTTTTAGGCCCTATTTACAATATCATGCCTGACTAAAAGCTGTGCCTGACTAAAATACTGTGTATCAGTATTACGAGCAGCTGCATGTTGAGCTAACAAGGCACTTGTACGTGAACAGTGTTTTTCGGAAGACATAAGAAATAAAGATTCTATCTGTTCTTCATGATCACTAGATCTCCTGTGTTTTAACTACTGCAATGATTTCATCGAAGCTGGTCATATATGAAGATAATAATTTCCCCCAATATCTTTATGTGATTTTCCATATGCAATTTTAACATACAATGTTTATAATTGAATATAAATTATTTTGAATTCTAAAGGCAAAACACAAAAGGGAAAAAAAAATGTATTCTTTTAAGCTCCCTGCTCAAACAAAGAGTAACTCCCACCCTCCACTGGAGTAGGGGCAGGAAGGAGTCTTCAATAAACTTCAAAATAATTTGCTGATGTTCTCTGTATCACAGTTACAAGTTCACAACATACACTGCATATTTTAATAAACAGCATGCTTACTTTGCTAATAATTTCTAAAAAGAGCAAACCCCTCCTTATAACAGCTGCAGTGGCCCAGATGTCACAAAAGCAGAATGCCTTTGCTATGCAGGGGAGGGGCAAGCCTTCGCTTTGGGCAGGCACGTGGAGATCCCAGCCAGCACCAGCCTTTCACAAGCACATCATGCCTATTGAGGTAAACATGGAATGAATTTATTTGCTTCTATACAGATGGCAAAGGAGCTTCAACCTGGTTTGCTGGGGGGAAAACTGCAGTTCCAGCCCCATGCCTCAGTCTCCCTGTTGCACTACAGTGAAACTGCCCAGTTTTTCTGATTTGGCAACAGGATGAAGATCCAGCCTTGAAAAATTGACTCCATAGAGAATATGATGTGCCTATGTTGAATAACAACTTATCAAGTAGTCAGAGTTGTTTGTGTCTGATGAAGAGCAATGTTTGGCAGGCAGAGTTGCTGCTCATGTTGTTTGGCTTGTGGGAAGGTAGCATTTTCTATAGTGGTCTCTTCAAAGCTCTTAATACACTGTTAGACCAAAAAGAGCAGGCAAAAGCTCTGATTTTGCCTGGAAAACACAGAAGCTTCTTCCTTGTAAAACACTGTGGAAGGTCCTACCTGGTACTGATGGAAACTCCAGCCCTCTGGTTTCCTTGGGAAGCAGCAGCACAGAGCTCCTAGTCTCCTCTCAAAATTATTAGTCTGTCTCTAATTCATGTTTTTTACCAGTTCCCCCCAGCAGTGAAAAATGAGTTGTCATACACATTTCACTGCTATGTTGTTTCCATCTGCAGGTTGCTTTGGCTGACAGGGTGGATCTTATCCCTGGGCATCCAAAGAGCTAAGCGTGGTGTCGCAAGGGGAATGGAAGAAACAGGTTTTTGCCTCTAACATCCCGTAACTCGAAAAGGGTAAGCAGAGGGTGAGGTGAGGCTTGAGATCAGACAGAAACTGATCTGTGATCCTCATCATGCAAATTAAGGACTTAGTCATGCGTTTTTCTGTTTGGAGAATGTTACTTGACAGCTGCACACTCATAATAGCCAGTTTGGATTCCTCTATACTTTCAGTCCTGTACATTGTTTTATTAATTTGCATTGAGATGTAGAAAATTCCATGCACCTGCACTACACAGCATTAAACCCCATATCTACTAAATCTGCCAACACAGAAGCCAATTCAGCCAGTGGAATTATTTGATGTGGTCACTCACTACAAAGTGATTTGAAAGCACAAACTTCCCTCAAGCCCACCACTGTGGAAACAACTGCAGCATTTCACTGATGTGGGCAGGACCCAAGTGAGTAAGGGCAATTTTCAGAACACTTGAAAAAGAAGTTACTTTTTAAACAAAGAAACAAAGTTTCTTTGTTCAGCTTTAACACGTTTCTTGACTTGTATTACCCACTTCTCCCTTTCCCATTCCCAAGGAAGTTTCCATTAATCATTCCCCTAATGGAAACACTTGTGTCTGATCCCTGAGCAGTGGACACAGGCATAGTCTTGGGCTTACACTGAACAAGAAGCCCAAGGGAAGCCTAGCTGAAAAGTTTGGGAAAGCAAGGATGCCTTTTTAAAATAAACTTTGGAGAGGTCAGCGGGACAGCAAGGGGTCAGCACCAGGCAGCCATTGGGTGGATGGCACAGGAGAAAGACAACAACACTTGTCATTAATTATATCTGTTGGAATGCTACACATTTTCCCCCCCAAGTGGTAGTACTCCAGACATCCAAGCACAATCTATCCCACGTCCTATTCGACCCCAGACAGGGCACATGCCAAGAAGCTTTCATACACGAGAAGCCAAGAAGTAGCTAACACAAGCAGAGCTTAAAGAATTTAAATTGTCCCTCCACTTTGAAACATTTTTTCCTTTAGTTTAAAGCCATCCTCATAACTGCCTCTTTTATCAGTGAAGCACATATTCCCTTAGAGCTAAATACAGATAGATTTCTGTGCCCAAACTAACACAACTCTGCCTTTCCTTGGAGAGGAAATGGACTGCTCAGAAGAACTCCATTCCTAAAATTGATTCTGCGAGATCCTAATACCATGTACCACTTACCCAGGTCTAGATGTATCTGATCTGCAGAGGTGTTTTTTCCTATAAACACTTTTTGCAAAATATCTGGTGATGCTCTTGCAAAGCCTTGAACTATCCCTATTTATAAACCTAATTGTTTCATAAACTGCGATGTCTTTTATTTTAATAAAACCCCCAATAAGTTGTTGGTTGGAGAAGAAATGGCTGGCTAGTAATTAATGGACGGATCCATTCTCACTTAACTTTGAATTTGCCAAGCACATAGTCAAATTTCATTGCCTGTTGTGAGCAGAAGGAGACAAGTATCTCTAGAGCATGATTTATCCTATCCTAAAGAAACAGATGGGAAGAATCAAGCTCTGAAAATGCTTCTCTCGGTACTTTCACTAGAGAAAAACTCATAAAATTAGCCTAACCTGGAAGCATTGTAGCTGTCTGAAAGGTATATAAGATGCTTTAGTGAGTATGTAGTTTATAAGGAAGCTTTGAGTATTATAACTCCAGCATAGTAGTTATAGATCATAGTAGTCATAAAATATGGACTGATATTACCTGTCTATGTGGTGAAAATTTCTGCTGTTTTCTGCAGAGTGGCCTGGGATGTCTTAAAATCTCACCTATGATGCAAGAAAACTCCCTACCCTAAATCCACATCTTTAAGATTGCAGTAGAAAATAATATATCCTTTTCTAGCAAACAAGGAGACCTGTAGTAAGAGAGAACTCTTCTATCAGATAAAAAATCAGACCCTGTCTGTGTTTTCATTTGAATGATGTATGCAACAGGGAATATTTAAACTGAGTGTTAACGGTCTGCCAATTCAAGATCCAAGATGGGCTTTGAACCCACAGCCTTGGAGGCCAACTTAAGTCACAAAATGGTTTTGAGAACTTTTCTCTAACTTTTTCTCTGTAAACTTTTCTCTAACTTTTTCTCTGTAAACTTTTCTCTAACTTTTTCTCTGTAGTTTTCAAGTTTTCATACAGTCATAAAACACGGGGAAAAATAGGCTCAGTCTACAAACAGAAAAATATTGTGGAAGGAAATATATGTTGTGGTAAGACACAGTATCCAAAGGAAAGTATTAATCATTTTTTTAACTGAAAAAAGGAAAAAATTACCCAATGCAGAAAAAGCAGTAGCAGTGTAAAAGTAAGAAAGAGCTCTAGAGTGAATGACAGTGTTTGGCTATTGGAAGCCTGTTCTTCAATCCCACAAGAATTGTGGGATTCAGCGTTGAATAAGAGAGGTAAGAACAGGGCCTAAGTTACATATAAGAATTTAAAAAGTAACCCTTTCTGCCTTCCCCACAGAAAACAACAGCAAACAAGCTAAATAAAGAGCCTAGTTGTGTTGATTTAAAGCATTTGCAAAACTGCAGTTCTGAGTTGTGCTTGTACTAAGCAGAGCCCGGATGCCAGGCTTCCTCTCCTGTTCTGAGAAATTCATCATAGCTAGAAACTGCTTCTGCAGGGGATTAAGAGACAGGCCTAAAACACCATGGAAGCACACTGAATTCACTGCTTGAAACCCCAAAGAGAAGAGGAAAAGAGACCTGACGGAATCATTAATTTCAAAAAGAAGCACTTTCAGGTGGTAGAATTAATTTTTCGGATCTCACCTGAGACCTCATTATGCAAAGGAGTTGGCACCACACCCCAGTATGCTTCCTTCAGTTTAGCTCCATGCTCTCTCTCTGATACTGTGCATTGATTTTCCTGGCTTGTGTTACTTGCACCAGTGATGAAAGCTACCAGCTTCTGAGATTTCTCTTCGGTAGTTGTAAACCACATAAATTCATCAGTTCACAAAGCCAGAAGGGAATTTGAGCTGGTCTAGTCTGTTCTCCTACGATACTGCTGTCCTTGTGTGCTGAACAGAGAAATCCTGTTCTGCTCTGCAGAATGGTAGAGACATGTAGAAGCTTCTGTCATGGGTAAGCATTTCTCTGTTCAGAACTCATTTTTTGTCATCTGAATTTGTGTACCTTCAGATTTTTGCTAGTGGTTCTCAGCTAAATTAAAGAGTCCCTTAGGAATGAATAATTTTTTCTAAGTATTTTTTCTTAAAGAATCAAGACAGTTCTCAGTTTTTTCCTTTAGACGTTACACCAAGGAGCTTCCAAGTCTCTCACCAGAAGGCATTTCCCCCACTTCCTCCAGCCACTTCTTTGTGGCTGTTTTTTGAACTTACCTCAGTGTTTCCATATCCCTTTAAAACTGCCAGCATCAGGACTAGATGAATCCTCCGATCATCAGTTTGACCAATGCCATATACAAGAATAAACCTTGTAATTCATAATTACTCATAATTACTATTACTTGTGGCATCCACGTTCAAGTACTGTGATGGGACTTTTTATTCAGCTGACCATCTTATATGACCCCTGATCAGTTACTTACAGGCTAAAATTCTCCACTCTGTCAGTATGGCTTTGAGCCCTTGTTCCTTGATGAATAATTGTGCAGTTAGCTGAGTCAGGATGAACTTTGTTGAATCAGCAAGGCTTACCACATTGTGTTCTACAACTTACCAACATTTAACATTCTGCTGGTCTTCATGCTATCAGCAAACATTACCAAGAGATGACTTTTATGCTTACTTCCAGACCACTGATGAACATACTGCATGTAACCCAAGGCTGAGAATTAAAACTGAATTTTGGAGTGGCTTATTTATGCACAGTGTAGAGAAAGAGCAATACAGTCTAGTGCATACTAGAAGACATCTGTCAAGATAAACCGGGAAATGCTGTATACATAATAAAATAAAATGCCAGATCACATTTTCTGCCCAAGTCTTCAGTTTTTGTGTAAGCTAATGACAGGATTGGAGATATTTATGTGTGTCAAAAAGAAGACACTGCAGGCCAAGCTATGTGATTTCTGTGCAGATTATGTACATGGATCCTCCTTTTTGATTCTAGTATATGGCATGCTCAAAATCCATGGCCTTCTCATGTGTCCTTGGCAGATCATGCTTAAGTAATCCATATGAGATCAAAGCCTTGAAATGTGTGTATTAGTCAGCCATTCTCAACAGAGCCAAAAGAAAGGAGAAAATTAAAAATAAGGGAAACATAGCTCACACCTTTGTTATAATGTGAAAGTAAAGTTGTCATCAGTGTAAGCTATCAAACTGCAAGCTGGGAGCTTTCAGTACCATACACCTTGTTAATGCAAAATACCATATTCTGCTGAACTGAAATATTTGAAAGTGAGAGATCTTGCCTATTTGTGGCGCATTGACTCTGGCTGGCATCTAAGACTTGCCCAGCTTCTCACTCCCTCCTCCCTCAGCAGGATGGAGGAGAGAACTGGAATGGCAAAAGTGAGAAAAACGCATGGATTGATAAAGACAGTTTAATAAGTGAAGAAAGGGGAGATAGAACCAGGTGATGCAAAGGCAACTACTCACCACCTCCCACCATCAGACCGATGCTCGGCCACTCCCCAGGTGATGGTTACCTTGGAAAGACTATCCCTGTGCTTTATTGCTGAACATAATGTTATACAGCATGGAATACCTCCTTGGTCAGTTGGGGTCAGGTGTCCCAGCTGTGTCACCTCCTAAACTCTTGCCCACCCCAGACTGCTTGCGCTGAGGCAGAGTGAGAAACAAAAAAAGCCTTGACTCTATGCAAGCACTATTCAGCAGCACCTAAAACAGTGGTGTGTTAAAAACACTGGTTTTGTCATAAATCATAACTGTAGCATAGTACAGGATGCTATGAAGAAAACTAACTCCATCCAGACCCTGTATACTACTGGACAACAATGGAATGATGACAGGCACAGAATTCAGATTCTGAAAGTAAGCGGTCAGGTTGCTAACAGCTTTGCTCTAGCCTAAGTGGGTGTTTACTTTATTTGGCTACAGTGTATTTAAAGTGGTAAACAACTTTATATCCTGAATTCAACTGCCTGAGACTGCAGTTTGTTATAACTGACAAAGCTATGAATGCTCACCTCATCTAAACAATACTGTGTTTCTTTCACGAAAAGCTACCTGTAATAATAAATGATAGCACCCTTTCCACATGAGACAAGAGTTTATAAAACAAGCTGTGCTTCACTGAACTTGTACTGGTGATTTGTCTTTATTGCCTTGCAGTCTTAAACTTCATGCTCAGCATTTGCTTCATGCTTCAGTACTTAAAAATCAATGATTTCAAAGTATTAATGTTATGAAGAATTGGTTGCACAGTTTACCCTAAACCAGATTATTCTAAACATCCAAATTGCTTGAAATTTTTTTAGAGTGGTCTCACTTAGAAGTAAAAACAATTACTGTACTTATATCTTACTCTTTTATTAGCTTACTAGCTCATTTTAATTCTCAAAACTCATGTACTTATATACTGCTCACTGTATAGTCTCAGCCTGCACTGTCTCAATGACAGGATATTAAATACCCTGCACTCTGTTTTCACTTAGTGTAGAAAGGAATCTAGGTCTGCAATATCCAGAAATGGAATTAAGTTATCAGAGAATATTGATTTCAACATTGAGAAATGATGTGTCTTTGATGAAAAATTTAATTGTGAAATAAACTTGAAGTAAAAATGAGATAGAATGGCATCTGTTAATTTCAAATAAAGTATTAGAAAGAAAAGACAAAAGTAAGTTCTGAAAATTCAGGTTCCTGCATCATCCTCACTCAACTGTGATGTTATTACTGGCCAAAACAGCTTGGTTTTGTTCCCATAGCTTAGCTAAAAGTTTATTTGTTGATATATGATCTCAGAAAAATCTTTCTCTTAGTTGGGATTGGAAAACAGCTTAGATAGCCAGCCCTTCCTCTGGAAAGGTTTTCTAAAGGCTCCACTGCTTTGGTCAGACTTGTGTGTCTGGGCTCATAATCTGGGAAGAGCAAAGCTATGAATCCCTCGCAGTTATTATTTCATATGAAGTGGCCTGTTCTCAGGCTGTTATTCCAACCAGGGAGGCTGGCAAGAGAGACAAGGGTTATACCTACCTATAGTATAATAGGCTCTTCCCACTAAGCTCCTGAAAACCGAAACACTGTGGATTTTCTATCTTATAAAAATCCAGTTTAAGGAGAAAAAAGGATCAGGTAATCCATGAACTGAAGTGATACTGGGATCCCATTACAAGCAGAACTCTTCTAACATTCCATCACCTGACATGTTTCCTTGAACTATGTCTTGCAGATTTCAGATGGTTGAACAATGGGATTTGAAGTTTGGAAGAGGAAGATTTGGATGCACTGGAATTATTTGAGATGTGAACATCAGGTAGGAAAATGGCCCTAGTCCACAGAATATCAGCCAGGCCCAGCATTTTTCACTCACCTTGGTGACCTCTCCCAGGGTCTGCACTGGAGCAGTTGCTGGGGAGCACAGGCAGGAAGGAAGGCTGCTGGTCACCTACTTCTTGTCCCTGTACAAGGCTGAGTGTACCGACCTCAGGAGCTCAAAATCTCAAAATAGATTTTCTAAATAGTGAGCTCACATATTTTTGCCAGTTGTTATATCAAATGGATCAGAAAGTTGGAGAAAGTAGGTAGTAGGGCATCCTATTAGTTTGACCATACTGATTGAAAATTACATTATTCTGAATTTTGCTCTTTTCTAGACTTGCCAGAAACAGGATATGCTGAATCCAAGGTAATCACACGTGAAAGAAATATCAAATCACATAAAAAATATTCAGGGAAAGGAGCACTGATTTATGACAAATCATATTAAACTCTCATTATTATTTATCAACAGTGTCCATCCTCTGTGAAAAACTTCTAATTCACTGGAACACAGGATCACAGGATATGCTGAGTTGGAAGGGACCCACAAGGATTATCAAGGATTATCTAGATCCTGGCCCTGCACAGGACCATTCCCAAGAGACACACTTGCCTGAGAATATTGTCCAAATGTTTCTTGAACTCTCTCAGGCTTGGTGCTGTTAAGTTTGAAGAAAGCACAAGGTTTGAACGTTTTGAAAAGTGGCTTTTTGTTCTTTCATTTAATATTAAATCTGGTTTGTTTGGGGTTTTTTTTGTGTGGCTTTTGTTTGTTTGTTTGGTTTTTGTTTTGTTTTGTTTTTTTCCTGAGGAAAGGAGCACCACTTCTTTATGTTCTCTTGAAGTATTTTTTTCTCACTAGTTCTGATGAAAATTCACTACTTCTGATGAAGGAGGAAGTGGAGATGCCAACACTTGATGCTGATTCAGAGGCACCCACCGCATGCTGTAAAAACTGCTGCCTAAAAGGGATTATGTGTTCCTTGAACTATATACACTTAAGGAGATATGAATAAACTTCCAAATTCCAAAATTATTGAAAAAAATAGAAATACTCCCATGGGGGGGAAAAAAAAAAAAAAAGAGAAAGGAAAAAAAAGAATCAAGAAACCTGATGAAATGGAATAAACTCCTGCCAAATTTTGCCAACACACTTCATATGAATAAGATGTCAGATGTACTGGAGTTACTTCTACAAATAATCTACAAACAAAAAGTGTCAGTACAAGAAAAAATGGGTTTCATCTGCTTATTTATAAGTTCCAGAACACTTACAAACCTGAAGCAAAGAATCATCCAAAAAGGCTTTCATGTTCAGTGGATTGTACAATGAAGAATCAGAAGACTAGTTTGTTCTGCTATCATTTAGAGCAGCATTGATGCTGATTAAATCATGCTAGACACTTTACAGACCATACATAATGTGAAGTCTTCTTTGACTTCATCCTCTAGATCCTACATCAGAGACTGAAAAACATCTGAGAAGGGACCAATTTTTCAGAGCGATCTTAGTCAGGTATTGTCTGTTACACAGGCATGACGGTCACTTTTTGCTGAGGCTAGTTTCTTCATTGTCATTACTCTCAATCACCTCTTTAAAATACATTTAATAGTTTCAGGGCACTATTCTGTTTTTGATAAGTGCAAATTATTATCTACTCCTTCCTTTGAAAGTTCAGACAGAAAGAAAATGTAGACCCTTAATTTCACTAGTCCTTGGCTTTTATCACAGGATTTTTTTTAATCAGCAAAGAACATAGTGGCTGAAAATCTGAATGTAACAATCCAGGAATTACTGAACCAAGGTATTTCATAATATATTGCAGTTCAGGTTCAGTATAACCTTAAGCTTTATTGCATTCTTCTGTTTAGGAACATATTTGCCTTAGACATACTATTTTTGACAGTCTAGAGTACATCCTCCATAAACCTAAATTCATATGGTAAGCTCTTATTCTTAAATCCAATTTTATCCTTATTTTGGGGGTAAAAAAAAGATAAGGGTCAGTTTCTACACTTGTCTATAGCTGCTTCAGAAACAGGACTGCAAACTGACAAAGCTGCTTGTTAAAGTATAACACTTCTTTATTTCAATTTATTATTCCAATTACTTTTCTTCAGTTTGGATCATGATTGCTTCTACTTATACTGGGAGCCTACACATTGCACTATTTCTGCATGACTGCTTGTCAAACACCTCAAACAATGATAAACAGCTTCCTTTCATAATTAGAAATTCAGAATTTTTTAGGGGAAACAAGTGAAACGTATTTTTTAAATAGAAGGTGACTGAGCTGTGAATTGGAGCTGTATGTCTCAAGTTTAGTAATTGAGACAGCTAGAAGTAAAACAAACTCCTAAAATAAAGATCAGGGCTCACAGTACATAAAGTTAACTTTAAGTTTTAAAGCATATTTACACACATTAAATATTCAAAGTTTGTAACATGTTATGTAGCATGTGTCTATACTCTGCAGACATACATCAAAAGTACTTCAGATGATTCTGTTCTGACTAAAAGGTTACTCACAATTAACATTAAACAAATGAGATTTTTACTAAAGGAGATAAAAAAAATTGTATATAGGTAGCTCTGTCTCTGTTTTGAATGGTCATAAGAAATAGGATGAATGTGAAATACCAGTTTTCATTTACAAACAAGGCAACATTTTAGGTCTTGTTTAAAGACTTTACACAAGGTACAGACAAGAAAACAAACCTTCACAGTATTGTATGTTAGGAAATGATGCAATGAAGTCAAAGTGTCAGTCAAGTTTCTATCTGAAAATTAGGGGGGCTAATGGGGAGCATCGACACAAACTGTTTTCAGCCTCTGCAGAAGAACCTGAGGTGGCAGTGACATGCCCTATGGGCCTCTCTCTATGACAAACTTCCTCCTTCACACACTGTGGAGCAAAGTAGCACGAAAGAATTATTTGAGAGAAAGTCTGTCAGCCCCTATAAATTTGGGCAGAAAGGCACAGACAATTTTAAGAGAGCAGTACTTGATTTCCTTCCAAGGAAGCTAACATAATGCAGTCCACTTGTTAAGAGCCTGCTGTGGCGAGGTGTTGAGAGCTCTCCAGTTCAATGGGCTGTAGTCAGCGTGGGATGCTGAGCACATTTCAAGTTGCTCCCTGAATCATGCAGGCATCCAATATGCTCACAAAAGTTCTAGCAGTAACCCCAAAGATTTGCACATAACCCACGGACAGAAAAGAAGAAGGCTGAAGAATATGGCAAGATCTTTCTCTGACAGACACCAGAGAACTTTACATGCAACCACAAAATATTACATATTCAAATGCTTCAAAGCAGTTTGTAAAAGATCACTGTCATGCTGTGGGATTGATTCTTCTGTCATTCTCCTTTTGCTTTAGTAACCCCCTGCTGATAATCTCAGTGCACTGGCTCCACAGTTCTTCAGGCAATAGCATTTATTGCTAGATACCAGCAAGCACAGAAGTGTAGTTAGATGCTGATGCAAGCATACTCCTTCAGGTGCTAACGCAAGTGTATGTATACATTTACAATGTTTCGCAGGTTCAGATTTGTCCTGTCATCCACCCAGGCTGTCTGCTCCAGCTTAGCAGTTTCAGAGGTGTGTGTGTTTCCAAACAGGTGATGTTACACCTGCAAAAATCTGCTCTTGATCTCAGCCCATTTGTCCCCCTTTCATCTTGTGTGACCAACCAGCCCTGAATATGTTATCTAATCCTAGAAGCTCCTTCTAGGACTAAGTTACTGCCAGTTTTGGCCAGACAGCTGCTTTGTCTTTCCCTTTATTCAGGGCTCAGAGTCGCACCCACTTTGACTGACAAGAAGAAGCAAGTTGCCTTACCCTGCTAATCTTTGAGACTGTCACAACGATTCACAGTGTGACATGTTGACAATATGGTTAAACTCAGATCTTCTGCTCCAAACACAAATGTCCCTTACACTTTAGATAAAGGAAAGCCTTTCCTAAATCTTAACCACAGCAATGGTTACACAGCTATTTCTTTTGGTGCCAATATCTGCTTAAGCAATTCCTTGGTCCTTTTATCTCCATTTGTCCATCACCATTCCAGCCCTTGTGTTGCCCCAGTAATTACGATGCTACAACTGTCTATCAGGACACATCAAAGACCAGCCTACAAATAATTTGACAGGAAAAAAGAAATTACATTTAATATTGGTCAGTTTTCTCACCTCATTCTTCCTACAGGTCTGAAGAGTTACACGAAGACAAGGGGTGGTACGGCAGGCATACACGTTAGTTTCAACACTAACAGATGGTCTGCACAACCATGCCTGATGAACTACATTAGAAACATGATTCATTGGGAGAGTTAATTCAGTTATACAGACTGACTCACACTAGGAACCACAGGTTTACTGTGGAGTAGTGCAATTATACTACCCTCTACAGAATGCCAAGGCTAGTTTGGCAAGACAGCTAAGGCAACCTAACACCCTGTCTCTGCTAAAATTGGCTGTCCAATCTCTCCCTTCCCATGCCAGGAACATGCTCCCATCCACAGTCATCCACCACCATGGGCACCTGACTGACCCCCAATAGGAGTTTTACATCTACTAACGTATTTTTATAGGGTTCCTTTCTTCCTGGGTCTAGACCTCTAAAATGAGTCCTCACAGGGACAGGTGCCATGCAGAGGAGACAAGGCAGTCATGCAGTTGGGAGCAAGATGGCAGTAAAGGGATGAGACTGGCTCTTTTGGTAGGAGCAAGCAATTAAACTGGTTTAGCTTTTGTGTCAAACTACGTAATGACTAACGAAACACAAAAAAGTACTACCTATCTGTCAGTCTCCAGTGAGCATAAAAGGGCAGGAAGGTTCATTTTCCTGGCTTAACATAGTGGCATGTGTTAGAACTGGGCAAAGAAAGTGGATTAATTTCTGCTGAGATGAGAGTTTTGGGAGGATAACAGGCATGGCTCATTAGCTCCACTGGGGGTAGGGGAGGGGAAGGTGGCTTTTCACCTAGGGGGCTTAGGTAAACACAGAGTTTTTCAGGAAAGTTCTCTAAGCTTGAGAGGAAACATCAGACTAATGTTTCCATCTTACTTGTCTTTTAAACTAACAGTGGAGATACATTCTATGGAAATTACACATATATGATTAATTCTGCTTATTCTCTATCCCACGCAGGTTGTCTTTTTTAATGATTCCTTTTTTATTGATTCCTTGGTAAAAGGTTTCTGTAACGCAGCTTCTCTTAGTTGGTGATTTGACAATATGGAAACTTTGGCAGTAATGCCAACTATAGAGGAAGAAGTGCTGATATAGCATCCCACTTAGCCTGAGATTTCCCACGTTTATAAATGCCTGTGTACCAAATGAGAGAAGTTAGACTGTACAGATGAAGAAAGTCATGTAATAAAATATTATGATGCTTAGAAGTATGTTCTTCTACTCTGAATACCTAGATCTAGTGGAAGGTGTCCCTGCCCATGGCATGGGGAGTAGAAAGAGATGATCTTTAAGGTCCCTTTCAACCCCAAAATTTCTAAGATTCTATGAACATAGACACAGGAACAATACCAATAGCAACAACAAAGAAAGAGGGTAAAGTGAGAAGATTATTTCTCCCTTTCTCACCTTGCTCACAGCACAGCATCAGCTGGTGTGGTCATCTGGGAGAAGAGAGACTCATTTACTACTTTCAAGATTTGTTGGCATTTTTATCTGAAGTTTTATTTTCTAAATATATGAACAGCTTTAGGTAATTTTATGGTATAACAGTAAGGTGTATTTGGAATTAAGCTACCATTACTTAATATGATAGGAGGCTAACTGGTTATATAGTGCGATACAGACCCATAGCTCATGCTTACGTTTAATCAGAACACTGGGCGTTTTTATTAGCACCTGTTTTTAAGAAGTTAACTCTTTCACTGGTTGTAACACCAAATAGCGGTTTCAAGTCAGTGAAGATCCAGTGAATTTAGCTCCAGTCTTTGAGGAGTCCACAGAATGTGGCAGAAACTTGGGCCATGGGTGGCACTCTGGGCAGCCATTGCTGTCTCTATGGATTATAGCCACAAGCTTGATGGATATAACCTGACAGATCATTGAGAGCCTGAGCAGACCTCAGCATGACAGAGCAGCAATTTGTTTAGCTTTTATACCCTGCAAGGTTTAGCAATACACTGACCACCCCAGTTAGCAGCTTACAGCACTGCAAGTGGACTTGAAGCTAAGTGCTTCTTCACTGGTGACATGTTTTCTCAGAAACAAGGTCTGCCAAGACACTTTGCCTTTAATTCTTCTAGACAAAGGTTTGGGGATAAACTACTGCCATTACAAACAGGATGAAACTGTGGCTTCTCTCTTATGGAATCCAGCTCTTCAAAGTTTAGATGGTAATTCCAGGTTGTTTTCTTATCCAGTATTGCTTATTCACCTGTTACAAGCCCCACAATGTTTTCATTCAACAGAGAAAAATTTGCCTGATTCCTAGCTCTCAACAAACAGAAATTAACTGACTTGCTTGCAACCATGCATGAAGACATAAGACCCAGCTGCTGTATATCTGTAGCAGGCCTCAAGTTAAGATTAAAGCAGTGTACAGTGCCAAGTAAATTGACCTAACCAGCAGTTTTCTCTGGAAAGAATACTGAACAGGACTGTAATATACCTCCTCTAATTTTCTTGTGTCAGCACTAAAGATAACATTAGGTATTTGCTTCACATCATTTACAAAGGCAAAAAAAGGCTTGCATGGGAAAGCGTAGCAAGGAGCTGAAGTGGTAAGGGAAAAGCCCAGAGAAATGCAGGTTTGCGGGAGGGAATCTGGGACAGAAATAGTGAAGGGTATGAAATCCTTCCCTTTGGCATTTGCTTTCTCCAGAGCTACACCTCCCTGTAATGCCTAAAGAGAATCCCCTGCAAAAAGCGGTTCGGGACAGGCTCCTTCTTCACTTGCAGGACCTTACCCTGGGACAGAGCTTGCATGGGGTGAGGATTTCACACCATTTCTCTGTGCAAGCACAGTCCCAGCTGCAGAAAGTCCCCTGGTCCCACCCCAAGACTGGGTTTCCACAAGGTCCCTGCAGCCGTCACGGCACCGCCAGCAGAGATTACTAATTATGGCTGCGTGGGACTGTAGTGCTGACACCTGCCTACCCAGACAGAAACCTGCAGCTTCCTTCACAGGGGCCTCCTGCTGACAGCACATTTGAACATCTGTCAATCACCCAGGCCCCAGAACAGATTCGTGCAGGTGACCTGCAAGTGAAATATTTCCCCCTACTAATCCCTGGTAGCCAACGAGGGCTCTCTTTAACAACCTAAGATGCCACTATGTCAAACAAAAATGGTACTAATTTCCAGTTATGAAGCAAAAGTTAAGTTTTGTTTTCTAATAATTATTTCTATCAAAGAAGAAGAAGATGGAATCAGTGACCTGTTCTTTGTTTTTAGTTTTTTTTGAGCACACTGATTTTCAGGACAGCAGCAGCTATAGTAATCACTGGTGGCTCCACAGTCCAGCAAGTGTCTGCGTTACTGTGCCTGAGGTTATGCCCTAGTGAACAAAGAGCAGCAAGAAAGCAGAGCACTGAACAGCCAAGGGGACCGGGGATAAAAGGATCCATCTCCTGGCTTTGGAGGGGTGATAATGGGACAAGTCAAGTCTCTCTGGTAAATATGGTCAAGAGATGGTATCATCATTGGGGACTTCTTAGCCAACACTGAAGGCAAAAACCCAAACCAAAACATGAGCTTGAAAGTGTGTTAATGTTTAGCTATTCATAGCCCAGCTGATCTGTCAAGTCATGTACTTGCTCTCTCTGCCAACAAAATTATAAGGATCTAGATACTTGGGATTACATATGAGAGAGAAATCTTAATTAATTCAATATGACACCTTCATGTTGCTTATTTTATATGACTACTCAAATACATATATTTTAAAAATATGAATGTATTCCTCCTGTGGGGAGACAAAAAAAAAATTGCTGTTGGCCCTCTGTTGAAAAACAGCTTATGTGGCAAATTTTAGCTAGATTTGGGTTAAAAATGAACCATGCACATAAAAAAAATACATATTTTTCTAAAGACAGATTTTCAAAGAGTCTTTTGAAAATTAGCTATGCATTAGAGCCAAATATTTCACAAAAAGAACTTGGAAACAATACACTGGTATGTTTTTTTGGATTACTCTCAAACAGAGGCTTCTGACTATAATAGTATGCAGCACTTGCATGATATGGACAATTGCCTTGGGACTGAGAAATCATTTCTGCAAAGCACTAAAAATGTTCAAGATCAGCACATTGTGGTACACTGTCGATTCTTTCTGGAACTAGTTAGTTACTGAGACACTCAAACTGACTTAGTGCTACCGATGTATTTCAAATGTTAAACATAATCTGCAGATCTTAATATTACTTTAGCAACTGATTGTTCCTTCAAGTATCTACAGATAAATCTTTTAAAGTCCCTTCTACAACATGTTAGCGTTTCTGGGTATACAAAAATACTTCAAGAAAAGCTGTGGATTAACTCTGTAGGTCAAGGTATACGTAGCATGCAAAGTTCTGGTTTACTGGAAGCAGTTAAACCTATTGCTTGGGAATGGATGAATTACTTTTATAGAGAAAACACTTATGAAAAAATAACCAGGTAGATGTTTGTGGCTTAACAGGATCTAATCGTAAATAGAGGATCTATTTTATAAGGCATGTATGGACTACATAATTTTACAATGTCTTAGGTTGTTTAATTATTCAGAGCAATTTAACCACTGGTTTTTCCTATTCAGCTGCACGCTTCTGAAACAAGCTAATACTTACAGATTAAAGTGTTATTCCAGATGAGTAACTAGAGTCCAAAAATTTTATGATGAAGACTTAGAAAAGGATTAGCAAAAGTAGCTGCATCAGTGCTGGTTGACTTTCAAATACCTACCCATGGCTTGATTTTTCAGAAAATATTTGCTCTGTTCTGAAAAATCAGTTGCTCTGATGATTTATTTTTTTTAAACCAAAGCATCCGCAATCACAGGTCACTTGAAAATTTATTCTCACTTCCCACTAATGCTTTTTGATAACTACACTTTTTACACTTCTATCTACCAATAGTGAAACAGTGAAAAGCGAGTTTCTAAAAGTGAATCTTGTCAACAAATAAACCATTGGTATGCCACTTAAATAGCTTCACTCTTGGCATGCTAAATATTCATGCTCTGATAAGATTCTGGCATGATCTTTTAATTACTCTTGCAAAGAACACAAGTAACTAAATAATGAAGTACTCAGTTTTTTTGGTATTGTTCCCAAAGGCAATATGCCTATATGTAGACCATTGCTATTGCTACTAAAATGTAAATAAGACAGTAACACTCATCAAGAGATAAAAAATCAGTACAGTGTATTAACTCTACAAACACTAAGTGCACAGCTTTGTCATCCTCTAAAACCAGGGAATAATACAATCAGCTTTAAAATGCCTATATAAAGGCTGAAGAAGTAAGCTGCTTTCCTTATGGAGTTTCTCAAACTCTCTTCCACAGTACAATTGGCTTTATTTTTGGGGAAAAGGGGTCCAAAAACTTTGAGAATTATTTGAGAAGTCTAGAAGTATTACAGAGGACATGTCCCTGAACACTTTGTCCCTGGTTCAGGGCCTCTGCTCACCAGGACAGGCTAAAGGAAAGCGTAGTCTGAAGCCTTATAATTGGTGCCTACTGGTGATTCTTTTCTCAGCATGGATCTCAAGCACCTACTTGCTTTCTCCCCATAGGTGCCAGTGTGGATGCAGAGAAGCATTCTTCTCTGAACTCTCTGTATTTCACCATGGTTTCTTTTCATTCTAATCTCTGGACACATGGATTAGCAGGGTAAGGATTTGGGCTCCAGGCCCCAAACTGTTTTGTTCCTGGCCACAAGTGGGATGCACATATGGAAAATTCTGGGTTATGAGTGGAAGTGACCACCTACCTGCTGGTCTGACACAGAATTACAGATCACCAAGGTTGGAGGAGACCTTCAAGATTACCTAGTCCAACCATCAACCTACCACTATAATCACTCCTAAACCATATCCCCAAGTGCCAGATCCAGATGCCTCTTGAACATTTCCAGAGATGGTGACTCCACCACCTCCTTGGGCAGCCTATTTCAATGCCTAACCATTTTTTTTCAGGGAAAATTTTTTTCAAACATCTAATTTGAGCCTCCCCTGATTCAACGTAAGACCCTTTTCTCTCATCCTTTTACTTGAGACATGGCAGACGAGACTGAACCTCACCTCACTGCAACCTCCTTTCAACTTCCTCCACACTAAAGTACCCCAGTTGCCTCTGCTGTTCTTCATAAGACTTGAGCTCCAGATCCTTCACCAGCTTCACTGCACTTCCCTGAACTTGTTCCACTATCTCGATGTCCTTTTTGAAATGAGGGGCCCAAAACTGAACACAACACTCGAGGTGCAGCCTTGCCAGTGCCAAGGATAGGAGGATGGTCACTGCCCTGGTTCTGCTTACCACACTATTGCTGACACAGGACAAGATGCCACTGGTTTTCCTGGCCACCTGGGCACATTGCTGTCTCATGATCAACCATCTGTCAACGAGCATCACCAAGTCCATTTCTGCTGGGCCGTTCTCAAGCCACTCTTCCCCAAGTCTGTAGCAATGCATGGGGTTCTACAAATGGTTATACACCATTGTGTAACTGCTGGGGAGGGACTATAGTACAGAAACAGATATAAATGCTTAGTGTGGCCTCAGAGTCAGCTCTTGGCAACTCTGTTTTCAGCTACAAACTTATCCAAATTATGTGTCTGAAATAAACAACACTATCTGCTGCTATGCCATCTATTTGCTAATACAGCTATAGCCTGCGGAAAGGAACTGAGCCTAACAACACACAAGTTTAACCTATGTCGTAGAGCTTCAAGCACTTGATTAGACAGTCCATGAAACTGTAAAACCAAAGACTGAAAAACATGAAGGCACTGGCTATGAGATTGCCTATGTAACTTGAGTGTAGTCCTTCATGTATTTACAGTATGGCACAAGTTTTTTGGTTTTTGTTTGTTTGTTTGTTTGTTTGTTTGTTTGTTTTTGGTTGGTTTTTTGGGTTTTTTTGCACACATGCTCATTATATTCCTCTCAAATGCCACTTGCAAGATGGGCATATTCAGGAGTCACATTTTTTCCTGGCGTGTCCCATCACAAACCCAATGTTTCATGATAAAGAAAATGCCAAATTGTAAGGATGCCCTGGAAGGCAGCTGAGTCCATGAAGTAGAGCACTGTGCCAGCACTTACACCTCCAGGTTAGCCATGACCATGGTGGCTAACTTAGAAAGAAGCTGAGCATACTCATCCCTCATTCCCCTATCCATAACATGCAGAATCATATCAGCTTTTTTAGTAAAGTGTTTGAGGTAGAGATATGAGTAAAAAGGGGTATGTGATATGCAAGCCTGTCTTTTGAGAGACAGGAGTTTCACACCTCATACAATCCTCTCTTGTCAGTGGAACAACTGAAAAAAAACTCCACACCTTTGAGTTTAAACATATCTAAACATTCCTAATCCTTGGATCACACCTGGAACAATTTATTACCAAGATCTGATCTTGTGATGGGATTAGTTCAGCCTCAATGTTACAGTAACTCCACTGTGGTTTCACTCGTAACAGGGAATAAAAAATACATACTTCTGGAGTTATGTTTCATATTAGATGGTGAGCATATTTGTATGAGACCTCATTTTCCCATTCAGCTTCAGAGGATCCCATTACAGAGTTTTGTATGGTTATTTTCTACTTCTGCGTTGGGTCAAGCTTTCCCCAGGGTGCACTTCTAATTCATGGTCTTCTACATTATTATTACCCTTTTGACCTAAATGATTAGCCAAAGTTTGAGGCCCTGAGGGCTGTTTTTATTAGAACAAAATTATGAAGTCAAGCATCTTTTAGGCATATCTAGCTAAAAAAACACCTCCAAAGTCACCCACACCCAATTTCACTTGTTTTCTTAAAGGCAGGAGATAACAGCAGAAAAAAATCCCTGCCTTCTCTTCTTGAAGCCTTTTCAGCCAGCACTCAGACCTTTGTAGGACTGCCATATTGATTATCTTCCTTATTTTCACTTTCTCTCCCTCCTTTAAGTCTTTTGCTATGCTTTTTTTCATGCTTCATGTTTCTTTGCTTTTGTCCTTCTCTTCCAGATATACCTAACTTCCATAGAAATTAATTTAATATCCAGTCATATTCTTCTTCCACACAGTTCAAGTGCCTGAGTGTCCTCACACGTCTTTGTTTCTAGAGGTGAAATGTGCTAGTTTAGAGTGGAGGCTGCTATTGTTTGAGCTGCTTCTAATGTAAGATTACCTGTTCCTTAGAGAAAGGATGTAACATTCACCACGTATTTCACCTACAGACACATGCCACAAGTTCACATTTTTGGAATGCTGTGGACACCTTTCTGGTTTGCTTTCATGCCCCACTCAGCTGACTCCAGAGTCTGCAGGCAAACCAACCCTTCTGCTAGTTGTACCAGAGGAGTGAATGAAGGCAGCAGTCCCGTCCTCCCCCAGCCTCCACTCCCTCACTGCTTGCAGGATTAACAGCTGTGATAGCTCAAAGGAAAGCGTGGTAGAGGGTCAGGAACGAGAAGCCAGGAGTGGGGGAAAGGCAGGAAGGTGCTTTTGGCAGTGGCGTCAACACACCTGGCTTGAAGTATTAATCAGAGTAGCCTCATGCATTGAAATCTGCCTGAGTTCTATCAAGCAGAAATGCCTGTAGAATGGATGCCAGTAGCTGCCAGTTCCAATCTGAGATTTTGGAAAGGATTGGCATGGAAAAGCTGAGAATTTTAAAATTATGGAAGTTACACAGAGTAGCATAAGGGTTTCAATGATTTCTACCTGTCATATTTAAATATCTATCCAAATGAATTAGAGAACATAGCAGGAAACATGCTCATGATGAATTCTACCTTGATCCTTCACTGGCACAAGGGGGTTTTGGTATTTCATAGCCTTAAGAGTTGGAGTCCTTAAAAGCTTTAAGGACACAGGAATTTTCAAAAGGCCACTGTGAAAGAGAAGCACGATTTAAAGTGACTTGCCCAACAATAACAGTGGCATTTGTGGCACAACACCCACATTCCCATTTCCTAGCCCATCTGATCCCAGTGCTTTCCTCACAACTGGAGTCCAGCTATTATCCTGAAAGGGGAAAACCTTGTGTGAATAAGCTGTAAAAACAGCTACAGAGAAGAGAAGAGAATATCAGAGAATGCCCTGCTATTATTTCCTCTCGCAGATGCACATTTTCAAATAAAAGTCCAGCATAGGTTCTTGAGGCAATACATGCAGTATTCTCTAAACTGCCTAAGCAGTTGTGCTGTACCTATAACACCAATCTATAACACAAATATTAAAGCGGAAAAGGCATGCATAAAATCTATATTACCACATTAATCTCAAAAGGACTTCTGGCTAATATAAAATTCAGCATCATCTTCACTGATGGTTCAGGGAAATAAAGTTGTAATAAATTGCTGCAAGGCAAAGTACTAATGATTGAATGAGGCTATGCAATTAAGATGTAACTTTTTTAATCACCTTTGAGGTTAAATGTAGAAGAATTATGAGTAAAAGGGCAATTAAATGCCATACTTTTCAATCTCAGGTCTCCTCATCAAAGATTCAGTTACCTAAATTGTTTTTCACTCTTTCAGAGGAAGAGCTGGGTGTAACAATATTTCATGCCCCACAAGAGGAAGTAAAGAATACTCTTTCAAACAAAAGCATTACCAGGCTATCAAAATCTTAACAAAGAAAAATAAACTAATCAAGATTGATCTACTGTGGCTATCAAGTTCCTGAACTCCTAAATGTTAACATTAGGTTACAAAAGGGAAAAGAAGTGTAAAATGTAGACATCATCTTCATATTGCATACTCTAGTAATATATATCTTAATGAAATGTGAGTTGCATAAGCAGTGCACTTGATATTTCTATAATCTGTAACTTTCTATATAATTTCACATGCTGTATTTAAAAATACTTTTCTTCTGAAATAATTTAGGATTTATTTTTGAAGAGAAAAATAGATTCACTTATGCTCTGATCCTGCAGACACTTATATATCTGACTGGCTTTGAGAAAAACTATTAAAATTTAAGTGTATTCAAGATTGTCAAGCCAATTTAAATTTTCTTCAAGGGACACATGAAAAATCTAATACTTACTTACTGAAAAATTAATCTAGCTCCAACCTACAGTTGTTCATGAAAGTTCTAGAAATATGCTATGCATAGTATTGAAAATAGTAACGTTCTTCTATATTTCTTGTCTTTTGCCAAGCAATGATGTGCTAGTACATTGCTATAAATTGGTATAAGGATTTTTTATTGTCATACCACATCCATCCAAAGTTTCCAAGGCATGTTAAGATGAAGCAATTTAATGGTCTTTTTTCATGGGGTTTTATGCCCCTATCTCTAGCAGAACAAAATGGGAGAAAAGAAATATAAGAAAAGAGGTTTCTCACCCAAGGTCAGTAATATTTCTATTACTGTGCTGTAAGATTTAGACTACTATATCTACATCATATAAACAAATAAAGACCATATGCAATTTTCCCTTGGGCAGAATTAAAAAAGGGATAAAAGAAAGAAAAGAAAGAAGCACATTTGACAGATGCTAGTCACATCACTTACTACATGGTAAGCTGTTAGAGGGCGTATCTATTTCAAAACAACTAAATAAATTCAAAATTCACACTAGTTTGTTGCAAGAGCTCACAGTTTTTATTTTAGACTTGGAATGTGCTATTTTGCTCTAACTTAAAATAGCCATACACAACCATCCTTTAAAAAATACCACACTGAAAAATGCTCCCTTAAGTTACACAAGACAAAACTGATTCTCTTAGTGACTGAAGTGAAACCAAAGTATCTCTAAATGAAAACTTACTTCCAGAGTGGACAGAAGAGTTTAGGAAGATGGGAGGAAAAGAAGTAAATGAAAATGCTCTGCTTTTTACCTCATGCAAAATCTACATCTTTATCTTCCCTCCATTTACACCACTACCCTGATAGCAACAGTTGCAACTATTGTTGTGCATTAGTTTAAGCAATTGTTTTGTTCATTGTGCATTAGTTTAAGTAATTAATGTCATTTACTACTGCCATTTGCATCAGAGTAAAAAATCAGTCTTCTGACTTTCAATAAACTTACAAACCTCCTCCCAGATGTGTTTACAACAGCCTTTCCAGCTTAACATTTCTGATATATGTAGGCAGCTTTCCTGACACATGGAAAAGAGTGGAAATTACTGAAGTATTCAGCATCATAAAACACAGTCACTGATATAAAAGCTGAAAATGTGCATACCAGCTTTTTATTGTGCGTTTACAGCCCAATTCAAGTTTATGAATAAAGTTACATTAAAAGTTGAATTATTGCATACTGGGTATGCTGGCATTATATTAACACTAAACCAAAACCAAAAATCAACTACATTTCTCTTGGCTCTACGCAACAGAGCTTCTCTCCATACATCTGTAATTTTTAAAAATTCCTCCTGCTTCTACAACCTTCTGCTAATTTTCTTCAATTTTCTGCTCCACTAACTTAAAAGTCATTTCCTTAAGAAAACAGATGACAGACAACCTGAGTGACTGATTATATTGTGCCATCACTTTGTTTTTTTTCTGAGGCCTTGGTTTAAGAGGATGGATGTTAGTGTAAATGACAGAAAGGGGAGCTTCGCATAGGATTTCACTTCTGTTCAAAGACAAGCTAATGCAACCTCGCTGAGGTGCAATCAACTTGACAAATGGATGCTGTGCAGCCCTGTGCCTCCCACTGAAACCCGAGAGTCTGATTTACACAATATTCCCCCTGTAAACGGAGGGAAGCCCAAATTCCAATCAGACTTAACGCTGCTTGGCTGTATAATGGGTTGATCTGATAATTCCTCCCATATAATGAAATCTGATAATAGTGGGAAAAAATACATCAGAGAGAATGGAATACATTAATGAACTTGTAAAAATACACTTAAGTCTTAACAGATTTAATAAACAGAGGAAGGATGGCTCAAACCGGGAGTCTTCATATGTGGTCAGCAGTTCTCGGGTTTAACAATAAAGCTGACTGAAAATACAGAGTTTCTATTTACAATTGACTACATTTACCACACCTTTTTTCAGATGGCCAGGAAATGATAAAAAAAAAAAAGCATTTAAATATCAAAGTAGGCTTTGTAATATGTTTACATGTCTTGCCTTGTTCTGTTTCCCCTTCAAACTAAACTAGTTCTATGATACAAGCTGTTTTCTCAGGGAAATGTGAGTCAGATAGAAATGTTTTCCTACCCGAAAAACAGCATTTCATTTACTGACTGGAAAGAATAGGAGATATTTGCTTTTAGACTTTTAAGACTTTTTAGAATTGACAAAAACAAAGACAATTCCGTTTCAAAATGCTTTTCACACAAGTACAACAGCTGGCACAAAAATTAACTGAAAGTGTACACTACAAAAATGTCACAGAAATGTCTATTAAAATCAGTGGGTTTTGTGTATCTTAATAAACTACTCTGATTGTCATTATTCTCTACAAATACATATTTTGCCTTAGCAGCTACAATTGTGACCAGAAGCTGTTCTCACACATCTACAAGTCGAGTAGTGCAAGATTTTTAGGGTTTTATTTACTTTGCTGTTGTCACAAATAAAAGAAAAAAAGAAAAAAACTTAGGCAAACATTTCATGCTGAAGTGAATGGATTTCAACAGCTGCTGATTTGGTGACATCGAGAACCCCAGTGGAGATGTCCTGCTGAATTAACGTCTTGGAAATGTTAAAAAGAAACTTCAAACAGCCCTTGTTTAGCAGGCGGTCGAGGCTTGCTCTCGGTGGGGATCATGTGAAGACTAGCAGAGCAGTCACTCAGTCATGAATCAGACTTGTCAATAGTTGCCTATTTTCTCAACAGGTGTCTCAATCACACGTCATAATCCTTCCCCCCATAGGCTTCTGTTTAAGAGAAATGGCTATCGCACAGGACGCTGCTTTTCCTTGTATGAGACATGTATTGACTTCTTAATAAGCAGCTCCCTCCTCCAGCCTCTGCTGAGCTTTATACTTGGTATAAACATGTCTCTCTCGCCTATGTGAGCTAGCTGGGAAAGAATGAGAACTGTAACACGGGAGCAAGGAAGCTTTTAATCCTTTGTTATTGCTGCAGATAAGCACAGCAAACACCACACCATCATTCGCTGTTTTGTCAGATAATTATGAAAGGCTGTTATATTGAGGTACCCCTTGTGAATCCCTATGCAATAATGCACTTGGTACTTGGACAGAAAAAGGCATCACTGACACAAAAGATCTTACTGTAATTAAAAGTGTAGGGAAGTGTTTCATATTAACTAAATAAAAAAATTTCAAGTTTAAATTAAAAACCCAGGAAGCAATTTTCAAGTAGGTGGGGATTTGGTTTTTTAGTTTGTTTGTTTTGGTTTGTTTTTTTATAACTAACTTTCAATCATGACTTTTTACAGTATTTTTTTTGCAATTAAATTAATTTTCTTAAGTTTTTAAATCCTCGTTTCTTTTATAGAACTCATACATACAGGTAATTACAGAAGTAAATCAAGTCCTATGGGTCCCAGATGTCAGAATGCTGAAGAAATACAAGCATTTGCAGAAAATTTTAAATTACATAGTTTTTATTCTACAAAAAAGTGGTTATGCTTATATCTGTGCTCTTTGAACCACGTCAGTATTGACCAAAACAACAAAAAGATTTAAAGGAAATTTTTCTTGCTTTTCTGTCAAAAAGCAACAAACCAGTAAATATTCTACAAAGCATATTAAGCTTGTACAAATCATATAATTTATAATGTATCATCAAACTACTCTGGGCTTCCTCTTGTTACTTTTGTTTTCCAATTTTACCTCTTATATGTACACAAAATACTGATGAGCTGAAGTAATCTTCTGTATTTCTAGGCCAGTCTCTTCCTGTATCAGTGGAAGAAGTATGCTTGTAAAATAATGTGGGCTGGTTAGTAGCAGCATGCTTCACTTTTATAGTAACAGCTCCCGTAGGAACTACAGCTTCTACATGACTTGCAAATTAAACATAAAAGGAGACTTACAAAAAATTATATCAGTTTTATGCAATGTTTTGAGATCATAAGCTCCCTTGTATCAGACTTTATAAGAAAGTTCCCTAAGGAAGGTAAACTTTCCTAATGTAGCATACAACTTAAAAATTTCCAAATACCTTTGGAAACTTCATGTCAAATGCAGTTAGACAGTAAAACTAGTGTAGTTTGATCATTCCAGCTGTAAGTCAAAATTCTTCCACACTGTTGGATAACATGAAAATGCAGTACCAGTTTCTGTCACCCTCAATTTAAAAACTTTTGATATACTACCTCTGAGCATGGAGTTGTTTAAATACTATCTCT
The DNA here is from genome assembly GCA_035221455.1 of Xenops minutus. NCBI lineage: Eukaryota > Metazoa > Chordata > Aves > Passeriformes > Furnariidae > Xenops > Xenops minutus. The sequence continues at coordinate 119,303,979 of JAWWEE010000074.1, forward strand.
AACATCAGTAAACTGCATGTACCACCTGCACCATGACTTGAATTACTGAAACACAACACTACACAATTAAAGAGATCTTCTCAGATTTCAGTAGGAAAAACATTGTACTGAAGAAATTTATATCAAAAGAAAATATTTCAACTATTTTTCAAATGTGAAATATAATTTGATTGTGTATCTGATGTATACTCAGATTATTACTTTATATTGGATACACCACAGTGACAAGGTAATTTAAATATGTTGATAGATACCTATAGTCCAGGCCAGGTCTTGAAAATGCTATGCAAGTGAGTGACTTTACATACAAGTTACTCCTGTGAATTAATTTTAACTACTCACGTAAGTGCTTTGTAATGACATAGACTTTTTCACAATTTCTGTAAGAATGAATATAAAATATACGCATTACTTCCTATGCTGTTCAGACAGCATATCAGTATATTCTTCTTTTTTTGCTCTGGGGTAATTTTAAAGAACTCTGTTCCTACTCATAGTCTTAATTTTATTTTATTCAACACTGTATAAGTATTTTGACATAAGCCTGGATGAACCCATTGGTTTCAACAGCACTGCTCAGAGGCATGCTGCTTCCTGTGCTTTTGTAAACAGAAAACATGAATTTTTAAAGCTTTATTTTCTCTGTAACTTTTGACACAATGTATGGATATTATACAGAGAATATGTCAAATAATTATTTAGAGAACACAAACACATTCTCAGCAAATGCAACCTTTAATGACATTTACTTACAAAACTTGCTGGACACAGATTGATTGATTCTGAATGGGAGTCCAGACTCAAAGAAACCACATTCATGAAAAGCATCCTAATCATACCACCATACTAAAATTTTGAACTTTACTCCCAGTACTTAAGGAATAGAACTCAAGAAATAATCAAATTTAGGGGAAATTGACTCTTGATTTCTATATATAAAGATCCATTTTCAACATAGATAATGCATTCTTGCTGCATTCTCTGCTTTCTCCCAAGCAAAGATTAAGAATTGATTAAAAACCCTTATTTGGAGTAAAGCCTCAATATTGACATGTAATCACTATAAAATGGGACTTTCAATGGATAATCGGCAGTGACGCAAATTCTATCTCATTCAGATGCAGCTCATTTATTGCAGAAAAAGGACAAAATTTAAAAATTGCTATTGAAAGTAATGCAAAGGCTACAACAGCAAATGCTTAGACACATAGTCAGAATGCCATCAAGAAGCAGGGAAGTGTTATTACCAGTAGAGATAGCACTGATATACTAAAACTTGACCTTGCTTAGCTCTAAGCTCTGAAGTTTAAAAGGTATATTGACAGATTAGATGTTCCTGATAAAGAATAAGGTGAGTATGTACTTCAAGACTGAAGAAGCTTAAGTTATTCTCCTCATGAGACAAGGTGTGGGTAATCAAACATCGGACCTGCATTATCCACGATGAGAGAGATATGCAGGGAGACGCTTTAAAAGTAACAAAGACAAAACTAAGATCTTGTAAAAGGTAAAGAATTAGCAGAAAGGTGCACTACTTCTCACAGACTACAGTAGAGTAAGAGGGATATTAAGACTTTCTTCTGCCAGACCGGGAACAGAATTGAAACTTCAGCTGAAAACTCTGGAAGACTGTCTTTTGCAAGTTTCCAGAGCCACTGCACTACAACGGTGTACTTCCACTGTCCATTTCATGACCTGAAAGGACTTTCCAACTTCTTCATATAAGAGAAACCAAAGCATGTCACTCCTAGCTGGAAACTTGGCTTGCTTACCTTCTAATTGCTATTTGAAATGGAGAACATGATTGAGAATGCAGAAGTTCATAACAGATGACCTAGAATCTTGTTCCATCTGATAAGGACCATCCCCATTAAAATTGCATTCCTGATCCAAATGTCAGTCAAATAACACTCTTTGATAACTATGGGCTGCCGCTGTCTCACTTGTGAATGATTTCTGATCTGGAACAAGGTTTTAGAAGGTAGGTCTAGGAGGGAAGTAAGATGTATTACTCAGAATGAGACCTATGAGACACTGACTCTTCAATACACAACTCAGCACACATATCTGTTCTCAGGACAAGGGTCACAAATTCCTGTGATCTTGACAATGAACCTTTACTTTTCTATGCTTCCCTTCGCCCCTTTTTCTAAAACTATGAACAAAATTTTCCCCTCCAGTCACTTTTAGCCAGAAAGAGGCAATGTGCATGCAAGAACCTGCTACAACATTTTGTAAAAGAAAGAGTAAAAGGGAACTCAAAATACAAATTACTCATTCTACTATAAAAACGGTGAGATGGCTGGAAACTGCAGCTTTCACGGACTTTGGGCATTTAAAACCAACTAGAGGAACATCAGTTCTTAATATGACTGTGTTCAGAGGTGCAGTGTTTTACTCTCATGCCCTTAAGACAAGATCCAAGTCAAAACACAGACGGGATCCTAAACACAGGTGATGTAGCTATGTTGAGTATTTCACCTCAGATCAATCTCCATTCACATCAGTTGAATTTGCATTTCTGATTCTGTGCACTTGCACACATCAATCATCAGGTAATCTAACGTGACGACTCATATGCAGACCTACATGAGTATGAAAATGTTTACAGCATCGGGACATTTGGTTAGGATTTGTTAATTAATGATTCAGAAGTTGTTGGTGCTCTTTGTCTCTAAATACCATAGCATTAGGTATCTCAAATCAGAAGTCCAGACTTAGAAGGTATATTTGAAATGTAGCCTTTAATTTTTCTCACAAAGCCTTGCTTGGTTTGTACTTTAGACTTTGGACCACTGTCTGTATTATTTTTGAAGACTCATGATTAACCTTTAACTTGACTAAAACTGTTTAGATATCATTGTTACACATGGCACTGTCCTTAGGTTGCTGAGGGAACACATCCTGCCTAAATACCTCAGCAAATGATGACTTTTGAAAAAACTTCTGGTAGGCTGTTACATCAGGCTATTTACATCAGACTCTTTCATACCTTCTCAAGCTTCCTTTCCTTGAAAAAAAGTCTTTCAAAATAATATATTCTCTTTTTTAAATCTAACACATTACTTTTAAAAGCTACCCTTTTTATGTAATCAAAACAGTTTCCAGTACCTTTTAATCACTTAGCATTTACTTGTCTAAAGTTGAAAGCTTATTGAAATTAGCAGTTTAATCCTTATCACTTTTCTTACTGTCATGATCAGGAACTAGATGTTCCTTAAGATATTCCATAATTTCATCAAGTTCTATACTTCCTGTTTTTCCAACTGCTTTCAGTACTGTTCTCTTTATTCCACTGCTTATTTTGTCATATTTCCCAAATTTTACTATAACCCAGTGCTTGTTATATTGCTGTGTGTTCTAGAGGCTATTGAGACATGAAGCGCTCTTGGCACATTATCCTAAAAGGCATATCTTGTACACAGAAAGCAATCTGCTTCTGAAATTAACACTAAGCTTGCTACTCCTCCTTTCAGCAACATTCATTGACATAAAGTATAACTGTGACAACTGTATTTGGTCATCGGCTCAATGCAAGTTATTTTGGGTTTTGACAGGTAAGTAAAGTCCTGCTGTTTACTGAGCTTTGACTTGCCAACACTGTTGGGATAGGAAAATGCATGTCTAAACACATTAAAACACAGATTCATAAGGCTGACGTAATACGATCAGCATGACCTAGAAGTGTATTAAAGCAGTCATTTCTCTAGCTGAAGAACTAAGATGTATTGCACTTAAAAGGAGTATGTTGAAGGCAAAGTGTGGCCATCCATTGCCACTCTGCTCAGCTGACTCTTTGAGAACCTCCTTTGCTTCTAAAAATGCAGTCAGAAACATTCCTCAACAGTGAAAGTTACTGTCACCAAGCAGCTCCACCATATTAAACATGCCAGCTTTTGCTTTTATCTTTCATATTTCATTACAACTCTTTTAAAACATTTGCTAAAGAGAAAAACTGGGAGTCCAAATGTCAAACTTTCTTTAAAATTCCAAATACTATTTTTTACTGAATGTTAGTCACTTAACCCTCAGAAACACTTTGACCCGAAGAGTGACACAAAGCCATCAGAAATAGGAAGGATGCAGCCAAAATTTTTACTTTTCAGGATATTATACATACTTCTTTTATTCCGCTTAAAAGTTGCAGCAAAACAGAGGCTTTAAGAGTAGAGTATAAATTTTGACTCTTTCCATCTACATTCATGTCGGGTGTTATCTTTTCTAAATGCAAAATGATTCATTTAAAAGTATAACTTTGCCTTTTACATGAAAATATATATTGTCCCAAACACAAATTCCTTACACTCTACTAAACACAGACAGGGATGGCTAGAGGCTACAAATCTTTAGGGTCTCCACTGATGCATAAACTAAACAAAAAAGACAACCTTACTTGTTTCAGAAAGCTTTATTAGAATAGGAATCTTTGAAGACAAACACAAAAGATTCTAATATGTTTAGATTTTATAATGTAAACAACTAATTTAATGCATCACTAGTAATATACAATAGTCGCCATCTTGCAAGATGAATGCAAGGAAGAAACTGATGTAATCTGTGAGATATTTCAAAATAATTAATTTGAGAATAAAAAAAACCTTTTAGTGTGTAAACTCTCCCTGTTTGCCTTTTTAAAAAGGATCAGAAAACTGCAGCACTTGAACCTTTGCTAAATGAAGGTAACAAGCAATCTTTTGAACTGGCTTCTAAATTAAGAATGTGTAATTGCCTGAGAAAGGGTATTTGATCAAAAGCATTTTAAGTGTTACTTATCAGGAGAGTTCTAAAAAACTCAAGACCCAGTTTATTTAAATGAGGGCCAAGAAACTTTCAAATGATCTTAAAGTAGTTTGACATGTCTAAATTGTGTCTTTGCCAGCATGTCAGACTTCTTTGCTAGTATTTTTGTTCTGTAAGGGAAAATGGGGTTTTAAGCACTTTTGGGTCAAGCCAATGCTTGATGCCTCCTTTTAATTTCCCTAACTCCTTCTCAAACTCATATCTTCCTGCTTAACTATTTTGCAGCTGACAAAATTATACCAAATATTCCTTTCCCACTTTTTTTCTATTATTTTCCTCACAAGCAAGGAAAGACACATCATGACACACACACACACACACAAAAAAAATTAATACACTGATCCTTATTTAATTTGTAAGAATGATCCTGTTTTGTGGCACATTCCAAAATCAATCCCCAGGTTCTGCAGTATTATCTGCATTGATGAACTGAGGCACCCTGGGTAGCTCCACTCACATGGACAAAACTTCATATACACCCAGCTCCCCGCTAAATTACTGACAGTGTATTATTATACCACTCCACATAAATGACAATGGGGTATTGAATCAAACATGACAACATAAAAATCTCCTGCATTCATAATTTCATACAGCATGCTGTGCTAGAAAAAACTACCCCAATTACTTAAAACAATGTTAAATGAAATATTTAGGTGGTAGTCTGAAACAGGACTGAACAGCCCAGTGTTTGAAATAATGCTTAATCAGGTATTCTATGACCTCACAAACCAGCTAAAATCTTTACATTAGTGTGACAGGCCTTGTAACCAGTATCAGCAAAAGGCGTGATTTTTATCTAAGTGGCTGAGGCATGGCAGGTACAGGGACTGCTCAGAGCCCCGGTGCTATCAGCATACAAAGACTTGAGCATTTGGCACTCATTCTTGCTTCATCAAGCAGCCAATATAAGAGATTCAGCAACAGCAGATGGCAAGATGCCCTTTATGAATCCATGACACGTAACTAAGTCTGAAAAATCCTGAAGGAAATGTAGAGACTTTTTTAGAAACATCTGAAGAGCTGAATACTGAGGAAAGGAAGTTCTTGTTTTGTCTGAAGGCTATGCTTAGAAGAACTACACATGGGAAAAAGAAGACGACTTTCTGGGTACTGCTGGGGATTCCATCTGAACAGGTCTTACTACCTTAGATTGCCTTTGTAGCCTGACCTGCCAGTCCCTACTCCGGGTCCATGTGACAACTCCCAACCATGAGGAAGCACATGGCTGGGAGGTTTGAACAATGCCGCCACCAGCTGGATACGTACTGGTGGCAGAGATGAGGCTGGCTATAGAGCAAAGTAAGCATATTCTTCCTGAAAAATAGGATGGATATTCTGCATTTTCAACTGTAGATAACTTTAGAAACTTAGAAATTATCTGTTATAGTGTGTTTAGCTTTGTCCATTTGTGGTGAAAGCCAAAGGGCAAGGTTCACCTGATGGTCAATACTGGACTGTGAAAAATCTTAACTTCAGCCTCTTCAACTCCCAGGAGGATAAGAAACCTTGTTTTCAGATTTCAGGACAGGGGGGGTTAATACCAGATGAGAATTCCCCCAAACTTTTCTGCTCATGCAGCTCTATTGAGCCAACTGTTCAGTCAAAAAAGAGGACTGTTCTGTGGTTACCACTTTGTGTTCCTGTGGCTACTCAGCTGTGCTGCTCTGTAGCATGAGGAGGGTTCCCAAGAACAGTTCCTAAAGAGGGTTCATGGTCCTGTGGGGACAAGCCCAAACTAAAGTTTACATATTCTACACCTTGTGTGAGTGCATGAACTCCTGAGATTATAGGTAAAATAGTTCATCATCTTTCCCACCAGTTTTGTGAATCTCAGCCATTTTCCTAGTTTTGCTACAAATGCCCAAGTACAAAATTAATTATTTTTTTTGGCTAGAAGCATTTTCTCTTTCTTTTGGACCAATTTGAACTGGTGTTTTTTTGAGGGGATAAAGGATGAGAGGAGATTTTGGACTGTAAAATCAATTATTTGTACAGCCGGAAGACTAGATCTCATAGTCTCTCTAATGATGGGAAAGAGAAAGAATATGAAGAAACAGTGATAAAATTTAAAGTTTAACTTGAGTTCACTGCTTTGGTTTTGCTTGATACCCCCATTTTAGTGTTTATTATCTCAAGTCCTGGATCCTTTAGAGAGTGAATTACTTGGAAGCAGTCTTATATTCAGCATATGTGAAGGATCTTGCTGGAATGAAGCATTAGGACTGGAACACAGTCTATAAGGGTTATGAAATGGAGGCCACAAGTATCTATGGAGCTTCTAGGGATGCAGAAACTCCTGTATCAAGTGAGGATATTGCACATTTGATGCTTTGAAGAGAAGGTTAGTGACTCCTTCTTGTCTCAAACAATGGGATGTTCTGACTCAATGTCTGAGAAATCTATTGTGACTACAAAAACCTCTGTGTGTAGTAAGTGTGGAAGCAAAGAGAGAGACTCAGATTTTATGTTAGAGTTATAGGAAAGGATATAAACACTGTTTTCCCTGAAGATACCTGACAATTTCCATCAGAGCATCAATGACAATCATGTAAAAAAGGAAAGTGAAATAATTTTCTCAGATAAACCATTAGTAATCAAGCTAAGGTAAGTCTTCAGCTCTTTCTTGATGGGGCATTTAAAAAAAATCCAAGGAAGAAAGCATGGATGTCTAGGAACTGAGTTTAATCCTAATGCTCCGCAGTGTCCTCGCACTCAGCAGAGATACAAACCTTTAGTGTACTGATCCATGCTACACATAGTACACCTAAGAGAGTACCTTTAGAACTGAACAGTATATTGCAAAGAAACCTGTTCACAATCTGCAGTGAGCAGGAGTACATGACTACTTCTATATGCTTCCCATTACTTGACAAAAGTATTTCTTTTTTCCTCCAGTAATGCTATCTCTGCCTAGAAAATACGAGTTTGCCTACAACAGACTGAGAAAAGTTCTTCAGCATTAAAAACATGGGCCAAACTACATACATATGAGTGCATAATTTATGTAGACACAACAGGTGACAGGAGCTTGCTGTGGCAACCTGGCACTGGAAGGTTGTCCAAGTTTACAGAAGTGCCTAGACTAGCCCACCACCAAGGCTGGTTATGTTGTATAGACCTATTGCAAAAAGAAGGAAATGTTGTTTAAACACTGAACAGATAGTGGAAAATTGTACTGATTCGATGAAACTGAGGTGGTGACAGAGAGGAGAGCTCAGTTTTGCCATCCCACGGTATTTCACAGTACATAAGCTTGGCTATTCTCCTTATAAAATTACCTGTTACTAATTACCTATGATACCTGACCTCATTTATTTTCCTTTAAGTCTATCGTCAGAGCATTTATTATGAGATCCTGGCTTCTTGAAATGAAGGAGTGTAGTATGTCAAATTTAGTTGATTGTGCAAACCAAAAATTTCGAAATTTCATTTGTACTAGGTGCATGCATACTGCCAGCCATGTGATATTATTCCAAGAGAAGTGGAAAAATTAGGTGACAAACAGAATTTTGGCAAAAGCACAGTTCTTCAGATGCCACATGTGCAAATCATTATTGTGTCTTGTAAAATGGTTAAAGAAATGTATTTTGAAATGGCAATTATATAATTAGAGTCTTAAGTAACTTCACCGAATGACAAGTGATTAAACACATATCAACAAACAGACATAGCATTACTTTGATTAGTGTGTGGAAAATGCCACAGAATAACCCTGGCAAGCATAGAATGGGCAACAAAGTTGAGTGTAGGTTCTGTTAGCAGCTTTCTTTGTCTAAAATGGAGGTGTCTACAAAACAGGCAGCTGGGTTTTGACAGAGTGTTAGTTTTAATTCATAAGTTTAAAAGGCTTTACCAGTCTTCTAAATGAAAATGAAGACTGCTATTAAAATTAAAATTCTGCATGTCAGTGGACAAAAAATCTAGATGCTTGTCAATCCCAACTGCAAGACAAGCCATTGGGGGATGGGAGAGGTGTCTCCTTCCATTTGTTTTTTGTCTCTATCTTTGTTACCAATTTTTGTCTAGTAGGTGTATGTCTATCCATTTTTAACGGTTACGTAGGAGAAGAACCTACCTTTGTTGTCTTCCCTCTGTTTTTTCCCTACAGAGACAAAGCCATCAGATTTCTTGATAATACAAGTGGGCTGAACCTCCTGCTGCAGTGTGACAAGGCAGAAAACTGACAGTTTTTCTAAATGTCTCCAATACCTTTCCCTTTTAGAGCTTCTGCCCTTCCCTAATAGCCAGAGCAGCAAGAAAATTCAGGATTTTTACATTTCACCATTGTCCAGCTGAGCCTGGAGTAACAGCAAAACAAACCAAACCAGAAACAGATTGCAAACTAAGGATAGCGAACAGCTGGCCTGTGGTCCATGGAAGGTTGGCTCATTGCATGTTCTTAATGTTTTTCTTTCCACTTCCACATGTTACACTGCACTGAAAGCCAGCTAAGGTATTTTAATGCAAGTAACTACTAAGGGTGCCATTCCAAAACAGCTAACCTTCTTCAAGTCAGGGCTGATAGGACCCTGCTCTTCCTCCCTCCTTCTGCATGACATTCCTGTTCTCCTCTTTGTCCCAGATCATGCTACTGCACAGTGAACAACTTTAAGGGTACTAAAGAAGACAAACATTTCTACAAAAAAATAATTTCAAGTGACATTTTACAAGCAAATAGCTTGCTGCTGGTGGAAGGAGATGGCTCCCCCTCCTCTCCTCTTGGCTGGGCAGTCCTGATGTCTCCCTTTTTTCAGCTCTGGTACTCATCTAAGTTCTAGAGGATCAGTTCAACTCACTGAGCTGGCTGAAAACTTGAGTTTACATCTAGCTTGGCAGTACAGGAAGCAGCCAGGACTGGAAATGAAGTAGATGAGAAAAAGCAACCAAGGTAGAGTCTCTTACCTTGAAGATACTCCAAAGCTGCCTGGACACAGGCCTGGGCAGCCTGTTCTAGGTGGCCCTGCTTGAGCAGGAGCCTTGGACCAGATGAATTCTAGAGGTTTTCTCCCACCTCAACCATTCTGTGATCCTATGAAGCTCACTACTTTTGTGAAACCTCACTGGTAGTGGTCATGAGGATATTTCACCTTCTTTATTCCAACAGAGGAAAGAGTTCTCAAAACATACATGGTCTTTGTCATCAGTTACTTGCCAAGCATGTGAGATAGGCACAGACTGCAATAGTAGCATTTCATACTCTCCTGACATTACTCTGTAAACAAACATGCATACCCAGAGCACTGAAAAATCCTATTTTGTATCTTCAGGAAGAGACATTCATATTGGGAAGCTACTCAGGAAGCCCTGAATGAGAGCACTGAACGGGTCTGGCAAGAACATAGCTGTGCCTTTGCTTGCAGTTTTTTCCCATTCAGCAGTTAATTAGTAACTCGCTTTTTGAAAATGAAAGATTACAAATCCTGAACAAATACAAATGTTTGATCTTGGGCTCATCAAGGAAAACTTCAGCAGCTGCCAGGGAAAAGCAAATGTTCTGTCACGTATATGCAGAATGAGATAATGTGAAACAGAAGATGAAGAATGCAGAGCGAATGTACCAACTCTTCCACACACAGCAGTGGGGAGCACAGAAGATGAGGAAAAAGTACCAAACAGCAGACAACAACCCAGTGAGCTTAAGTAAAACCTGATGGGATCACTCCTGACTGCAACATCAACCTAAGAGACAGAAGTGTGGTGCTATATATCCAAAGCAGTTTATGTTTCTGTCCCACATGAACTGCCTCTTTTGAAGTGCTGGGCACTCAGCCATGCCTGACCTACCCCTGAAGGTTGGGAAGTTGTCAAGAAGAAAGCAGCAGCAAGGAAGACCACGTTGGCAGAAGAAGGAGACCGGGTTGTGTGAGATGTTTTCACAAGATCAGGTAGTAGTCCTGAAGCTGAAGGGGCTGTAATGGAATTGCCAAACTTTGGGAAAATGGCTAGAACATTTTTACTGAGTAAAACTAAAGTGCTGTCATTTTATTGAAGAAGCCCCCTTGAAGAAATGATAGCTGCATTTATAATAAATAAAGTAGAAATGAGCTGACAAATGAAGCACATAACACCAGCTAAGAAAAAGAAAAAAAAGGTATTTTTGATAGAAAATCTTAAATTTGTTTATACTATGCCACGACACAAAAAGGCACTGTGGAGTAAATCTGAACATCTAGAAAATACTAACTTCCCCTTAGAAAAAAATTAACTTTAAGCAGGAATTAATATAGTAACAAGTCTAGTAAATCATCAGTTTTTCTGACATGGAAAGGTATCTTAACAAATAATGCAATCCCATTCATCTTTTCTGGTTACAGCACTGGACAAATTATCCTCTGCATACTCACTGACTACACCTTTAGTTTTTTTGGCTTTTATAAATTCCCTAGATGCTGCCTCCTGAGCATGCTCTACAAACAATTCTCAGACTATAAAAAATACAGAGATATGGACCTTTTGTATGTATCATGCATTTGTTGTTAAAACGTAATGTTCTTCTCAAACCTTAATGCTTCAAGCATCTTTCCTTGAGTCTGTCATACATCTCTGAGGTCTTTTGTCCCTTGAGAACTACTCCTGCCTTTGCTGTACTCAAATGACATCAGGAGCTGCTCACATCGGGGAATCACCACTGTTAACCCTGCCCAGAAAGGCCTGTTTGCAGGCCAGCAATGATGGTTTGCTACATGCCACATTTCAGTTTGCTTGCCACTGCTGTCTGTCAAGCTTTCCATCAGTGACTTCTGAAACTGCTGAGTGCAGCATCTTCCTTTCAGTACAGCCCCTCCCCGTGGGCCTCTCTTATCAGTAACTTATCAGTAGTTTTTCCACTTCTACAATTTCTGCCCTGCTCATTCTTTTTCCAGATATTTTTATACTTGAAAATTAAAGTGTTATTAGTGGTAGATTATATATCACATTAAACAATTGTAATCTGTCCTAAAAAAATAAAAGTATTCTATTCTATGCATTGCAAAATGCAGAAGAGTTCTAAAAATATGGTCTAATATACAACACAAATATAATGGATAGCATTAAGAAAGCAAGTAATAAAAATACAGGCATTAAAGATTCATTGTCATCACTTTAACAGCATATCTCATTGTAGGTGAAATAAGTAGCAGAAGTTAGCAATAAACAAATGGACAGTATTGGCAGCTCCAAAAAATCCCAAACATGCACATTTTAAAGACTCCAAAATCATCAAAAAGTATTAAATTAATGATACTTTAATCAAGTTAACTGCTCTTTGATCTATCTCCTGGAACTTAAGTAGAGAACTGGTCATTCCTCAATGAACATCAAGTTACTAGGAGTTAAAAATCAGTTTTACAGGCAGAGTACTCCATAGCAAACATTCAGAATCTCAAAATGGGCCCAAGATGTTCTTTCTCATTACCAGGACCAACTTTTAAATCATTTCATTTAAAAATGAATGCTCATAATTTATAATTTCAATTTGCCTGCTGTCTAGCAAGCCTTAAGAATGCACTCAAGATGTTTTTCCTTTCACAGCTATGACAACCACAAGGGTGTGATATGCCTGAAGCAGAGCTCTACAGTCACTCAGAGCTGAAACATTCAGAAAAACAGCGATTACTATAAAACCACTAAAGATGGTAACATTTTAAGTTTCTAAAATACACATGTAAACATGGAAGCTGAGTTGACATTGGCTTGTTCAAGACATAGCAGAAGTTTGTCAGTTCTTAGCTTGAAACTATGTCACAGACCATCTTGTTTGACGTAGCCCAACAAGTTTAACCTGGCTCCCATTGTGGTGAGTCCTATCATACCCGCTGAGTGAAGTACATCTATAACAACTTCATGGTATTGACTAGAACCCTGTAGGAGAAATAGAAATCTCTCTTTCCTTCAATAGTAACCATTACATCTTCTAACTAATAGTTCTTAGCATGCCTGAGCTCAAGGATTTGAAGAACTCTTCATGTAACACAGTTGGCTAAAACTGGAAGATATTTATTTGTATCAGTAAAAAGAAATTCAGATTTCAATAGTTTGACATAGGCAGAACTCTCTAAGACTTTCAGACTAATCAGTAGAGAAGATGTCTTTTTTTGACAGTGTTTTTGTTCTTCTTAGCTCTTTCTCTCTTTATCCCACTTCTATGGCCTTTAGACATTCACTGCCCCATTACCGTTCACTTTCTTAATTTTCTGTTTCATCACACCAATTTTTGCTTACATAGCCTCCTATTGATGAATTTTTCCCTTTTCTGCCTCCCACTTTTAATATCTTGAATTTTCTCAGTGACACAAAAAAACAACCTACCTGGACTTCCTGTTACTTTAAATCACCCACTTTAAATTCATTCCTCAACTTCACACTATGTGCCTAAAGGTCATAATAAGTCCTGAGAATAAGTTGCCTCCAGTCCCACAGCAAGGTGAAAGACACCAGGCTTCACTACCGTTAAGGACAAACCCAGGTTTGATTGAGAAAATCACTAGAAAGTGGTGACCATTTTAACTAAAAGCTGATTGTAGTTAAATTTCACTGAAAAAACCTCCAAAGAATAGTTGACATTAAGGAAAGAAAAATTTATAATTATAGTCAGATAACGAGATATAGAAAATATTATTAAAAAAAAATCATACAGGAAAAAAAAATTCTAAACCCCACTAAATTTCTGCTAAAGAGGTTGGCATGCCTGAATGTAAAACTCAACAAAACATGTGGCAGGATAGACTGCAGTGGTGTTCTAGGAGTATTTCCCTTCTTTTGCCAAAAGAAAAATGAAAGATCAGCAACTGGTTCCACAACACTGCTTCATGACCAAATGAGATACGCCTTGTCAATCAGACATTTGAAATACACACTAATTAGTGTACCAATTGATATGTTTATATTAATCTGAAATTGTTCAGATGAAGTATGTGAGGAAAATATTTGAACTCATTAAAACCACAAGCTAAACCAAGCTAAAGAATGAAAAATCCCTACAGTGGTACAGGAAAAGAGCAAGGGACTTGAAAAACTGTTGTGTCAAGTCTTGGCATATTTGAAAAGGTCCAGATAATATACTTATGTAGGACTGTAACCACTTTGGTATCTGCTGGGTAACAAATCTCCCACTGGATGTAGGTATAGAGATACATTACAAAAGACAAGTCCAATTCTTGGTCTTGGAGGTATTCTATAGTGCTGGAGATGCCATTGGGAATATGGTTTTGGTTTGTTTTTTTTTTTCTTTTAATTTCTTTTTCTTTTTTTCTTACCAAGGTACATGATCAGCTGCCACATACCAGAGTACTGTGATTCTTCTGCCACAACATAGTGACAAATCTGGTATACAGATTTTTTTTATTAGATATTCTCACACAACAGATTTCACCCCTTTCCCACAAAATATTCCAGAGTCTCATTTAGAAAGTCTTCCATAAAAAAACTCTAGAAACTATAGAATCAATATTTTAGGATGAATGTAAGAAAAAATATCCTCATAAGCACAGAAGTGGACAGTTCCTGAAGTCAAACTACGCCAGGCCTCACAGCTGACACAAATCACCTTGTCTCCATTGAAATCACAAGCTTCTAGGGGACTAGTCCATCCTAATAACCATACAATAGTACAGGGACAATTTAAAATTAACAGATTGCATAAATTAAAGAAGAATTTCTAGAATTTTTATAGCATATGTCTGTCTTGCACTTTTTAAATTTGAAACTTTAAAATGTTAATAAATTCTGCTTAACAAAGGTACAGCAGTTTTGTCTCCTATTTTTATATGAATAATAACTATATCAAATAAATCTACTGTGAAGAAAATTGTAGATAACAAGGAAAATCATACCAATCACACAGGAACAAGAAAGAAAAGGGGATTTTTTCCATTAATAGCTCTAATTTTGTCATTAATTTATTAATTCCAGTGCCTGACAAACACTTTATTTGCAAATCATTAATTTTTCTCTGTTTATTCAGGTGATGGCAAACGATGCTTTAATCCGGTCCTGCTGCACCCTTTTCAAACACAACTGGCCAACAGCATCCCTCTTCCCCGGAAAATGAAATTCCTTTGACATTTAGGAACGGGATGAGAAGAAATTTTTGTGTCTGGTATGTAGATCTACTTTGTGAACCACTGGTTGGCAATTTGCCGTTCAGATAATTATTTTCTTTTTCTCTCAGCTCAGATGAAATCTTTGCACAAATGATGTGGGTTCAGTAACACAACAACTATGCCATCATGCAATGACAAAATATTTTTCTTTCCTTTTTAAGAACACTGTGGAAAATTGCATAACCAAAACCAATCATGAACATATTTTAAACTTCAAAATGAAGCAAGATGAAGGAATTCTAGTTACATAAAGGCCCAAGCAAATGTAATTTGTACCTACTTGTGAACATACAATCTTTGTCTATGTGATTTTATTCATATTTTTTTTCTTCCCAGAGGAATGTCCTGTTTGGAGCACTGAATGAGTACATTTGGAATCAAACTAAAGCTGCCCATAAACTGGAATTTCCTAATTTCTAAGTGCTTGACTTTGCAGGCTCAATACAACTTTTTCATTTGGAAGTCTTAAATATATAATTATTCAGATGGCTTAAATGTGCTTTTTGCTTACAGAGTCTTTTTTTCTGTTTACATATCATACTTCAGCCTAAATAAACGCGAAGACAAAGGCCAAGCTGGCTGGTAGCCCAGAGTGTAGTTTTTACCAAATTGACAGGGACCACCTTAAATTCATTGAAATGTCTAAATATCGTACTTGTGTTATAACTATATTTTAAGAGCCTGTCTTTACTGAAAGAAAAATGGAGCAGCTTTAGAACAGCATAAACAAGTTGCTGGATGAAATGAGACTTCAATGTCAAAGTCCGGTCTGACTTACCACAGCTCTCCATTACTATAAAACACCAAACACTTGAGGGCAGGAAGTATCCTCATGTTACCATGTAAATAACTAATGGGCTTAGTTTATGTTAACAGCTAACTTAGGAACTTCCAATAAAAAACCCACCAAACAAAAACATGACTAAGAGTCTCTGAAACTTTTTCCCAAAAGTAACTAATTCCGCTAACTTTTAAGGTGACTTTCCTTCTTTGCTTAGAGAATCTTGCATAGAGTCTGATAAAATGTATGGTAAATGTGAACACAGTACAATTTAAAGATGGCCTGCAAAGGCAAGCAAACATGGTAATTTTTTCTAATCTACTGGAAGATATGAAAGGTGCAAAGTTTAGTTTAATGTTTTCTTCTACATGTTTCCTTTTTGCTTTTAAAACTTGCAGAGTATCAAAGTCTTGTCTTCCCTTTATACAGAAGAGTGTTGGAGGACAAGACAACTGGAATGGAAGTCCCTCTCAGTTCCCATCTGAAGCAGCAGGGTGACAAATGATTAACATGAGTCTTTTTCTTTTCTTCTGGCTTTTTGCCAGCGTCTTGAATTAAATGTTTTAGCAACAGCCAAACAAAAAGGGAGTTTTACACAGTCTGATTAAAAATGCCTTTCCCCTCTCAAATGTCAGTTTCTTGGGACAGATGATGATTAGAGATGATGGCTTCATCTCTCCACTTTTCCAACTGCTCGTAATCTAGCAAAAATAGGATAGACAAGACCGGATACATGCATAAAAGCAAACAAAACCTTTGCAGAGACCTTATATCTGACTTTAAAGCAAGCTCTTCAGGCTTTCCTAGTAAGTCTTAAAAATATGTAAAAAGCAATATAGTTTTGTCTCCTTTTCATGTCACTCTTTAGATCTAATCAGGATTTTAGTAGGGCAAGATAGGCAAATCCCATTGACAAGAACATGCCATACGAAAAGCACAAGATGTGTTGAAATTTAAAATTTAGTAATGCTGACATTCTGGCCTTACCAGATATTAATAAAATTACAAGAGCGTGGGGTGAAGGTATTATACCTGGTCATGGCTGGCTTCAATGGAGCTTCCGATACCTTGGAAAGTCATCTGCACAGGAGACAGTGTCAAACAGGTCATACACTCTTTGCCATTTTGTCTATCACTGTAGTGTACCTATAACAGAATAACATACGTAATCTGCTAAACACCAGGTTCGTACAAGGGAGTCATGCTAAAATACTGTCCCTCTTCAACAAGTTTGTAAGAAGAATTCCAGACATTTACATTGAATTCATCTTTAATATAAAACAAGGAGTGTGTAAAATAGTCTAGATAGTCACATGCTGAACTGGGGCCAAATTTTCCGTGATATGACTGTTGCATAGTTTTTGAAGTGCTATGTTCTTCACTTTCTGAGACCTTTCAGGGTGAATTCAAGATGTTTTATCTACATAAGAATCTGGTTTGAAGTTGTAGTTTCCTGCCTACATGTTATTTTTAACAGCATACTGTAGCTTAGTTATAAAACACCCATGTAAATCATTATATCTAACAAAACTTGGCAATAATAGCTTAATTTTTTTCAATTGTAATTCCATTTCTGTTAAAATCCACTAATTCTTTTGACATGGTGAATATGGTATATTTCAATTGAATCAAAATGACAGACAAAATGCAGAAGAATTCACATTCTTCTGGAGATGTCTAAGCTATCCTTTTCTAAGAGTAACTCATTTCCTACTAGGCTCAAAGATGTGCATGTTGAACCTGAATCTTTCATGAAATAAAGAGGAAGACAGTGCTTGTACTTGAATTATTCTCCTTGTTTTCAGGTTCCCTTCAGATGGTTCTTAAATACCCTAAAGAAAGGATGGATTTTAATATGATGAGAAAAAAATGAAATTAAATGTTGCCAGTGTTTCATTATTAACAACAGGTTGCCACTCATGCTGAATTGTTGAAATATTACAGTTCTCTGTGTAGCTCCTGACTTCTAGACAGGCAGATCAAGCACTTTCTTCTACAGGAGAGGTGGAATTTAGTTTATGTTGGTAATTTACATTGACTATGTGACCCCTGTCAGAACTGGAAAGAGAGATCAACTCTGCTGGAGACAGACCTTTTATGTTAGTAGCTATTTACAGCTGTATAGCTCTCAGGCAAAAACTACATGGTAAAACCTCATTGTGACACTTAGGCTACAAAATAAACTTTATTATTTCTGAAAACAACTAGCAACCATATTGGGTTTATTCCTGTGGAAACAGTTTAGTGACATATATGACAATTGTACACTATGTGTATTTAATCCCCCGTGCCTAACTCTTCTTTGCCACAGGTGCAAATTGGAAATACTTCAACTGAAGTAAAACCAGTGCAAAACTGGCTGAGTGAGAGGAAAACCAAATTGGTGCTACGTTTCAGAATTACTTTACTGACAACATATCAAACCAATTTTGCTGCTGTGGCCAAAAGTAAGACACAGAATGCAAAAGTCTTGTACTGTGTATAGAAATATTGATTTCATTCAGCCCTTTTTAAAGCTTTCTGGATTACTTCTGTCTCTCTTCCTCTCAACCCCCACAGTATGTACCTACTAAATTGCTTGTGGCTCACTGCCAGAAAAGCCATACTACTTACTTAGAAACCACAAGAGGCCCCTTCACATATACAATGGTTTAACTTTGATTAATTGAAAGAGGTATGAAGGTATGAAATTTGGCTGGCGAATATAAACTGAAGTTCTTTAAATGTCAGGGACTACTGTTATGACAAGGGCTTACCAAGCTTCCACAACTAGTTGCAGCCTAGATATACTGCTGACCGTGTGTCGTGGGAATGCAGTGTGGAGAAATGGGGTGGCAAAGATCATGAGGTTGATCATGTACTGCAAATATGACATCACAAAAAGGGCAAAATCTGATGACCAAAAGAAGCACATATGGAGAAAAGGGAAAATGTCACTTTTGGAACTGTATAGCATATTTGTAGCTTATTTTTAATAAGACTAATATTAATAAGGTTACAATTCACTAATGTCCACTGGAATAAAGCAAGACTAACAAGCTGAAAGAACAGGAGATATCCAGAGGAAAAGTCATTAGTATTACATGATGCTACATTACCTGTAATACAGATTTGACTCACACCCCTTTTAGAGTCCCACATCAAAACTGCAATAAACTCAGAATTCTGGTATCTTTCTAGGCTTAACTTTTCCAAAGGCATTTCATGCTGTGCTTTTGGCCTCATCTCAATGTATCAAGGCCATTACTTTGTAATTTCTTAGACAATAGTCCTCTAATTATCTCTTGCTCTGTTGAAGCAACTCAGCTGAACCAAATAAACACTTTCTATGTTAATAATATGAATAGTGATATAAAAAACAAAAGACTGGATTTTGAATGGGAACAGAATAAAACTTTGTCCTTTCATCAAATCTCTCCAGTCTACAGATTTGTGCAGTCAGCAGAAACATTCAGACTTCTTCTACATTTGGCGTGCGTATGTGCAATTTCCCAGTAATCCTATTTTGTTATTTATCAGTCCAGCTGCTACAGTCTCAAACTATGTTATTTCTTGCTTCTTCAAGTTTGATCTATAATCCAAAGTTTGGGGCAATTTTTTTTTTTTTTCAACCATGAGCACTAGGTATTTACCTATTTGAGCAGAATGTCCAAAATAGGCACTCAGAAAAAAAATAATAGTAGCGAAATAATTATCAAATAGCCCAAATAGAAGCAGATACTTCTAGGCTTTCAGCCAGCAGTATGTTGCAAATATTTCAGTTTATATGTCCATGCTATTATGACTAAGTGCGAGAGGAATCTGAACGTCTATAAAACTGGTTTAAGAATAATATATCCTCTAAGGCAGGGGAACATGAGGGCACAGCAAATACTTGAATCAGTATCCGTGATCAAGGAGTGGTGACTGTAGGCTGGCCAAGTGCTCTGATAGTGATTACATAGTCATTATTGAGATTCATGATGACAATAACAATACTTTCCTAAGCTCCTCGGTGCCTGAAGAGTCAGGAGTGCTCAACTACAGGTCATCTTGCCACAACTTTGTTAGGCAGGTAAGGGCACTTTCTGGACAGACATCAAATGATTCATTCAAATTGACTCGCCACTGACTGGAGTGAAGGCAGTGCTAGGCCTAAAACACATCATTAAGGCCTCTGCCCTAACCAAAATTGGTCATTTTCTCTTTCCATATATTATAGAGGTGAAACCAAAAGAGTTATGAAAATAATTACTATGTCCAGGCCCTCATTTTCAGGCTTCAGTTTTTTAAAATTAGAGAACAATCAAAGATTAGTTCAGTGCATTTTAAGGATTAATGAAATTTTAGCAATGAAATTTCACTCATTAAAATTCAGAATGTTTTATTTAGATAACATATAAGCAGATAGAACAGCGTTAAGATCTGGCTAAAAAACAATGGCCAGCATACAGATGTCTGTAGTAAGGGTTGTGTAAGTTTCTGAGTAAAATGCAAGACTCCTGCCTCAGACTATTATGAGTGATTTACACGTAATTCCCCTCCAAGGTTTGTCTACACAGCACAAAGCAGTGCCACCACAACAAGATCCTGGCAATAACTCTAAAAGAGCCTGTTCATTTATTGGGAAAAGCATCCAGCGCTGCCAGCTCTTCTCCCGGGCAACCACATACACCTGAGATAAACCACGTATAGCCAGCTCAGGAATCCCAAACACAGTACTCCACTGCGCCATGCGGGCAGGGCATGGAACCTCCTGTAAAACCCAAAGTGCACCCCGGGCATCAAAACAAAGAAACAGATTCTAGAAGCAAATTTTTCTGCCAGCACATGCCATAGATTTCATCATACATGTATGCTTTCATGCTCCACATTCACGAGATGGAACTGTATATTCGTTTTACAGATTGTTTTAATCAT
Organism: Xenops minutus; assembly: GCA_035221455.1. Taxonomy (NCBI): domain Eukaryota; kingdom Metazoa; phylum Chordata; class Aves; order Passeriformes; family Furnariidae; genus Xenops; species Xenops minutus. Next base: position 119,324,544 of record JAWWEE010000074.1, read on the forward strand.
GAACAAGCTGCATGGTATGAGTACCTATGGAGGGGTACAACTAACCAGCATGTGTACACAGAAATGTACATGAAGGTCTGAAACCATTTGACAACTATGCTGAAATTTGGCTCTTGTTTTTAATACTCTAAATTACTGAAGAGATGCAAATATTTTCATGGGCATTTATAGCTGCACATAAAGGAAGATATAAGATGAATGTTTACAATGTTACAACTGAATGTGGAACGGCATAGCCAGAATTCTTAACTTCACATGCTATTTTATAAAGAAAAAAATAAATTACACTGCATAAATCTGCATAAGAAATTACATTTAAGGTTACTTCAATCATAATACTACTCCAAAAGCAGGAAATGTCCCATATCTTTCATATTTATATAAAGACATCTCTTCTATCTACCTTTATTATAATACACTTTCCTACTTGAAAGTGTTCTGATAGAAACTGGAAAAAATCTTGCATTAAGTTACATTTAACCACTGGATCAATATGCAGTTTTGAATAATGGCCACAGTTAATCTGCATAAATTATTCTGTAAATACAATGGCCAAAACTTCAAGAACAGAGTAGTCTGCTGGCCTTCAGCAAGCACTTCTAAATTTGAACATCTGTCCTTCTGCACGAGCAAGGGCTATGGTTTACTGAGACAGCTGAGAAAGGTGAGAGACCTGTTGCACATACACAGTACTTAAGCTTAACTATTATATACCAAACTACTGTTAGAAATAAGCCAACTGCACTAACAAGACTCTGAGGGGAGCAAAAATAAAAGCTACTATTTTCACTCACTGTTGCTTAGATGTTCACAGTTTGAAACACAACTTCTGTCAGGACAAACACTTTCTTTCTTGAACATTTATTAACTTAAAAAAATAATACAAATTACCAAAAGAAAGAAGTCATCTGTGACACTGGAGTTCAAGTTTCCAAACCAAAAACTATTCTGAGTCAAAGCATCAGCAGGAGTCTTAGAATGCTAGACAGAAATAAACTAGGTAATAAAATGCCATTATGTTCAACAGTGCACAAATCTTCTGGATTGACAAGCCCGGACTATTTTGTTAGAACAAAGGATAGTATTTCTTTAAATCTGCCCCTTAAAGGGAGAGCACCCAAATTAGTCCTCAATTTATGGAATAGTTCCCAAGATTTTACATAGGCCATTCTGGATTTACAGTGACAAGAAAACCAGAACGGGCTCAGAAATCAGAAGTTAAAATAGTAATTTTGACTTGGACAAGAGTCTCATGAAACAGTTAGGATCCCGGTAAAAAGCTGTCTTTTCCATTTTGGTCTTTTATCTTCCTCTTTGTGTTGTACATCTACTGTTAGTCATGTCAACTACTAAAGAAGAAATGAAACAATCCTGTTTGTGCTCCAATTCCAAGTCTGTCTCATGCACATTTAAAAGTGAAGAAATACTTCTGGCACAAAAATAAATTTGATATACTTGCTCATTTCAACCATTTTGTCAATGGCAATTTTAGGAGTTTTCACCGTATGTATTTTAGTACTTAAAAGTGTGAATCCTTGTATTACCCACAGAGCTTTCCTAATAGATCAGTCTCTTCAGACACAGAGCAGCATGAGAGAGAGCCCAAATATCACTTTTCACTCTTACTACCTGCTTTACAAATTCCCTAATTTTTTTTTTGTGTGCGTGTGAGGGTAGCACTGGAGTACAGTAAAAACAAGAAAAATAAAAAATAAAATTGGGGGGGGGGAAATCCTATTGCAAGAACAAAGTCTTATGAAAAGTTAAAACACAGACACAAAACACAAGACCAAGTAAAAAAAAAATTGTCCTAGATGAAACAATAAGACATACAATAAAAAAAAAAAAAAATTTAAAAAATCAGAAGAAAAGCATTGAATCAAACTGTTTCCTGCAATGCTGGAGTTCCTTGATGTAGTGGGATTACTAAATATAGTATTTTACTAATCTCAGCAGGGCGCTGGCTAACTGCATGCCCGTCAGATGTTTTTAACGGCCACCCCCTGTGGAACAAATCTAAGGAGCGCATGAAAAACACCCACATTTAAAAAAGCCCCCTTGCTAGATCATTAAGGAAAGATAAAGGCCTGTACATTCGGATGTGATATATAACACAATCACTGTGTCAAGAAAACATATGTTTGATTAGCGCACCTCAGGTTCATTAATCGCTGTGTCTGCTTCACAGCAGTGGGCAGAGTTTCCACTGTAGCTACTGCACCAAAGGGTAGAGACACTTGGTAGCTTGAAGACTGACAGTTCAGCAGTAAATCTTGAGCTGTTCCAACATGCCTCTCTTACACAGTTTGAATAGCAGCTGTATTGTAGCCTTAAATCTTCATTAAAATACAGTCCTAGGGTTTAGACTAAGAAATAAACCATTACTGCACCATAAATAGCCAACAACAAGCAGACTAAAGGCATTGTCACTGGTTACTGCGGCAGTATTTTATGTTCCTGACCACAGTAAAGCAGACACTTGACATCTATAAAAACAAGCAAAGCACAAGGAACAGTGAAAAAACTTACTTGACACAGTTCCCAATGGGAATATATAAAATATCTGCTAAATGCAAAGTAAGTTTATCATCTGAGCCAAAGAAGCTTGTACGTCCTTTTTCTCCACACTATTTAGACATCCCCTGAATTCAGAGCTCCTGTTTCAGTGATTCTGGAAAGTCTGGCCATATATTATGCTCAGCCTAGCAAGGAAGACTCAGCTCTGTCCTACCTCTGGACGTGATACTTGGTTTCACTAAAGAGAAAATCAGCTAACACCACTGCCATTGTAGCAGTATAGAGGATGATCAGTACAGTAAGGTGCTTACTGTTCTGCTTCCATCTGTTAAATCTTAACCCAGTCATGTATTTATAAAGACAGTGGCCCTGTGAAGCACATGCAAAATGAGCCACCATATTTACAATGGCATGGCTGTTGTTGAGGGATACAAAGAGACCTGTTTGTCTGATAGGGAAGCTGAAATCAGAAGATGGGATGTGACTTGCAAAAAAAAAAAAAAAAAAAAAAAAAAAAAAAAAAAAATCACACTTACATTGAAAACTACCTGGCTACCCTGTTCACTTCCTCTATTCTATAACAAAGATGTATTTTTTTTGTTGACGCAGGAGAGAATTGCTTAACTACATGAGTTTAAACACTGAATACAACCCTCATCCAAAGCGAATAAGAAAACCATGACAAAAATTAATAAATTAGTTATTCAGAAATTAATACACTGCAAAGAACTACAAAATAAAGTAAGCTGTAGCTGACATGGTTTTTGCAGAAACAACTTATCTGCCATACATCCATAATTATTCAGGTAAATACTGTCATTCCAGGGAGAGAAGTTTTAATTAATTTTATAATTCACAGTCAAAGGAAACATGAAAAAACTGGCAACCTTGGACATCTCCTGTATTCACCACATGGCCTAAAAAGTAGGACGCAGGTGAGAGAGTCTGTGTTCATCTAATAACATACACAGAGGACAAGCATGGTCTGGAGCATTTGTGGAGGAGCCTGTGTCTTGAGTATCATTCTGAACAACTGACTGAGAGAGGAACTTGGTTACTTTGGAAAGAGAAAATCACTTCGGTTTAAAATAACATTCTAACAGGATGAATGGAAATGTTCTCAGGAACGCACTTTTTCAGGATGAAGGTTGGCACTGAAGTGAAGAGTGAAATAAGCATTAACGATTCTCTGTTTACAAACTGCTTGTGAAAAGCCCTGAATGCTGCGTTAATGAAGAGGGAACAGGATTACTGTGAAACTGTGAATAGAAAATCAGCTGCCTGAGTTTGCTCAGAAGTCTGATGCTGGCACAGACACTGATGTTGTGCACTAACCTAGAAATAGGGCAGTATGCTTAAAGAACCATCCCTCTTTAATTAACACAAGAAACAACCACTTCACTTCTGAAAATTACCCTGTTACCAAAACCTGGTCACAGAAACCCAATACAGCTTCCAATTCTGAATGAGACTGAAGGAAATGACAGCCAGAAAAACCTTCTCTGAAAGTCTCAGCTTCAATCACAGAGAGGAGAATAAACTGCAACTTGTCTCGTTTCTTCTTCTTCACCTTTTCTTGTTGCTTCTCTTTTTAAGGGTTTTTGCTTGAGAGCTGAGTTCCCTTACTATAATTAAAGCTAAACCCCAGTCTGCTATGAATTCACCACTGCACCTTCACATTTTTGCCAACTGAAACTTCCAGTCTTTCAAAGTTTGGGCTGTATTCCAAGCCTAAGTCCGTAGCTAAGTTATCAAGTCACATTAGGATTTACTGAGAAAGATTTTGGCAGAGAATGCAGCCCGGTGTGTTTAGTGCTGGCTGCAGTATTTTGAGAGATCCTGATAGCTTTTAAACTTTCTCATACATAAACCCCTTAAATTCTAAAATTGGATATGGAAATATAACTCACATTTTTTCCACAGACCAAGTTACATGCAGGGATACGTGGGAGGATTTCAAATTATTATTTGCAAGATGCCAAGCAGAAAAGTTCAAGTGTTACCAAAGTGACATCCACACCACACCTGGGGACCCACACAACACCATTAGCCAGTTATTCTGTTTACCTTCTTTCCTTTTAGAAACTGAAACAAAAAAAGAGACATCTGGCTGTTTCTGGAGACAAGAAGAGCAAAACTTCAGCAGTGCTTGAATTAAGGGCCTTCTTGCCTGTAAGAGGGAGAGAGGCAACGATGGCCAGAATAGAAGAAAGCTAGCTTAGACAGATTTCTGGACAGAAGCCAGGTAGTTGGAGACCTTGTGTTAGATTTGCATTTGTTTTTCTAATTCTGCATGCTCTTGAGTTAATTCGGAAACACTCTTCCTGCACCAAATATTACCTCCTACGGTATGTTCTGTGAACGAACATGCTACATTTCCATACTTGCATACCTTTCCTTATGGAAACTCACATGGGAATGATTCTTATGGTTATTTTTTTCAAAGAATGCTACCTCTATTTTGACTTCCTTTGAGGTCAAAAATAGGGTAATATGAGCTAGATGATCTACAGTTTACAGAAACATTTCTGAAACAAATGGAATCTATAAAACCACTTCTTATAGATCTACCCCCTGAGACACTGCCATCAACTGTGGTATTGCCTACCTTCCCTCAGAAGTCAGGTGATTTAGAAGACCCTATAAACCAGAATACAAGGAAGTACAGGTGCTTTGATTTTTATCTGAAGCTCTTTCTCAAGAACAGTTCTTGCTATCACCTTGTTCTGTTTTATCTCTCCCTCTGTTTCACATTCCCATGTTTTCTTTCTTTTGGCTAGTCATGTATAAATCAGGGTTTGGAGACCTTGAAGTCCTTTCCTACATAACACAGCCATTTGACAAGGTGATTTTCAGTGTAGCAAGTTTCTGAGAGCCAGGTAATGACTCTCAATTAACAGGTAGCCTGGAATTTTGCAAATCAGAGATGTCCCTAAAATTGTCAATAAAATCCTGATGGACCTGCTGCCATTCTTTGGAGTGAACTTCTTTCCCTGTAAACACAAGAAAAATAGTAGTTGTCTTGAATAAATGGCTAAGTTTTGTAGGAAATAACCTGATAAAAAGGTGTAAGTTTTCTTCTGAGCACAATGACTGTAAGTTCACATGGATAAAAGCGGCTCTCCTATTTCCTGACTTTTGCCCAGTGCCACACAACTGTAAAGATGTCACTGAAGAGTAAAAAGCTCTACCAGTTTTAACTGGAATGGAGCTACTTTCCTTCACAGTAGCTTGTTTAGTGCCATGTTTTGTCTTTGTGATCAAAAGAGCATGGGTAACACAGTGATATTTTAGCTATTGCTGAGAAGTGCTCACATAGCATCAAGGGCTTTTCTGCTTCTCACAGCACCCCACCAGCAAGGAGACTGGGGATGGGCAAGAAGTTGGGAGCAGACACCGCCGGGACAGCTGAGCCCAACTGAGCAAAGGGATATCCTATACCATATGGCATGAGGCTCAGCATATAAAGCTGGGGCAAGAAGGAGGAAGGGGAAGGAAGAGACGTTCGGAGAGATGTTATTTTTCTTCATAAGTCACTGTTATGTGTGATGGAGCCCTGCTTTTCTGGGGATGGCTGCCTGCTCATGAGAAGTGGTGAATTAATTACTTGTTTTGCTTTACTTGTGTGTATGGCTTTTGCTTTCCTTATTAAACTGTTTATCTCAACCCTTGAGTTTTTGCACTTTTACCCTTCTGGTTGTTCTTCCTCATCCTGCTGGAAGAGAGTAAGAGAGCAGCTGCATGGAGCTGAGCTGCCCACCAGGGTTAACCTGTAACAGTCCCTTCTGGCACCCAGTGTTGGGCATGAGGGATTAGAGATAACAATACATTTGATCGTACTATGCTATATCATATTTATATCTGTTTAACTATTAATTGTCAGGCTCCAACGCTAGTCACGGGACTTGCTTGCCTGGCCGTAGATCAGAAACTAGTGCTCATTAGTGGCTGCTTTTTGCTTCTGCTGTTTCCTCTTCTCCTTATCATCATATTCTGCTCTGCCTGGGAATATACTGATAACAGGAATGGGCTGGCAGATGGCCAGGGCACTGCTGCCATGCCCACGCTGGACAGGCTGGCTCAAATTCACATGACTGTGACTGTGGGGAAATGCATGCTGGAGCAGGTACAACCAGAAAGAGAGGTGGCCATGGAGTAGTCTGTGCCAGAGCAGGTATTCCCCTGAAGGGACTGTGGTCTACGAGTACTGTCATTCTGGAGCAGCTACATACTAAGGGATGGTGGTCTGTGGAGAAGCCCATCCTGCAGCAAACACTGCCCCAGTGGACTATGGGCCTGTGGATAATCCCAAGATGGAGGAGGGGCAAGGGAAAGAGTTCATTGCAATGTTAAACCCTATGGTCTGGTCCAATGAGACAAAGTGTGAAGACTGTAGCGGAAATACCTTGAAATTTTTGTAACTTTCATGTTACAAAAATTACTGTAGCAGGAACCCCTTGTTGCTACTCAGGTTAGGAGCAAAAGGAGTTCACTGCAAACCCTATTGCTACATACAGCCTGTTGTTAAACCTGGCCCAAAAAAACCTGGGATGGAGACTGTAATGGAAATACCTTTAAATTGTTGTAACACAGGATCTGAATTGTGTTTTATAGGAATTACTATAGCAGGAACTATCTGAACCAAGAGAAGAAAATTCTCACAAGATGTGAAAATACAGCAGTGACCCAACCTGAGTGTACTTTGGTGCTCAGCAACTCCACGTAGCACAACACCTCTCCTGTCTTGACTGACCACCATAACAGACTGAATAAACATGAACTAAATTAACTCAATGGATATTTTGTGGACTTTTTAAAGGAGTGGTCCATAGACTAAGGGAATGATATCTGCATATATATCACAGGATAGGAAAGAGTGGGTAGTTAATGAGGGAGTGTGGGACCTGAGCATGATGTCAATGGAATAAAAGGTGAAAATTACAAAGGTTTTGGCTGGGATGGAGCTATTTTTCTTCATAAAAGCATGTATTTGTGACCAAAACACCGCTGATAACACATTGATGTTTTAGCCCTTGCTGAGCAGGGCTTCCAAGTCAAGGCCTTTTCTGCTTCTCACACCACCCAATCAGCAAGCAGGCTGGGTGGGGGTGTGCAAGAAGTTGGGAGGGGACACAGCCAGGACAGCTGACCGCAACCAACCAAAGGGTTATCCCATACCTATGACATCCTGTTCAGTGACAAAAACTGGGGAAAAGAGGAAGAAGTGACATTCGGTGCTATGATATCTGTGTTCCCAAGTCACTGTCACATGTGATGGAGCCTCACTTTCAGGAGGTGGCTGATCACCTGCCTGCCCATGGGAAGTAGTGATTGAATTGCTTGTTTTTCTTTGCTTACACACACAGCCTTTGTCTTTATCTCAACTCCTGAGTTTATCACTGATGCCCTTTTGATTCTTTCCCGCACCCCAGCAGGGGGGAGAGAGTGAGCAGCTGTGTGGTGCCCACTGGAGTTAACCCACAACAAAAGTCCATAGTAATTGGAACATCATGCAAAAGTTTGATAATTGGCGAAAGTGCAAACTTCCAGTTAGAAAAAACCCCCAGTTTTCAGAAAAGCAGAACCTGAGATAATGAGGACTTTGTCAACCATTTCTAAAGGTGTTTATACTCCCTGTGGGCAAAAGAAAAATGTTGCTGTTGAGCTTATTGTACTGGCCATTGAGCATGGCACTGCACAAACACACACAAGGATAACAGTCTGCCAGATGCCAGGTTTCAATACTTTTGATGATGACAGAACACAACATCATTCCATACATCACTTTACAGAAACTGATCTGACCAATGAGCAGGTACAGTGCTAGCACACCTGACTAAGATCCAAGGTATCGGAACAGGAAACAAAGGCATGATTCCACAGATCATTTTACAGAAGTAGGTATTGATAATACATGGCAGCACAGTCACTCTCAAGCTATTTCAAGGGAGTTAAAGAGTAAGAACTCGTTATATTTTTCACTATAAATGTCACTAATTCTCACAGCCCTTTGAGTGTTAACACTAAGGTCAATCAGCTGATCACAGTTTCCTCTGTGATCAGAGTAGGGTGGGCCCTACTGTTTCAGAACAATTTCATTAATATTTAAAGTCTGGTCAATCCTGCTGGAAAAGAAGTCTCCAATGTCTTGGGGTGGGGTGGGACTAGATATACAGTTATACACATAGAATTACTGGGGGGCTTGACCCTAAATGTGGAAGAAGCATTCTTTTGTTTAACAGCCTTCTTCAGTGTTCTCTAACACTATTCTACAAACATCTTCACTTTCTAATATCCTAATTTTTCCTGATTTTTTGAAGACAGGATCTTTAAAGAACTATTTATCTAAAAACATTTTGCTGACATAGCTTTCAAATCTGTTTTACATTAATGATGCCAGGAAGCCTGATGCCATAATTTCAAAGGCTTCCTTTAATTGTTGTTTGTTTGTTTTTTTCTAGTTTGAACAAGTGATGCGATTTTTGTACTCTACAGGACCAGTCCATTTTCTGGGATTACAATTCCAACCCAACAGTGGCCACAGACTGTCTGCAGCCAACACATTCAAAGACAGAACAGTATCACTTGGATTTACATTCTAGTTTTTAGCACTTGATATACTCTGCCTCCTTGACTTCATCTGGAGATCTGCTAAAACATCTTTTGAGTCATTCATCTGCAGGGAGCTTTGAAAATACACTCTCTCTGACAACTCATACTATAACTACATTTGTTATAATAAATTTCTTATAATACTTAGAGACCTCCCCTCCAAAACACAGTAAAGAGCCCAAGTTTGCAAAACAGTAGGTACGGTGCCCAGGCCTAAGTGAACTGGAGGTTAGGTATCTAATCTGCATCTGGTGTTCAGGAAAATCCCAAGAAGCATCTACCTTTATAGATGAATTTACAGCTTTATATTACTTGCTATTAGTTAGCATCCATAGTGCCTGTGTGAATTTTGAAAATGGTATTTAGGCGCTTTTTAAAACCTGACCCACTCAGAGAAATTGTCAATTATGTACAGATCAAACCAAAACTATAGCTCTTTCCTTGAAATTCTCTGAGGGTTGAATTTCCCTGAAATTATCCTCACATGCATACCTCAGTAGTGAGATCCAAGCACTCCTAGACTGATTTCCAAATCCAACCTTCACAAAGTGTTTTGTTTTGTTTAAAGTCACTGTAGAGAAAGGTTTGAGCTCAGTGTCAATCCTAATACAAGTGTAGAAATTTAGTTTCAGCCTAACCCTGCCAGAAATTCAAAGCCATGCACTGAAACGTATCAACCACAAGTAAACCTGACTCTAGAGCATCCAGCAGGACCTCTCCTGTGCACGCAGTCACTCAGAAATGCGTTCCATTGGGGAAATGAGAAACATCTAGAAATGCCAAACAATAAAACATTAACTCTATCAATTTATAAAATGGAACAGTTAACCACTAAACAAATGTGGAGGGGAAAAAAATAATTGTGTAACCATTGCAATCAAAGGAACACATCACATAGAAACTATATCCTCTGTGAGGTTTTGCTATGCAACCACTACGGAGAAAAAGTTAAGATCTCCAAGCCCTGCCAATGCAGCAAGCCAAGTACGGCTGCAGCCACGCACTGGGACAGACTGTGGGCACTCAATCAAGGGGTTTTATATTTTATGATCTTTGCTTCATGGAAACTCCCAGTGGAATTTCCTACTGGACTACCTGCAAGTTGCATTTTGCCTAAGTAAAAACTGGAGGCTCAAGTTATTCATGTGTAAACAGCTTCTCTAAATGTTTCCATTTAAACAAACTCTCAGGATAATTTACTGCACTTAAACAGTCAGCAGAAAAAACTGTAACTTTCCTAATCTGGTTACAAAACAATGGCCAAAATACCACACAGTCATTTAAAAATAACAGTTTTACCAAAACTAAATTTTCCTTTAAACCATTCCCAGTCAAAGTCTGCAAAAGAATTAACTGGTAGATCATATTCATAAATATGAAGCAAGCACTAAAAATGCTTTATTCAGAGTTTGTAAAGGCTTGCTTTAAGTATTCGTGTTTAACTATCACTGGTAATTTGAAGCCTGAGCTTTGAAAGTATCCAAGCTAAACACCTGTTTATTGGTGACACTGGGCCACTGCTTATCAATTAAAAATATCTTTAAAATAATAAAACATAAAGAAAAAAATGCAATTTTTTAGTACTTAACTATATATTGGTCCCAATAACACTTAATATTCAGGGCTTACAACAGAACATGGTTGAGATCATATACAAAGAGTTTAGAAGAATTTAAGTTAAATAACTGTGTTTTAAAGATGTGCGCCCTGCAGCTAAAGTAGTTCAAGAAAACCATTCAAATAAGCAAATAACATTGTTTACATTTACAAATGAAACATCATATGAGTATTTATTGATTTTTAAAAAAAATTCAAAAAATACATTGTAACAGAACAGAATGTATACGTTCTTCAATGAAAGACAAAACTATGGTTATCATCCGAACCAGAATACAAATACATGCTAACAATTTAAAAATCATTTTGGGTCATTCAGGAAACATGAAACAAGCTAGCTGTTTGCAAATGCAGTAGTGATCTACTTAGTAAATAAGCCTGAGAAAGTTAACCTGTAAAGAAATTGGCTTTTAAACTCTTAAACACAAAGAGCTTTCTAGACTGAAATGGTGAAGAGACCTGCAATGTGCACCTGACAGGTCACTGAGCCATTTCCCACAGAGATTCTGTTCACTGCTCCACCTCGGCTCAGCCACCCATCAGCGGCAGTTTCACATCAGTACCAGGCTTAGTCAAGCGAGGTGTTAAAAAGCAGACTAGGATGATGTAAAACCATCAGTTACATATACAGTGGATAGATGTTAATAATTGAGATTCTGTACCAAATTCCTTGGTTTGTATTAGGGCCAAGTAAAAAGTAGTATGCTAGTTCATGGATGAAACAGATTATATTTTTTGGCTCACAGTAAGACCCTTTAAGAACAATTTCTACATAAGCATCTAGAATCAAAGCATGAAAAAACACAGGACAAACACAACTAATCATTTTACAATAACCACATACTGTAGGCAAGTAGGAACCAAAACAGTAACATAAATTGTGCATTGGTTCTGTGAAAATAAAGTGTTACCAGTAAACACAAGTAATCTGACAAGATGTGAAAGTGAGCAGTGAGAACTTCACGGATTGAATTTCTTTTCATTATAATTCATCTGTTTCTACTGTAGGAGGGTAACAAATGGAACTCAGGAAAACTGAATTCCTATAGCAGCTTAACTTGGCTTAGTGAGGCTGAGGCTTTTACCATTTCTTTCATTAAGAGATATTCAAACTAATGAAGCAAAAATGACATTTCAAAAATGAAGACCAAAAGAAAGCCAAATGTACATTTTAGATAGAAACAGTGCTAGGTTAAATCCACAACTAGTTATACCTGATGTAAGCAAAAGTAATTTAACTGCTGCTTATACCAGCAGAACATCTGACACTATTTCTTGAATCCTAGCAGCCTCCTTTAAGTAACTTCCAATGACTGCATACTTTATAAATTACAAAAAAATCCACTATCAGGCATGCAAAAATTCCAACAGAAACCTCCCATTTTCATTATTTGGTTATATGATCAAATTACATATGCTAGAGCATATGAAACCAACCTTTCAAATGAAACAAATTCACAATTCTGAAAAGGGAAAAAACCCCAAACAAAACAAAATCTTAAAACAAAAATCTATGACAGGAAAAATACATTTCTACATAGCTGGTCCTATCTTCTAACGGTACAACACAGTAAAATGAGCCACTATCCATACACATGTGTAATTTTGCATGTAATGTGATAGGGAAGAAGCTTCCTTTTTCCATTTTCCACACTGCAGAAATTACTGGATGTACTACAGAGGCTGCCCCTGTCCTACGAAATGTAGGCTGTTTGCCATTGCTGGGTGCAGGCTATCAGTGATGAGCCAGCACAGTTCATCTTACATTCTGTAATACTGACTGTGATGGCAAAAACATTCCGCATTGCTCTGACACCAGGTCTGCTTTTACTACCAAGCAAAACACTGTTTCAGAAGTCCTGGTTCCATTCAGGACAGGGTTAATTTTTGCAGTACCCAGGAGGGGCACGCCTAGGACCCAGGAGTTATTCTATACCACCTCACATCATTGCCAGGGGTGGGGAGAAGGGATTCTCTTCTGGGTTGAGTAGTGTGGCTGAGGGAGAGGTGGAGTATTGTCTGCTGTTGAGGGTTTTCTGTGTGAATCCTTAATTTCTTACACACTTTTGATTAGTATTGTTGCTGTTACTGTTCTCTTATCGCATTGGCATTTCCAGTAAATTGTTCTTATCTCAACCCCCTATCTTTACCTTTTGTACCTCCAGTTCTCCTCTCCAGCCTGGCACAGGGCGGGGGCTAGAAGGGAGGAGGAGGGATTGAGCAGCACATGGTTTGGAGAGCCTCAATGGGAGCACTAAATTGGGCAGTATCATTCCTAAACCAGGACAGCCTTATTTGGCACCCAGTGTGGGGCACGAAGGGTTGAGATAACAGATACGTCCAGAATGGGTTGGAAACAAATTTGATCTGGGCATTTGTTGTACTAAGTATGAAGCCACTGTTCTAAGTGTTGCTTGGTCTGTTCGTGTGCTTGTGATACCTAACCCTGTGTATGTTTCTGTAAGTGGTCCTTGTGATGTTCTTTTTCAGAGCAGGGAGAGGGATCAGGACTGCTTTGTTGCTGTACTGTGTGATATCAGCTTATGATATGATAACATCAAGGGCAATAAGGGTCATTTGGGATGTGCATTCAGTGTTGCTCTTCTACCCTTATCTCACATGCTACCTCTGGGAGTCCATTAATAGTCATACCCAGTCTGAGGGGGGAACAGGGGAGGATGATTTTTCCCAGCTTTTCACCCCTTTTTGCTCCTTCAGGCCTGTTACAACAGCTTTTGAGAATTCTGAATTCCCTTTGGATGTTAAGGAAAACATGTTCTTGTTGCTATGCCTGCCAGGTCTCCTCAGTGCAGTTCACACCATATTTAGAGTCAAGAAAGTGATTGCTAGGAAGGTCATCAGAGATCTGCCCTGAGAGTGGATAGTCATGAGTGGCATGGAATGTGGGGAAAAAATGGGCCAGTTTTGGGGGAAATTATCTGCTCTAACAGCTTGGAAGTTCACTCCTGAACAACTATGGGACCCTGATAAAGGTACAGAATATTTGCAAGGAGAATGCTGTGACAACTCTAGAGAGAAGCAATTTACTGCAGTGCGCTAGGCCCTGGCTACTATTTATGGTCACTAGACAGCACCCTTAGGGGGAGGAGGAGGAAAGCAGACCAACAGGCACTGTAGCCACTCAAACTGCAGCTGAACCAGAGGAACAACCCATGCCAGCTGGAGTTGCCCCTACACAGAAGAAATCCAAGACCAAATCACTTTGTTTAGTGAGGGATGAAGAAAAGTAGGATCCTCACAACAGGAGGAAGAGGCAGAGCCAAAGATAGTTATCCAATCTCTATCCCTAAGCTGTGATATACGTAAAAAGATTTCAGCCACCAATCAGGAGAGCCCCTGGTGACCTGGCTGCTCCAATGATTGGATATTGCTGCCCATGATATGAAACTAAATGGTAGTGAAGGCAAGCAACTGGGATTCCTGTCCTGTGATGTGGGCATTGACAAGGGGATTGGGAAGACTACAGAAAGTCTCAGCCTCTGGAGGCAACTCTTGTCAAGCATGAGGGAAAAGTCTCTGAAGAATGACCTAGCAGTGCACCCAGGCAGGTGGAACGCCATGTAGAAAGGTATCCAGGACCTGAGAGAATTAGCTACGCTGGACGCAATCTATAAAGATTCAAATAATGAGCAGCCCTCTGTAGATCCAGATGAGGTCCAGTGTACACAATCCATGTGGCTGAAGTTTGTATGGAGCATGCCATTGTCATATGCCAACTTACTGGCATTGATGTCATGGAAAGAGGGAGAACAAGCAGTGCTTCAGCTGACCACCTGACTCTGACAAGATGGAAATCATCTCCTTCCTCCCTACCAAACAGTGCCTCAGCTGTGGAAAGACTGTCCAAGACTGCAGACAGACTCGAAAGACTCGAATAAACTAGAGAGGAAACATCCCATGCCCCACCAGTGTGGATCAGAGTTTCTGCTATTAGGAGCAAGCACCCCCGTTTAAGAGAGAGGGTACACACCACAAAGTAACAAATGGTTTTATTCGCATGACCATGAAAACAACATGGGCAAGTGGGATGGAAAACGCACCTCTGCCCTAGCAGCACGGACACATGTTTAGAGGAAGAACAACCACCACAGGAAATTCTTCAAGGATAAATGCAGCTCCAGTTTCCAGTGGGCAAGTCCTCAGACAGAATAGGAGAGCTGATGTTACTTCCAATCCTCTTGAAGGGACCTCCAGTTTGTATTTACAACAAGGGAGCAGAGTACTATTATCAGAACTTGAGGAGCCCTGCCTCCAGCCAGGTGGAGGAAAGGGACAATTGGATCTATCGGACTGTGTGGATCCAATGGCCTGGCACATCAGACCCACAAAGATATAAGGCTTTAGTTGACACTGCGCACAATGTACTTTGATGCCATCGAGATATGTAGGGGTAGAATCCATCACTCACCCTTTAATAGTCCTATATGGCCCGTAAGTCCAACGGAGAGTGGAGACTGACAATGGACTATCGTGGCCTGAACAGGGTCACATCACCATTGAGCACTGCTGTACTGGACATGTTGGAATTTCAGTACGAACTGGAGCAAAGTGGTGTCACCATCAGTATTGCTAATGTGGTTTTCTCCATTCCTTTAGCAGCAGAGTGCAGGCCACAGTTTGCTTTCACCTGGAGGCATGGCCAGTACACCTGGAACTGACTGCCCCATGGGTGGAAACACAGCCTCACTCTTTGCCATGGACTGATCCCTACTACACTGGAAAAGACTCCAGAATACTTGCAATACATTGATGACCTCATCACGTGAGGCAACACAGCAGAGGAAGTTTTTGAGAAAGGAGAGAAGTTAATTCAAGTCCTCCTAAAGGTTGCTTTTTCCATAAAGCAAAGTAAGGTCAAGGGACCTGCCCAGGAAATTCAGTTTTTAGGAGTGAAATGGCATGATGGATGTTATCAGATTCCAATGGACATGGTCAACAAAACAGCAGCTATGTCCACATCAACCAGCAAGAAGGAAACACAGGCTTTCCAAGGTGCCATGGGTTTTTTGGAGGATGCACATTTCAGAGTACAGTCAGATTGTAAGTGCTCACTACTTTGTGACATGGAAGAAGAATGATTTTAAGTGGGTTCCTGAACAACAAGCTTTTGAACAAAATAAACTTGTTCATGCAGTAGCCCTTGGACCAGTGAGGACAGAACAAGATGTGAAAAATGTGCTCTACACTGCAGCCAGGGAGAATGATCCTTCCTAGAGTCTCAGGCAAAAAGTACCCAGGGACACATAAGGACAAACCCTGGGGTCCCGGAGTTGAGGATACAAAAGATCCCAACTGAAAAAGAGATACTGGCAGTTTATGAAGGAGTTTGAGCTGCCTCAGAAGTGACTGGCAGTGAAGCACAGCTCCTCCTGGAACCCTTGACTCCCAGTGCTGGGCTGGATGTTCAAAGGAAAAGTTCGTTCTGCACATTGTGCTGCTGATGCTACATAGAGTAAGTGGGACATGTGAGCTCAAATAGGAAAACCCAATCATTCAGGGATCTTGGAAGTCATTGTGAACTGGTCCAAACGTGAAAATATTGGACTATCATGACCATCACAGGGTGATACATGCTGAGGAGGCCACACCACACAATAAGCTACCAGAAAATGAAAAGTGATACGTTCTCTTCACTGATGGTAGGGCTACATCAAAATGGAAAGCAGCCAAATGGAGCCCTACACAGTGAGATGCAGAAGCTATTGAGGGACAAGGTGGATTAAGTCAGGTTGCAGAGCTGAAAGCTGTCCGGATGGCTTTAGATATCGCTGAAGGAGAGAAATGGTGAGCACTCTACCTGTACACTGACTAGAGGATGGTAATAAATGCTCTGTGGGGGTGGATAGACCCATGGAAAAAGACCAATTAGCAGCACAGAGGTAAACCCATCTTGGCTGCTGAAGTGTGGCAAGACATCTCTGCCTGGGTAGAGAAGTTGGCTGTTAAAGTCCATCATGTAGATGCACATGTACCCAGGAGTCAGCCTACTGAAGAGCATCGCAACAGCAGACAGGTGGATTGAGCAGCAAAAATTTAAGGGACTCAGGTAGATCTGGACTAGCAAAACAAGGGTGAGTTATTTCAGGCTGAGTGGACCCATGACACTTCAGGTCATCATGGAAGAGATGCAACATACAGATGGGCTTGTAATCAAGGGGTGGACTTAACCATGGACACTATCTCCCAGGTTATCCAGGACTGTGAAACATGTGTTGCAATCAGGCCAAGAGAGCGAAGCCTCTGTGGTATGAGGAGGATGGTTGAAATACAATGTGGGGAGGCCTGGCAGATTGATCACATCACACTGCCGCAAACCCACCAAGGCAAGCACTACGCGCTTACAATGGTAGAAATGACCACTGGATGGCTAGAGACATACCCCGTGCCTCATGCTGCTGCCCAGAACACCATCTTGGACCTTGAAAAGCAAGACCCGTGGCAACACGGCACCCCAGAGAGAAGTGACTCGGGCAATGGCACTCATTTCAAAAATAGCCTTATAGAAACCTGGGTCAAAGAGCACATTTTTGAGGGGGTGCATCATATCCCCTATCATGAATCAGCCTCTGAGAAAGCTGAATGGTACAATGAACTGTTAAAAACCACATTGAAAGCAATGGGCAGTGGGACCTTCAAACATTGGGATACACATTTAGTGAAGGCCACCTGGTTAGTTATCAATAGAGGCTCTACCAATCAAGCTGGTCCTGTCTAATCAAAACCTCCACGCAGCATAGACAAGGATAAAGTCCCCATGAGGCATATGAAGAATGTGTTAGGGAAGACAGCTTGGATTAGTCCTGCCTCAAGAAAAGGCTAACCAATCCATGGGATTGCTTTTTCTCAAGAACCTGTTTACACTTGGTGGGTAAGGCAGAGGAATGAGGAAACATGGTATGTGCCTCAAGGGGATTTGATTTTTGGGTGAGAACAGTCCGTAATGCTGAAATGTGTAGTACTGGTTGCTGAATGAAACTGCCACTGTAAGCCATAATCACCACGGACAGTGAGGATGGACTGCTCCAGATACAGTAGTTGTGGACTCCTGATGCAGCTTGTAACCACCCAAGAGCACACCAGCCCTTCTGCCCTGGGAGACATCTAGGATGGACAGAATCAACAGTCAAGGCCTAAATGAACTCAATAGACATCTTGGAGGGTCAGCCATTGACTATGGAAAGGATACTTGTGCTTCTGTATATGTGTATATCTGTCTATCTACCTAAACATGTATGTATGTAGGTGGAAGGTGTAGGATTTGGGCATGTCATAGATGGTATAGAATAAGGGGTGGATAATGTCCTAGTTCTGGCCAGCACAGGGTTAATTTTTGCAGTATCCAGGCAGGGGAATGGCTAGGACTTGGAAGTTATTCCATAGCCCCTCATGCCATTGCCAGGGCCAGGGAGAAGGGAGTCTCTTATGGGGAGAACAGGGTGCCTTCCGCTGGAAGTGTGGCAGAGGGAGCAGCTGGATATTGTTTGTTGTCGAGGGGCTTCCATGTGAATCGTTTTATTCTTGCACCCTCTGTTATTAGTATTGTTGCTGTTACTGTTTGGTTTTTTATGCCATTGCTGTTTTCCAGTAAATTATTCTTACCTCAACCTTTGATCTTTATCTTTTGTGCCTCCAATTCTCCTCTCCAGCCCGTCACAGGGGAGGGGGAGCAAGTGAGCAGCTTATGGTTTGGAGAGTCTCAGTGTGAGCACTAAATTGGGAAGTACCATTCCTAGACCATGACATCAAGTTACAACTAAGAGGTGCAGGGTGGGAAGCGAAGAAATTCCTCTAATAACCCAGCCTATACAATAAACACAAAGGCAAGGTGTTTCATCGGTACCTTCTGGATCATAGTCGAAGTGAGCAACCAATGCCAGAGCAGGATGTAAAGCTTCTGTTTCAAAGAGGTGAAGACTCTCAGAGAAGCGCAAGTAAAAAGTGTAATTTAAGCTTGTAATTATTTGAAGAGAACAGGCAAAAAAGAGAAAGATGCCTGCAGTTAGATGAATGTAAGGAAGGAACAAAAAAGAGAAGGAAGGAGGGACACATATAGTGGAGCAGAGTTGTATCTCCTGGACCCAGAAACTGCCTCGGACACCAGCTAATTTTACAAGATAAGTTACATGCATGCCCACATTCAAGAGGGCAAGAGTGAAAACTTGATGGCAATGCTATGATTCTGGCTGAAGAGCTTCATTTTCCCCCTCCCATACCTGAAAGCCTTGAATCCTTGCCAAATACTCCAGCTGTTTTGAAGGCTGCACTGTAGAACAGGGGGAAGCAGGAGATATTCCTTTTAGACCTATGGCTTCGGCAGTTGGGGACGTTCCATTCATGAGAAGTTCCCTGGCAATCGTAGCTGTACTATTTGTTGTAGTAGATATGCTGAAGAAAGAGCTAGAAGTCTGGCTCATTTCTTTGGATGACAAATAGCTTACAGTGGTACCAGGGGCTGACTTGTTGCGGCTTGCTTCCATCTCTTGATAAACATCAGGAGAGAGATGGAGTATTCCCTTTGGTGCTGAAAACAAAACCAAAGATCATTCTTATTAGTTTAGAATGGGTTTGACACATATACAATTTTCATTAACATATTTTAGAGTGAAAAACAAACCAAGAATTTAGAAGCAGTAACTGTTTTTTTCCTCCACAATAACTGTAAATGAAATTGAATAATTTATTTAGAAACAAAGCAGATCTGAAGTGCCCCCTCTTTTTCCTCTTCCCCAACTCCTTTCAAAAAAGTACAAAACTGAATTTTAAAACTGGGGCTGGCACAGAATTCACAACATGAACAAATAATGTGTGGAGACCTACAAACCACAAGGAGCAGATGCTACTTCAAAATAGTAGCATAACCATTATTTCCCTATATTCTTCTACCTCCTATCTGATACAACAATTTAGGCTGTCTTTCACAAATAATTGAAAGTAGTCTGTATCAGCACCATTGCCACTAGAAGTAGTTTAGCTTTCTCTCCCACCTACAGCTGCTGTTTTTACTGTCGCACTGCTCTATTGCTTGTGCCAGCACCAGCACTTGTAGGACCACGTAGGGATGTTCATGAGAATGAGCTGCTGGAGGCAGAAGAAGGGCAAGGTGGTTTCTTGCGGTAGCAACACTGAGTGAAGTTCTGGCTTAAAGTGTCTAATGAATTACAGGGGCAGCCTGCAGTTAAAAAAACTCAAATTGCCCTGCAACCACATTGTGACTATGCTACTGACTCTGATGTGACTGACTGCCCTTCAGTGAATATGAATTTATTTATTTATTTAGCTGCATATATGGCATCCCACAGTTAGCTTGCCTTTGTTTATATTGAAGCTGCTTGCCTTTGTTTATATTGAAAAAGAAAAGCTATTTGTGCTATCAGTAATATCAATAGGGGTTACAGTAAACATTAAAAAGAGTTAAATTTATTTAAGTGAATTACTTTTAAATATTTCCAGTGGCATGTAAATTAGGGACAACATATCTGTGTTTCAAAATTTTAAATACATTTTTAGAAAATATCTCAACCTTAAACCTGCTCAGAAACAGCAGTATATATTTGATCAGTTTTGCTGATATTCATGTGCATGGAAATGTGCAAAATTAATTCTGAAATGCTAGTTTTCTTTTACGATGAAGCATTTGTTGGAAACATAACTAACCAGTTAGCTGATATAAGAGAAAAGCCTTTTTCTTATTATTATTATTGCATCAGAAAATGAGCTTGAAATGTGTAATTCCTTATTAAGAACATACTTTAATCTTCTAGCATATATCTGAAAATAAAATGGGTGAATCTGAGCCATATGGTATTTCATTCTAGGGGTAATAAACCTGTTTGTTAACTGATTTAGTAATCTCAAGAGAAATCAAAGGGTTCAATGCTTAATTCACTTGCAGCACATATTAAATTAATTTCAGAATGTGGAATAAATTCAAAGAAGAGAAGGAAATTAATTTCCAGTACCTAGAAAGGATTCCTCTAATGCTAGTAGTGCAAGAAGTACTTTCAAATAAAATGTCTACCACAAGGAGAAGACTCAAAAAATATTACCCGTAATTAATATCCTCATTTTCAACTATATGTTGAAAATGGAAATTCCTCACTGCTGACTCAGCAAACTGCTTACAGGTGAATCTTTTAATTGATTTACTTGCATATTTGGCTTTTAAATTCATGTTGCTTTCAGATATCTGGAACATCTGCTTATACCATTCACAAAGACGTATCTGTTATTCACTTGATTGCTCTCGCCACCCACTTTCATAGGGCTGGGGAGCTTGGTTGGACCCTGAACTCCAAGAGTGTTTTACCCAGTTTAAAAATGGCTCCAAAGCCAGTACACTTAACTCTGAGCTGAACTCCAGACCTAAACACAAATTCAAGACAATACTACTGTGGAAAATGGATGACAGGATCCCCAAAATTTCTTTCTCTCCATCTGGGACAATTTAGACTATAACATTATCAATAAACAACTGTGTAAATGCACAGCATTATTCTATGGCACATAATTACCATATGATAAAGAGAGACTTTATACTCTTTTTCTGAGGGCTATAGACTCCAAGGCCAACCACTGCTTATGTTTTTAAATAGTCTTATACATGATATGATATTGATATATGACGTTAGCTTACAAAACCAAACAGCAACAATAATACTGAGTGGCAGATGTTCACCACCTCCTAAGAACTGCCCACTGTAAATCTGATTTCCCACAAATATTTCAGAAACAAAAATGAAAACTGAACAAAAGATAAAACAGTCAACTTGTTTAGAAAGAACATGATATTATCCTCCCCTCCAATCAATTTTGGAAAAACATAGTACAATGTTAACTTTAAAAAAGTTTAAAGAAGTTTAAAATCAAGTCCAGTGCTGCAGATGTCTGTTCCATTGATGTAATATTACTTAAAACAAACATTTTACATGCTTTCTCAGCCATTTCACTGTTTTTACATGATCCACCCAAATATCTAACTGCTGTCTGGAACAATGGTTTGGAACACTTCCAGATTACCAAGCTTTCTAAATGTTAAAATAACTAATATGCAGCATATGATGAATAAAAAGATATTGAGCAGAGTATAGCAAATGCTCCTAAAGTACTGACTTTAATGGTGATGTTAAATTAATAATAGTACTTTTACACTTTGCTATACCTTACTGCTAAAGACTTCAAAGTGCTTTATAAGCAATAATTAATTCAAATCATACATTGGCTCTGAGAGGCAGATATTATATTACCATCATTGATTATCTCTGGAAACAAAGTAATGCAATATTCTAGACATTACATTAATATAGTTGCAAGATATTAACTTTTTATATTCAGGGCCTGTGTTTCATGAAGCTTCTTACAAACTTGTTTTTAAAAGTCAATAAAAACTTGGTCTCTTCTATCAAACATATATCAATTGCAATTACTTTTCTATTTTTAATATATTACTGAGGATTTTTTAACTATCATTCCTCCTGTTATCTGTGTACTTCAACTCTTGTATTGTAGGAGAGTGTATAAATACATTTAGTTGCCGTATTAAAGTTATCACATGACAAGGAGTACAACAACAACAACAGAGGAGTTGAGTGCAAGAACAAAAGAACTCTTCCAAAATTATCTTAGTCTTCTAACGATCATTTGATTAAAAAACATGGGAGAATGAAATACTATCCTCTAACACCTTTAGGCATTGCAGAAGAACATCTTCAGGTGAAGATTTTCATATTCTTGTCAGTTTTCAGCTAAAACGTAAGATTAAGATACAAAATGGCTCAACTACCTTTCACAAGCCTTCCCCTGGAAAGGTAATCTCAGTGCTATGATTGCACCTTTTTTCATAGCAGCCATAGTAGAGGCAGTCTCCAAAAGTTTGTTTGAGTGTGTTTTTATTCCTCACCCTTCCTCTGTGGTGTCCCCTTGCCTGGGAAGACAGGGGGACCTTTCTACGAAAGGGTCTTCCACTGTCTGGAATTCATGGAAAACAAAACTAACCATCAGAGGAAGTTCCTGCATGGGGAATGGGGTGAGGAAGGAGAACAATTGACAGTATTACCAAATGAGCCTCAATGTAACAAGACTCTGCAAAAATGGAATTTGCTGATACAGGGACAGTGACAAGTTACCCCAGCAGAGTGGACTACTAAATTAAGAAAAATTCAGAGTGATG
This sequence comes from Xenops minutus, assembly GCA_035221455.1. Taxonomy (NCBI): domain Eukaryota; kingdom Metazoa; phylum Chordata; class Aves; order Passeriformes; family Furnariidae; genus Xenops; species Xenops minutus. Next base: position 119,347,477 of record JAWWEE010000074.1, read on the forward strand.
ACAGCATTGCCTGCATGCTCACAGGTATTAGTGTCTACATGGGTACCACTGGTGTCCCATTTCCAATTTTTTTTTCTGTCAGGATGATCAGAAAACATGAAAAGTTGAGATTTCAGTTTTATCATTCAACTCCACAAGGTGGCCTATGAAATTAGGCTTGTGTTGTCAATCTGCACATATATATATGTCAGTGCTAATATCTTTTTTATTTGATCAATACCATACGGATACTTTTCCTCTGCCTTCACTCAATAACTTGTCCTGGTTCAAGCTCACTCATTGACTTTTCATGTTTATGAACATGTATACTTGGTCTAAACCACAACTTCATTCTTTCTTGGAGAATACAATTTTCTCCCTGGGCTCTTGCTTTTCCTATAGGAAAGCTATACTTGTTTGTGTGTCAGAAGCAGCATCAGCTGGTATATGACTTCCCTCCACACTGCTGAAGAACACATGTTCTTCCCTGCACTACAACAAGTTATATGGGGCACCAGCATGAAGGAGTGCTTTCATGTCTTGTGTAACTAGGATGCAGAGTAAACCATGATATAATTCTGTATATGGCACGCTCATAAATTCGGATTAGCACCCTGGTATTAAAAATAACCCTTCACTGGATGAAGAAAAGACTGTTCATAAAGAGATAATCAGTATTTTTGGAACGGAATAAAATACTCAACAGATAATCACCAAAAAGCTTCCTTTCAGATTACACTATCTGTATTCACATTGAATAAACCTTCTTATAATGTGCTACTCAAAGTACAGGGTAAAATCTTACAGTAAGGCAGTAAGAAGGAAAGCTTAGAACCAGATCTCATCCTGACTTCACAATTTTGTATGTTAAAATGGACAAGAACTTAAGAGGCATAGAGGACACTCATATGCAATAATTACTTCCTAAAACTGGCAGGTTCTCAACATGCCCTAGAATAGAGCCCATCACAAATCCACTGACAGCAAAAAAAGAAATTTTACAACGCCAAGTAACTACTTCAATAATAAGACTAAAAAATGTTAATATTATAATAAAAAGATATTATCATGTTATACTCCACTCACTGTAAAAGCCTATTTATATACTAGAATATTTTCAAATTTTATTATCTCAGTAGGAACTCAGAAAAGGTCAGTCAAACAATTGAACAGGCAAATAGTATGGCCATTATGTTCTCAGCAATTGTCTACACACAATTTTGGCTTGAAATACCAGATGCGATCATTACCTACTTAACACAGCTATCTGTGGTATTTCTAAGTCACCAGCTACTGCAATATTCAGACATGAAAAAATGTTTTGTCATTACACAATGTCTTTCAATCCAAAGATCTTGTCTACATGACCTTAAACAAACCAATGTTATATAAAGCCACTCATTAAAAACTGCAGTTTATTTAACCTTAAAATAACATGACACTGAAATAAATACTATTTAGTCCATGAAGTCAGGTCTTGGTATCCCTAATTTCACTGGACTATTTTCTATATAGCTGAAACAGAAGTTGCAGTATTGAAGAAGACTTAAATTATATACATTTCTGTAACATTTGGCATTTAATTTTTGTGAGGAAAGTCTTTTGAATTCTCCCACAGCTTTGCTGATGCTTGGAAACATAAGATTTTAGTAAAATAAGACTTAGTGTTTGCAGTGGGGAATTTCTACAGGGTATTCTAAGAAATATTCCGATAGACTGATGAAACATCGACACGGTAAGTTTTGCATGATAATTTTGGTGTGATATGTCATTGTACTGCATAACCAAACGCTAGGATGAAGCAGGTTCAGAAAAGAACTGATCTAAATGCAGAAGGAAGGACAGTATTTTTATCAGTAAAGATGATCAGCAAATTTGGAGGCAGGACAAATCAAGTTAATGAGGTGGCAGATCAAGGTGCTTGTAAAAACTGCAACAAAGTGATGTTTGTGGGGATAAAGCAATTAGGAAAGTGCCTAAGTACAACCAGAGGCAACCTGTGCGGGCAACACTATTCATTAACAGATTAGAAGGGTAATGAGAATGGTGATGATGATGAAAACAAAGGCATGACCCACATGAAAAAGAGATGAAAGAATGAGCAAGTCTACTAGATAAGGACAAAGAGGCTGATGGAGCTAAGAAGGTCAAGGGGGCCATCAACAAGCACAGCATAGGTAGGAGTGAAGATGAAATCAGAGGAGAAGAAAGCGGTGGGGGAGTGGAAGTCATAGGGACAAGATGTTTGATGTAAACGAAAGGGGATGGAGGAGAGAGTGGAGAATTAAGTCTTGGTTCTGACAGCAATAAAGCCTCAGGTCAGGCAATTCAATTTTTCAAGGACATTACTATCCTAGACTAAGGGCAAAGTACATGGTGGGTTCCAGGTTGGGGGGAAGGGAGTAGGAAAAGGAGAAATTACTTCAGAAAAGTGAAAGTATTCAGAGGAACATTGTATTGAGGTGAATTATGTGATACTGTTCCATTTTCTCAGCTGAAGACAGAAAACCAAATGCAAATAATGTGCAGAATTACATAATTAAATTTGAATTTGAGAGTTAACAGCAAAAAAGAGCTCAGCATTTCTACTTCACATGCAGATTTTTTTCAAAGGAAGAGACTAGCAATTTTGAATAAATGTAATTCATATTGGAATTTTAGGGGACTGGGAAAAGCAAAAGGATAAATTATATGAAATTTTCTCTACCCAGAGAGCTGGCTATCTGCTGTCATAGTGGCTGTTCCCTCTTTATACATTTTATACATCAAAAGCTTAGTGGTTAAGCAGTGTCCTAGAAAGCTGACTTGAGTTCCTTCTCAGCCTGAGGGCACCTAAACAAGCCTCACAGCCCACATGTATGTTTCTTACATATGCACAGTCTGTACTGCTCAGGAACCAGGCAGCAGGTTGCTTGCCACACTTTTCTTTAACCTGTATCTAAAATATGTGGAATATCTGTAAACCAGACAGAGAACACCAGAATACACATCTGCATCTTCATTCACAAGAATTTTGATCAACAAACAAACTAGACAGTCATGATTACTTTAGATCACTCCTTCCCTGTGGATTTCTTGCATTTTAATAGCAACTGATTTTTCCTTTTTTGTCTGCAAATCATATTAAACACACATATCCCAAAGGTGGCTGCCATTATCCTGATTACTCTGCATCCCATGAGTACTCTCCTTCTGCTAAAGAAGGAAACTGAGAAATCGAAGTCTCTCAGTATTCTGGACATATGCTTAAAACACCAGGGACTTTATAAACACACATTGTACTCTAAACTCTGTAAAGAAAGCATCTCTGAAGATGCAAACTTGGAGGACTTGAAGCACCTAACTGAGTATCTCAAAAGGGGAAACATGGAAAAAGGAGGAGGACCACTTGTAGTTGTCATCTTATGCTCCAGAGTTGTGCCCAAATCCCATTCACACACCAAAATGCTAATTTGGCTCTTTTCACTTGTTCTCCAAACAGAAAGTTAAAAAAACCAAACCTAAACACCTTTCCCTGTTTTGTTAATATGAGGTGTTTTTAAGTGTTTCAGAAGTTTTTTCAGCTATTTAAAAAATATGCAAGTTGCATTTATTTGGTTTTATGCTGGATAAAATTATCTCATTCTCATTGCTAGATGAAATTGAAAAGTAACACATCAACTATTAGTAATGCTAAACACAGCATAGATTTCCTAGCTTCAGTAACTCATGTAAGAAACAAAATCGGAGAATTCCCCGTTGCTTCTAAATTTAATTCTTCCATGTCTTCAATTAAAAAGAAAATTTAATTAGAAAATTAGCACATCAACTCAGCAGTTACAAAGGCAAGGTGTTACTTAAACACTGAACTGTGATGAGACTCTAGACAAGACTGTAAGACATACAGTGTAGACAAGTGGCTCAGTTGATGGAACTGTGCCAGTGATGGTATAATGTTCACCTGACTGCTAAAAGAACCCTTCCAAAATAGAACGAAAAATACCAAAACCAACAGATGGAAAACTACCATTCTGTGACCTGCATTTCATCAAATAATTTGTGTTGTCAATACCTCTTCCTGTGGTTTCTATTCAGAATGGCAAATAATTCAGCAAATGTTTAGTGATGTATCAATCTACCTCCTAGCAAAAGGGCATTATAATTGACAAAGTTCAGTAAGATTGGAAGCAATTCAAAAGCCAAGCCCAATCCAACAGCAGTACTTAGTGGGTAAAAATGCATACATCCACTGCAAATTACCTCTGAAATACACCCAAAAGAATTGCATATTTCAGCAAAATATAACACATATAAATTCCAATTAAAAATGTCCAAATTACAAAATATAAACTTTATTCCAAAACTGTAGAGTTCTGTTACCACTCATGGAAATACAGAAGCATTAAATTATCTACTGGAAGTCTTCACCAAAATCCCCAGCTGAAAAATAAACATGTAGAGGACTATAAAAAATATCTTTATAAAACTAGTAAGGGCCAGAAGCACAAAGTTCACATAAATTTTGTTTCCTTCAAAATGAAGATGTATTCATATGTAAAATTTCATAAATACATGATTTATGTTGTACTTATTTTCTCACAAAAACTGGTGAAGAAACATCTGAGTAAGAACCTGAATGTAACCATACATGAGGGCTTACAGTAACACCAAATATTTTTGTATTTTTCATATTTCTTATATTCTTGATCTATTATTGAAGTAGATTTTTAAAAATACTAAAATAGATTTTATTTACAGAAAAATCTCAGATTTTCTTATCACAAACTTAAGAAACTCTTCAGAATATTTATTTCCTTTTCTCTGTCCTTTTTTTTGAAACTGTCTTTTTTTTTTTCTTTTTGTCACTGAGAACAATCGCATGAGATCAAGTATCTTTTTTCCTTAGATCATCTGCTCCTGCTGTTCATTTACCATCTGAAATCATAATCATCTGTTGGTGACAATCTAATCATCTTCACAGTAACTAATTGTGATGTCACAAACAAATGGCTATGATTTCAGGTGGTGAAGAAACAGCAGGAGCAGATGTACTCTGAAGAACAAAGACTTTTAAGTCATGCACGAATCCCTAGTAATAAAATGTTAGGCAAGAAAAACAAAGAGTCTGTCCTTTACAGAGAGATAGGATTGCCCTGAATAGATTTTTTTTTAACCATTTTTCAGTACTTATTTTGTAACTCACAAAATTGTTGGAAATAGGTAAGGGAAAAACTATACGATGAAAAATTGAAGGTAGGAGACATAAAAATACACTTATGGTAATTTTTTTCCTTGTTATAATTATGATAAATAAAAGCACTGTTATTTTCTACTTTTACCTTTATGTTATTCTTCATAGCTAATCTGCAGCTTCTCTAGAACACATGCTGTATGATGTTTGCGATTACTCCATCCAGAAATATAAAATGAAAATATGTTCCCATGGAAATGCACTCTGAACTAGGATTGTTTATTCCTTTCATGTTTTGTTTTTGTTGATAACTACTTAAGTCAAATCCAGAGAGATAAATGAGCATTCTCTTTACAGTTAACATCTCCTGTATGGGCTGTAAATGCTTCTGGTCTGCTCACAGTCTCTCAAAGAAGCATCAGGGAAAAAACAGTCAATGTCCTTGCCATTTTACATGTGAAAAATATCTAAAATATCCCTAAACAAGAAACAGATTCTTGTTTCATCTTTCTTTAAAATTGTGAAATGAAGAGGAAAGGTAAAGAAGTGAACCTGTGGGAAGAAGGTTTGCCAGTGAGTAGGAATAGAAGTAAGGTTTGCCTCAAGGATAACTGCAAAAATAACATGATAGAGGGAAGTGGGAGAAGTTAATTTTCAAGAATTTTTAACAGGGAATACTAAATATATATTAAATGAGTAACTGGAATGATACAGACTGTAAGGTATTTCTCAGCAAAAACAAACTACAAACAGTACAATGAAACCTGTTCTTCAACTGCACTATACAGAACTGTTATGATTTTTGGTTTTGTTGTATACAACTTCCGTTTACTAGTCCAGTTTTACTTGACTCTGATGGAAACACACTGCATTATGCATACAAAGAAAGAGTACCTGTCTGCAAAAGTGTGGAATTTGTTTGGAATGCCTTAAACCCTGCACTTCACAGGTGCATGAAAGATCATGCATGTAAGTGATTTATTTTATTCAAAATGAGAAGACACTTCTGATTTCCTCAGTTCTCCTTGACCACAAAACTGTGAAGTTATCTTGAACTCGTGGGCTCAGGGGAATATCAGTGAGCGTGCACAGGTAAAACTCTTAATATTAGCTCTTCATCAGGATTTTTTATGCATTCACTGTGTGGGAAACTAACACATCACATTCTACTAGAAGCAGAGAAGGCAAAGTGCTCATAGGTAAACATGTACTGGCAGACCATTTACCTACTAAATATTAGCATACCATTTAAATAGTAATCATGTCTGGAAAACCAGTGAGAAATATCAAGAAGTACTGCATGTGTCTTCTCCAAATGCAGCAAATCCTCTCAGCTCAGTCACATCCTGAAAACAGGTCTCTTCATAGAGCCATTCAGTAGGAAGGTATCAACTGAACTTACCAGTTAACTACATAAGATAAAAAAATTTTCTACAGTTAAGCTGTAAATTTTAAAGAAAATACCCTGGAACAGAAGAACCCTTAAGAGGTGAAGAGTTAAAAAAAAAAACAGTAAAAGAAGTATATGCCTATTGCAACACTTTGGGTTCAAACCCTTCGTATTTTGCAAAAAGATATTACAGTCCCACTGAAATGATACTGAAATAATCTATTAGACATCTTTGTTGGTGACATGGACAGTGGGATCAAGTGCACCCTTAGGAAATTTGCTGACTACACTAAGCTGTGTGATACAGTTGTCATACTGGAGGGAAAGGGATGCCATCCAAAGGGACCTTGACAGACTTGAGAGGTGAGCCCATGCAAACACCATGAAGTTCAATAAAGTTAAGTGCAAGTGCCCTTCACCTGGGCCATGGTGATCCCAGACACACCTACATGCTGGGCAGAGAAGTGGTTGAGAGCAGCCCTGCAGAGAATGACCTGGCGGTGATGGTTGATGAAAACTCAACATGAGCTGCCAGTGTACACTCACAGATCAGAAAGCCAACAGTGTCCTGGGCTGCATCCCAAGCAGCGTGGCCAGCGGATCAAGAGAGGTGATTCTACTCCTCAACTCTGCTCTTGTGAAACCCCACCTGGAGTACCTCACTGAGCTCTGGGGTCCCCAGCATAAGAAGGACATGGAACTTTTGGAGCAAGTCCAGCAGAGGGCCACAAAGATGACAAGAGGACTGGAGCACCTGCCCTATGAAGACAGGCTGAGAAAGTTGGGGCTGTTCAGACTAAAGAAGAAAAGGTTGCATGGAGACCTCATAGCATACTGTTCAGTATCTGAAGAGGGCCTATTGGGAAGCTGCAGAGGGCCTCTTCATCAGGAACTGTAGTGATAGGACAAGGAGTAATGGGTACAAATTGAAATAGAGGAAATTTAGGTTAGATATTAGGAAAAAATTCTTTACTCTGAGGGTGGTTAGACACTGAAATAGGTTGCCCAGAGAGGCTGTGAATGCTCCAACCCTGGCAGTGTTCAAAGCCAGGTTGGATAAGGCCTTGAGCAACCTGGTCTACTGGGAGGTGTCCCTGCACATGGCAGGGTGGGTGGGGACCAGATGATCTTTAAGGTCCTCCATTCCAACCCCTTAACATTTCATGCCTCTATGATTCTCTGACACACTTTAATCACCTGATTATTACTAATGTTGCCTCTAGGTTAGAACCCTCAAAAAAGGAGTCAAGAGATTAAGCACAATGGTCTCTGAACAGAACTGTCAGAAACAAATGCCCTGTATCTATTGACTTGCTATCTACATCTCCTCTGACTTCCAACTTGCTTTTAGATCAGAACAACGGAAATGCAGGCATCATGAATTACAAAAGCATCCCAGAATGAAAACCTCTTTCTGTACTGTGGTCTGCGGTGAATGCAAAAAGTTCTGTGAGCAGGTCAATGTGTGAAAATTATTTGGTTAGCACAGGTCTAAAACATACTTTTGTTGATCTTGTCTCATGTTGAATGAGTTTGATTTTCTATTCTCCTTCTAGATTTAGATTTGCATGTATAACTGTCAAAGTTGTCTTGCCAGATGCAGCGTGAGAAAGGGATTGTTTTCTCTCTTTGGTGTAGCAGATGATTGCAGTGTCATTTATGAATATTTTTGCTAAAAGACACTGCAAGGATAGAAAATCTAGAGGTCTTAGTCTGCTGTCTCAAACTCTAATAATGTTAAGATTTGAAGATATTAACATTTAAAGACATTTCACAGACAATGACTTAGAGATTTTGACAATGCAAACAACAATCATCTACAAGTATTGAGGGGATTGATGACAGAGCTGTAAAGAAGCAAATAATGAGAAGTCTTAGATCCTGTAGAATCCTTCCTTTAAGGGAACACAATGCCATGTGCTGAATCCAAGACCACTTTAAATATTAGCAAACTGCTGTATAAGTTGAGGCACAAATTATCCCTCATATCTTGTGACTGGGAAGACCACATATATACTGAAATCCCTTAAAACCTGCTTTTAGGACCACATCTTTCAGACTTACATAGGCAATAAATAAAAGGTATCTAATGTGTGTGTCTGTCTCTAGTACAATCCTTAGTTGAATGAGACAGTGTTTGGGACTCTTTAATTTCAAAACTATACACAGCCTTTGAGAAGAATCCAGGGCACACAAAAAAAGAAAAGGAAGTACTATTTATATTATCTTTACCACTTTAAAAGCAAAAGTCTATTCTTTACTTCTTGCAGTGAAACTGAATTCAGTCTTTACCAACAAGGTTTCTTGGGCCTTTGTGTCTTCAGATACAGCTCAAGGAAGAGAGAAACTACCAATAACAGAACCTGATCAGGGATGTCTTGAGAAAAGAGAGAGGTCAGCCCATATAAGTCATAGATCACAGAACTGCAGAATCACAGAACGGGTTAGGTTGAAAGGGACCACAGTGGGTCATCTGGTCCAACCTCCCTACTCAAGCACTATCATCCCAGAACATGTGGCACAGGATTGTGTCCAGATGGTTCTTAAATATCTCCAGTGAGGGAGGCTCCACAACCTCTCTGGGCAATCTGGTCACCTGCACAGCAAAGAAGTTCTTCGTCTCATTCAGGTGGCACTTTCTGTGCATCCATTGGACCAAATGGGATATGCCTCAGCATGCTGACTCAACCAGCTTATATCATTGTGAGGCCACTCTCTGATATCTTCAAAAAGTCAAGCAGATCAGAAGAGATGTCCAGTGATGCCTGGAGAAAAGCATCATCATCAAAACAGGCAGGCTAGTCAGCCTTACACTAGTACCTGGGAAAATCATAGTCCTCTTAAAGCCATTTGTGAGCACACAATCTGATTGCCTTTTATGATAAAATGACTGGATTTATGAAGGAATAGAGAGCGGGGGATGTCATTTACCTCGGGTTTAGCAAGGCTTTTGACACCATGTCTCCCACAGCATGCTTGTCTCCAAGCTGTGATGTTGAAGTGTAGGTGAATAAATTACTAGATGATGAAAATCTGTTCAGATGATCAGACTTAGAGGACAGTGGTATGCTTTGAAAAACCTAACAGCAGCCTTCCAATACCTAAGAAGAGATTGTCAAAAAGATGGAGCCAGGCACTTTACTGAGATATATAGCAGAAGAACAGGAGTTGACAGTCATAAACAAATAAGAGATGTTAAAATAAGGATAAAAATTTAAAAATATAGTGTCAATATAGCTAAGCATTGAAACTCGCTGCCCAAAGAAGCTATGGAATCTCTGTCCCTGGAGAACTACTAAAAAGACATAAACACCCTTGTCTGAACTCTGTACTGACTGTGCCTTGAGAAGGTAGCTAAGATGACCTCCTTACAAAATTAATCCCTTACAAACAAATCCTTTACAAACTGAAGGATTCAATGAGAAAAAAAAAAATCTCCTTGTTCCTACACTCATTCATACCTACACTCATACATACCTACACTCACACAGAGGGCACTCAAGAGTTAATTCATCTAATTGCAATAAAACCCCTAAAATATTTACAAAAAGCATTTCGGTTGTATTGAATACTTCAAATCCTAGAGAGATCAAAAGAAGTAAGCATAAATACAAATTTAGAAAGCAATACTTACTGTTACTTGTTGGCTCAGAAAACCCAACATTCTGGCCATTCCAACTCTTGTTTTCTCCAAGCTGAAACAGGTAAAAAAAGACAAATAAATAAAGAGCAAACTACTCCCTAAACAGAACGTTCCTGTTTATAAATTTAGTTGAAAGATTCCAAAAAGGATGACTTGGGATTGCCACATCTGCTAAGAAAATTTTGCTAACACATCTTAATTTTTGACTAAGATAGGTTATTTGAGTAATGTACCCTTCATGAATAAACATTAACAACTATTGCCTAACACTGAAATAAAAATGTTTCCCTAAGGATTAGGCTCAACTCAATATGTTACCAAATTGGACTTAAATAAAATTAAATGTTTTAAGCAGCTCTCAACTGAAAACACAAACAGATAACAGAGAAATTACATTCTAAAACTAGAATATTCTAGTAACTGCCAGTGAAGGAATGCATAAACACTATAAAGTACTTTGGGTGTAATTTTACAACATTTATTTGTTAGTAATCACTTTGCTGAAGTAGAAGCAAAAATTATTGCAATTTTCTATTTTTTAGATATATTTTTAATTAAGTTAATTGTCTTGAAAATAATTTTACTATGTTTAATACTGGGTATTACTCTGACATGGAAAAGGGGAACAATTAGTGGAGTTTCAAAATAAGGATATCAATGAAGTCTTCACAGTAAATAAGAGGGCAAAATAAGTTGTACTCATCTGTTCTGGAATATGGGGTTGATTGCAAAGTGGAAGAGATGCGAAGGGCAATCAACCAGCTAAAATCTGTCTCTGTATCTCAGAAGTTGTGTTAAGGCTATTTAGATACTATCATGTCATAATGAAGACTACTAGATGATATGTTTTCCTTGGGAAAGAGCAGGAAGAGCTATTCTAATGATTGTTTCCTTGCTCTTCATCATCATGTACATCCCAAAGTGCTTACAGCCTCGGTATTGTGTGATGGAAATGGGAGATATAAAATGGAAAGGGAGGACAAGTATTACAGCTGGCTTTTAAACTGGTCACCCAACTCCATGCACTTTAATTTCACATAACTTGTTTTATTTCCATCATGAAGCAAATACCCATATTAGGAAATATGGGAGACAACAGTTCTTCAAATTAATAAGCAATATGAAATCTATAAGTACATTTGTATTTACTGCTGTTACAACGGCATGGTTTTGTCAAGAATCTATACTGTCCATCCATAACACAATATCAGCACAAGTGCATCGCTACAATGTGAGCAGAACATTTCCAACTGTTGTCATTCCTCTCTTTTTCATTGTTTATTAACTTGATCATGATGGGGAATTTAAAAATAATTCATCTATCAGTAAGTGATCCTTTATGCTGCTGCCTCACATGAATGCAATCTACTGTTTTTCTTCTAAGAGAACACAAGCGGCAAGAAGAAAAAAAAAGACGGAAACATGAAAAAAATGATTACAACTCTCCATTCTCATCCATAGAGCTAAAATTCTGATAGCTGAAAAAAGTCTCCCAGTGCACTTTCAAATTGCTCTCCCCAGGGCTCTGCACAACAATTACAGATTTCTTCCAGGAATCAGATTAGCTCAGAAAATAGCAGAGCCTTTATTTGTTTGCATTACCTGGATTACCTGTGCTGCCATCAGCACCATGCATTGCCCTTGTAACACTCCTAGGTCTTCATTAAAACTATGAATACAGTCACTTTTTTTTTTTTTTTTTTTTTTAAAGGAAGGAGGAAAGGAGTGAAAAGACTTGGGGAAGAGGTGACACTGAGGAAAAAGAAGTTGCCTTTTTTTACTAAAATCATCAAAAAGCACACAAGTGAAAACTGTGTGGCATTTAGATGCCAATCTGCTACATCAGCTAATCTACAGTAGGCTCCATTTTGGATTCAAAGAGAGAAACAAGTATCTTCTAATGGTGTATCTTTATTGTGTAAGTTATATGGAAGGAATTTTGCAATGCTTAAACTGATAGAGATCTAAGGGCTATTTTCCTTCTCCACCACAGTTTAGTTTGAGAATTAAAATGCTTTAAGCTACTCAAACTAACTTGTACATCTCCAAATATTTTCAGTCTGTTACATACAGAAGATAAAGCCAGATGTTCTAGATATTTTATATTTTAACCTCAACAAAGCTATAAAAATTTGTTATGATCCTTTTATGACACTGCCACTACATAAAATTTGAGTAGTTCACATTTTTTGGATACATTAACATGTCTGTTCATTGTGTTCAGAATAATATTAGGCCATTGTATGCTAGTCTACCAATCCTAAAATAGAGATATACATATGTATCTCCTACTATGTAATTAAACCTAAAGACAATGCACTTGTAAGCAACAGTTTCATAACTGTAGGGAAACAAAGCAGCTGCACTCCTTTTTAGCCACTCAATTTCTTTTAAGGATTTCAATGTAACCACAAGTTTCCACTGTGTAGAGCTCTCCAAAGCAACTATGTTGTGGGCTGAATTTTTTCAGGCTTTATCTCTGGAAAATACTCAGCGAAATTAGTACAGTCAATTTAAAATCCAAGAACGAAAGCCTACGTTTTCCCATTAGAAAAAATCCCCACCCCAAAGTCCTCTGTTTTGTCTTGTTTTTCATTAAAGCCCTTTGACCAAATTGGAAGTGAATAAAAAGCTGAAACTTTTATACTGTAGAAAGTATACTCTACAGCAGAAAGGTCTCAGCATTCTCGGGGAAATGAATTCTCATTTGACTCAATGAGAATCCTGTTTTTAAATGGCTATGTCTGCACAATGTGTTCTCACTAGGAACATCATCTACCTTCCAAGTACTCTGTTTAGAGTATTTCACACTTGCCTATGACTGAGACATATAGTGAAGAACATAGTGAAGGTGAGTGTGAACAGTATATGTATTGCTGCTATTCTCAAATGAGAGGAAAACAGAAGGAGATGGGGCCAAGTAACCAGTACAGCATGTGCTTTTTCCTGGCTAGGAGTACAGAACATATAGAACAGAGTATGTTCATATATATATATATATATATATATATGTTTTAGGGTTTTTTTAAGAAAAAGAAAGGATGTTTCAGAATACATATATATAGATATATACTATATTCAGATTTATCATGTGGTCCCTAGAAAAGCCCAGCAGAATGTACTGTTAACCTGAGCCGGCCAGTGCAGTCACAGTAAACATGTAAGAAATTATCAGAATATATACATGCAGTGACTCTGCATATGACAGAAGCTGTTTAGAGCCCAAGCTTAGCCAAACAGCTTACCAAATATCTCTTCAGGATACAAAAGATAAAACCTTAACACCCAGTTTTGGTTACAAAATCTCCTACCAATAAACTCAAGACAGGAGACAAATGCTAAGTTACACATAGCTAACATGGAAACACATACATGCAAACACATGAATTTAAAATTCAATTCCTTCTCCACAAAAAACCCACAACAATTGACACCTGTTTTCATTCATTATCAGCCATCAAATCTGAAAAGGCCATTATTTTCTGGAATGCTTTTAGTGCACATGCAATGGAAAGATAAACAATGACTACTACGGCTACTTTGTGTATGAAAATTACTAACATCATTCCTTTCAGTACTCTTATGGATGCCCAAAATGGAATAAAAGCAAGAGGCACATTCATCCTGATATGTAAATGGAAATAGATATATGCATCACATGTACACTTCTGCACACATACACACTATTCTATGGAATAGAGTTCTATGTTCTTAATTACTCTTACAGAAGCAAGAGGCTACTACTAAGTAGCTACAGAGCTGTAGCTAAACAAAGGCTAATCTGTGACAAGCAGCTCCCTAAAACAGGAGTGACTAAGTAATTAATTAGTTGATACAGCTTAAAAACTTAGAAAAGAGTAAAATGTGGGCATCTTAACAACTGGTTCTCACCTTTTCTGGCTGGTCTTGAAGAGGAGTAGAGGCTTTGTAACCCAGCTGTAGCAACATTGCTTCTGCTGCATTTCTTTTAGCTATTTTCTTGTTTGGGCCTGTTCCAGTAGTAACGTCATTGCCTACCTTTACCTTAAAAAGAAAATATTGATCATAATCACAATAAATGCAACACTCCTTAATATCACCATGTAATACTCCTGCTGATCTGTCAACAGCTGTCAGCTCGTCTGATGAGGATGCAATCTTGAAAAAGTAAAAGTAGTATAAAGAGGGACTACAGCATTGGTTCACACAGAGGAGCTTGTTTAGATTTTTCAGAAGGTTCCCAAACTCATACCAAAGAGCTACATTTTTCTGTATCTCAGAGCACACACAGTTGCCTCTCTCTTCCACCAGACTCCGTGTGAATCCCATTCTCCCTAGTGAAGCTCTCTCCCACTCTTTCTTAACTCTGGAAGTAGCACAGGGTCTGTACTTCCTTTTTCTTGTAGGAGTGTTGCTTGAAGCAGCTCCTCAGCATCATCAGGACAGTATCCAGAACAATGGAGGGAGAAACAGTGACCTGGGGATTTAAATGACACTGGTTTCTAAGGCAAGATAAAAACCATATTTGCATTCCTCCCACTTTGTGGCACAGCAAGGAACCCAGGGGCTATGACAACTTACACTGGACAAGCTTTGATCAAAACAGTCTTTGGAAAGAAGGCACCTCATTGGACTTAGGGTCTGTATAGCAAAAAGGGTATCTGACAAACATGACACCTTTCATAAAATTAGGAGAAATTAAAACCTCAAAATAAGGACCAGTTATAGACAATGGATATCCAAAAAGTGTGCCGCTTGGGTACCATTCTTAAAACTCCTGGAGCTGCGTCTGGTTGGTGATATTAGCAGTGCCATTGCTGTTCACTTATGCAATATTCATAGCTCTTTCATAGGTATATTTTGTTCTGTCCCTTAAGCCCTTTTATTTGCCAAATTGTCTCTTAAAATAGTGCACAGTTTGAAAAGCATGTTAAAAAAAGGAAATCAAAATAAAATAAAAATAATAATATAGCCAAGGTGATCTGAATAAAAGAAACCTCAAAGGTCAAAGACCTGAAACCGTCTGGAAGGAGCTTTAAAAAGATTGTAAAAATGGGCGTACAATGTTAAATAAATAATAAATGCTATTTATTAGTTTACGTTATTTAATAATTCTTCATTTTCCTCAAATCATCTCATTTATATATTTTCCCAAAAGTTTAAATTCTTCTTTAATCGAATACTTATTAGTCCTAAATATTCAGATGAGGATGCAAATAAATAATAATGATCATTAATAACCTTTTAAAGTATGTGTGTGTATATATATATAATTAAGCAAACAGGTTCAGCTACCTAAGCCAGAAATATTAATTATCTTGAAATATAAACCTTATCTTCTATACAGTTCACAATAACAATTAGAAAATAGCCAATCTGCTTCAAGTTTCTATGCAATAAAACAGAGGGACTTTAATAGGACAAGACAAAAATGATAATTTATAATACTGCTCACAATAAATCAATGTGTTGTTATTTCTCAAACCTGTAAAACTGGTTTAGCTATTATTATAACCTCTATCAAGGATTAAAGGTCTGACTACAAAGAGAAAGAGCTTTCTGAAATTAACTTTGGGAATAGAACACCAACTACTGTCATCAGAGGTTTTCTTCTGTTTATCTAGAAGCCAGGACAAGTAATTGGATCCATTTCATCACAACTAAACTTGCTCTTTGTGTGACAGATAAAAATGAACATATTATCTCTGGTTATTTTACTTCCACATTCAATTAAATTAAATGAAAACATTGTTTAAGTCATTTATACAAAGGGTTTTTTTATTCTGATAGGGTTTTTTTGCATGTCATAATGAATCCACTGAGACTTCCAGAAGGTGGGAGAAGCAGCAGTGTGACTTTAGTGTGAAAATATTACAAAAGGGTGAAAACAGACTTTAAAAGTATATGTAACAAAGCAACTGTTCTATAAAATTTTTGACTCTTTCTTTCACAAGTCTTTTTATATAATAGGAATCATCTACATATTCCCTGCTTTTAAGACTCTTTTTTTGTTCAAGCAAAAGATTTTGCCACTATTGAGATTCCTCCAAGAGAAAACTAAATTCCCAGCCCACCTTTCTAATACTGGACTGTGTTACACTGTCCTCTTCTGAGGCCTCACACAACAACCACTAACTGTGGACAGTCCCATGGGGGTTTAAGCACAGGAAATAAGATTGCCTGTGATAGGATCACTCTTTTTTAAATACTTCCAGGTCTCATGAAAAGTTGGAAATCCAAGTTTATATTGATAAAAAACATTCTGCAACAAAAGGAACCCAATATCTTCTTTTCCTTAAGAGAGAAAAATAATAAATCATCAAGAAAGACCACTGAGGTCCAAGAAAATTAAGATTGCTGGACTATCTTCAGAGACATGAAGGAGGAACTTAAAGATTTAAGTGAAAACATATACTAATTTTCTGGAGAAGGAAGGTGCTGAAACATCATAAATTCTGCTTGTGATCAGGAGTGACATTTTGGTGTGATTTGTAGATGACAAGTCAAAATATGCTGAGGTATTCTGTTCTGAGTTGTTCCGGCACAAAATTACCCTTGAGTGAAAACACAAGAGTACAGAATCCTTTCCTGTTCCTAATCTTTGTCAACCTGCTCTTGTGCTATCTAACAAAATATCACAGTTATATCAAATTTTGTACATGTTCTTAATTTAAATATGAAAGAAACATTAATGATCTACTATTTCCATACGAGGTCCAGAGAGAGGGCAGGCTAAAACATGTGATAGAAGGCTACTTTTTTGCATTTCAGACATAAAGCCACAGAGAAACCAAAAATCTGAAAAGATTTACAACACTTCTTTAAAATCAAAATGCTTGGTAATATGGAGATATTAATTCCCACATTTCAGAATACTAGTTATTATTGTCATCCTCTGATCAACAGCAGTCCAATTTTATTTTTTTTATAAGACAGTAAATCATGAACCATCAGTGATAAGATCAGAAAAAGAAAAGCAAAACCACTATGAGAAAAGCGTCTAGAAGGCATATAACCAAACTGCCCTTTGTTTCACCAAGAGAAAGTTTAGACAGGCTTTCTGATACTGTATTTCATACTATTCTTGTATAACTGACTATAAAGCAAAGAGCTAAACACAGGGAGATCCACTTCATATTATGCCACAATTTTGCTTGAGTTTGAACAAAACATAGCAAGGCCATTATGTCTAATGCAACAGCAAAAGATACCTGCATGACAAACTCTCGACGGCGAGGCATTCCTCTCTCTGAAAGAAGAACATACTCTGGCTCCTTCTCCTTTTTGGCCTGCTGGATCTGAGCCAAACGACTGATGGGATTCATTCCTTGACCATATTCTGGTCCAGTCTATGCCAGGTTTAAAGGAAAGAACCATTATTTCAGTATATATCATACAACTATTACCCTGCTTCAATAAAACATTTACTTGGGTTATCTCTTTTTTAATACTCCCTTTGAGAGAATAAGAAGAAAATTACTTCTCATTTTCTGATAATGAGACAAAAGATAAGAATCTTCCGGCTCAGAGCTGTGGAAAAACATTGCCTACCACTGTTGCAGGTAGTGTGCATACCTGGCATCTGCAAGCTACAAATATCTTCCTCTATCTATGGAGGTCCTTATGAAGATGGATGAAAATGAGCAGATTCATCAGTCAATTATATCTTACTGCCCTGCTTCTAAGACCCTTCCTCCTAACCCTTTTAAATAGGTTGCACAATGCTGAAACATGCATTACACTACGACAAGATGAGATTTACATGAGGACAAAAAAGGTTTGCCATATATACTAAGGAAGATTGCTCTCTCAGCCTTCCCACTTTCCTTCTTAGCACTCCTGCCTTCCATCCTATAATGCAACCAAAGGTGCAGAAACTTTACTATGTGTGTCATATGAATTTAGCCTAAAAATACTGTAAGAAGTGACTGGCTAGAAACGTTGCAAGTTGTGAGCCACCCACAAAGTATTTCAAATGCTTAACAGACAATAATCCTCACAATAATATGTCAACGTAAATGGTTGGTGGGGGAATTGATCTGATGGGGGGAAAACAAAAGAACTGACAAAGTGGTCTGTCCAAGATTACAGAGACCAGTGAAAAACTACAGTCCTTACAAAAACTCTCTAGTTCTGAAATTGTTTTAATAGTTATTGCTCACACGGCAAATGCTCTCTCAAAGGAAATAGCTAGGAAAATATTTGTTTGTAGATCTTATGAAGAAGAAATTAAGACAGACACAAATTTATCTGAAGTCATATTTAACTGATTTATATACCATAACACAAAGAATGAACTCACAAATATAAATGGCATTTGAATGTAGAATTGTTTTTATGCTACTTAACTATTTCCTTTTTATGAAACCATTTGCAGGTGAAGAGAAGATGCTTGCTTGAACTTCTCAAATAACAAACAAGTGTTCCAGAACCTGAAGAAACTATCAGCAACTGAAGGCAAAGACTAGTGAAGCATGTTATATTTAGAAAGATGTGCACCGAATCCTACACAGTGTAACTGCTGAAGTAATTAGAGAAGATGTAGGTGAAAGAGCTAAGACAATGTCATACACAAGGGCAGCTGTGTGGGCAAGAAGCCAGGCAGAGACAAAATGCAGAATAGGCTAAATGAAGAGCCAGCCATAAGATATATATATAAATAAAAAGAAGGTTTTATTGCCACTTTTTTGATGCTCAAAACACTTGCATGTTAAATTGAAAGAAATGGGCACACTGAAAGCATTTCAGAAGTCTAGATATTATAAAAAAAACACACCAAAAAAACCAAAAACCTTCTACATATCCAGCTTATTTTGTCAATTAATGTCTCTTTCTAACAAGGCCAACTTTGGATAATTAAATTTAAGTTCATAATGATAAGTGGCATATAGTAATATAAGAGACTTTCACGTTATTATACCCATAGCATCTCTCTTGAGGAAAACTTTCCAAAATGAGAAAGCCAAAGCCAAAAGTTTTTTCAGTTCTTTCAGATGCTTTAAAGCTGCATTAATGCTGATAGTTTTCCTGTAAATAATTTTCCTGATCATTTTTTCCTTGAAGTTTTTTAGTTAGACCCCCAGAATCTTAGTAGGAGACAGGTATCTAGTTAGCCTACATTTACTTAAAAAGTCATTCATTCTGTTTTGAAGGAAAATAAGAACAGGCAGGTAATAAGTAAGTCCTTCGTACATTTTCCGAACCCAGTTTTGCCCTCTCCAAAGTATTCACTTATTTTAAAGGGCTTTTCTGGTGGCTGCTCCTTCAGAACTCTGCGCTTACTTGGTATACCGAGTATACAGATTTCAAATGGTCATACTTTTAGCAAAGTAAGTATCCTGAAGCACTAAAGTAGCACCCCATGTATTTACTGCTTCATGTATCTCTCTCCCTCTTCGAACTGGGATGGGGGGAAAGCCCAGGAAGAGAGTCACTACAGACCCTAGGGCCTCCCAGAGGAGATGATGCTTAAACTTTACATGGCTGTACAGAGCTGCTTGGGGGGCTTGATCCTCCACTAGGCTTGAACCAAACCCTTGAAGACTTCAGTGATATGAACTATTTACAAGCCATTATGTTTAAGAATTACACAATGTTGTCAGGACTTAAAAAAAAAGCCCAGGCGTACTAGTACAAGCAAACAAGTAACAATACTAACAGTAATAAGTAACTGTAACAATATTGACAGAAAATGGCAAGCCTTTATTGATTTTAAATCTGACTTTTACTTTCTGGGCAAACGTTAATTCTGTCAAAGGTGGACACATACCTTCAATATTGTTTTTGGGCGCTTTTTAAAGTAAAGTTTTGGCTTTTCAACCACAGGAAGAGGAGGAAGTTTCTTAAGTTCTTGTAGAACAGCCATTGCAGCACGTTTCTTTGAGAGTTTCTTACTGTTGCCTTCTCCTTCTGCGGTAAATTCTCCTACTGTAACACGTGTAACAAAGCTCTTCATGTGAGGAGGTCCACTTTCTTTAATCACCTTTAGGAGAAAGTAACATTGAAACAAAATCACCCTACAAGAAGATAACCTAATGTTTGTATCACTGTAATGAACTTACTACTAATGAAGTTTTCCTGCTAATTGAAGGCATTACAAGGGTTTGCATAAAACCTGGACAAGTTTTTATGACAGTATAAGATTTGAGGACAGAAAATTAAGACCAGTTAGATAAAGCAAATCTAACCACTATATTCAGTGTTTCGCATAAAATACAGTAGACCTATATTTTTTTAGAAGATTTATAGAATAACACAATATACAACAATAATTCATATTTAAACCAAGGCTGCTGGTTTTTTCCCTTGCAAGGTGGTTCACATACTAAAGAAATTAAATCCATGAAGGTCTACGAGGCTTTGGCTGTTTCTTTAGATAAAAGATATTCAAAACTGTATTTGTATGGCATTACCTCAACGTGTTCATAATTCTTTTCTGTTAGCATTAAAATGTAGGATGCTCATAGTTCCAAACCTGAGTCTCAAAGATCCACATTTTGACGCTGTCCATCTGAAGTACTTCACTACTACAGGTTATAATAATAGGGCAAGAAATTAAGTTCTGAATGCTGTACTTGCCTTTGCCACTTCTTCTGTCTTAATTTTCACACACAAACACACACTCATCTCCTTTTAGAAGGCCATACTGTTAGGATGCATTCACCCATAAATCACAGCACTGCAAGTGCTAACATAGCCATCTCTTCATGTATGCACTGTTTACTGGTCTGGACAATGTCTATCAGCAATTAGAGACCTCATCTGGGAAAAAGGTTCAGTTATTTTGTTTGATGGGCGGAAGTTGCTACCTAATTTAATCTCTGTTATATGTAATGTGCGTAAGGAGACATTAGAGTATCTGACAGGCATCTTTTCATAATATCTTCAAGATCAATATAAATACCAATTTTATTCAGTAGATGGAATCATATCAAACCATTTGTTGAAGAAGAGTAATGCTTGAGTGCAAGGGAGCTGAGGTAAAGGTGCAAGGGCCTTCTTGGTATAATAACTATAGTTTTAAAGTGCTGAAACCTTCAATCTTAATATTATTACAACATGTTTTGTATTAAAGTTCTTTTTATCAAGGTCATGTCCCTTGCATTATTTAGTTTTGCTGTTGCACTATAATGAGGTCTCCTTAGGCTTGTATTTCTTTTTTAAGCTCTCTTTTGTGGCAACTTCAGCAAATACAATTACCACAGCATATATCAATAAAAAGACACAAAATGAAAACTAACAGACAACTTTGTCCGCATTTTCCCAGAATAAGATGAGATCTATGCCAGCATGGGATTTTTCTGTTGTAGTCCTGGAATGTTCCCACTCTAAGATTCCAGGTAATTTCAGAAGTGTTCTCAAGGTTGCCTCACTTGAAAGTTGCCTGCTAGTGCTTCACTGAGAAGGTAGCAGTGCTTTTGAGGCACTGACCCACACTGAGCCCTGGAATGCTGCACTGCCTCCACCAGAGCTGGGATGAGCCCACTGCCAGGATCTCCTGCTCCCTCAGACACAGCTGGGCTTCATATCAGTGTTGAACACCTGCATTGCACTGCAGTGTTTCCCACCCTGTTTTACAGGCATATCCTAACCCATCCCTGTACATTGCTATCCAAGTATTCCAACATGGAGGCTGTAAAACATGGCTAAATTAACCTTACTAAGGTCCTTAATCTTTTTGTGGTTCTACTAATACCATGGTATAGGTGTTTCTCCTTACATGCAATATAATGCATTAATTAAATATACAAGAATGTCTATACTGACCAGATGAAAAAGGACAAAATAACTTGCTTAAGAAATATAATTGCTGAGTTCCTAAAATATTAGTTTTATATAAGTTTTCTCACATATATGTATATATAAACGCATACATATATATACGAGAGAAAGAATGTTAATACAAAAGCAGATTATATTTTCATATACACAAAAATATATTTCTTAATATAAAACTAATGCACTCTGGTACATTTTTCCCCTTTTAAATTTTAAGTATGTGACATGAGGTAAATAATTTACTGGAAAACATTAAAAATTGTTTCTTTGTTAGTGCATAAATGGAAAAAATTCTATGTTGTCAATGGAATGAATCCCATAGGATTCAGATGGGATCTGGATCAAGCTAAACATCCAAATGTGGTAATTAAGCAAAAGAAATATTTACCTAACAACATTTTTGGTTAACCCCAGATTTTAGATCTTTTTACTCTGCATGATTTCAAACAGTTGTGCTATGAGCCTTGGGACAGAAAACACCAAAAAAGAAATTCAACCTTTGCTATGCAAGAACACTATATGCATTAGGACATTAAACTATTTCCTTAGTTGAAAGATACGACCCGTGGACCAAATCATGGCTAATTTAAATCTGAGAATTTGATTAAGGGTGACAGTTCAATACACTTTTCTTTTTCTGTTCCATGGATTTAAAGAATAATTACAGCAAGAGAAAACACATGGGGCCAAAACACATCTAAGGTCAAGTTACATCAAGAATGAATTTGGCTCAACTTAATGAATCATGCTGACAAATGAAAAACAGTGGTATGATTACAGTGAAAGAGTAATGCTGCTTCAATTAGTAATGACACTCCAAGTAAAAAATTCAGAAGATTATGGCAAGATTAAATGGATATTAAAAAAAATCCCAAAAACTAGAGGAGACAAAAATCAGATCAACAAAACTATGTCACCTACATCTATGCATCCATGATTATTTACGAGTTTTAAAATATCACTACATTACCAGGTGCTTGCGCAGGCAGACACACCAGATTTTCCAGTTACAAAAAAAGCCCAATAGAGAGCTACTCAGTAGTCAGTCACCCAAAGCTTTAATCCCCAGGAGAGCAGGAGCCAAATAGGTGTGAAACTTCCTGCTGAGAACACTCTCCCAGAGCCAGAAACTTGGTCTGCTGCTGGTTCAAAATACAGAATCTCTGTCTTACTTTGATAAGACTGGGACATAAGAAACTGCATCTCTCTTTCCCATCAGAACACTGAACAGGGATGGAGGGGCAGAAAATTTGCCTGTTCAGGCACTCTACACCTTCACTCCTGATACTGAGAATGAAAAAGAGATAGTATTTGTTGTTCTAAAGACATAACACTCCAATCCAAAGAAAACACAATGACAATCTGAAACACCCCAACTTGTTCTAATATCTGAAGCTGTTGACCTCAGTTATGTTTTCTAGGCTCATCTCCTCCTTACTAACAAATAAGAAATAAAAAACATGTATCTTGCAAAATAACTGAAACAGACAAGACTTTGGCCTACTGTCAAGGAAGGAATAATAAGTGAAATGACCAGTGTACAGGTACGCTAACAATTCCTACAGTAATCACGTCTGTATTATTCCTTAAAAACTGTTCAATGAGAACCCACAAACGCCTTAGAGCAGTTGCATTTTTACTTAAAAGTTGATGAATCAAGACTAGCTAAGGATGCACCAGTAAAAAGTATGGAGTAAAGCTTGTTCTTAGTAAGAACCAAACGTTTCTATTTTGGTTAACAATTTAATCACTATGAATTCCTTAAAACTTGTCCTAAAGTTCCTAAGCAATTAAAACTAGCCATATTATACAAAACAGGATTGTCTGCCCCTGGTGCAAGTCTGAGGACACTTTTACATAGAACCTTACACATATTTATGATCATTACTTCATGGCATAACACAGCACTGCTGGAACATTGGTGAAAGCTTTTTCAAATGAAGAAAAGACAGATCATTTTATAGCTACCGCACACACAAAAAGAGCTAGAAAAACCTTTGATGCCTGCTTGGAATAACATGAGACCATTTGCAAATAAAATCCTATTAGAAACATCAAATCCTGGGGATTACCCAAAACTGCTTAGCAGTTTTACTGAAAAATAAGCCAGAACCAAGTTCAGTCAAAAAACTATTTAAGAATGTCACCTATACTTAGATTTAAAGGCAGGAAATAACACAAAACCTGTCAGGAGAGCAAGGAAATGTCTTTTTCAATATTGCTAACATTCTTTAGCAAGTGGCACATTAGACTTTTGCTGTACTAAGTATCTCTGCCTTCATTCTCTCCTTACCAAATGCTCTCCCTTAAATAAGCTGGAGAAGGAATGAAGTTAGGAGACAATCAAAGGACTATCCCTATTTTCTTTCCAATCTCCAAGGTACTCTGTGATCAGTGACCATACACCTCCTTGTATTTTAATGCATTCATTTGTATGGAACTATTCCAAATACTTCTAAGTATTTAAGGTAAAAAACCATGTGTGAAAACTGAAACACTAATTATGAGCTTCCTTTTTGAAACATGTGCATGTGTTTCTATTATGTCTGATCTTACATAAGTTAGGTTCTTGGCATGTAGTGGCAAATTGATACTCCAACACCCCCAGACACCCTACTTTCATGCTCTAGATTTTACATTCTCTTAACTTTCTAATTACTCTGTATCACATAGGCCGCATATATGAAGCATATATGCCTTTGCTATGCCAAGGAATTCCTCAGTCATAAACAATATTCTTTGTCTTTGTCTCTCTTACCTACCTTATGAGAGATTTCTCAGATTTCTGAGAAGGTCCAAATAGCTCATTTGACATTGGCCAATTCAGGGATATGGGCCAAACACGTCAGTAAGCTGCATACAGCACATTGTAGGGCATGCCACAGCTTAGGTTTTTTAGGGTTTTTTCACATGCAAATACATGCCTATACTTTAAAAGGAAAAAGCACTTGAGAAAATAACCATCATCAGTATAAGCACTACCCACATCTTTCATACATACTCAGTTTAAATGTAGAACAAAAAGCAGAAAAATCGAACATTAAAAAGCCACTTACATTAGAATTTTCTGCATTAAAATAAAAAAAAAAATAAAATAATTAAAAATACCTTGAAGATCTGGTGCTTCCTACCAAAATGTTAGTTTTTTACAACAAGCTTTTGTAAGAACTTTCTCAGCAGAAAATTTTCCTGTTAGTATCACTTATTCTCCCACACTTATTTAACTGATAGCATTGGAGTTATTCCAAATATCCTTTATTACTTAAGGTAAACAAAGGTGTCAGTAGTGGGTTCATAGATAAAATCATACTAAACAAACAAAAAAAGTCATGAAGGCTTAAGTGGAGATAGATAAGGAGTCAGAGTGGAAGATAAAAATACTCCTGACTTTCTGAAAACAGCACACTGAAGGCAAAATGTTTCAATGGGAACTTTTCTAGTGTATGAATGCCTATAATTAAAGCAAAGACTTTTGCTAACTGTTTTGAAGATTATTTCAAATCAGATTGAGTATGGCTATCAATTCTAATCCCAAACCCTACACAGAAGATGATTTGACTGTCTTTCTGCCATCCACTTGTTTGCAAACAAACATTAGGTCTCTAAAAGTTCTGAAAGACCATCTATTTTAATAGTAAAAAATCAGTGTCTTAGACTCTGAAGCACTAACAATGTTTTATTTATAATTTGCATGAATATTAAAGTAATATTTATAATGTATTACTAGGATTAACTGTCTTGAGTTTTAGTGGCATCTTTTTTAGAAAACAGATAAAAATGTAACACAGATAAAAATGTAACACATACCTCAAAACTGACAGGTATATTGCGCTTCAAAGCAATTTCAAACACTACACTGATCTCAGACTTGTTTGCATCTTTATCTTCTTCTGATTCTTTTCCTGTTTCTCCATTCTGAAAATGATGCATACATAATCATATCACAATTCTTAAAAGATTAAAAAAATAAAGTATCTTGCTCCCCCAGTTTCTCACAGACTTTTGAATTCTGCTGTCAGGCTGTAAATTGGTGCTTGTACATCCAACTCAGCAGCCTGTTAGCAAATGCCAGCTGACTGTGAAGCCATATATAATATGCTTATGCTTCATAATGGAGGAACACATACCCATTAATTTTTAATTCTTAATAGATGGCAAAATAATGCCTATGGATTTTAGTCTTATTAATGACATAGCTAACAATCATCTGGATACACACTTCTTGTGTCAAACATGAGGATCAAACAGATCCTTTGACCTGTTTCTCAGTCTCTCTGCAGGTACCCCTTCTAAGCAAGGAAGAAAGCTGTACTTCTTGTAAAGTAGAGAAGACAGCACTTCTCTCAGAAGAAAACCCCTCCACACTCCAACAGGGTCACCAGGTTACAGGTGTCCTCAGCAGGTCCAGCTGGTTAATGGCCCCTCCATCAACTTCCCTCTGGGAGTTATGACCAGTGTGAAAAGGTAGTGACAGAGAACAGCTTGCTCAACACAGAACATTATTTATTTATCCATAGGAACATAAAAAACAGAGAGGCTAAGAGATAAAAAACCAAAAGGCACATGCAAACATTATCCTGCCTAAAATTCAGCTTTGCTTTACACTTCAGGTAAATCTTAATTTTCTCAGACAACCACCAAGATGGGGATCAGTTAGCCTTTTGGAACCACTACTTTTTGGTGTTTGTCCCCCAGGCCACATTTCCTTAGTTCTCAGAGGTTTCACTTTCAGCTACTTTCAAACTGCAAAGCTTTGAATGCTTCAAACTGGGATCTCTCAACAACCATGTAACCTTGGCCAGGCTCCTAATTTTTTATTAGTGGAGGTAAACATCAAAGACACTTGGGCTGAATTAGGTGGATTCCTGCAGAGCTCCCATCTTACATAACAAAGTCTGATTTAAATCTTCAGCCACCAGCATAGCTACAAAATTCAGATACCACAGTTACAAAACAGTATGAAAAAGCATTAGGTTTTTCACATTAAAATGAAATTCATCAATCTTTTATATATAGTTTGTTAACTCCTAATACATTAATCTTTAAGACAATGCAGGACCAAAAATCCAGCACTCTGCTACTGCATGCAGATGTGGAGAACTTTGTTTCATTAAATAGTTGCAAACTTTTGAGTCTGAAAAAAGCCATTTACATCCCTGACATTGATCTGGAGCTAAATACTAAACAAAAAAATTACAAAGTTTATAGAAGCTGCTGAAAACAAAAGGTGCAGTGATAAATAATAACAAGGGTAGTTAAAATGAAATTATGTAATACCTCTAACTCACTTCATATAATTAAATGTAAAGTACCACTGAAATCAAGAATGTAGGTCATTACTTATAGGACCAGCACAGCATTGATTAGGTTCACTGAGAAAGATCAACAGAGTTAAAACGACAATAGTTAAAAGCAAAATTCTATTATGGGGATATAAAGAACGAGATACTATTATTCTATATATATAATATACCTTAGTGAGAATATTACTTGACATTGTATTCAATTAAGTTTGTACTCTATAAAGGACACCGATAATCTAAAAAGCTGGCAAAAAAAGACACAGGATAAACTACTGATTAGAAAAAACAACTTTGCACTGAGACATTATGAAAACAATCAGGTCTATTAAAAGATTCAAAATTACTTAAGCATAATCTTTAAATATATACGGGGAAGAGATTCTTGATATCTTGTTTGTTACATTTAGCAAGGATAAGGAAATACCAATTAAACAGAAAATGAAGCTAAGTGAATTCTAGATGAAACACCTCACAAATTATCTTTGAAATGGGGAATAATCAAACATTGGCATAATTGACATAAAATAATATAACGTCCACTGGACTGTCAGCAAGCCTTCAAGTCAAGAATGTTTAAGTTTTCTAGCTGTACTCTAGTTTAACCAGAAATGTACAGTCTAAACTAGCAATTACTGTTTAAAATTTCATGATTAATACAAACACAACTGTCCAGAAAATACCTCATTATCCCTTCTGCCCTTAAAATGTAACTACTTGCAATTTTTCCATCAAACACAGTAGAGAACCTAACTGTGAGTGCAGAAAAGGGAAGGTCAAGATTTTAAGGCTCAAACCTTAGTATTGAGCAATAAAGTTTCAAGCCTTAGACATATGACTTCCGTAAGGAAGATAAAATATGTTCAGGAGTGTCTCTGGCACTTTGGATTTAAATTTGATCCTCGTTCCACAACTGACTCTTTAACTGTAAGGCCTTTCTTAGCTTCACATCTATGAGATAGCAGAGGTGCTTTGGCAGATACACAATAGGTCTTTTGTGAAAGCAGGTTCACCTTCGCTGCAACCCTGCCTTATTGGCTGATTGCTTCTTGTTTCTGCTCACCTTACGATCTTCTACATGTTTGTGCAATGAAGTATTAAGACAGCAATACTTCTCTTCAGTGGTTTAATATGGATAATAGATTTTATCCTTAACTAAGTTACTTTTTTAAAAAAGGAACAAAACAGGATACCTTGAAACAAAAGAATATATAGAAGAGTGCATAAAGCAAACTCAGCTATGAAGGCCAAAAGATATTTATGTATTTACTGTGCTAATTTCCATGGCTCCGTTTCCAGTCAAATTCACTGCGTTACTAATGGGATTACTACATGGGTACCAGCAGGTCTGACCTTGCTTCCCTCTCTGCTCTCCTTGGAAGCACAGTGGCAGTGACTGGGGAAGAAACAAGCTCAGCCTCATAATGTCATTGAGGCCAGCCAGAATCTGATATGTACTGAGAAACTGGAATTAAATTATTCAATTTGGTATCTTAACATGAAGATTAGGAACAGTTTTCTGAAACACAAACCTGAGGTAATTTTTCTGGAATAGGCTCATTCTGGAGAGCTTGAAGGGCCTTCATTGCAGCATTATGTCTAGCAGCTTGACGAGTCTTTCCTTCACCAAAAAACTCACTGTTGCCAACAGTTAATTGGACATAGAAAATTTTAGGCACTGGGCAGTGATACCTGGAAAGAAGTCATGAAAAGAAAACAAGAACAGAATTCAGAAATTTTAACCATCCACTTAATGTAATTTAGAGTAGTATTTGGGGATAAAACATTATCTTTCCTCACAGAATAAGACCCAGTACTCAAATACATGAACTACTCCTCAGCAAGGCAGTCAGTAACTCTGACAGCAGCTCATACGTACAAACCAGCTCCTCACCTACACTTGTGGGGCTCTGCAATGAGCTCTACTATGAACCAGCCCAACAGCCCAGCTCTGCTCTCTTCTTGGTTTGAGCCTTGGGAAAATGAAACCCAAGGAGAACTGAAAACTCCAGTGGAAGCCATGCCTGGGAGACAACTTCTGTCTCATAAACAAGTGGCACAGTAGAAGGAGGATTGTGAGGTCACTCATGAAAGCTGTGACCATAGCTCAGCTCTAAGTGGCAGCAAAAGTCAGATGACAGAGAATATACCTAGCAGAAGTGGGTCCTCATTTGAGAAATAACTTGCCCATATTTTACAGCAATGTAAAAAAGACCAAGATTACAAAAGCATGGCCAAAAACAAGGTCCACTGCAACAAAACTAGATTCACTCAAACACAGTACAAGATTCATTCAAAGTACTACATTTTCCTCATTCCTCTTAAAGCATCCTTCTTAAAATGTGCTCTCTCTACTTTCATCTGTGGACATGGATGGTGAAATTTTGGTATGAAGACTTTCTGAATTTTCATCAATAATTATGACCCATTTGTTTCAACTGTGAAACAAATTAAAAAGTTTACCAGAGAGCAGCACACTTCAAACTCAAATGAGTGTGAATAAGCACTCTGGTCTCAATGTCCTTGAACTTTGAGCCTAATTCTAAAAATACATTTATATAGAAAGAGCAAAAGCATAACACTGGCTCCAAAAAGCCTCTGGCTATAGGGCCTTGGAGGAGTGAGCTAAGTTGCCTTTATGACATGCAAGAAGTGGGTATTTGCTTTCTTGTTTACAGTTTAACACACTTATAGGGAATTATTAAGGCCTGGAAATGCTTTTGCTTATGTAGCATTTTCATAAAATTATAGACTAACTCAGGTTGAAAAGGCTTCTGGTTGTTATCTGGTTCAATGTAGCATCCAGAGCATAGTCAAGTACAGAAGTTACACTGTCTTATTCATTGTCCAGGGTACTATGGATATCTCCAAGGATGAAGATTCCACATTTCTGGACAACTTGTTCTAGTGTTTAACCACTCTTTCTTGAAAACAATTACAAAGGTCTTACATGCCTAATGGAATTCAAATGCCATGGTGCTATTTGCTAACTAAGCAGCTGTCAAACCAAAGAAACAGTTCAAGAACATCAACTTCTGTCCCACTCCGCTGGGTCCTTCTTCACTTCTGACATACAGCATTCACCTCCTGCCTCCCCTTGCTTCTAAAAGCAAAGACAATATCAAGATACTATCAATGTGACAAAATCTACAATAATCTACAGTGGCTTCAGACTGAGATTCACCTCAAAAAGAATGGAAGTTTTTCAAGTGAAAAAAGATATAGGGTATAAGGACTTCCCCCATCATGCTGTCTTGTAGGCTCTTCATTTCTTGTGTGCATAGTTGGAATGGGACTCCTTTTGCCCTGTTTAGCTGGTTTCAGGGTCCCTTGTCAACATCACCCCCAAGTTTTTGCCTACTAACTTGGTCCATCACTTCCTTGCTTGGTTATAGGTTAACTTCACTCTCTGTCACCTTATGGATCTCTTGACCAGATTGGCAAACATGCTAATAAAGACGCTTGCCCCACTTGGTCAGGTGGATCCTGTCTTCTACAAGCATTGATCCTCAAAGCAGTTGCCACAGTTATAAAAACCTGATGTCAGCAGTCATGTTTATTATGCTCTGTGTGTCCCGTTACAGTATCATTGGTGCCCACAATGAATCTCAGCTACAGCTCTGCAGCTAGCGCTGACTCAAGGTCTTTGATGTACCAGGGCTCACTGCTCCAGTGTCATGTGGTGCAACACCAGCACTGCTGAGCACACACACCATCCTCAGCAGAGTTTCTGACTCCCTTCTGCATGAACCGCTGCATCTGCTGGCTGTCTCTGGGAATGGTGCTCTAGGCCCTGCACTTGTATTTGCTGCTCCCTAGTACCTGCTGAGAGAGTGCTTGACCCTCTCTAATTTGGAAACAGCTGGAAGGAAAGCTCAATGCAGCTTTTGATCAAGAGTAGCTGACAGAGCTTTCTGGCATCTGATAGAGCTTGCTAGAAGCCACTGACTCCCGTAGCTATCCTTTCCCGGCAGGAACAGGCACCCTCAAGTGCTTTGACGAGTTCCCAGGAATCCTCGCGCCAACCCAGAAGATCTCCAAAGATGTAGAACTAAAGCGTGGAAATGGCTGCATGTGCTTTGGAGCTTAGCATAGGACAATCTGTGTTATGCAAAAGCAGTAAGCACCTTGATGGCATGTCACCCCTCATTACTTCACAATCTTTCTAAGAAATGTGGTAGTGCTGTTAGCAGCTACCTAAATTTGGGGAAAACACAATATCTATTAGAAGTTCTTATTTTCGGTTGAGTTACTAGACCTACCTTTCCCTCCACCGAGTGCAAAGGAGGAAAGCACATGAATTTAATCCACTTTATAAACTCAAATCCCACAACAGGCCTTCTCTTTTTCCCTCTCCCTCCCCACCTTTTCTTTTAAAGAGTGTTTAGGGAGCTATTTATGTGATAATATGGAAAAATGATATTCAGCCCGTGGCTCTAGAGCCTCATGCAACTCTTTGGCATTGGCAGAATGATTAGACCTTTACATGGTTTTGATTAAACTTTTCTTGCTCTGCTTGGCCTCAAGCAGAGTTAACAGAGCACTGATAATATGAACATTGCCAGAAAAGTGCAAAGGAGCACCTGAAATTCTCAGAAAATGGAGTAAATCTGTGAGGATATTGGCTTCTCTACAACAAACAGAAACAACATCCTCCTCTTTTCAGTGGTGAGCATAGAGACTGTATTAACAAATGCCTCAAAAGTAATCATAGTATTACAGTCTGAAAGTACAATGTGAAATTAAACCAAGTTTTAATAATGAATGATTCTGAATCCTAAAGATGTACACTCACGTAAGGAACAAGCCCATGAAAAGGTAAAATTAAATATCTGTCACCGATCATTAACAAACCTTCCCAATATACTATATATGAGTTACTAGAAAGGGCTGAAAATATTTACCACCTTCAGAATATTTATCTAGAATTTGCTGATTATTATGCAATAATATATCAGCACAATATTTTCAATCACAGGAGAACTTACACATCAGTCCTACACTCCTCAGTCCTCCATCACCATTCAGCCACAGAACTGAAACAGACCGGATTTCAAGCAGCAACATCTAACATACAGACTCATTAGGTTTCTAAAAGTTTTAAAATAACCTCCATTTAAAAAATATGCATCTCCATGCATTCTACATGGTAGTTACAAAGGCTAGGATTTTCCTTGGAGAAAATTGTGATGTAAAAGAGATTCTCAAGTGATACTGACACGCTCCTCAGAACATAAGCTGACAAATGCAGGCTGTGGTGGTTTAGTTTTCTTGGTTTTGGTTTAGGCCTTCCTTGGTAACAATGTCATAACTAAGGAAGTATTCCAC
>JAWWEE010000074.1:119380143-119429175 GCA_035221455.1 Xenops minutus
GGCGGGGGGGGGGGGGCCCAATCAGTGTGGCCAGCAGTTGGGCTTGGCAGGGTGCCAACTCAAACCTCCACACAGGCAAATGACAAAAGATTATCAAACTAGAAGGCAACACAAGGACATGTGAAATGATACATTCAACTGGAAGAAAACAGAGTGTGATAAAGGATAATACAGAATCAGTCACATATAACCTCTAAAAACAAGCTCATTTTCATCTAGCTCTTCTAGACATTTGAGATTCTTAAGAAGATTCCTCAAATAAGAGGTCTGGAAAGCAAGTTCTCTTTATTCCCTCTAAGTTTCACAGCACTAGAAATCTACTTTTTAGCTAATGCCACTGGTATCACTTTAGAATAGTCAACCTGAAAAAGGATATTTGCTCCATGACTGTAACCTTGAATGCCAAATTTCAGCAATGAGTAAATATTTACAACTAGTTATAAACCCCTAAAAATAGAGGTTCATAACAGAAATGCTGACAGACCTTAACTAAAATGGTGTGAGCGGGCGCCACTATAATTAAATAAATCACCAAGGTCTGTTGACAATTAGAAAACTCATTTTGGTTTGCCACAGAGACAAACAAAAATTCTGTTCATTATAATTTTACTGGAATATGATGTCATAACATGTAAGCATACTGAAACAATCTGCTGCTTTTCTAGCCAAAATATTAATTGCATACTAAGGAGCCCTTGGGGCCTCTTCCTTTCTGGCCATCAAATCCACTCACACAAAGACAAATAAACTATTAGTACATACGTTATGCGTTCATACCGCATTTCCTGCATTTCTCTGGATTCCTCAGTGGCATAAATGTTTCTGATAAATATTGTTACATTATTCTTAGAAGGGGAAAAAAAACAAGTGCAAGTTGCAGCTCACAGAAACCAGGAAGTTTATTTAGATTCAGCTTCATGTTAAAAACTTTAAATTCTAATGGTCAATGTATTCTTCAACTATGTAAAAAAGAACAAATAAACATAATTACTTCCCCTCCACATAAGTTTTCAGGAAGTATTACCCTATTCCTATTTCATAATGCAAAGTGAAGAGGAACTGGGACCATTTTAGCCAAGACAAAGGCCACTAAAATACAAGATACACGTATAGGAAAGTCATTCTTCAGATGCCAGCTCTTGTGCTGAAAGGGTCATTCTCTACATTTTTTCTCTCTGGCTCCTTTTCCATACGAACTCAATCAAGCTGGCAGCTCTGCTGGCACTGTTTAATCAGGAAAATGCTGTAAACTTTGTGAGTGGAGGGATAGAGAAACACAGACCATGCAGAGGAGTAGGAAATAGCATTTGCTGTGAACAACTTTTTCTTCATAACATTTGAAATTTCTCTAGGGGAGCAAGTTGCTTAGTGCAGCTGTTCCCTGGCTATGTCCTATTTTTCTAAGCAGTCCATTAGCCACGTGCATTTCTTACAGATGTGATTTCCAAGTTTTAAAGAAGGAAACCTCCAGTATAGACACTTTTGTCTTCATGCAGTGCATTTTCTAGTTCTTTCAACAGGTCCACAACAACACCTGGGAACAAAAAGGCTCTCTTTTCCAAGTACTCCTTTTGAGAACCATAGTTCATTATTTCTGAATTATGTCTGTTACAGACTAGGCTGTCTGATCAAGGGAAGTCTATTGACAAAGCACCAGGAAGGATTGTGCTTGCAGGCTCTTGTCCTGCTGGGGGACTTCAGCCACTCTGACATCTGTTGGGAAAGTAGTATGGTGAGCTGCAGGCAATCCAGGAGACTCCTGGAACGCATGGAAGATCATCTCTTAAGTGGCCTGGTTAAAGAGAGAACTTACGCAGGAACTTGGAAAAAAAAAAGAGAATCTATTGTCTCTGGAAGGAGGGTCAAGAGGGAGGACTTTAACTTCAGAGGACTAAAAAGATTGTTGCAAGGTCATGTAGGGAGAAGATTAGAAGGGCCAAAGCCCAACTATAACTTGGATTTGGCCGCTACAGTTAAAGACAACAAAAAAGTTTCCACAAATACTCTGGCAGAAAAAGAAGGGTCAAGGAGTGTCTCCATAATTTGTTGAATGTAGAGGGCAGTATAGCAACAGGAGATGTGGAAAAGGCAGAGGTACTTAATGCCTTCTTTGCCTGAGTCTTTAATATCAAGACCAGTCATCCTCAGGATACCCAGATCACAGAGCTTGAAGTTAGTTATGGGGAGATGAGTGAAGCCCCCATAATCCAAGAAGAAATAGTTAGTGACCTGTTATGCCAATTAGACACTCACAGGTCTATGGGCCCTAATGGGATCCACCCCAGGGTAACGAGGGAACTGGTTAAAGAACTTGCCAAACCACTCTCAATCATCTACCAGTAGTCCTGATTAACTGGAGAATTTCTAGCTGACTGGTAATTAACAAATGTAGGACCCATCTACAAGAAGGGTCAGAAGGATGATCTGGGGAACTATAGGCCTGTCAGCCTGACCTCGGTTTCGGGCAGGATTATGGAAGAGATCATAATGAGTGCCACTATGCAGCACACACAGGACAACCAGGGGATCAAGCCCAGCCAACATGGATTTATGAGAGGAAGGTCCTTCTTGACCAACCTGATCTCCTTCTACGACAAAGTGACGGACTTAGTAGATGAAGGAAAGTTTGTGGATGTAGTCTGTCTAGACTTCTGTAATGCTATTGAGACTGTCTCCCATGGCATCCTCCTCAAAAAGACGGCTGCTTGCAGCTTGGATCAGTGGATTCTGATGGCCTGGCTGGATGGCCAGGCACAGATAATTGAGATAAACACAACTAAATCCAGTTGGCAGCTGGTTGCAAGCAGTGTTCCCCAGGGCTCAGTGTTGGAGCTGGTCCTGTTTATTGATGATCTGGACATGGGGATTGAGTGTAGTAAATTTAAATGACACTAAATTGGGTGGGAATGTTCAGCCGCCTGAGAATAGGAAGGTTCTACAGAGACCTGGACAGACTCAATCAATGAGCTAAGGACAACTCCATGAGGTTCAATAAAGGCAAAGTGCTGTGTCCTGCACTTGGGCTGCAGTGATCTCACGCAGTGCTAAAGGCTGAGGGTGGAGTGGCTTGAGAACTGTTTAGCAGAAAGAGACTTTGGGGTGCTGACTGACAGCCAGCTGAACATGAGGCAACAGTGAGCCCAGGTGGATAAGAAGGCCAATGGCACCTGGACCTGTATCAAGAATAGCATAGCCAGCAGGACTAAGGAAGTGATTGTCCCCCTGGACTCAGCATTGTGAGGCCACACCTCGAGTACTGCATTCAGTTTTGGGCCTCTCACTTTTAAAAACACATTGAAGTGCTGGAGTGTGTCCAGTGAAGGGCAACAAGTGTTGTGAAAGGTCAAGAAAACATACCTTATGAGGAATGGCTGAGGGAGCTGAGTTTGTTTAGTCTTGAAAAGAGAAGGCTCAGAGGGGACCTCATAATTCTCTACAACTGCCTGGAAGGAGGTTGTAGTGAGGTGGGAGTTGGTCTCTTCTACCATGCTTGAAGTGAGAGGACAGGAGGAAATGGCCTGAAGCTGAGACAGGACATTCAGATTAGATATTAGAAAAAAAAAATATTCCCTGTTAGGGCGGTCAGGCTGGAATCCCTGGAATAGGCTGCCCAGGGAGGTGGTGAAGTCATCACCCCTGGAGCTGTTTAAGAAGCATCCAGATGCAGCACTGGGTGACATGGTTTAGGGGTTACAGTGGTAGTGCTGGGTTGATGCTTGGACTGGATGGTCTTAAAGGTCTCTTCCAACTTTGATGATTCTATGATTCTTGAACAAGGTACCAGACAGCCCTACCAGAGGGGATGCATTACTAGATCTGTTGGCCACCAACACAAGTGAGCTAATCAGGAACATCAAGACTGGAGGCAGCCTGGGCTGCAGCAATCATGCATTGGTGGTGTTTGCAGCCCTTAGGGACATGTCAGGTAAGGAGTAAAGTTAGGCCCCTGAACTTTAGGAAAGCAAACTTCCATTTCTTCAAGGAGACAGTCAATAGGATCCCTGGGAAGACTGCCCTCAGGGACAAGAGAGCTGAAGAGAGTTGGCAGATCTTTAAGGAAGTCTTCCAGAGAACATGAGAGCTACTGAACCCCAGGAACAAGAAACTGGGGAAGGAAGGCAGGAGACTGGCATGGCCGAGTAGGAAACTGCTGGTCAAACTAAAGGGAAAGAACAAAGTGCACACACAGTGGAAACGAGGAGAGGAAGAATATAAAGTATGGTTGTGTAGGGATGGGGTGAGGAAGGACAAGGTGAAACTTGGAATGTAAAGAATAACAGGAAGGGCTTCTATAGGTATTTTAACCAGAAAAAGAAGGCCAAAGAAGGTGCAACCCCCCAATAAACAATGCTGGGAAACTGGTAACAAAAGATGAGGAGAAGGTTGAGGTACTCAACAACCTTTCTTTCCTCATTCTTCACTGGCAACCTCTCTTCCTACCCCTCTCAAGTGGATGGGCTGCAGGATGGAGACTGGGGGAGCAAAGGCCTTCCCACTGTAATAGAAGAACAGGTTCATGACCACCTGAGGAACCTGAATGTACATAAGTCTATGGGACCTGATGAGATGCACCCCACAGTCCTGAGGGAGTTAGCTGAGGTAGTTGCCAAGCCACTCTCCAAGATACTTTAAATGTCATGGCAGTCAGGTGAAGTCCCAGTGACTAGAAAAAGGGAAACATTGCACCCATCTTAAAAAAGGGTGGAAAGGAGGACCCTGGGAACTACTGACCTGTCAGCCTCACCCCTGTGCCTAGGAACATCATGGGACAGATCCTCCCAGAAGCTATGTTCAGGCACATGGATAGGGTGGTCATTCCAGACACACAGCACAGCTTCAGCAAGGGCAAGTCCTGCCTGACCAGCCTAGCGGCCTTCTATGATGGAGTGATAAGGGAAGGGTTACAGGTGTCATTTATCTGGACTTCTGTAGGGCCTTTGATACAGTCACTCACAACATCCTTCTCTCTAAACTGGAAAAAGCTGGATTTGATGGGTGTACTGCTAGATGGATAAGGAATTGGTTGCAGGTCACATCCAGAAGGTAGTTGTCAGTGTCTCAGAGTTCCAATGGACATCAGTGACAAGTGCTGTCCCTCAGGGATCCATTTTGGGAGCAGTGTTATTTAGCATCTTCATTAATAAAATAGACAAAAGGATAGAGTGAAGCCTCAAAAAATTTGCAGATGACACCAAGCTGAGTGGTGTAATTGACACACCAGAAGGATGGGATGCCATCCAGAGGGACCTGGACAAGCTCAAGAAACAGGCCCATGGAAATGCCATGAGGTTTAATAAGACCAAGTGCACGATGTATATGGGTCAGAGCAACCTCCAGTATCAATATAGGCTGGTGGATGAAGAGATGGAGAGCAGCCATCCTGAGAAGGACTTGGGAGTGGTGGGCGATGAGAGGCTGGACATGAGCCAGCAGTTCCTTACTGTGAGAATGGTGAGGCACTGAAACAGGTTGCCTGGAGAAGTTGTGATTGCCCCATCCCTGAAAGTGTTCAAAGCCAGGCTGGATGGAGCTCTGAGCAACACAGTCTAGTGGAAGGTGTTCCTGCTCATGGCAGGGGGTTGGAACTAGATGACTTTGAGACCCCTTCCAACCCAAACCATTCTATTCTATGATGAATCAGTCTGGCTGTTCTCTTCTAGATTACCTTCATATCCTCAAAAAACTTTCTTATTGTAAAGTGAGCAAGGCATTATGTATCACTTTAAGCTACAGACATGCCTTATTTGAATGTTGACCTCCTCTCAGTTACATAGATGAGAATTAAAAAAAATAATGCATACTTATCCCAGATTATTCTTCATTCAAAAGATGGCATTAAATTATAATCCAAATCTTTAAGAATTTTAAATTAATTTCATTAATTCTGAATGATTCAGTATTTTTTCACTATTTAACATTTGCTATGATCAGTTATGAAACCAATTTTGACCTATTTGTAGAAAATCCCTAAGCAAAAGAATGTTTAATTGAGAATGTAAGAATCGTAAAGAATAACCATGTGATGGAAACAGAGATTCAAAAGCATCTGTTCATATTAAAAGAAATAGAAAACATAACAAAGATGCTTCCCATTTTAAGACAGAAACCCTAAACCTTCTCTATTTCGAATGCAAGAATGTAACAAATCCTACAGTAAGCAGTCAAGATTCATGAGTTTCAGGCAACTGCATAAGGTAATCCTCTTTATCTGTTAAAGTCTATTAGAAAACAAACGAGATTACTTGCTTCTGCTGGGAGGATGATCTAGAAGCTGACTTGATACTTAGGCATCTCCTAATGTTCAGCTTGGCCATACTTTTACATACATTATTTTGTTTTGTGTCAATACTATCCTTTAACTTATATAGCTTATTTACTTTTTTGTTATTTATCCTCCATGGTGAGCTTTCCCATCCCCTGACAGCCTTTACTTTGCAAGGGAACAAGTCAAGGCATTTCAGAAGTCTTCTGTATAAGAGGCTACCCAATATCCTGATAATCCTTCACAGCCATTCACCATATTTGCTCCTGTTCTTAAATATAAAAGCCAAAAATGGTAAACAACATGCTAAAGGCTAAGAGTGTTCTGTGTAATAGCAATATTTATGTATCTTTGCCAGAAATATCTTGCTCAACACATCTTAACAATCACATTTGCTTCTCCACTAATTCAACCTCATTAGCTTTTCTTAGTTTGTTTTCCAAATAGTTAAGAATATAACACTTCTGTTCTGTGATTTCCAAGTGAATAACCCTCAGGTGACAAAAAAGTTAGTATTACCAGTGCCTATGTTATTAATCTTACGTTTCACACTGGAAAGATCTAGCCTCATTGTGTTTCTAATACATCAGCCCTGACAGTCAATCATCCAACTGCTACTGACTGTTTTGATCTTCTTGTGCAGCAATGACAGCCTTCTGCATCTCATGAACATTTTCCTACTTTTTGTGCAAACACCCTTAACAAAAATAATTAAAAAGGTTGTTTCTAAAACTGGAAGAACTGTACTTAATACTGCTGATTATTTTTCTTTTCCTTTCCCACCCTGTATTTCTTATACAAATCCCCATCTCCTTCAGTTTAATGAAAACATTATCCTTATCTAATGCTATAAAATGCTTAACTGAATCCCACAAATATAAGTTTTACTTTACCCTCTTTACCTAAAAAAACAAGTTGACACATAACATGCAAGGCTAACACATTAGTCAGACAAAATCTACATTTAGTAAACAGTAACTGCATGTTGACATTTATACCTTTTTCACTTGTGTGTCTTTACTTAAACTTCCTTTTAAACTTTGTTATGAGTCTGGGAATTTTTTATTAAGTGAATGATGATTCCCTTTTCTATTTTTTTTTCTGCTTTTCCTGAGCTAGAAGCTATGTAGTTCCTTCAAGCAGTATGAGCAACTTAGTAAAAAACAAAAATTGACTCATGTTTTCACGATCACAATATCGAAACATTCCTGAGTGAAAAACAAGAGGGAGGAGGATTCAGTTTAACATAACATTATCTAATGTGGAATCTTCCCAGAAGAATTTGTGATGACAAGACGATAATATTGCCACATCACTGTTTCCCTAAATTCCAAGTTGCTCAATACAGACATTTGATTGAAATAAATATTTCATTATTTACTTTCTGCATTTACCACTACCTTGTTTAGTATTTATAGTAAGTATGTACAAGACAAAGTGAAAAACAGTTGCTCATCAAAAGTAATTAGAAGAAACCAACAGAAAGCTACAGACATTACAGTCACGGATTAAGCTAACAAATAACAAAGCAAACATATTGAGCCAGCTATGTAGCACTAGTTATAGAGAGATGGTTCCATGAACAGTAAGTTCCAGTCTCTGCTTCCACTTTTACTGCACTCTCTCCTTCAAGCTAAACCCCTGAAGTTTAGATGAAGCACTTGTCAAAGTGCCAGAAGGGTCTCAAAACCAGCTCAAATACCATTTTTTTAAAAAAACAACCCAATACAAAAAAAAACAAAGAGAAACTAATGCAAGGGATATGTGAGTAGAAAACAAAAAGGCTAAGAAGAATTAAAAGGGAAAAACCTAAAGGAAAAAAGGATGGTGAGAAGAACATTCAAAAGTACAGCACACTGAATATTAAGGTAGAAAAAACAAGTGAAAAATAATAATAAAAATCAAGAAGATAGCAGAGAACAAAATGTTATGTGCCTCTGAAGTAGTATTTTTATCTATCAATTGAATAGCTAAGTAATGAAATTGTCAACAAAACTTCAACTTATTTTTGACTGCAAAAACAGCATAAATAATATAAAAATATAAGAAGAATACTTCCTCTGGAGTTTAAGACATTGGAAAATGTCAAGTGGACAATGCTGAAATGCAGATGGGGCTGGTGGGGAGGAAAAGATAAATACAAGGACAAAGAAAAGGTTCTTTTCCATGACACAAACCCAAGAACAATAAGAATAAAAAGGAAAACATAATGAAGCTGTGATGCACACTGTATACTTAGAGGTTAAAGCAGACATCCAGAAGACAAACATCTCAAACTCTTATCTACTTCAGCTCATAAAATTTCCCATGAACTGTATTACTCACTAATCTTTACAAGCATGCAGAGTGGTTACTGAGAATGCTGTCCAAATATCCATTACAGTAAAAGAACATAAACAATGCTGCATATCTGACTACAGTATCATTTTCTTTTTACATAAGAAACTCATGTAAAAAAAAAAAAATCATGCCACTTGCCAGCATATACACTAAGCAAATGACAGAATTAAGTATCTCACTCATTCCATTTTATCATATATTTATACCAGTAATATAATACTAATAAAAATTTTACTAACAAAATGATCTCAGGCCTAGGACTTCGTAGGAATTAATTAATCTGAAAGTCCACAGAGGAAGAAGGCCAAAGAAAGCTCAGAGAGCGATTCTCAACATCCAAATTAACTTAAATTCAAATAATTACTGTGTACTAGGCTACATTCTTTTCCTACTTGGAGGAATGTAAACATACAGACATTAAATTGCATTATCATTAAAAAATTTAACCTATCACTTTAAACTTGGCAATTAAAGGACTCAAAGTAAGAATAAACTGAAAAACAATCCTTAATTCTGATTTAACAAGCCACCTTTCAGTAGCTGAGTGCAGTTAACCGAGGATACACACTCTCCTACCCTAAAAGTTATCAGCTCTGCAACCTCTGAAAATGACCATGCATGGCCAGCTAAAGCTTCTATCCAGAAATCTTCCACTCTGTGCCATTAGACTTGCAACGAAAAGAAATGTGAGAGCGCTTAGTCAATTGCAAAGGGAAGGCATTTTCTGTTGCCCTGCACATCATAACAGGATACTGACAAAAATGTGGATGGCCCTAAGAAGGAAGCTTTGTCTACACCTGGGAAGGGAAGGGAAAGTGTCTGTTAATCAACCATAGAAAAGTCTAGAAGGAGAAAAAAGGTCAGAAACCAAAAATATGAGTGGTGAAGTCTTTCAGTGCTTTGAATTTCTTTCTACTTAAAAGCATAAAAAGAGCAGATTTCCTAGGAAAGCTTACTCATGAATAGCAGACATAATACTCTTTCAAATTTCAATGGGCATAGTGGATTTACAGCAATGATTGGCAAGTAAATAAAAATTCATTGCTAATAAAAATACGTAAGTGATGCAATGAGAGTAGTAGTGGTCACCAATGCACAGTGACTTGTCTCAGTTGATCCAGTGAATACAATTTAGTACTGAATATTGATAAAGAAACAATGCTAGCTCATATTAGATCAATACACTAAAATACAAGATTGCAGACTTGGTAAAAGATAAGAAATGTAAGAAATGTTTATAAAATGGGGTGGAATTTTCTTCTAGAAACAAGAACTCAAAAAAACCCCATGAAGGACAGAGATACCAAGGACTGTTAAAATGGAATCATACAATCATTTAGATTGGAAAAGACTTTTAAGAACATTGATTCTAACCATTAACTGAGCACTGCCACCACTAAACCATGGCCCTAAATGCCACATCCAAATACCTTCTGTGGTGTGATTCAACCACATCCCTGGACAGCCTGTTTCATTCCTTAACAATCCTTTTGGAAAAGAAATTTTTCCTAATATGCCAAATGGTTATTATGAACTTTAACTTAGTAAACGAGGTCAGTATAGAGATTACCTTTACTGAAGGGAACCACAGCTCAGCTGTTGATGTCCACCTCCTTAAGAATTCTCATTTCTGTTTCATTGACACTAATGTCAGACATGAATCTAAATCAGTAAGGTGATTAGACTCCACATTCTCCTCTTTTGTCATGGAACAAAAACCTCTAAACTAAGAGAGTT
The DNA here is from genome assembly GCA_035221455.1 of Xenops minutus. Taxonomy (NCBI): domain Eukaryota; kingdom Metazoa; phylum Chordata; class Aves; order Passeriformes; family Furnariidae; genus Xenops; species Xenops minutus. The sequence continues at coordinate 119,390,483 of JAWWEE010000074.1, forward strand.
TTGGGTTGGTTTCTCTCCAGAGATCATTTCCCTTTTAATTACAACACTGAGCCCTATTTCAGTATCACATGCAATCCAAACAAATCATGACGTCAAAGTACCTGTGGGTGCAGCTATCCTCCACGACAATAAAAAACAACTTAAACTGGTATTCTGCTTTAAAATATCCTATAAATACAAGCAGATCTTCAGAAGACCCTGGGAATTAGTATTTCAGAAGAGATGTCAACTGCACTTTCACAGAACACAAGCACCTGCCAAGATCACTATTATAGACAATATGCAAAGAGAAACTATAACACACTGGCTGCTGGTGAAAAGTTCTTCATGTATTCTGTTATAAAAGAAACTTGAAAACCTTCTCAATATTTAATACTTTCTCAATCTGTGTCAGAACTTTCAATTCAAAAGCAAAAAAGACCTTGAAAGGAAAGAGTACAATTCCAGACAGATCTTACTGAGTTATAAGCTGTTAAAAATTAGCCACTAACCTTCTTTCTGCTTGCTTTCCTCAGGAAAATTATGGCAGTCTCTCGAAGTAGTTTGAGTACTAACAGCAGTTCATCTCTGTCATTACAAAAAAGAGTAGGCAACAGAAAGAGAACATATTTACTGGTAACCAATGTTCAGGTTCTGGACATAGCAGAAAGGCTGTAACAAGAAAGGAGGCCACATAGGCATGCTTCCATTGAACCCACTATCTCTCAGGTGTCTTGACTGAAATATCCTTAGTTTGGCAAAAGTAAAGGAAAAAGATAAGGGTGAACAAAAATCTAACAGCGTGGAAAGAACAAAACACACCCAAAATATTCCTGCTCCTGGAAGAGCGTTCTGAATTGGTGTTTGTTTTTATAGATACCAACAAAACTAGTCTTCTGAGTATATCCAGAAAAAAAAGCTGACTGTTTTAAAGGCAGGTCTAGAGAAAGAACACCCAGTGAGTTGCAAAGCCAACAGACTGAAGAGATTCACAAGGTGCTGGGGCAGGCCGTTGGCTCTGAAGATCTTTGGATCAGAAGGTTTACAGGAAGTTTCTCAAGTGGAAGAGCAGTGTTGAAAGACAGACATTAGAAAAGCAAAGATAAGGATTGTATTACACCTCTTTATGTTTTCAGCCTATGTGAGAACATGAAAAGTCACATCTGAAATGTAAAGTTACATCTGGAGCCAGATGTACTTACTCCAGAGCAGAGAAAGATCTGAGGAAGTCGAAAACCTAAAGAAAAGAACCCTGTCCACTGGAAGAAGTTTCAGAAGAAATAGTCAGAGCATGAGCCAAAGATCACAAAAGGAAAGGGCAGTCCTCTTAGCAGACAGAGAAAGAAAGTGGTCTAAGAAGGTCACTATATCCTGAAAGTGAATAAAAATATTAATTAAGAAAATATTGAAGTATTAGGGCTTGGGAGCTCCTATATAAACAGGGCCAAGAGGTCATTGATAAAATTACTTAATCTTGAGAAAAGACTGTTTAGAAAGCTACAAGAGTGTAAAATGTCTTGTCTGCCATATCACATTTTAGGCACAATGAGTGATGAGGCATCTAGATGCTCTACAAGTAATGCTAAAGAGATTTTAATGATACCAGGTAAGTGCAGTGACTTAGAGAATGAAGAAACACTGGGAATACTACCTGCAAAGCTTGCTCTCTATTCTGTCAGTTTGATTTTTAGCCTACAAAACATTATTTTAACAGCTGTCGATATAATAGTGTAAATACACTCAAGAGTATCTATGTTATTGATCCCTGATAGGCTAATTGTACCCATTTACGCAGTGGATGACAGTGACAGGATGCATTTGTCAGATGGGTTATAGCCACTTTGTGCCAGGACACATCACCCAACACCATTTTGTGCGCACTGTGGAAATTCATGGTAACAGGGGCAAGGGACTTCAGAAAAATTCACTTTCAGACAAAATTTATTGGAATTTATAGATTCCATGGCAGAATCTGGGGTTTCTGATCCCAGATACACTATGTATTGCTATGATTTAAAACTGTAGAAATGAAACATTAGCTATTAAAAAATTTACTACAGGAAAAAATGTCCTCTGTCATTTAAGGAATCTTATTTTGTTTTAAGCCAACCATACTAATCACTATTGTCTAAACTGATAGCTACTGGCAATGGCAAAGCTCATCACCTGCAAGCTCCCTTGCCACTGTTCTTTTGGGAAAACTATCTTAAGACACACAGATGTTTCTGCTGTTTTAAACCAACAGGAAATGGACTGACTCTCTCCCTTTTCCTTTCCTAGAAACAGATACTAGCAAAGAAAAATCCTAGCACAGCTGTACTCAACACTTTTCTTACAACAATATGTCTGTGTGGGAGGCAGGCAATGAGTGGGAACAAACAGGCCAGGGGAAGTGAAATGTAGCATACAGAAGATGAACACAAAGAATTAATTTTAAAGTCTGTGAGTGGATTATTACACCATAATGTCGACTCACTAGCAGAGAAATGAAAGGATGATGAACAAGACTTTGCTTTAAGATATGATCTGAATCCTATCTCAACCGGTAATGTACAAAACTGAATCAATTATCAGCTGGCAATCTCAGTACCTTCTGAGTGATTAGATGTTCAAACCATTGGAAAACTTCATTAGTATGAACAGACTGCAGCTTTAGTGACCAAGTTTAAGCCTTGTCTTTAAGGAAATGTCTTTAGGTCAAGCCTGAGGAATTAATTAATATGATGAAATGCAGAATTTGTGCTTTGTGCAGATAAACCAAACGTTTCAATTGTCACTGTTGGCAAACTGGCACCTTTTACTCGCACGAGATTTACATAAAAAAAGAAAACTGCCATTGAAGTTACTGCATTACAGCCTCAATTCTTATAGGAGAAGAAAATCTAAAGAAAATGGTGACACAAAGCCTTGCAGAGAACCTGGTTTTAATTGATTTATGCTGGAATTATGACATTTTAAAGTCATTAAAATCTTCAGAACAGAAAAAGGCAACTTTTTTTGAAAGAGTGCTTCTGTTGAGAGATTCTTCCACAAATTCATGCTGCCATCTAATGGTCTAAATCAGCCATTTCCAGTTGAATAATTAGATTGCTAATCTGATCACTTGCCTTACTCTTTGGACTATTCTTTACTTCCCTAAGTTTTCATTCTTTGAAATCCATATCTGTTTTTCAGGATGAAATGACAACGTATTTAAGGAGATATAACCTATTCTAACCAAACTATTAATTTCTATTTTCAAGTAATTTTTAATATTTCTTCCAAGTTTTTTTTTTTTTTTCCCAAACTGTTAGGAGGAGGGCAAGGAATGCAGAAAAGAGTTTTCAAAAAGTCAGTCAGTAAACATTTTTATCACCACACCTCTTCATCCTTAAAATGCAAATTTTAAGGGCAAAATTTTGCAACACTGACTGGAAATGCAGGCAGAGCACCTCTGATTCTTTTTGGCCTTTTTAGGGGAGAAGTGTCATACCCTATGGTGAGGTCTGAAGCTGACAAATGTAGCAAAGTAAAAATCCCAGTCGTACCCTACACTGCTCCTGGCTTATTCTCTTGTAACCAATTCAACACAACAGGCTCCAGAACTGAGAGTGCACTTCACCTGCGGAGCAAAGGCACTGGTCTCCATAGCCAAACAGCTTTTTGCAGCAAAATACTGCTTTATTTAATCAAAAGCATTTCAGTACTTGCATACCTGCCTAAAGAGTTTGTCCCTAAAGAGTTTGTTCTTCCCATACTTTTCTTTCCTTCTTCTCTCTGGGGAGAGATTTTCATGGGTTTTTTTCAGTCTTTTCACTGCAATAGTGAAATTACTTCCAACCACAGAACTCACAAAATTATTACACATTTTAGGATTATTTCTCATTGCAGGATTCAGCTCTTGATTCAGATGCTTAAATTTTAGCTGTTTAGTTAATCTGTAGAAACTAAGTTGCTATTAAAGCGAAGCTCTATAGAGATCCATATGAAATGCAGACAACCTAGTTTAAGACATGACAAACAGCATTCTAGACTAGTGATTCCTCTGACTAGTCCTACCCCTGGTTATAATGGGAGAATGATCTTCTAATGCACAGGCAGAGAGACTATTTGAAAGGCACCTGAGCTTGGATCTGAATCCCACCAGCATTGTAAAGAACTGCACCTAACTGCCTAAACACAAGCACACAGGACCACTTGAGATGTAGTCATGTACCTAAAACATCCACGGGATGTGACACAGTACTGATCCATGAAACAGACAAGTTTCCCATGAATAGCTGGAGTCCTAGTGGATTAAATGAAATGGTATGATGACTAAACATCAGATTTAGGGATTCCTTCAATTGTCTAAACTTAGCTATGCAGGGCCATTTGAAATGCTCCAGGGTATCTTGCCTGACCTTCAGCTGCCACTCTAGTAAAGGTCTCCTCTAGGTCTTCTGCCAAATCCACTGGTCCCATGTGGATGTCTCAAACACCCTACAATGTCTCAAGTGGCACTAGAGGCCTATGTTTAGGCAACTTAGTGTCCTCACATCTGCCACAGTATATATGCTTGGGAAAAAAATCTGCTTTATACACAGCTGTGCAAAAAATCCTCCTCTGTTGCTGCAAGCCCCAACAGAAATCCTTAACTGGAATTCAGCAACAGATAATAGACTAATCATATGCCTAGAGTAAAGAAAAGACTCCATACAGTAATGTGAACTTTACATTTTCCAGGCTACAGGCCGATCTAATTAATATTAGATCAAAGTCTTTCAGATCCAGGCACCCTTTACATTATGCACTGGACTATTTGTTCCTCAAACAGGCAAGGCTCTCCATGCAGAGGAAAGTCTTCTGCTAGAAGGTAAACAGGGTGCTCAAGCAGCGCAGAACTTCTAAAGGTCAGGAAAATTTCAGACTTTATTCTGTTTCTGTAAATAGGTAACTGGGTTGTATAACTGCAGGTGTACTTTTGGAGATAATAGTCTCAATAGATTTTTACATTATCTCCTGCAGTGCAACCCACTCACTTCAAAATTTGGCTTCCACAGCTATTCCCCTGGCTAGATTTTCCTTTTTCCTCCCTCATAGCACTGCAACTTCTGTGAAACAAACGAAGTTGGGTGAGGATTTATGCTGCATTGCTACATACTCAAGTCAAGTAACACTTCCCTGAAATATTTTTCCCCTTGATGTGCATATTAAATTTTTTACTCAGCATTCACAGAAGAGTCAAACTTTTGATTTTATTCCATTCTTTCACAATACAATCTTTTATTAATATGATCTGACCATTTTAGTAATTTATCCAATAATCATGGCCTATTCTCTCTGTGATCATTAGAATTGGATAACATTTTAGCCCACTATGAAGCTAGCAGTTGCAGATGTAGTTGGCCAAAGACCAGCCCTCAAACTTTCTTTTACTATTCCCCATTTTTGAAGCAATTATTCAGTATTTAGGCACTGGTCCACAGGGCTGATATACATAATTTCAGGAGAAACTAAGTTTAAGCACACAGTTTCATGCAGCATCTGAGTACCCAGCAGGTGAGCTGCCTACCTAGTAGGCAGGAAACATGCCAAGTAGGGTGATGCCCTGTGCTTTGTAGCCAGGCAGTGCAGCTGGCTCCAGAAAAGGCAAGAATATGCTGCTGCTTTTTGGTTTTGAGTTTGGACTCGAAAAGAGCACTGTAAAGAAGCACTCATTAACACAAAAGAAAAATGCACTTGGAATGACAGGACTGTGAAGAAAAAGAAAAGGAGGAATGGTCTATACACTCTCCCTCATGCACTAAGGAAAAAGGTGGCAGTCTTCTCCAGTTTACAGAACATAAACACAGGGAGAAGCAACTATATACAAGACTAAGATGAATGCTCAGTGCAGCAGAAACTGTCCAAGTGCACAGAAGCTGTAGTTTAGACACCACCACTTTGCGTGACATGCTTGCAGAACTATCACACCACCCAAATTCCTCAAAACCAAGCAAGAAACTGCTTTAATTACTTTATTTCCGTTCTTTAGCTTGTCATTGTTTTGTATTTCCTTTGTTCCTATATTTCACAAGTGGTTTTAATTTTGAAAGCTTTTTTTTTTTTTAATAAAGGTTTTTCAAGATCTCTAGATTGTGGTGAGACACATTTTAAGGAATTCTATGTAATAAGACAATAACTTCTGAATTCTCCCAAAACACAAGGGTTGAGTTTTATGATCTCTTTAACACTGCTTTCTATATTAAAACATCAAAAGCTGATGTTCAGTTTCTAGTGCTTTCCTTTCTTGGCTGAAAACACTTAGTTTAGGTAAGTCTGTAAGATATAATTTGTTTTGTCACTTACAGACATTCTATAATTGAAAATACTGCAGAACAATTAAACTTCAGGAATGACTCCCTTCAGTTCTAACTGAAGAAAAAAATAACTTATAATAGAACAAACCAGCATTCAATGGTAACAAGGCAAGCTGGACAACCCTGTAGTCAGAATAGATACTTTATTGTTTAATTTCCCTAATTTAAACAGCCATGGTTTTTTGTTGTTTGTTGTTTGGTTTGGTTTTTTTTACATGGTTTAAGCCAACTGTATTTAAGTCAGAGATCCAAGGGAGTACAGATTCTAGCACTGGCTAGAGATATGAGAGTATGCACATGTTTTGTCCTCAGCTCTGCCAATATTTCTCAAATCTGACCCGCCGTTTCAAGGCTTGGCCTCTTCTGAGTAGCGTGCCAGTTCTACTGAACTGTGCCAAATGGTGTGCTGACAAACACGCAAGCTAGATCAGTTAGCAAACCATCCCTGAAAGCATCAGCACCTCCTTCCCCAGAGTCAGCCCGTAAAGCTCTTAGATAACAGAAGCCATACAAAATGCAACGTTCACCATTTTTAGCTTTTCTGTAACATATAGTGTTTAAACTGAAAGGTCTTCATGTACTTTTGTTACAAAATTGCTTGAAACTCCAATCTGTGAGGCTTTAAATCAGTAGCATTCAACTGGTAAATTCTGAGTGCCTAACTACTGTTTCCTTCTATTACAATCTCTGTTAGGAATATAGAAACCTTGGTTAAATAAGAAGTTGCCTACCATAGCTGGCTTCAGAGTTGACAGGTTTTTAAAAAGTTCTGCCTTAACAGAGGCCATCAAACTTTCTCTTACCAAGCTTGTATAGATTTTACTGCAATAAAAAAAATCCAGAGAGAACTTCCAAGCTGTCTCATCAGAGTGGGATGAAAAAAATCTGAAGTTCTTATCTACACAGTGAAACAAACTGCAGCATACAGATACCCAAACTACCAGGGGCCTAAGCTGGTAAATTCACATGATTCAGCTCAGCATGACACAAACTTTATCAGCCTGTGATGAGAAGCAGCATAATGGCCATGACCCAGTGCTGTTACCGAGCTAACAAGTAGCGCATTCCCTAGCTTGAGTGAAGAGTCAGGTTAGAACATCCATACCTTCTCCAGTTCCTAGCTGGACTGATCTACTTAGCTACCTCTAAGAAAGGGAGCTGACTTGCCCTGTACTTCCTAACTGAGCACAGGAAGAGACTTACAAGGCTAACACCTCACCCTGGTGTAACACAGTGCCTTAAATGTATTACTGCCTGCCACGCTGAGTTTTGCATTTGCAATTCTGCAGCCTGCCTTCCACTCACAGTTCTGTAACTCTTCAGCTAAGCCACTTGGACAGTGTTTTCCAGAATTTCCCTAGTTGTACCCTTCCCTTGCAGTTCTCCCCATGCTGTTATTCTCAAGGCCCTTCTGCAAATACTGATGTTGACTGCATTGTATCTATACTGTACTGTAGCCCTTCTCTGTCCTTTTCCTATCCCTTAGCAACAGCTTTTGATATACATTGCAGCACCTAATATGCATGCACAAAGCTCTATAAGCAGCTAGCACTCAACACCTGCCCTCATGCAGCAGTATCAGCCCTGTAAGCAAACAGTAGTTTGAGTCCTGATGAAAACCACAGAACTACTACAGGAAAGGGTTTTGGGGAACACTTCCTGTATTGGAAAGAACACTGGAGAAGGATGCTCATTTGGGACGTTTCACCACTGGCCTTCCAAGTTGGCCAGTGGGAACACTTCTACCCTTTTCCTTTTTGCCCTCTTACTTGTTTTCTTTCCTTTTTTCTGTGAATGTAACTTTCACATTCAGTACAATTTACGCCATCAGCTGCATATCTTGCAAATGGATCTTTGCACCTTTGCCTGTAAATCTGTTTTAACACCCTCTGTACAACACACCGCCCATATAAATATGTTCCACTGCATGTGAGAATGTAGTCCTTCACACGCTTAAATCAACCTAACGTGCCCTTAACCTCCAAACACACATGACCCCTCCCTGATAAAGGCACAAACTCTTGTGTGACTAGGTGAGCAGGTGTCCAAGTACAGTTGTATGTCTAGTAGTAACTTCTCTGTTCCTCTCCCCCACCAAATTGATTCATTTCAGAGCAGCTCAGCTTCCAGTGCTGGAGCCAAGAAATATGTACAGACACAAAGGCTAGGGAAGGAGGAGGAATCACTACCACTTTGACATAAATCATTGTAGCTTGACATGGAATCTAGCCATCAATTTTGCATACAAATAGCAGCTCTCAGATCACATTTCCATGAGATACTGAAAAGGATCTTTTGTGCCACTTGAAACACTAGACTTAACTGATCTAAATATATGCCCTGGAATGAACTTAATACTTTTATTTTTTCCTCAAGCCACTCATCTTACCAGAATTAAAGTTTCCGTAGTGCAATCTCCTAATCTTAGTCTATATCTTCAGCTATTTGAAAAGCACTTTTTTTAAACAAAGATCAGACAAAGTATAACAGACAAAACTTCCAACTTATTTAACATATTTTGTACATGTTTCAATAACGGAAAATAATCTACAATCAGAAACTGATGAAAATGAAAAATACTTCTTACAGCAAATTACCTACATTAATTTTCAAATTGTGTTCTCAACAGTCTATATGATCTGCATTTACTTGGAGATTCCAACAACACTTCTGTTCTACTAACCAACTTCCAAAAATCTGCAAACTAATGCTAAATACAACATGGCAGTAGAAGAAAATAAATATAACATGTTATACCACATGAACACAATACAGCGCGACAGCATATGCTTCCTATTTGGAACTCCACTCACTATTGTAACAGATCCAGAATCTGTCTCCAGACTTCCCTCCAGAGAGGACAAATAGGTGCACAGTGATCCTGGCTGGAAGAGCTGCAGGACACTGCCCCTTAAGGAGCCAGTGACCCACAATGAGCCACACGGGCTGTGCCGTGCTGCAGGGCCCATGCCCAGCACAGCTCACGGGACAGGATGGGGCTGTGCTGCACAAATCCCTTGGCTGCAGGACAGACTCGTGGCAAGAGACAGGCAGCTCCCGCTCTGCCCCTCAGTACCACCTGCATGGCCTTGCCTTCATCTAACAGCACAGCAGGAAGCTCTCACGTGACCATCATTCCTGACTCTTCCTGACAGGGTTGTCTCCTTGTAAGAAAATCCTGTAAGAGTGCAAATGACCAAGAAGGGGAGGATCTCTGCTGTGGCTGAGGTCTGTATGGCATGCTGTGTGTCGGACATGGTCGTGTTCGATGCCACACCGCTCAGGGCTCTCAGCATCTGCAAGGCTGGGAGATTATCTGCACTATTCTCTTCTTATACCGGCAGCTCTAATAAATATCAATTTAAGTGATACCTTACAGAATCTAAGTGCCTTTCTTACTGTGATCATAATGGCCCAGAATATCCCAATGCAAAACAGGATGCAGAACAATTATTTCCAAAACAGTAGTCCCCAAACAGGGCTTTACGGCATCATTCTTGTGTTTCCTCTTTACTCTGGTACTTGTGTGTGAGCTGGTGTATACACAGCAGGTATGTGTTTATGCAGATAGACAGGTATATCCCGATATTTACTGTTTAGTTTTAGTTATGTATCAATTTACTAGACACAGCCATCCTGCACAGGCAACTGCACTCAAACAAGCACAAAGAAGCAGGCAACCACAGATTCTGGCCTTCTGACCCACCCAGCCTGTTTGTTTAGTGAACAGGAAAATCAAATGCCCTTGGCTCCCTAATGCACCCAGAAAAATAAAGTTCATGTATCATTTTACCCCAACATGGAAACACAGCCCTCATGAAAGAAAGTTTCCAATGAAGCAAACTTACAGATTGAACTAGATGTACTAATTGTTTTCTATGAAGAGAAATAAACTATTAAGAGTTAGTAACTGCAGAATGTTTTGAGGCTCTGCTTCCACAAGTATCTTTCCATAAATAAGTTCAGATCCCAGAATTCTCCATTTTATGACTTTAACTAGCTTGCATTTTTTCCAGTCTAGCATTTTTACCCATCTGTCAAACTAGTCTCACTATAAAATGATTTCTAAATAGTAACAAAAACTCATTTCAAGCACCATAATTAGCTTTTTAAACCATGATGTATGTAAGCAGATACTCAGGTCAGCAGTGACTAGAAATACAACAAATGTTCCAGTCTCTGTTCAGGAGAGTAATGAAAGGGTTTTCTTCAAGTTAATACTGTTCTTCCTGGTTATTATATATTCCCCAATAATATAGTTCTAGGTATTGCTGATACAAAAAACCAATGAACCAACTAAACAAAAAACCCAAAACCAAACAAAAACCCCACACCCAAAACAACAACAAAACAAACACCTCCCCCCCCAAAAAAGAAAAAAACAAACAACCAAACAAACAACTAAACAAACAGAACTAAAAGTTAAAACTCTACACCTACCAATATATCACAATTTAAAATCTGGGGAAAAGTAAAATAGAATTAGGTCAATTGAACTGTTTTCCTTAGAGAATTCTGAAATGCTGCTTTTTCATTTTTAAACCCCTTAAATCTTAAACATTGCTGTAAATTCCATTTCTAAGAAAAAGTAATTTTGAAACAAAACACTTCTTCAGAGTTTATAACCTCACTCTTTTTGATAATTATGAGATGCATAAAAAATGAACAGGAAATCCATTAAGCAAAGCTTTATAAGAAAGGCAACATTATTCACTGATAAAACATGTGATTAGAACTTTCTGACTTGTTCTATTTTCTTATTTTACAGATCATACTTGGTCTCACTTTTGGAGCCCCAGAAGACCTGATTGAATACAGTTCCTCTGCGGATAAGTAAGGAAAAATGGGAAAAAACCCTATCTGAGAGAAAGTTCAGATTGCAAACTGACATAGCTCTGGATATAGGTTTCTAAACTATGAAATACAAGATTTTTCCTAATCAAACACTGAGGATTAAGGAAATGAGAGAGTTGACCAGGAAGAACAGTTAAAAAAGCAGAAACCTGAGAATGGTTTCAAGACAATTTTCAAAATGCAGCCCTTCCAATTTTCTATTTAATTTCTACGAAAAATTAGTGCTTCATTTTTAATGATACAGATTCTAATCACATGACACAGCTGCAAAGGAAAGCAAACCCTCTCTCTAAAGTTAATGGTCTGTCCTCTCACTGTCATGGCTGTAGAATTTAATTCCAGCATGCACATTAAAAAAAATAAAAGCAGTGGGCTTTACATGTCTTTATTCCTTGTGATGTGCCTAGGGCACCCGTTTTCTTATACATATTTCTAAATAAGGCTGCAGAGACTCTTCTTAGCAAAATCTTAGTTTAGTTTTACTCTGAAATAGCCTTGGAAGTTCATGAAGATTTAGAACATCATGAAAAGGATGAAAAAAAAAATCAAATAATAGAAAAAGTACAAACCTCTGATTGTACATGCCCCGGAAATTATAATTTGCTCTGTAATTGGGAATTGGCTTTGGATCTAATGGCCTGTAGATGGCAGGCTCTCCTCTTTTCATTGCCAGACCATTCAGCTCCACAGTTGGAGTTATACTGCCTGCAAAAATAAACAGTAAGTGAGGTGTTTAAACCAGAAATACTGAGAAACACACAAGCAGGACTGAAATAAGCTGCAAAGAGATAGCTACATTATATTTTTTTTACTCATAAATTAAAAAGAAAAAACTAAAAAGACATTTCAATTTCTCTAAAAGATAGAAATATAGATGTCAACTTAATCACAAGCAATGAAAAAGAACATTTAAACATCTCAGTGCATTCTCCATGCAGTTTCAGTGGATTAATCTTCACATATGAATGAGAAAGTCAGTGTAATAATCAAGTTGGCAATTCACTTTTCCAAAGTACTTATATTATGATAGTTTCTGAAAGAATTATAAAGATAAAAGAGTAATGTCTCTGCTGAATACCATTAAATAAAACCACAAATAGGGCAGAGTCATTGAAACAAGCACAACGTAACAGGCATCACTGCAGTTATTAAGGAATCTTACAGCAAGTTAGAAAAAAATGTTTTATTTGCACGACTTGAAAACACAAAACTATTTCTAAAAACTAACAATTTAATAGGAATGATCTAACAGACTGAAAATACAGCTACTGGAAATCAGTGCAACTACAGCCATCTACTGGTGACAGAATACAAAAATAGAAGGCAGTCAGTACTTAACCACTGCATGGTTTCAAAAATGTCAAATAGCAAGCTACACTCTACTTTTACTATTTCTTTCTTTTCCTTTTTTTTTAATATAAAGTTCAGCTACAGTAAGCTCCACTTGCACTGTGGAGTTAGTATTTTTTGAATATATTTTCATAAGAGATTTAAATAAGTCTACCCATAAAGCAGTTATGATTAATTTTCCAGTCTGCCATTGAGGCTTTATATGCCAAATGATGAAATGTTTATGCAATACTTATTCAAAAATTTCTATCAACAACAATTCTTATATTTTCCAGGGCAGGCCCTTACTATGAATTCAACTTCATAATAAAAATACAAGATGTCATTTGGATGAGAAGATACCTGTGCATACACAATGCCCCTTTCTTGAAGCAAAACTACACTGCTAAGTGATACAATTTTTTAATGAATTCTCTTAAAGCCTATTTCTCTTGTTATCAGACTTTCCCTTTAAGAATACAATCAAAGCCAAAAAACTCTAGAAGGTGAGTAATACTCTGCAATGTCAAGAACCAAACTCAGGATCCCTTGTCACAGAGGAATGAGCCTACTGCCTTCTAAACCAGTTGAAGTCACAGCAACTGTGAAGTACGCAGGGCTAAACCATTGTCCTGGGTCTGAAAAAGCAACATACTGACTTCCCAAGAGGCAAAAGAACACTACCACACCACGTTCAAGCAATCCTTCACGGCTAATACTCAGGATAAAACTTACATGTTCTAAAGGAAACTTACTCCTGCTTTTTTTGACACTGCAAAATTACTCAATTTTAAGAAAGTGACTGAAGACAACTTTTTGTAAAGTGGGGAAAGGGCAGGGGGAAATAAAAAGTGAAGAGAGTAGAGGTTAAAGCAGAGGTGGAAGGAGTGTAAAAAACAAACAAACAAAAAAGAATAATATTTTTATTAATCTGAAGTATAGCTATTCTTTTTTTAAATTTATTTTATCAAACAAGACAGATCTCTGCACATGTAGACGAGATGTATATCTCAAAAGGTTTTGTATGCATTGAAGGCAACTCACAGGTAACAACTCAAAATGAAGGATGTCAGATACCAGTGTACATTCTTTCTACTATTCAAAGAACAGTTTCTAAAGCCATATGAATGTTTGTGAAAGAGCAGTTTGCTATGTAGGAAACCTCGCAATGCAGGAAATTACCTGTCAAAGTTCTCATGCCAAATCCCAGCTTTTTATTTATACCACAGATGCAATTTCACAGGATTAGAGCGGATAAAATTTTCAATTTCACTGGAAAATTAGCTAAAACAACTCTTTGGGAAATAGGTTTTATTATGGTAATAACGGTCAATTCAGTCTAGTTTTCTCCTCTCTGTTTACTGTTGATCACATCCAATCACTATGTATACATCTGAGCATTATCTAAATAATATATTCCCTTACAGTTCAACCATTTTAGGCATGCACATTAAAAACTCTCCTATGAAAACTCACTAGATATTCTGCATAGTCCTACCATAAGACAGCAATGTTGGTTCTCATCTTCCAAATTTAAAGATCTTGTTAAAATTACTTATTAGCAGTATAATATCCCAGCCCTTCAACATGATTTAACACACAAAGGAAATTGTCATACCTGGATTATTGTTTACATTATTTTTGGGTGGTCTAGGCGTTGGTTTGGGAAGGGTAGTTTCATTCAATGCTTTGCTAGCAGCAGCATGTTGGGCCTTTTTAATACTGCTTCCTTCAGCTTCCCATGTTTGTTCTCCAAGAGTCAGTTGCACTGTGAACATCTTCAAAGATAAAGAACAGGTAAACACTGGCAAGATTATCACTGTGGATTAGACCAATCTATACAAAAACTTCCAGGGCTAAAGAGAAACCATGCTCTCTTTTCATTGTATTTAACTCCCAGATAACACATCTCATTCTTCCACAGATCAGTGAGACCTTATCAGTGGGCAATATTTGGCCTTTCAAATGACAAAGTTAAATAGTGTAATGTTAATGTCAGCTATCAAAGAACAGAATACTATTTAAACCAAGTAATAATAACAGCAAACTGATCTTCTGCTCTTGGAAGACTATATATCGGTCAGCTAAGAGCACAGTTTTCATACATTTGAAGGTGCTTTGTCCCTTTATCTGTAGAAAACAGGTACTAAACATGTTACTGAGGGAAAAAAAAGGCAATGTTGCAACAATTACAAATGGGTATAAATGACTGCACACTCCTCAAGGCAGCGGAAAATTTGAGCCAAATGGTTTTACACAGTGAAAGAATTCATCACACAACCTGTTTTCTAAAAATAATGCATATTGTTAAGGCAGAGTCACAACTCAAATATGTTCAAAGAGACAGAGTAAGAAGGAAAATAATACCTTTTTAAATGGAATTACAGTTCTTAATGTAAAATCTATAGTGAGGACAGGAACTGTAAACACACAGATTTCAGATATGGACTAACTGACAAAAACCATGTATTTAAATATCTGTGATTGAGGACTATTTCAAGCAGTATCTATGCTGTGCAAATTGTGCAGATAAAACTCAATGCATATTTAAGATATTAGATAGAGCCTATCTTCTGTATTATACATACATGTTCTGTCTAAATTTGAGCATCTGAGACGAGAAAGACTAAGAACGGAATATATTTATCATATAAATTCCCCAGATATAAGGCAGGACTTAATAGTCAGATAAATACAGTAAACTAAGACACACCCACCTCAGAAAACAGACCAACTTACTCGAGGCAACATAAAGAAATCTACATATTAGTATGAGCAGTATATGAAGCAAAATTTTCATTTTGAAAGCTCTATGGTTTTCTAAATTATTTAAAATTGCTAGATCTAGGACTTGGTATTTAGAGACAGACATGGTGGGCAGCCTTTAAATCAGCCTTTGCATACATTTTCATTTAGCATGTACTTGCAAACAAGCATTTGAACACAAGTATGTATGTGCCTCCCAAATTAGCCCTATGCACATGCACATAGTGCATTCAAACTGAATGCTATAAATACATACTTGTGTCTTAATTACAGGCTTGAATTTTAGCCTACTGTAATTTTCAGAAGTATAGTGTAAGTCCCTGTACCACAGTTCCTACTATCGTGTAGTTTTTTCCACAGCAGTCATAACAATTTCCTCAAAGAAGGATAAAGAGAGAAATACTCACTTAATTTTGCACTCGGTCAAACCCTACCCCCCACCTGAAAGCTAAAATGAGTATTAGAGCTAAATACCCATAATTATATCAATTACCTACAAACATAGATTCTTATTACTAAAGGAACTGAAATTTGATTAGAGATATTGAGTTTATATATTTTATATTTTGCAAGAATGCATCAGTGTAGTATTTTTATAGGAGGAGAATAACCTTAAATTTAAATGAAAATATGATTAATAATGGCTACTTACCTATCTATAACTCTCCTCTTATTGCTTAGAGCAAAAAAAAGGAACTCAATATAATAAAGGGCTTGCTCAGTAAATTTCTGCAGTCAGCTCTAACCTTCTCACGTAGCGCATCTGCCAAAAAAACTCCTGCAAAAACCCACTTATAGTGGTAGGTTTAATCCTGTAATTACAGGAATAAAACTGCCTAAACCCAAACTCTGGCGCAGCCAATGAAACACTCAAGTCCTACAAGACCAGAGCTAACAGTTTAGCTACTGATTGAGAGATACTTCTTACCAATTTTCTGAGGAATTTTCTGTTCCTTACACCCAACCTAACTTACCTCATGCCCAGAGAGCAGAAAGGCAAAGGTCACCACATTTGTCCTTTCTTTCACTCTGCGTTTGCAAGGTCATTCTCTCTTAGCTCTGGCAATCCTTTCCCCCTCACTTCTTCTGTGTAAAACTGTCTCTCCTCCTTCCCAGCCTTTTGAAGTGCTACATCTCTTATCCCTTTCCCTCTTCTCTGTGACACCATTCACTTTCTTTTGTCACTGTTTCTTTTAAATTTGTGTCCTGAAATAACACTGACATAGAAGGCCAGAAGACATGATCAATCTGACTAACAGTTGAAAATGTCATTTATGCTAAAACAGACTTTCTGATTTTTCTTATGATGAAGAATCCACCTGGAGGGCTGACTCCTAGAAACCCTAACTGCAGTCAGGACATGCCACTTCTCTCTCAACTCCAGTGTTTCTAGTTTCCCATTTCACTCCAATTGCCAAAACTTCCTTTCCAGAGACAACTAGTAAAAAGGATATAAAAATTTACTAGCATTTGTGGTCACAATACAGACAGCTGTCTTGTAGACTGTGTCTCAGAAGATCATGAAAACCACTAGTGGATGGGAACAGAATATGCGTAAGAGGAAAGCAATGTGAGAAGCTCCTTAAATGGCAAAGAGCAGCAGCAGCATTATATCCTTCAGGTCATGCTTTCCACGACAAACTCAGCTCTATTTCACATATTTTATCAGGTATATAGTATTAGTAGCAAGACATTATACTAAACTGCTAATTGAGTCATACTAAATTCTCTGTCTGCTTCTCATAGGTCAAAGTCTGCATAATCTTATAGTATCATCTTTGTTCTTCATCCCTTTTCTCTTTTATCTCACCTGCTGCACAGATCAAAATCAGACAATATTCTTCTGAGTCTATAGAGCATGTATCTGCATTTTTTGACCACTATGAGTGCAATTAAAAAATAATGAAGTAAACTGAAAAATTAAGAAATCCATTGAAAATCTGGCTTTCAAAAATGCAGCTAATGCAGACTCAAGTCACTTAAATTAGTTCCTCTAAAAGTCGTACCAAATATATCATAGAATCATTAAAGTTGGAAAACACATCTAAAATCAAGCCCAATCTTTGACTGAACACTATCATACCAACTAAACCATAGCACTTAGTACCATGCCCAAACTTCTGGGGATAGTGATTCCACCACTTCCCTCAGAAGCCCATTCCAATGCTTAACCACCCTCTCAGTTAAAAAAAAATTCTTTATTATATCCAACTTGAACCTACCCTGGCATAGCTTGAACTTATGTCCTCATGTCCTGTCACCAGTTGTCTGGGAGAAGACACGCCCCCCCCCCCCCCGCTTCAGATGTGAACTATTTCTTGCCCCCAAAAAATTTCAAGTATAACATGAATGCAATATAATCCAAATCTCTTTACTGCTGAGAAATGTAAACAGCCAAAACCATACATTTTGGTACAACCAAAGCACTTCTTATTTCACAGAAAATAAATATACAACACAATATCAAAAAATTACAGAAAGCTCAACAGATTTAACACACCACAACCTAAAGCAAACCAATCAAGAGTACCCTGTGATGCAAAATGCCTCCAGGAAGAGGAAGAGCACTTCAATTTCCATTTGCAATGAAGGACCCTAAAAGCTTGCTGATTCTCAGCAGCCCCACACCTGCTGGCATCATTTCCACTGGCATAGTGGATCCATGAATGCCAAAGGACAAACCAGAAGGTCAGGGATTTGCATTAACTCTGCTATCACACAACAAAATGTGCAACTCCGAAACAAGGGGCAATGGCAGAGACAGCTCACGACAAGCTGAAACTGTTACTAATCTGCAGTGTGACCCCACTGTCTTATGCAATTTTGCTACTCTAGAAATAGTAAGTACAATCAGCTATTAATTATGTCAGTGTCTTTCTTGTAATTTTCCAGGATTGTTTCTCCTCTACCAGTTTGATCCTAACTAGGAAGGAAATTCAAAATTATATCCGAAAATTATTATCATGAGACTATTCTGTGTTCCCCATGATCTGAAAGCATCCTAATTTGTACTTCTTAAGTTGGATATCCAAACTGATATGAGAACTGACCAGAATTAGCTGTCAGATCAATAGAAACTTTAATGCTATAACCGTATTAGGAGTCTTAATGTCACCATATGTCTTAAGGTTGTACAATGATAGAGTTTGTGCCCTATAATGCAAGATCCAAAGACAGAGTATCAACTTCATGGACTCAGAACTGTACCAATAAGCACTTTAAAAAATGTCACAAACTACCTTTGTCATCATCTGCACTACCATGAAACAAATGCAAAGCTAGTTACATGAGGCACAGTGACTGCAGAGAAAGATTCATACAGCCCAAAAAGCAAATGCTGCATAAAGATCAAGAGAGAGTTGTGATACCCTGAAAAGACCTTCACAAGGTCTTTCTAAAGACCAACAAATATAAACTCAAAGATGGAAACAAAGTAAGGTACAAAATGACCTACAGGACTTGAACAGAATTACAGCCATAGTTTCTGAAAGTGTAAAAAAAGAAAAAAAAAAAAAAAGAAGGCAAAAATAAAGAGCCGTAAGAAAACCCTTGCGCTAGAAAAGTAGCTGGGTTTGACAAGCACACTCCTCCAAATGATGACATTATCTGTTCAGCATTTAAGGTATAGCTCATCACCTGGAACTGTGACCTTACCTTGGCATGAGCAGGCCCTCTTTCATTCAGAAGCTTATACTGGGGTTGAATTCTATTGAAACGGGCTAACTCATTTACCAGACACATTGGAGTTTTCTCTTTGGGGTTTGCCATGTTATCTTGGAGAGGAGCTGCAAATAAAGAGTCTGTAAAGTTTTTGTGGAGAAATGTATTCTTCACAACTTCGCAAAGCTTTGCAAAAGCAGCATGCTTAGAAAAGAAAATACTTTGGCTAAAATACAATTTTTGCACATATGCTAAATGCAATGTTTAAATGCCAGTTACATTTGATTACATGCAATTAAAAAACCCAACAACTATTTCTTTCCAAAATGTCCCTTTGTAAGATGACAGTGTAGAGGAACATACACATATTCCACATTTTGTACATCATCAAAGTCTACTGTCAGTATATTGATTCCTGGAATTAACTACTCTTCCAGAATGGTTTCTCAACACTTTGAAGCAGTGGTGGATAGTGTAAGGGTTACAAGACAAATATAGCAGATGAAATGCTGTGGTCCCCACTTGTTTTTGCCTGCTTCTTCTCAGTGTTTTAGACTTTTCTCATAAAAATGAAGTCACTCTCAGAGCACTCCCAAAGAACACCTTTCCTCCCCCTTTAAGGATATTGTTCTGCTCTTCTTAGACCCTTTAACTTTTTGCAATTTTTTTTTTCAGTTTATTTGTATTTATCCCTAACACACACTCATTTCTTGTAGATTTTTAGGACAACATTTTTGCATTTTATACCCAGTTCAGGATAGGAACTGCAGCATTTATTAGGCTACAAAGGAAACACCAAATACTGCCAAGCAGTCAGAAGACATTCTGTTCTAGGGAAGAGAAATAAACTTGGAGACCTTCCTGCACCACTAAAAGTTCTCTACAAAAGATACACTCAGAATTTGACAAAATAGACATGTTCTTTTCTGAGCTTTTATATCACTGATCAACACTTCATTGTAAGTCTGAGCTCGGTTAAAGAAACTAAACTTAGTAAACAGCTTATTTAGCCAAAATACTTTTATGCAGATTTTTTTTCTTTTATTTCTCTTTAAGACGTAATTATTTATTATCCTTTTAAATTAACAAGTCATTAAAAAGATTCATTAGAACACCAAAGAAAATATACCTGGACCAACTCACCTGGTGAGTTGTTAGAAGGCGCAGGATCCACAAGGCTAGCAGTAGGACTGCTACAGCTGGCAGCTGATTCCGAAATGGATCCATTCATTGAGGATGGCAGACTCAGTGTATTTGTAGTTGTAACTGGCAGGGGTAGCACCATAGGGGACATGGTGGGTCCAGACAGGTTTGCTGTAGTCTGCATCTTAACTTGTGCCATTGCCTGTCACTGCAATAAACAAATCATTATCAACAGGGCACTTTGCATTTTGAATGTCAAATGCCTGTAGTGATATTAGCAACACTTCTTTTTTTGCTCCTGGATCTGGGTCACAAAACTGTCCACAAAAGTCATGTTTCTGTGAACATTACTTCCAAATGGATGCACAGAGAAACAGAGCTCAGAGCCAAAGAACATCCCTGTAGAAGAACGCATACAGTTTGGCTCCAGGTTCTGTTGTTCAGCGGTGGGGTGACCCTGCCTGAAATACAGCAAGAAGAATGCTTATTCTAGAATAAAATCCTGGGTAATTATTCTGCAGATGAGATTAGCACCTGCCAGTTTCTTCAAAAGAGAAGTTTGTTGTCTTTGCAACAAACTGCCATGCCATTGTTTTTCCGGTAAAGTGTACATAAAATACCAAATAAGACCACAAAAGAAAATACTCTTTTTTTCCTTTCTGTTATCAAACTAGACAAGAGAAAAAAAAAAATACAGACCAAAAAAACCCAACAAAACACACCAAAGATGCAAGTTCTGAAAAAAAGTCTTCTTATTCAGTCAACAGGTGGAGTACTTCAATCCTTCTATAAATTACTAGCATAGGTACCAGGATTTCCTAAACTAGCCTTTAATTCAATGCCTAAAGCACTTACCTGAAATATGCCAGGTGCTAATTATCTCTTTTCATCTGCTCAAATTAGTTTCTTTATTGCCAATACCTGTTCTCAGGCTATGTCTACACACATAAACAAACCAGGGTCAGGGCATCGCTCCTTTATACTATTCACAGAGAATATGCTCCTTGGCAAAATTTTGGGCACGGGCTAAAAACTCCAGCTGCAAAAATCATACAGAAGCAGTTCAGAAGCCAGCAGGCATCCCAGGGAATCCACTCAAATAAGCAAGGAACCATTCAGTCATCTGAGGAAAAGTCTTGGGCTTCTCCTCTTGGCATAAGGAGAAGGATGATGTAGTTTATTTAGTAGCATGAACATAGACTGTATTATTTAGGGTTCACACACAAGACATGACCTGTACAGAGTGGAAACCTATGACAGCCAACTAGTGGCCTGGGGTACTGGGACCTCCCCCAGCAGCAGCTCCGGTCCTACTGGCTAAGGCAGAGGAGGAAAGGAGCCCAGCTCTCCTCCTCCATAGACAGCACCTTTACCACTAAGCTCTTTGCTACTTCTGCTGGGGTAATTCTCTCTTCCTAAGCAAAAATTCCATCCAACATCTGGAAAACTTTCTAACTAAGTTACCGAAGTGAGCACAACTATAGACAAAATTTTGATTACAATCAGTATTTTTGCCTCTCTCCTGTCTCATCCGTTAAAAAATATCCAGGTATCTTTACTCAGAGGGACAGTATTGTTGCATAAAGACCCCAAATCACTTACTACACCATAGAGTATGAGTTCTTTAGCACAGTTGCACTGGTATAATGAAAATAATAAATCCTATTACTGTGACTCTGTGCTCTGGCAAAGAGGTTCAGACTGGAATGCCATTTTTATTACTGAGGAAAGACAGACAACTGATTTAAATCTCTGGAAAGGCAGAAGTGAAAAAAAAAATCAAAAATGAAGTTGAGATGCAATCGCTTTTTTCATAAGTATCTTCAGTAAAATATTAATAGCGGCAGATTTTAAAAATACATATGCAGTGTGTTCAAAAAATATGGACTAAATTCATACTGTAAAAATCCTATTGTCACTTCACTCCAAATGTTATACAATACAGCAGTATTGTTAGAAAGGTCTAACTAACACTGAGAAGGTGTATAACTACAGAATTTTTTTGTATACTGTGTGTTCAATTCTGATTTTAAAATACAATAGTGTAAATTAGAATTAATTGAAAGAGTTTCTTAATTGTAAACATTAAAGTCAACAATGGTAAAATCAGGCCATACATTTTAAACATATTTAAAATGAAACCAACATAATATGAAATATCATTACAGTAACTGAAGTTTAAGACAGTCACATTATTTACACCTTTCTAACTTATAAACATGAGTATGGGAAAGTAGTACTGTATGAGATACTCCTGAACACCTAGTCTTGAGCCCCGCCATTTGTGAATTACAGTTTCAGCTTCCAGTATTTTGAAAGTTTATTCTTCAAGAAATCAGAACTCACTAATAACCAAATAAAATACTATGTTCTATAGTATTCATGCCCTAAAGGGAGAAATTGTAGGATGGATCCTTTCCTATTAAGCATAAAAAGGAACAGTTTGAGCATAGTATCAAGGAACCGTAAAAATGAACAAGATAAGTAAGGGAGAAAAAAGACACCCTTTGTCCTAAAGTACATAGAAAATTCAACTGCGAAATCAGAGTAAAATCATAACATAGTGGGTGCTGGGCTTTCTTATTTAACTAAAGCAGCAGAACTCCTATGAGAAACTATAACTGTTTTGTAAATTATTCTATATAAGCAAGGACACCCTGGTACTAATATTACTGTAGAGAATAACTCTTAAGTGGATGAGATATGGAGACAATAAATTTGTAATCAGTTAAAAAATTCCACTGGAAGAGAGAGATGAGAGTGAATGCAGTCAATACAGTGATGTCATGTCACTTTCTCACTATCAAGAAACTAATCTTGGATGTCAGGATAAAAAGGGAAAAAAACTAAATGTCCCATCTTTTCTTTCTTTATTTTTTTTTTTTACATACATACACCATCATTGTACTGTTTTATAAACAGTGAAGCCAATTTTGGGGCCTTCCAGCCTCAAGCACAGGCTACACAATAAATTATGTTGCCACATAATAAAACCTAGGACCTGGGAGAGAGAGATTTAAGTAAGCTGCTCAGAGATGAAATGCAGTTACATAATCAAAATATTTTTAAATCTTCTATATGGATAATTTTGAAAAAATCTGGCATACACAAAAGGGACAGTTCATTTATTATACTATGAATACAATTAGAAAAGCCCCTATACCCCATCTCAGGTGGCTAACCCAATTCAAATCTAGGAAACTGCTATATCCCAAGTGTCTCCAGAGGAGCTTCTCTTGATGCACAGCAGTGGTTACGGACACTTGCACCACTCGGAGAAAGCTGGACTGCACGGCCATGCCTGTCAGCTTTGCTGTCTTTATTGAGCTTCCAGGCCAAATCACCACAGCAGTGATAGTTCTTAAAGTCTTAATCATATTCATGTCTACCCAGTCAAAGCCTGCAAGTCAAAGTGCTGTCATTTTGTAAAGCTACACTCCAGGGCTTGCAAGATGCTGCAATGGTATTGCTTCTTAGTTTAACCTACTCAGCTGCAGCAGAAATACTATAGCAGGCATGTAAAGGGACGCAAATATACTAGAATTGCATTTTACCTCACTTCCACTTTTGAAAGCACTTTGCACATAGGTAGCTACACAGATTTCATTAAATATTTCACAGATCACAGAATATTCTGAGTTGGAAGGGATCCAAAAGGATCATCGAGTCCAACTCTTAAGTGAACGGCCCATATGGGGATTGAACCAATAACCTTGGTGTTATAAGCAGCATGCTCTAACCAACTGAGGTAATCTCAGGGTCAGTTGGTATTAACTTTCTAATTAAACTATGTTCAAGCTGTGAATTCTGCTCTCACACTAAAAATAATCCTACTAAACCAAACTCATATTAAAACAACAAAACTACCTCACATTTTGAAGTGAAAATATTGCTGTCAAATATTCCATTCATTTTTCTTATATATCATGAAACACAACATTGTGGTGGGTTGATCCTGACTGGACACCAGTGTCCACCAAAGCCAGTGTATTACTCATCTCCTCAACTGGACAGGGGAGAGAAAATATAATGAAAGGCTTGTGGGTTGAGGTAAGGGCACAGAGAGATCACCCAACATTTACCAACACAAGCAAAATGAACTCAGCTTGGGGAGATTAACTGGATTTCTTATAATTCAAAATAGTAGGATAATGAGAAATAAAAACTAAATCTTAAGAGCACCTTCTCCCCATTCCTTTCTTCCTCCCAAGCTTAACTTCAGTCTTGAACTCTCTACCTCCTCCCTCAGAAGCAGCCCAGGGGGATGGTGAATGGGCATTATGGTCAGTTTATCAGAGGTTATCGCTACCACTTCATCCTCCTCAAGGGAAGGCTCCTCACATTTTTCCCCTGCTCCAGAGTGGAGTCTCTTTCACAAGAGACAGTCCTTCATGAACTTCTTCAGTATGACTCCTTCCCACAAGCTGCAGTCCTTCATGAACTTCTCCGGTGTGGATCTCTTCCACAGGGGGCCATACTTCAGGAACAGCCTGCTTCACATGGGTCCCCCCCTCAGGGTCTCATGTTCAACCAGCAAAACTGCTCCAGTGTGGGCTTCTCTCTCCAAGGAGACACAAGTCCTGTCAGGAGCCTGCTCCAGCATGGGCTTCCCACCAGGTCACAGCCTCCTTTGGGCATCCACCTGCTCCAGTGTGTGGTTCTTCATGAGCTGCAGGTGGACATCTGCCCCACCATGGACCTCCATGGGCAGCAGGGGCACAACTGCCTCACCATGGCCTTCACCACAGGCTGCAGGGGAACCTCAGCTCCGGCTCCTGGAGCACCTCCTCCCCCTCCTTCTGCACTGACCTTGGTGTCTGCAGAGTTATTTCTCTCCCATGTTCTCATTCCTTTTTTCTCTGGCTGCAGTTTCTGTTACGCAGCAGCTTTTCCCCCTCCTTAAATCTTCTATCCCAGAGGTGCTACCACCAACACTGATGGGCTCAGCCTTGGTCAGCAACAGGTCCATCTGGCATTGGCTCCACCAGGTGTAAGTGAAACTTCTGGCAGCTTCTCACAGAAGCCACTCCTGTAGTCTCTCTGCTATCAAAACCTGGCCATGCAAACCCAGTAAAAACACTGACTCAGAGATGCAGAATATTTTTAACAACTTTGAATACACTTGTATTGTGTTAAAAGGCACCGCACAAAATAAAGAAATAGTTATAGCTTTTGTGATTATTATTTACTGTATTCTTCTGGAATAGTCACTTAAATCTTATGACATAAAATGCTCAGGTGAAATGATTCTTAGACTATATCACAATAATTGAATAAACAAGGACAGATAAAGTAGATAAAACACCACAGAGGGCGGAAAACATGGGCAGCGACTTTTCAAACCAAACACACTTTTACAATATGAAAAATTTGAAAAAGTAATATTAGAGAAACTAATGACCTGAATAGACAAAACAGAAGACTGGACTTCATCTGTGCAAAGTGAAAATGCACATATGCAGTAGGGTGTTACCACATTTTCACACTGCTCCGTCATACAACCCAGTGTACCAAATCTAATCTGTATACAAACACATAACACACAGCATGTACTACTCAATTGTGAAGGGCTTTACAAATGTAACAACTGAGGGCCAGCCACTGCTGATCAAGAAAAATTACCTGACATATTTTGTATTTTATATAACCAAGAGTTCTGCTTATACATTCTAATCAGTATCCATTTTTTACAACAGTATTACATTAATGATCCCAAGTCCTTTTCTGCAGAACTGTTACCAGCAAGTTCTAGCCTGTGCTCTCTGTGAATCTGAATATTCTACAACTAAGAAGACTTTGTTCTTGTCTTCCTTGAATTCTCTTATTAAAACAAACAAAACAAAAAAGCAAAGAGAAAAATACAATCATTTCAAATTTTCAAGATCACATTTAAATTCTAGTTCCAAAATGTTTGCAAGTATCCTCTGAGTCTGATTTACAGTATCTACAAATTTAATAGGTACCATTTCATCCACATGAGTAATGAAAATATTGAAAGGTACAGCAACAGCAATCCAGTAGACTGGGGGCAGTGTCTAAGCAGGGAGCATCTCAAGGGGTTTTTTTAAGGCCAACCCCTGCAGTCAGAAGCTTGTTAATATGATTCTTCTATGAAAGTCCCAAGTCACAGAACCCTAACAGCTTCCTAAGAAGGGTTTGATTTTAGTTTTAACCTTAAAATTCCATTAAACTTTCTGTTTTTCCTCTGTTCTCCTGATATTACTTCATTTGATCAGTTACACAAAAGCATAAAAAACTGCCTAAAGGTAAAACATATTTCTGGTGTACCATTTCTCAAATTTACAGCAAGTATTTATAAATATATGGACATTAACATAAAAAGTACTATAACAGTACTAAGCCTTATGCAATTTCTTCTTACTGTGTTATACCCAGCAGCTTATTAGCGGTTGACAGAAAACACACAGCTCTGCATTACCTTCAGAGCAGCTGTTAATTCAATCTTTTATGTCCTAAGTAACGAAATAGCCACACAGTAGCAGTTTAGCAAGAATATGACTTAAAGCAACAATCCACAGGTGGTTATCCAGACTTATCAACAAAATTTATCTTATTTACACATTTTAAATTGGCAAAATTGAAAAACTAGGCATTAAAACGCACAGAGTGTCTTCCTCTACCTTTAAAATATTTTTTTTTTCTATATTACTGCTGGTCCCCACTGTTTATCCTCCACATTTGCTCCTCCATCAATTTTGTTGCTTTTTGCCTTACTAGCAGTAGTTTGCCAACAACCAAAATGATCTAATAACTTGCTGCCATAGCAGGAGACAATTCCATGTTCTCTCTTCCCCACAGCAAAAAGGTAATACTTTCTGTCCATTTATCTCACTGAAGCAGTTCACGTGCAGATAAAGAGGAATATCAGAAGAGTGCCTGTGTCTGTACATGGAGGGCCATAAACTCCTGACCTGGAGTGGGTGCATGGAATTAGCCCTTTCAACTCCTGCTAATCAGCTTAGCTTTGCTGTCAAGCCATACACTGAAGTTGAGCTCCTTCACAGTGTTCCACACAAAACCCATGATCTCATCCCTGACAATTACGTCTCCAGAAACCTGTGGCCTGGTTTCATTTTCTTTTACAGTGCATTACACTAGAGAATCCTAATTTCAGTGGAAACATGGACATAGCTACCAGCTAATTAACAGCTAAGTAATACATGGCAGCAAGTGAAGTTATCCCTTAAAAGCATTTTATTTTCTGGAAGTATAAGGTGTTGGGGGGGGAAGTCACTATCTCTTTTACTTTGGTTGTTTTGATAAGATAATTTACAATCAAAACCAAAAGTGCACGAGAAAAAGGTCAATTGACACAGAATATTAGGGACTAATATTCGAAATTCAAGTTGCCGCAAGACTTACAAAAAAGTTCCCCTACTTGCTCAGTGTTTAGCCCAACCCTGAAGACTAACTAAATACTATAGTTCTGTACAAGTGCTTTCCTCTACTCTTGAACTGGAGCAGGAAAGTGTTGCAGATAAAGCCCAAGGAAAGCAACGAAGGGCCAAGAGGCTGCAGTGAATGCTAGGTCACAACATTAAATCCCACAGCACTTCAGATATTATCACCCATGGAAGACTATCCTTGCCAACTCCTATGTAAAATCAGTAAGAAGCCTTCTGAGAAAAGGCAGGAAGGCATTTTGGGGGAAAAAATCAAGTAGAAAATTGAACAAATTAAAAATTTACACTATTTTTGAGCCACTTCTACAAACAGCAGTCAGCTCAATTTTCCTTTTGAACTACTACACAGGACAAGCACATTAAAGCAACAAAAACAAAAAAAGGACTTAACACTCATAAAACTGAGGTAGAAACTGCTTCATCTCACAGACTTCTTCCATCATGAAACCATATTGGTTCCCTAATTTCCAATACAATGTTGATCTGAGTCTCTTAATCAATGACCACATTACCATAATCACAGAACCACAGAATCACATTATGTGGAAATACATATTATTTATAGCTGTCACTGATTCAATCCTTCTCTAACAACTCTCTTTATAATAACTTTGTGTAATTTTGAAAAGGAAAAAAAAAAACCTAGACAAATAAAGTAACTGATTATGGAATCAGAGTAAAAACTAAGATTTTCTCAATCAACAAAATGGTCAAAGGTGGGGATTTTTGCTGCCATTTAATTATAACGGGTTAGCAAAAGGGTTAGAACAGCAAGTCTTACCCTGCCATCAAGATTAGATTAATACAATTTGAAACGTAGCATATGTCACAAAGTAAATATAATAAGTAAATATTTTGGGTGTAGTAAATTGCTTAATCCACTACATCAAAAGACAAGTAACTAATATGAAAAATCTGTGATCTATAAGGCCATCTACATGCACGACACAGCTCACACCAGCACAGTTACCAATACTGCCTGGCACTGCTGTACAGTGAGATATGAGGATTCAGGTAAGGACTAAAGACATCTATAATTCACATTTACAAATATAAGCAAGGTATCTAAACTCCCACTGGAGTCAAAGGAAATACATCATGGAATTCCCATGTGCCAGCTGAGATGTCCTGAGATATCACATTTGGATACCTGCCTATTCCATCAGCTGCTGCTTCAGCAAGCAGACATCCCCTCAGAAGACCCAGACTACATCTGACACTGCATGTCACAGACAGTTCAGAGAAACCCTAAGATGAAGAGGTAATGAAATGGCAATAATCTATGTGTTTAAAGAAATGTGTTACTCCAGTAGTCAATATACAGACAGCAGACCCAAGGAGTTATTCAAGGTGATCAACAAGTAGCCTTCTAATTTAGGATTAGCTCACCACAAAGCTCAGTGGCAACTGAGGAGCAGACAGCGTCATTTAGTGTGCCAAACTGCATGAGATGACAAAATACAGGTAATTGAATCTACCCAAAGTCTACTGCCAAACTTGTCTTCAACAACTAAGTGATCATGAACTTTATTAAAACTAACAGACGCAATAACCTTTGCAGAGAGGTTCCCCACCTAATGTAGTCACCTCAGACATGGGGAATGATGGGGTTAGAGCACTGATTGCAACTGTGCACATTTGTATGTGCAAGAGTCTAAAAACTAGTAACAAGAGAAACTTCACAGAAAGTGGAGCATATTGACAGGCAGGAATTCAACTCTCCTCTTGCTTCCCCTGGCAACAGCGAGGCTGATACGAAAAAGCTGAGAAAGGAGCAACTCAGGCCACAGTGCATCTTACTGTGTACAGCAAAACTAACAACCCCAGCCTGCACACAAGGCTAATTTTCTCTTCTAACAGAGGAATCAGTCAGGTCCTGTGTATACCAGGAGGCCACTTGAAGACTCAAGAGGAGACTTCACAGACATGAAACAGAGCTCCTAAGAAGAGAAACTTTATTAATATTCATCTTGAACCATGATGGAAAAAAGGATTGCTATTCTGTACTGAAATTATAAGGGAGATCATCAACTCGAAGATTTCAATGCCAGAGGAAAACTAAAAGATAAGGAAAGCCAATCTGTTGCATCAGAAACTGAGCCAGTTTGGCATCTCAAAGCTTTTCCATGTTTATAACCCAAAGCCCATGGGGGAAAATCAGTCTGGTTTATATGTTTGCTACCTTACATAGATAATTTCATCAGAAAGTCTGTCTCAGTTTATTGCTGCTGTCCAGAAAACAGAGAGGACAGTAAAAAAGCCATGGGAATTTCTAACCACCAATGTCAGTTAACCCAGTTCTCACATTGCTACAAATTTTATGCCCAGAAAAAACTCTTTACCATCCAGATACAACACTGGTTCAGACACAGACATCAGTTTGACTGAGCCAGGACACCCTGAATTATTACAGAGAAGAAAATATGAAACTCCTTCATGAAACAGCAAGGTGATCATCAAGTCTTCTTGTGGAAGGCCTTCCTCATCCAAAACCCATCATGGTCTGAGAGAGATCCCAAAAACTAGCTTATAGATGGCTATAAAGCCTTACAGATCAGATTCAGGACACACACATTGCCCAACACTAGAAGGTAATATCCTTCTTTGTATTTGTGTACTGCAGCTGGGAGCAAGCACTAACCCAAAGCACAAGAGCTGGCTGTCCAGTATTGTAACTCTTCAGCTCTCTTCCTTACTACGACTGAAAAACTACCTACGACTTCTTGAAAACAGAAATCTCCCCAAGATGCTCTGTGATCCACAGCCATATCTGTAACACTTATAAAAAGATTAAGCGGTCATCATACTATCTTGCTACAGATGCAGGTAAGCCACATTCGCCTTAGGTTAAACAAAAATGAGCTACTCTGCTTTCCCGAAGAAAAATAGCTGAAAAGAAGGGAAGCCTAAGCCACTGGTTTAACAATCAATCATCAGCTTAAAAATGTAGAAGGGGATTAAGTGAGTAAATGAAAAAAACATGACTCAGACTTGACACACTGCTGCTACACACTCATTTGAATCAAAGCTGTAATTGGTTCCTTATCTGTGATGTTGGCAGGTAATTAGAGCTCCTTCTAAGAGTCTAGTTTCTTATTTAATTAGTATTTTGAAATGTCTCTCATATATATTTCTAAAAGCCAGGGATTTTTTTTTTCAATTTATGCTAACAATTAGTAACTACACTCCTAAGATCTCCAATAAGCTTTCACTGATGTTAAATTGCAAAATACTCTTATTCTAAGTAAAACATCTCTCCGACTGTTATTTTGTTCTGAAGCAAGCAAAAAATACTGCTTTACTTCATTCCCTAACTAGAAATTGCGTATTATTAAAGGAATTCAGAAAATTATTTTGGTTTTCCTTGACTGCCTGTGACAAACTACTCATACAATTTGAAGTAACAAAGTTTGGTGAAGCAGCAGAAACATGCCTTTCTCTGAAAAGTTACATCTCCTGCTACTAGCCCTCCTCATTCTGTAGGCACCTCCCTGTAATTAAAAGATAGAAAATCCTTGAGGAAGGTGGTTTTAGTAGACAAAACAACAGGTGCTGTACTCTGTTGCTAGAAATAGATAAAATTCTGGTTTATGTGCCTTTTGCTCTTCTCCATGAGTGTGTTTAAACAAAAATAGTATTTCACAGCTAGAGTGATGAGTGCCCACCTTGAAGTCTCATACAGCTTCCAAAAAGTTATAGTTCCCGGACACAGCTAGGGTTGAACTGCCATCTCCTGTTGATGAATCATTCATGGAGTTCCCCCTTCCCTCAACTCTTCCATAGACAGTTTTTGCAATGCTTGGATTTAAGATAATGTTGACACACAGTTCATACAGAAACTAGCTCCCTGCTTACTCAGGTACAGGTGGGGCCTCTGCTTAAGGCAGAGAGCACCTTGTCAGATCAGGAGTTCTGCAATTAATTCAAAGAGCCTTCTCCCTATTTTAAGTGCAGCTCTCCCCAGTCGGTGAATAAAGTTAAAATAATTACTGATTATTGGATTGGGCCTATCAAATGCTCTGACTGAAGAAAAGCACAAAAACTAAGTTTTCAGCTGGAGAAAATTAAGCTTAGATATGCTATGTTTGGGGGCAAGATCTTGAAATGTTGCAGAATTTATGACACAGGCCTGACTCAACAACAATGAAAACAGAGTCCAAAAATTAACGAAGTGGACAGATCATACATAGCCAGTGGTGACCTGGGGCAACTACCATTGGACTCCAACAAACAAGATGGGAAGAGACATGTCTGAAAGAGTTTAAGAGAAAACCAAAGAAGCTAACCCATCCAGCCACATGCAGCAAGCAGCTATCAATGAAGACTCCTCAAGCACCCTGAGAATGAAAAGAATCAACAACACAGCAAAGTTCACCAGGACAGTAATCACCTATTGATCACCAAATCAAACATGACCAAAGCAAAGTAATCACCAAAGCAAACATGCTTTGGACAGAAATTACCAAACTGTGCAATGCAACATAAATAAATTATTTATCTTTAGAAGAAACTACAGATTATAGAAGACTGACAATCCAGGAGGAGGAAAAAAATCCTAGTGGCAGACTTAGAGATCTTTTCTGAGTTAGCAAAGGCAGAAAATACTGAAGAAAAACTGCTGGATAAATGATCAGTGCTAAGTATTTAGCTAAAGTCTATAAACTTGGCAGACATAGAGCACACGTTCTGCTGCAGCACTGAGACTATGCATAGATGTCGGGATGGCAAAAGGTTAATTTCTGGAGTTGAATCAGCAAAGGAGGATACTAAAGTAACAACCAACAACAGAATGGAAGAGTGCTGGTAAAAAGACATTTGGTTCAAATTGAGCACACTGTGGGAGCACAGAATCAGCATGACAAACCAGGCTTTTTCCTCCAATTTATGTACTAGATTTTAGGAGTACCACATAGGATATACCATAAAATAGCAACACTTCATCCATACAGCTCAAGATTCAGAACAACTTATTTCCCCAGATCAAAGGAAGTTATAAGCATAACTACTATAGGAAAAAAATGTAAACAAACTGTGAATTAAAATTTAGAATTCTCTCAATTATTTTTACACAGATAGAATCAGAAATAAAATGAAGGACAACTCTGGCTGAAAGTGCAACCTGATTCAGTGGTAGCATGAAATGATTAAAAATAACAGGAAGCAGCACCTAGAAATGAGCGAAAGTGAAAAAGAAGTTTGGTTATATCAGGAATGGCAACTTTGTTCATAACAGCATGGTCTCACTATCTGGAGACAGAACAGATGGATGGACAAAGCTCTGAGCTGCCCTTCAAAGGAATGTCTTTCTCACCACTTACTGTACTTCCTGGACTCCAGAGCCATTAGACTCAGTAGGGCAAAGTTAGTTTTTGTGACTCTGGAACCACCCTAAAGTAGAGTAAAAGAACAAGTTTGCTTCTGAACTTCCAAGGACAACACCCCTGTTCACTACTAATCTAAGATTCCCACTCTTTACCTTCAAAACCAAAATCAAGTGAACAAAAACACTTCAAAAGGGAAGGAGGACCCTATTTTCTAGGATCTCCATCAGAACACCTGCTATTTGGCTATATATAGGCCTAATACAGTTTCATCGCCTGCAAAAAAGGACATTCCTGTTAACAAAGGGTAGTGCTCTTGGCCCAAAGGCCGTCCAACATCTGTCTAGTTCGTAATAACCTAGCACAAGCTCAGGCAGAAGTATATAACCCAGAACTGTGGAGCAGAGATCTGCAACCCAGAACAACAGCAAAGACATTCACATTTGAAAGACAAAGTAGGCCCTGGAACTACAACTGCCTCAGCTAACCCTGCTCACCTGCAGTGCTCTGTCCTGCCCTATCTTGAGGATGTATTAGGTATATTAGTCTGACAGTAACTATGACTCCCTTGCTCCTATCAGGATCCTGAGGTGCCTAAGCAAAGGTAAACAGCACCAGACAGTACGTGCAATGAGAACAAATAAAACCACTTCCTTTTTGACGCTAGATGTCAAAACTCCTAGTGAGCACAGAGTTGGTTTACAAGCCTTGAAAAGGTTCAAATTACTACTGTGTCCAAGAAAAGAAACAATTTCAAATCAAGGATGGGCAAGTTGCTGTTTACATCTCTTTTAAAATACTTTAAATTAATTAATAACTTAGGAGCTACAGCAGCCGTTTGCTCTCATGCCTACCTGTACCCAAGGTGAATGTTACACAGTATCAGGGGGCTCTGACTGCAGTAAGATTTGAAGAGAACCAGAAAGAAGTGTCAAAGTTTTACAGGGGATTCAATGGCCACATGAAAAAAGGCCTCCAAAGCCACCTCCTCTGGTGAACTTCCACTGGCAGTAATTTGTGGAAGAGCCAGTTTTACAGTAGCCTTGTAATGTAACAGCTGAAGAACAGTGCTATATTAAATTCTTCTCCTGGGACTGGGCAAATACCTATGGTTGCCAGGAAGTCCACATAGAGAATGTCCTCATACATAAAAACATCATCAAGTCCATGGAAATGGAATCCAGTCCTGGCATCTTCAGTGAGTTTTCACCTGCTTAAGGCTCTAAGTGATAAAAATTGGGCAGCTGAAGAGGAGTGAAGAAAAGATGATGCAGATCACTCTCCCTTCTGAAGAGGTCAAATCCAATACCTAACCCAGCAGATTCAGCTAACAGACAATGTTGACAGATGCCTCTGAGAAACCAGAGAGAGCTTTACCTGCCTCCTGATCCAGGAGAAGCTTCTCATTCCCTTTCACAAAGGTCAGACATCCTTAGCTGCTGTGCAGAAGCTGAGAGGACACTCATTTCTTACATGACTATTAAGTGTTTTGCACTGAATTATAAGAGGGTCAGGAGGGTTTTCAAGAAAATCCCTCTGCAACCATTCATTACATTACAATTCCCAGGCCCTAAACAGGTCCAAAAGGAATGTCTCTTGGATATATATTCTTAAACAAAATACTCCCTTGAATGGACATTGTCACCACAGATGAAACACAATTCAAAGCAGGGCAAGCTTAAGTACTATCAGTGATAGAAGACTGAAGCAAAAAGCAGAGAAAATATTTTCTACAGTCTGGAAAGGAAAAAACAACCTAGTATCCAAGACTGAAGAAGGACCAGAAGAGTGGAAAAAATAAAACAAACAAACAAGCAAAATGTTAAGACAGTTTAGATTATTTCTTGCTCTTACTTTGTCTAGCAAAGCCAAAGCTGCTAGAGTGTTTCTGGTGATTTTTTTTTGGTGGGGTCTTTTTTTTGTTTGGTTGGTTGTTGTTGGGTTTTTTTTGGTTGGTTGATTTTTGTTTGTGTATCAGAACAAGCAGAACTACCAAGTGACCCAAAATTGCTCTGTATCAGCTCTGCACTTTCACTCTGGGAACAGTGTATCTTGATTTCTTCAAAATGTATCAGTTGCATGGATGTGTCATCTAAGTGACATGGAAGAAGTTCGCTATCACTTGCAGACAGTTACTTACCCTGCCAATTTCAGTTACTGACACCAATCTGCATGTTCACTCTATTGGAATTTCTTTATATTTGTATAACACTGCTTTTCTTTTTAACTGGGGCCACTGTAGAAGAAACTGGGAACTGCAAACACAAAAGATGTGTCAAAAGTAAGAAATTAGGACTAGCAATAACAATAAAGATCCTCATCTCTTAAACAACTCTTCTTGATCCAACAGGTGACCATTTCCATTGTAAGAAAACTTTTCCAGAAAATCTGATCTTCTACACTCAAAAAAATTGCCTTCAGCATGGAGGCAAACAGCTTCCTTAAAGCTGGCAAGCAGCAAAACTGGAAGTGTGACCACCGTGATCCTTTGGAATTTTTCAGATGAGCCTGTAAGCATACCCTTCATGTGAGCATATGGGACTATGGTAAAAATCTTAGTAAGCTATCTTTTCCCAGAAACTAAGGACAGGAGGTTAACCCATACTTGACATAGTACTTAGCCACTGGTTATAACCAGGAACCTCTCCAAACACCAATGCGGATCTGAGCTCAAAAAATGAGTTGTAATTTGTCTAAAAAGTGCCCTCTTCCCATCATTTTAATGGCAACTAAATTAGAAGATTATGGGGATACAGAAGTATACTGATGTCACAACATGAAATAATATGAAAAAACAAAGTTCTCTTTACCAGGGAAAAAATTAAATTTCATAATTTGACTTTATTTGGTTAAATAACAATAAATTTGTAACATTCCAGTCATATACTATACAGATGTATAGTTCACTAAAGCAAATGAGAAGATGAAGTATGCCACAGGTGAACAGTGTGACCATGTAGTACACACTTCATCTCTGGGAAACTTTCCAAAAACTACCAGCTTAACAAAAAGACACACAAAACAAAACCCAAACCACAAAACACTTGTTGTTGAGATGAAGTACGAACAAACTTTAGCAGCTACAGACATGGACGTGACTCTATTATTACACTACCACTGATGGCTTTTCAAAATTCATTTTTACATTAGGAGTTGTAACAAGCAATTTTTTTATTCTAAATAGTTTCCAGAGCAACGTCTGAAAGGCATCTCTCAGATTCGTACTGAACTCTTGATCTTTCGATGCAAACATACTTTGGATAATGCTGGTTGTGACTCAGTGCTGACAATGAGCAGACCCCCTAAACACAGAGCCCTTGACTTTTAATATATATATGTATTAACTATGTGATACACAGGTTCCATTTCCTCTCTTTACAGAGTTTGTCATGCACTCCCACCAATTCTGTTCCTGCCCTTGAACCATATATCCTCTCCTTCCTGAGCAAAACTGCCATCCCCATTCCCTGACCTGCCTTTGCATGACCCCTGCCTTGGGCTCTTTATGCCCCTCAACCAAAGGGAAACCCCTGCCTTTCTTTCTCTTGTTCTTTTCAGAAGAGAGAGAAAATTCAAGAAATATTGTGAAAAATACAAATTATGTGTGATCCAAAGATTAGAAATGCAAAATAATTCGTCCTGGCAAAATACAGGCCCTAACGCTTTTCCTATAGATCTTGCTGTTATCGATAGGAAATCAGTGTAAGGAGGGGAAGGAAAAGTGAAGCTTTGGTGGCTCATTAACAGAAGTTATGTTGTTTCAGTTACCCTAAAAAGATGCAGAGTTAGGTCCTTCCCCACCACATCACTGAGACCCACATGAGGAAGTATATACTTCGCACTCCAATGGGAGAAAATCTGTGTTCATGTATCTATCAAATATACACCAAAAAAAATGGCACTAAAACTGCACCCTTTATTTACAAGCCCTGTTCTCCAATGGGATGATATTATAAGAAGATTATTTTGGGCTAAAGGACTGGACATAATTGATGAGAGTATTTCAGTGTTTTCAAAGACTGACAAGTCAATAGCCACATATTTTGGGTAGATCAAAACAAACTGTCTGGATAGAGCATGACAGGTGCACCTTTCCTAACAGCTAGAGACACTCTTGGAATCAGAGGATCTGCTTCACTGTGGCCTGTTGCCTAACCTTTCCAAGGTCATTTTTCATGACACTTGACAAAAAAAACCATCTAGTATTTGATTCACTTCCCACATCCACACCAATGTAAAACAGGGTTATGGTGCAGGGTTATGGTTAAGTTTACAGACCTTTGTAGGAAAACCAAGCCTGATCTTTGCCCCCAAGGAAGGGGCTGATCGGGTTAAATGCTATTTAAACTTTGTCTGGTCATTAAAAGACCTCTGATCAGGTTTTCCTGCAAGTAAAATTAGAAATTTTGTTTATAATCTATTATCATAATTCAAGATGTAAGATTATTCAAAGTTACTATTTTGACATAATTCTTGGGGGAGAGGGCAATTTAAGCTGGAAACAAGATATATAAAGACTTTGGTGTCCAGACTACAGCCTGAGCAGAATCCAAACTGGACGACTTCTGAACAAAATTGTTGAAAATTTGCCTGTAAAGAAAAAATCTGAATTGTCCCTTCCCCTCAAAAACTATGAACAAGCAGGCAGTCTCAATCCTGTTTCTAGCTGGCAGTAATAAGAATCTTTGCAAAGACAGGCAAGAGCAGAAATATCTCTCTCTCTGAGAGTTTTTCTAGGTCAGAGCTAAGGTTCAGTGGCTGGAAATCAGTACTGGAAATCTTGCACTGCTGCTGACTTTTTAGAAAAAAAAGATTTCATTCAAAAATCTGTCAGCCTGGCACTGTTTATATAGGCAACAATGCCACAACAAAGCCTGTACAGAACCTCCCTGTAGTTAGCAAATTACTTAAATACATTAATATTACTACACTGGTGTAGACTGCTAACCTGGAATAACCTCAGAGCCTAGGAAGACCTTACTCCTGTGCATCTTGATGCCACTAGCAATGTAAGCAAGATATAGTAATGTACGCTCAGTGGCAGAAGTGCAATGCAACTACACTGAGTTACGGCAGAGCAAACAGCCTTACTTGTGCCTTAAAATGCTGTAGTTACTCATGCTACAATCCTCAGTAGTGTTCAAGACAATATTTCATGCAAAGACAGGGCTTACAACAGCAACATTTTATCTACTCTTCTGTATAGCCTAAACTTTTTTTTTCAGTAGTGTGGTAGGTGCACAGGGAGCATTCCAAGCACAGTTCGAGAAGCTTAGGCCTTGGTATTCACAGAAACAGCTTGCTGGCCGTAAGGCAAGACCGGGCAGATACACTGTGGGGAAATTTTTTGCTCGGGTATCACTGATCTGGGTGGGCCCCTGTGCCATACATGGCAAACAGCTTCCCTGCAGGATTCACCCTCACAGCTCACTCCAAGCAGCCCACTCGTTCCCAGGAGGACATGATTGTGACTTCCAGGCCTCACCGTGATCAAGATGAACTTTTTCCCACCAGAGACACCTGAACATTGGGAAAACGCCACCAAACCCCCGAGAAGCCTGGACTGGGCAACTTCACTCCGGTGTCTCCCCGGGTGCTACCTCACCGCCGGCCTCGACCCCCTCGTGCAGGGCGAGGGCCGGCAAACCGCTCCGCTGCCCACTGCCTGGGAGGGATGCCGACATCCATTTTGGGACCGGGAGAGCCCAGCAGCGACCGCAAAGTTTCGGGCCCTGTCCGAAGTTCGGGGGCAGCGCCAGGCGTGCGAAGTGAGGGCTGACTAACACACACGTACGAACACAGCGCGGCCGAGTTGCGAGGTCGGCTCCGCCGGCCGGGGAGCCCCGGGCGCCCCTCGCCCCGCGGCGCGGCCCCCCAGCGGCGCCGGGGCCGGGGCC